>CM065468.1:56134876-57356234 GCA_032872505.1 Leptopilina syphax | reverse complement strand
GCGGGCAGATTTTTTTTTACTATTAATATCGTTAAGAAGATTCCCTGAAAATATTAGGCCAAACAAATGTTTTGTAAAAGTTATTAATCTCGTCCAGGTCGTCTAACTATATTAAATTCTTCTAAATAATTGAGAAGGGGTAGAAGCTCTTCTGACAAGGTGTGAGACAAACGGTTGAAGGTGTATTTAACATCGTTTGGGGGAATGAAAGCAAGTGTCATCAATATATGCGATCCAATTTTAATTTTGCGATTCTCTGCATGATTGTATTGCTGCTGCAAACCTACATCTTGAATTTTTCTGTAAACTGACTGACTGACAGAAGTGGAAGAAACAACCACTGTAAGAAACATCTGGAAATACTTCAAGACATGCATTCTCTATCGCTTTTTCAAAATAGCCAACAATTCTATGCGGTTTAAAATTTTTAATTCTGTACTCATTTGCTGCAGAGTTAACAGCATGAAGGACAGCGGCGTATTCAGCAGTTGCTTTAGATGATAAAAAGGCAAATACAAATGGAAATGCGACATATTTTCGAAGTTCAGCAGGATAACGCGGATATTTTTGGAACTTATCGCATTGATTTTAGTAGGTTTAGTCAACCGACAGATTAGCTCAGTCGGATAGATGCCTCGCTTGTCAGTCGTTTAAGGACCAAGGGTAAGTACCCTTGGTTCGCGCCCATTTGGCTTGGTATTTTTCCGGCACGTGAGACAATCTTAGCGGGAGGTTTGACGTCAAGGTATAATGATGTGCACCGTCGATTATTGTCCGGTACAGACCATTAGAACTCGACTGTCGATAAAACGGTTGTACTCAGGAGAGGTTTTCTACAGTTTTCCCTCTCCACTAGCGAGAAAACCCATTAGACGGGTGGTCTAGGCAAATGCGAGTAATTTTCAAGTCGCTCTGTAGGCGCAAAATTTAGTATTAAGTATAGGAATAGAAAGTATTGTATGAGAGAAAATTTGTAAAGAGACACTTGTATAGCCAAGTTATGTAGGCTGAAGACAGGTGTATAAACAAAATAAATAGTAGGTTTAGTCGTTCCGGGAGTTGGGATAAAACACCAGAAGATACGTTAATAAGTTCCGTTCGTAATATATGAGCCGGTGGCTGCTCAGGGTGTTCAGCAGCTTTGCGTTTTAATACACATTTAATTGATTCAGCATCAGCTATAAAATATTTATTTAATGAATTTTAAATAATAATAATAATTTTTTATCAACAATTTGCGGTAAGTTATCCATTTCATACAATAATTTTAAAAAATAGGACTAAAATTTGGAAGACGTAGCCAAATGACTCCAGTTCAGCAATAAAACAATATTTCTATTGACATTTGAACAGTTAAAGAACGAACTTCACACTTTAAAATGATTAAAATACTTATATACATTTAATTATTGTCAAGGAAAAAAATTGTCGGGTTATCGAATTAGGGAAAAAAGGTGTCGGGAAAAACAATCGGTAAGCACAGTTATCGGGAAAAAGAGAGTCGGGTAAAATGGTGTAAGGAAAATGTTTTCAGGAAAACCGACGGATACCCTAATTAATATATATTGTTCACAATTATAATATACTTTCAACATATGAGACATATGTCTTGTCATCGTAAACTGCAAAGTCGAACTGACCATTTATATGACAGCGCGCATGACATTGCCGACGACACGCACGTAACACCATAATATAAATGTTAGAGCTGTGCAAAATAATTCGAACCAAACTGTTTAAATTTTTTCGCCTAGTTTCGAATGTCGAAAATTCGACATTCGAGTTTGCTTAGTTCGAATGTCGAAAATCCGACATTCGAACTAGTCCAGTTTGGATGTGGAATATTCGACATTCGAGTTACTACAAAAATTGAAACCGAACCGAGTTGTTTTCGGTTTTGGAACGCTAAAATATCGAATTCTAAAATCCCACATTTCAGTCGCCTAGTTCGAATGTGGAATATTCGACATTTCGTCGCCTCAAAACCGAATAAAACTCGGTTCGGTTCGAATTTTGCACAGTTCTAATAAATGTATTAAGGTAATTTTTTAAAAAAAATTTTAATTAATTATCGGAAGAGTAGTAAATGAAACACTTATATCACTTGTGCAACGTTTCGGTGTCTTCCCTCACAGCACCGGGATATTCAGGATATCCTAGAGACGTCCTGGGGATATCGATTTGTTTTCGGAAGTTTGGATATCCCTGGAATATCCTCTGGATATCCATGGACGTCCCTAGGATATCCCAGAGATATCCAAACTTCCGAAAACAAATCGATAACCCCAGGACGTTCTCTGGGATATCCTGAATATCCCGGTGCAGTGAGGGTTGGTTTGACACCATCATCAGGCCACTAGTCATTTTTTTTAAAGTTTAAAAATTGTTTTAAAAAATAATTCGTTACATTTGTAACACTTAACACTTTTTGCCACAGGTCTCTGCTACCTGCGCAGGCAACTGAGATACAATGAGAGTGAGAGAGAAAAGAAAATCAAATTCATGCTTTTTCACCCTCACTCTCATTGTATCTCAGCTGCCTGCGCAGGCAGCAGCGAGCTGTGGCAGTACCTTAAATCTCAACACGCCTCCTTACATTTATAATTTTAAATAATCAAAATAAAAAATTAAAATTTAAACCTTAAAAAGAAATAGACAACATTAGCTGATTACTCAATATTCAAACAATTCTCTAAATTTAATAAATTTTTATTTTTTAAGTGCCTTTGTGAAGATATCTACTATATGTTATTTTCGGTGTCTCTGTGACAGCCTTAGACAACGCTATATACTCAGCATAAGTCAACAATTTTGAAACTGAATTTTGTTTGCTTGATTTCCAAAATACAACGTTTCCAAACAAACGTACAAAGAAACCAGTTGTCGACTTTCTGTCTGATATATCGCCTGCCCAATCGGTATCTATAAAACAGTCTAAAATATCTGCATTCTCTCTTTTACAATAAAATAACTTTAGATTTTTTGTAAGGTATAAATATTTTAATACTCTTAGTACATAGTTAAAGTGTGTTTTATCATACGAATTTTGAAATCTACTCAAATAATGGTTACTGTACGCAATATCAGGTCTCGTTCCGCAACTAATATACAATAAAGCCCCGATTAAATTTCGATATTTCAAATCATTATTTACATTTTCTGCAGGTATTGATTTGAGATTTAATTCCATCCGAGTAGAGAGCTTTACAAATTAAAAAAAATTTAACTTTGAGATAGCTCAAAATCAAATAATAATAGAGGAACTGAAGAACCAACGAGGCAATTAGTTTTAGTTTATTTAAATTTTTTGTATAAATAACTTTTTAAATGTTTAAAACTGAAATTTTTTGAGATTTTAAATCTATAACTTTCATTCAAAATTGAAAAGAAAATGGTAAATAACTAATTTAATCACTTTTATTCCACATTCTTAATTTTCTTGAAAATATTAAAATCGAAAATATGTTTACAACACTTAAATAATATAATTTTAGATTATCATTTTACATTTATCTGCTTAGTATTAAAACTGTATCACTTTGGTATATATATTATTATATTATAATTATTAAATAATAATCTTTGTAGTTCATTACCTTATTTTGCCTGTCTATATTTAGATGTAAATTTTTATGTTAGCTTTTTTCGTAGAAAAGATTGTTGTATCTCGTTTCTTAATATTTCTGTAGAAAATTCTCAATTTTCATAAAAAAATAATTTAGGGGAGAGTCTCCAGTTGTGAGACATCGCTTTTAGAGTTTAACGTGCAGGACCTCCCGATACCGGTATACCCACACGGTCCCCCATGGGACACGGGGCCGAGATACGCTCGGCCAACGTCGATGACCAAGATGTTCTGGTCATCTACTGATTCCCGCAAGGTCAGTAAGGACTATTGCGGACCCTCGGTGGGGCCAGGACCTTTCCAATCCCTAACGGCTATGCAGGCCGCTACCCGAGTTGAGACCGCAACTCACACGTCGAGGCGGATAGGAGTGGACAATCGCGTTCCAATCTAAGGTTGAAAATAATTTAATTTTCCTTTTTCAAAATAGCCCCAATTTCTGGATGTGAGAAACAGCATATCACCAGTTGTAAGACGGTGTCAAAACCCATCTGGGCAGCATAAAAAATACGACTTTGCAGGCATACTATTTAAATGTTGTTTAGATTTTTTTCTAGTATTTTTGGGCATGTCAAGTGGAAAAAAATCAATTGATTCAGAAGAAAAAAATTATACAAAACTTTTTCAATTATATTCTGTTATAGTTAAAATTGTGGGTGCGGGTCCCCTTAATGAAAGCTTTTTTGACAATTATATATTGTGTTTCATTCAACTAATGAGTATGAAAAACGTCGTAGGAAATGAAGTTATTAAATGAATAAGCCTGAATTTCATCAAGAATTTCAATCTGGTAAGCTATTATATATAAGTTGTGTTCTATTAATATCACTTTTTTACAAAGCAATACGACCACCTCATTTTCTAAGCAAATGAAATCTATTGCCGTGAATTGATGTAAGTTAGCATCATCATAGCCAACTGAAATGATACATTTCTTAGCCTCATACTTTATGCCATTGAATTTAATCCATTTTGGCTAATAAACACGTGTATTGTTTCGAAAAAATGTTCTAAATGGCTCACTGTCAACATCAATTAATTTTTTTGGTCCATTTGTTTAGAATGTTCCAGAACCTCTTGCACAACTGATGCCTGGAAAAGTTGTTCTTTCTTTCCCAATATTATGGGTAGGTTTTTGTATGTCCTTTTGCTCTGAGCTTCTCTTTTGAATTGCTGATGCTTGGCCTCTTCTCGAATTGTCATGATATTACTAATGGATCCGAATTTTGGGATAAGCATTGGTCGATGCAACAAAAAAATGTTGTTTAGGAGTTAAATGAATTTTATAAATATCTTTGAATGTTTGTAGATATTCCCTAATTGTAAATTTTTAATAACTTAACATGGGGACACTAATTTTATTTCCGAAAGAAATGCATAATATTTCTAACTGCATCATGAAATTTTGATGCGGTGGATATGCTTCTGGTACATGGTCAGCAAGAGTAAAAGGTAACATTGTTACAAGCTGACACATTTGCAAAGCATTTTGTCGAAATCCTTCATCCTTGTTTATTATGAATTTCTTCTTTATTATTGGTAGCTTGGATGACACTTCTGAATATCCAAAGTCAAGTTCATAAATTTTTTTCATTTAAAATGTCCAGAGTTATGAACTCATCTTAAAAACAGATTTTATTTAGATAACATCTTGTTGTTACAATACATGTACCCAGCAAATCGTCATGCGTGAGATTAGGTGCTGTTATAGTAGCATGAGAAACAGTTAATTCATTTTAGCCACAATGGCTCCAAATGTACAGAGCCTTCGTTATACAGTCGCGCGTTTGGGCCTATCACCCGAAATAAGAAGATCATGGAGTACGCCGAGAAAATGGACCGCCAGTATTCTGGAGTTCGAGTTTTCGATAGTTTTTCTGTTGTGAGAATTGTTGAAGAGATAATTAAATAGTGGAGCGTGAAGCTCAAAACTGATTTAGTAAAAATAAAAGTGTTAAAGAGAGCTGAGTGTTATATTTTTTAAGTCTTGTTATCCTTTTTCTCGTTTTCTTTAAATTGGATTAAGCCGACCATGTGTACGAGAAGATAGCCAACGGAAAGCCCAGAGAAAGGAGAGAAAACGAGTAGACCAGAGAAGAATCGTCGAGGGTAAGTCGTTTGCCAATATTGTGCCAAAATCGTGTCTCGCCGTTGGGGAATCCACACTTTGATCTAAGAAGCTAAGAATGCTAAAACATCGAATCGTCAATTCGTCGAATGCTCAAAACATTGAATTGTCAATTCGTTGAATGTTTAGAACATCGAATTGTCAGTTCGTCGAATGCTTAAATATTTGAAACGCCGTCTGTTCAAATTGTCAAGTGTCCAAATAGTCAAAAAGCCATCTGTCCGAAATGCCAAGTAGTAGAATGGTAAAGTAATCGAATGGACAAATAGTCGAAACGAATAGATTCGAATTCGAATAGATGGCTATTCGAATCGCACTCTAAATGTTGACATTAATATTTTGGAATTGAAGAATCGCCTTAAGCCGTAAGCACATAACACAATCCTGAAAGTAAACGCGTCTCTTTATTACTGACTAGGGCTCAATCATAAATCCTAAAGGGAATAAACTCGTTTGTATTATATTTAATGTTTACAAAAATTTTCACGAAAAATATTGAAGATAGTATAGTGTTGACTTTTTACAAACATTTTTGTAAAAAGTATTAAACATTGAATTGTTTCTATTTTTTCATAAGAATTCTTTGTTCTACTGTTTTATGATCAGTAAAATTAATAAGTAGACCAATTGCAATGAAACTTAGGAATTTAAATCTATACATAAAAAGAAATATTTCCACCAAATATTACGTCAAAATATTCAGTAGTTTTTGAGATGTCAAAATTTTTGAAAAAATTTGAAATCGATATATCTTCTTTTCATTTTAATCAAATCATTTAATTCGTTTTGAAAAATACTGCATAAAAAACGAAAAAATTGTTTATATTATGTTTACACAAAATTTTTATAAACAAAAAAGTTATTAAATAATAATTCAATAACTTTCAAACGACCAAATGGAATTAAATAAGAAAAAACTCTAAGACCTCTCTTTGTTAGAGGGCAACCTAATCAAGGGATAAATTTTTCCACAAATACACTGGCAATTGACATCGAATCTGTCTTTCGCAAAGGGAAAGCATCTGAATGTTTTGTCAGATTGTCTTAGACTGTCAAAATGCACTTGTTGCCGTACTCGGTTTCCGCCAATAGACCCACAATATCGATTTCAATTCATTCAAACTTTTCCGAGGGGTGTCTGTTATCGACATGGGTCTGCCATATGCGATCCGCTATTTTGAATTTTGGAAGTCTGACAGAATTCGTATCCAGTTTTACCTAAAATCTGCAGAACCATTTAAAATTTAAACGTTTGTAGTTAAATTCTTCTATATTATCGATGTTTTTTCTATTTCTATTCTGCTTGATAGAACAACAAATTCCCTGAGTTTCAATTTTTTTTAAAGAAGTTGAAATTTCAACTTAGGACATTTCACGTAAAATGCCTCATATATATTTACTTTTATCTATAGTTCGTCGCTTGGGGGCAGCAACATGCCGACTCAGGTAAACGGTGAAAAAGATGCCGTTTCAAAAAGAAAAGTGAAAAACATGCCATTCCACGAAACCTGTGGAAACTATGCCTCGCCGCGAAGGCGCTGAGAAACATACCCTCTCCAAACGAAGGGTCAAGAACATGCCTTTTCAACCTTTTCAATCCTCATTTACAAAGGATATTCAAGGGTTTTGAAAATAATGAAATCGTTTTAAAGATTTTGATTATAATTTTTGAGAATAAGTTTTTAGATTTCTAGTACATTTATTAGCAAATTTAAAATAGTGAAAATTCTGAAAGTAAATATAAAAAAATAAAATAGTAAGTTCTAGTAGCTGAAAATCTAAAAAAAAGTAGTAAATAGTAGGTTTTTTCTAGATGAATGGGAAACCTGTGATTCATGATACAAGGTGAATACTATAATTGTTAAATGTAAAATTAAGTTCTACAATTATTTAATGTCAATGTTATTACAATTTTATTTTATTCAGTCTTCTTCGTCCATAATTTTTATAATACTGCATACATTATTTTAATACAATAATAAAATTGTAACAATTACTATTATTATTACTATCCCTTAGAAAACATATTTCTCTAACAATAATATCACATGTAATCACTCAGTGATTATAAGAAAAACAAATTGACGAAAAAAGAAAGGTCACTGAAGGTACCATCAATGCTCAACATCGAAATTCTTTTTTTTGAAAGCTAAAAAAGTACAACAAAATGTTAAAAAATTGTATCACTAAAAATAAGAAAAAAATAATTTTCGATGTTGAGCATCGATGTCATCTTCAGAAACCTTTACAAAAATGAGAATAGGAAAAAAGAATAAAAAAAAGTTAAATTCTGAATTCAACCTAAAGTTTCGAATGTTCAAATTAAAGTTGCTATTTGTATTACAAAATTCGACGCCTTCCATTCATATAATGCTTAGTGAAAAGTTAATGCAATGTAGTTCTTATTGAACTACATTGCTCTCTTCTTCTATTCAAAGATCCAAGTAGCAAGTCTTTAGGACCTAAAAAAACGTGGAATCATTAGTAAACGCTCCTTACAACTCCTGACTTTAGTGATAACAATTTTTATTAGAATTAGGATCACCAAACAAAAAGAACGGTTGGGGTAAAGTTTCTCTGAATTTTATTTTCTGAAAATTTTTTTTCTAATAAAGGTGAATTTCTAAAAAAAATTTCTCTCATAAAGGTGAATTTCTAAGAAACTTTTTCCTAATAAAGGTGATTTTCTAATTTTCTTTCTTCTAATAGAGGTCATTGTCTAAAAATTTATTTTTCTAATAAAGATAATTTTCATAAAAAAATTTTTTTAACCATATTCAATTTTTGTAATGACCACCAATAGGTATATGATTAGAAAATAAAATTTACGAAAATGTTTTTATTCTTGAAAAAAAAATACTTGAGATTTCGTTAAAAAATAGACATTATGCAAATTTTTTAACAAAAACTATTTTAAAAAAGTTAGAAATGAAGTTAAAAATTTTAATTAACAAATAGAAATTATAGGGATTTTTCCTAAAGATATTTCAAACTTTCTGTAAAAGTGGTTTATAAATAAATTAATTTTTGAACTTTTAGTATAAAAATGATGCAAATAATTATTTTTTTCCGAAGAAAAACATAATTTTGTTAATAAATTGTGATAAAAAATAGTGATATTATTTAAAAAAATTTCTTCTTTTTTAAAAAGAAACTTATAATTTTATAAATGAAATTGTAATTGAGAAACAGAAAATATGCAAACTAATTTTCATTTCTTAATCTTAGTCTTTTTAACCAAATTTTCTAACTTTTATCAAAATTATGGAAATTTTGAGGCGCATGAAAAGTCTCCAATTGTTATTTTCCGAATCTTTATTTTATCGAAATTCTTTTTATCTCATAAGAATTAATTATAATTTCTTTTAATCGAAAGAATAATTGTCAAAAACAATATTTTTTTGAATGACTAATCAACAGAATGTTAAATACTACGAAAGAAAATTTTTTATAATCTTCAAATAACTGAATTGTCATTTCTAAAAATTATTATTTTTTATATTTCTTATTTACACTAATATTTTTATTTTCGAAATGTCAATTTTTATAAATATTATTTTATAGATTTGTTAATAATTATAATAATTATATTCCCGAATTATTATTTAATATAATTCAAATATTACCGAATTTTGGAGTGGGCCGACGCGTTTAATGAGTTCTACAAAATTTTCAAACATCACGTGCAAGGTGCTCGCCTTCTACGAAACGCCTCACAATGGGATTTTTTTACAATTTACTTCTCAAAAAATGTCTACAGACTAAAATTTTTAATCGATTTGAGTGTTTTTTGTTTTAAATAAAAGAAGAACAATTTCTCAAGATATCCCTTTATGCAAACCTAAGAATATTCAATTGTTTATAATTTTTTTTTAAAGGGAACTAATTACTTGTGTAGTTTCCTTTAGAAATGAAAGATTATTTTCTTATTTTGCTACTACACATGTCCTAAATTAGATTCAATTAATATAATATATGACCACCAGATAAATAGTAAAACATAAAATAATTTATCTAAGCTGTTATAAACAATATTAGTTAACAAATAATGAACTTTGGTTCCTCTGCACCAAAAAGATTTTTTTTCATAGTTTTCATTGAAGTCTATTGCAAAGAATGTTTGTGTCAAATTAAAACAATGAACATTTTAATATAATTCTTTTTGGTGCAGAGGAACCGAAGTTTATTATTTGTTAACTATTATTATTTATAAAAATTAAACATTGTTTTTTAACGAAAAGGAGATGTATTCATTAAATGAAGCTAAAGTACAATATGAATATGAAAGAACAAAGTTTTTTTATGGAAAGAAACCAAAGTTAACTATTTGTTAACTAATATTGTTTATTACAGTTTAGATAAATTATTTTATGTTTTACTATTTATCTGGTGGTCATATATTATATTAATTGAATCTGATTTAGGACATGTGTAGTAGCAAAATAAGAAAATAATCTTTCATTTCTAAAGAAAACTACACAATTAATTAGTTCCCTTTTAAAGAAAAATTATAAACAATTGAATATTCTTAGGTTTGCATAAAGGGATATCTTGAGAAATTGTTCTCCTTTTATTTAAAACAAAAAACACTCAAATCGATTAAAAATTTTAGTTTGTAGACATTTTTTGAGAAGTAAATTGTAAAAAAATCCCATTGTGAGGCGTTTCGTAGAAGGCGAGCACCTTGCACGTGATGTTTGAAAATTTTGTACAACTTATTAAACGCGTCGGCCCACTCCAAAACTTTTTGGAAAATCTTCTGTATATTATAAGGTATAAATAAATTTTAAAAAAATAAAAAAATCGGGTCCAAAGTTAAAAAAAATTAATTTGTTTATAAAAAAAATTTTTTTAATAAAAAATTGAAAAATTTTTTTTTACATTTCTTAAAAGTTGAAAGAAAACTAAAACTTTCATTCCTTGACAAGTTTTTAGGGTTCCGTACCCGGAAGGAACCCTATTGGAACGGTTACAAAAATGACCATGTACCCCCCCCCTAGAACTCACAGTTTTACACATAGAGAGCTAAAAATTGGTACACGTATGTATTTTCACGCGTAGATTACAGGAAAAATATAGCGAACGTGATTGGGATTGATCTTCATAGAGTTTTCGACGAAAAACATCAAATTTTGGCCATTTTTCGCAAAAAAGGCATGTACCACCCCCCCCCCTAGCGCTCACAGTTTTTTACCTAGAAAGTTGAAAATTGGTATGCATATGTATTTTCAAAAATGGATTAAAGGAAAAATATAGCGAACACATTTAGTATTGATCTTCATTCTGTTTTTATCGAAAAAGTCAAAAATTTTGAAAATTTCGAAAAAAATCCATGTACCCCCCCCTGGCGCCTACATTTTTTTACCTGGAGAGCTGAAAATTGGCATACTTATTCGTTTTTACGCATAGATTACAGGAAAAATATAGCAGAAGTTATTAGAATTTATTTTCATGGTGTTTTCATCGAAAAACTAAAATCTCTTTTTGCAAGCTCGAAAATACTTTAACCCTTGCTGGTTCTCTCAATTCTTAGTCTAGTGGACTGGCGTTATACATTTTTATTTATTTTTTCGTGTAGATTTCAACAAACATACAAAAAAAATTATCAGAGTTCATTTTCATATTTTTTTGCGAGAAACTAAAAAAAAATTTCGTTTTAAAAAAAAAGTGTGTACCCCCCTCCTTGGTTTTCACAATTCTTGGCCTATTGGACTGCAGTTTTGCTTATTTTATGTGTTTTCGTGTGTAGATTTCAGGAAAAATATAGCGAACATGATTGGATTTGATCTTCATATTTTTTTCAGCGAAAAACTCAAAGTTTTTAAAAATTTCGTCAAAAAAGCCTGTATTTCACACTAGCGCTCACATTTTTTTACCTAGACAGTTGAAAATTGGTACACTTTTGTATTTTCACGTGTAGATTACAGGAAAAATATAGTGGAAATGATTAGAATTGATCTTCATTGCGTTTTGAGTGAAAACCTAAATTTTTTTTTCAATTTTTGATAATAATTATACCTATGCTAGTTCTCTCAATTCTTAGCCTAGTGGACTGGCGCTATACATTTTTATTTATTTTTTCGTGTAGATTTCAACAAACATACAGAAAAAATTATCAGAGTTCATCTTCATATCTTTTTTTGCGAGAAACTAAAAAATTTTTTCGTTTTAGAAAAAAAGTGTGTACCCTCCCCTTGGTTTTCACAATTCTTGGCCTATTGGTCTACAGTTTTGCTAATATTATGTATTTTCATGTGTAGATTTCAGGAAGAATACACCGAACATGATTGGATTTGATCTTCATATTTTTTTCAGCGAAAAACTCAAAGTTTTTAAAAATTTCGTCAAAAATGCGTGTTTATCTGAAGAGATGAAAATTGGTTATTTATTTATTTTCACCTGTAGATTACAGAAAATTTTTTTTTTTTTTTTACAGAAAAAATGCAGCAAAGAATATTGGAGTTGATCTTTATATTTTTTCAGCAAAAAAGTAGAAGTTTTAAACGAGGGTACGGAACCCTCGGTTTTAGTACGAGTTTTACTCGCACTTGTCCGGTTTTTTCTAAACTCAATATTTTCAGACTTATAAGCTACTGAAAATATGTCTACAGTTACAAATCCAAAATTTCGAAAATTCATAACTCGAAAATTTGGGCAATTATACAAAAATAAAAAAACACGTATTTCTTTTTTTCCATACAGATTGAGAAAAAAATATGTTCAACCGAATTTTCAAGGTCATAGGTAAATCTTGCGTGGAATTGCCCATATATATGACTGGAATTGCTTTCTAAATCATGATTTTTTTGTAAATACAAATGTCAGAAAATTAACATATATATTATTCGAAAGATTATTAAATTCAGCGATTAATAATATATGACTGAAAATCTCAATAATTTAAACAAAGATTGCAGTAATCCACAAATTTCATAAAAAAAATTTTAAAATAAAATTTTTTGGAAAGTTTTTCAACACCTGCATATTTTTTAAAAATTGCAGAAAAAATTTTAAACTTACATATGCGTGATCATTTATAATGATATCGCACGAACCGCATAAGATTTTTAAAGTTTTTGGTCTTAAATTGAAGATAAGACTTGAATGATCAAACCTATGTAAGTTTCAAATTTTTCTATAATTTTTAAAAAATATGCATGTCATGTGTAAGTACTCGTAGAATTTAATAATCCTTCGAATGGTATATATGGGGCAAAATTTCTCAAGTGTACCAATGTCAAAATTGCAAGTTGTTGAATCGGGCTAATATTTTCACAGTATTTAGTACTATGTATGAGTACTTCAACCATCAAGTATTATGAAATTTTATAACAAATTGTAGAGGGGGGAGGGGGTTGAAGATTTTGGATAAGTATGAACAGTGAGTTTTCTAAAAAATCGTAGCTTCTATATAATAAAGTAAAAAAAAATTTTGACCTATATGTTTTTGGTAGGTTTTTTCACGCTCTTTCCAATGGTGAAATTTTTTTTTAAAAAAATTCAAAATTTAACCCTTTTTTTTAAATTAAAAATTTTTTTGTTTTTTTTTCAAGAAGGACCCTTTTTTTGTACCAAAAGAAAGTTTAAGATGTGTACTTTCAAAAACTAAAACGAAAAAAATAACGTTTTTTTTTGTTTTCGAATTATTAATTAATTAATTAATAAAAATTGATAAAAATTTAAATATTTTAGAACAAAATAAAGTTAACGCAATTCTGAAGTTACTACTGTAAAGCACTACAAAATCCGCATACAACAAGTACAATATGAAGTATTTTGGATAAATTGACGTTAATAAATAAATATTTATAAAAATTAATTAACAAATGAATATCATTTATAAAAATAAAGATAAAGTGTTAGTTTTTTTACACAAATGTTTATACAATTCTACTTTTAAAAAAATATATTCTAGTTACTTGCAACAATTGATTAAATAAAATATTCAACACCTTATGTGTGTGTTGCGCTGCATAACTATCTTCCCACCTTAATATTATTTCACTTTTTCTATAAAATATTTTTTTACTTTTTACATTTTTGATGTAAGAAAAGATGATTTCTTTTTTACATCAATAATTTTTTATTATTTTAATATTATTTATTATTATTAAATTATTTTGTAATTAATTTTGTTGAATATTTTATTTAAACAATTGTTGCAAGTAACTGAAATACATTTTTTTAAAAGTAGAATTGTATAAACATTTGTGTAAAAAAACTAACACTTTATCTTTATTTTTATAAATGATATTCATTTGTTAATTAATTTTTATAAATATTTATTTATAAAACGTCAATTTATCCAAAATACTTCATATTGTACTCGTTGGATGCGGATTTTGTAGTGCTTTACAGTAGTAACTTCAGAATTGCGTTAACTTTATTTTGTTGTAAAATATTTCAATTTTTATTAATTTTTATTAATTAATTAATTAATAATTCGAAAACAAAAAAAACGTCATTTTTCTCGTTTTAGTAATTGAAAGTACACATCTTAAGCTTTCTTTTGGTACAAAAAAAGAGAAAAAAAGGGTCCTTCTTGAAAAAAAAATCAAAAAAATTTTTAATTTAAAAAAAGGGTTAAATATTGAATTTTTTAAAAAAAAATTTCACCATTGGAAAGAGCGTGAAAAAACCTACCAAAAACATATAGGTCAAAATTTTTTTTACTTTATTATATAGAAGCTACGATTTTTTAGAAAACTCACTGTTCATACTTATCCAAAATCTTCAACCCCCTCCCCCCTCTACAATTTGTTATAAAATTTCATAATACTTGGTGGTTGAAGTACTCATACATAGTACTAAATACTGTGAAAATATTAGCCCGATCGAACAACTTGCAATTTTGACATTGGTACACTTGAGAAATTTTGCCCCATATTAATTTTCTGACATTTGTATTTACAAGAAAATCGTGATTTAAAGATTGGTATGTTTTGTGCCATGCGCGTGCAGCCGTACCGATAATTCTTGACGATAGTGAATTGGAACTAGTACTTGTAAATTTAAATAAAATTAAACACTTCTGTGCATCTAAGAACAAATTATGAAATGTTGGATCACATTCAAATATCGAGTTGTCTATATTAGTATGAAGGTACATCTTATAAGATACTAGCTCCTCCGACGGCCGCAAGCGGCCGTCTACGGTGCTAGTTTTTATATGTCCATTGTCCAAGTCCATTATTTCATTAATATTAATATTAATTATAATACAGACATTGTAATCAAATTTTTCCAGTTAGTAATTTGCTTATTTATATTTTAAATGTTGACGTTTTTTTTGACAATGCAAAATAAGATTTATTATCAGGGGCTGTCCATAAATTACGTAAGACATTTTTTGGGTAAATTTGACCCCCCCTCCCCACTCGTAAGATATTTTACATACAATAGCGCCATTTTCCTATTGTTCGTAAGCAAAATATTATTTTAGGTTTTTTCCTGACAACTTAGTAAAAGCATGCAATGAAAATCGAATCGCAGATTCACAAGATAAACCTTTCTTGGTTTCATCAATAGCTAATTCTATGAAATCAATAAATAATTTTTAACTAAAAACGGAGCAAAAATTTTTACCTTTCTTTTGCAATTAGTATTCAAATGCATTTTGCGACAAATGAGGTGATAAAAATGTAGGAAATAGAATGAATACTTTGCGTAATCAAATTTACAATTCTGCAGATTACAGAAAAATTTTGAGGAAATTGAGAAAACCTCCTTGCCAAAATCCTGAGAACGATAATCGGTTAAAAATTTGTCGCAAAGATGATAAATATGGCTGTGTGGAATATGCAACCAGAGTTGGCGGTCAGAAAGACTCCAGGAGGACAAGAGACAAAGAGACAAGAATTAGTGGAGTCTTATAACAGATTAAATTTTAAAGATTTAATGATACAAATTTTTTTAAGAGACACATGTCCGTTTTGAATACAGAAATAAATATTTTTCAAAACATAAGAATTGAAGAAATATTTGACAGATGGCAATTCTTGTACATTTCTAAGCATTTAATAAATCATGCTTCTAATTTGATAGGAAATTTGTTAAAAATTTGCTCACATATAGGGAGTTACAAAAAGACAAGGAAAAAACACAAGATTTAGGCAACCAAATGCCAAAATTATTAACTGAAAATTAAGACAAAAAGTACTTTGCACTTTTTAAAAATTTTTTGTAACTTTTCCTTAAATCGCAGTTAAAAATTTTTAAAATTACGCATTTCTATTGGCCGCACAAACTCAGTGTTTGTAGAATAGAGTAGAATTAGAGTCGAATAAATTTTTAACAGTAACTTTTGGTTTCTAGTTTTATATAGTGTTATTTTAAATTAATTTAATACTTATTTTTATTAGGTGTTTAAATGACACTAGACTTTTTATAAAATAACACCATTTAAAACTAGAAACAAAAAATTGCAACCGCTGGAATAGTACGCCCTTCCTACCGGTCACTGAGTTTGCACGGCTAATAGCAGTGCGTAGTTTTTCGCTTTTCACCTGCAATTTAAAGAGAAAATACTAAAAAATTTAGAATAGTGCAAATGACTTTTTGCCTTAATTTTTAAGTAGTATACAGTGCGAAAACCTAGCACGTCAGTCATATCCCATGAGTGGGAGTGAGACAGACTTATGCGATTCCCATACTTTCCTATGACTGACGGATAGCTTTTCTTACTGTATACCCCTTTAATATGCACACTCTCGACTAAGACACTCTGTATATGGAATTTTAAATTAAGTCCCCCTGCGAAATTTCATTTATGAATAAATAATTGGTTCAAATCAATTATTAGCAAACAAAATCCGTTTAAAATTGTAAAAGCGCTAGATTTTTGTCCATAAAAAGTGCTTTTTTGCCACACTGTGCATCGTCGCAATCACCTATTTTGCACCCTTGATACGAAAATAACTATTTTTGTAGCCAATGTCCCTTTTACCGTGGAGCGTCACATATGATTTTTAAATATAATACTTACTTGTAAATTTTTGATTGTGGATAATCTTTTCCATCAATCAGTAAAGTTTGAAGAGTTTTTATACTATATCTTGCATACTCCATTGTTGTCATTCTGTAAAAAAAGAAAAACAAGTTATACATTTTTATGATTTTGGTGTTCACTTCATGAACACTTTGATTAATGAAGCTGAAAACTAGTTATTAGCACCCATTTATTTTCAACAAATTTTAAGTTGGCAATGAAACAAAAGAAAACGCTAAGTAGTAGTGATCCGAAGGTTATTCATTAGAAAACAAATGAAAATACAAAAATTCAAAAATACGAAACATGAAAAAAAATTACAATTATTTTTAAAATTCATAAACAATAATAATTATAGTTTTATCATTTACATTTTACAATTAAACATAATAAAATATTCTTTAATTTACAAAATCATAAATACTAACAAAAATACAATTAAATATAATTAATACAAAATATTAAAAAATAGTAATAAAAATGGGCATAAAAAAATATTTCCAAGAAACAAATCGATATTAATTATTCTAAAAAAACTTAAATTTTCTTCCTTGAATAAATTTAATTATCGATCTAGTAGCAAATAATTTCACAACAATAATACTAACAAAATAATACACAACCGACAGCTGAATTCGAACATTCGGTCATCAAAAATAAATTTATCTTAGAAAAAAAATGAATTTTAATTCTAAAAATATTCCCAATTTTTCCTTAACTATTTACAACAAGCGATTTTTGTTAAGATATCTTTATTAGTTAATTAATTCAAATCAATATCCCAACAAAAATCGTTAGTTAAAAATAGTCAAGTAGAAAAATTTGAATTTTTAAGAATTAAATTCGCGTTTTTTCAGAGAAAAAATTATTTTACAAGGCCCACTGATCGAGTCCCGTGTTCTGATGCATATTTTTTATTTCAAAGTAATCTAATAAAAATATCCCACCAAAAATCGAAAGTTAAAAATAGTCAAGAAATAATTTGTGAATTTTTTTGGAATTAAATTCGTGTTTTAGAGAAAAAATTATTTTCAAGGCCCAATGGTCGCGTCCCGTGTTATGCTTGATATTTTTTACTTCACAGTAATATTTATGAATAGTCAGTAAAATGAAAGAATTGCAAATAGTATAGTATTTTATAGGTATTGTTCTGAAAAAAATCGCATAATCAAAATTATCATTTTCTGATTAAAGATTTAGAAAACAAGTACCAAACATTAATTTTAATCAGCAATAAGGAATTCCAATTACGACACAAGGAAACAGCAAATAGAATGTACAAATAAATTAGAGATAAAGAGAGAAAGAAAGTGAAAGAACAGTTACAGGCTCATTTAACCCATTAATGCCCATGGGCACATAAACGCAGATATCGAAAAAACAACAAGTGGGATCCTGGCATGGGGTCTAATAATAATTTTTGACGTTAAAAATTTTGTTTAAAAAAATTTTTTTAAACAATTTGTTATGAACAAATTAAGAAAAATTGATTTTCATAAAAAACTTATAGCGCCATTCGATTCTACTAGAAGAACTACTACGAGAACATATGTAGCAAATTTTTTTGAAAAAGACCGATTGTTATAAAAATGTTATAAACAATTAGCCTGCATATATACTCGTTCCAGCCCATGGACACAGAAACGCAGATATCGAAAAAACAACAAGTGGGATCTTGGCATGGGGTCTAATAATAATTTTTAACGTTAAAAATTTTGTTTAAAAATTTTTTTTTAAACATGGAGTATATATGGAGTATAGATGCAGGCTAATTGTTTATAACATTTTTACAACAATAGGTCATTTCCAAAAAATTTTGCAACATATGTTCTCTTAGTAGTTTTTTGCATAGAATCGAATGACTCTATCAGTTTTTTATGAAAATCAAAATTTTCATAATTTGTTTATAACAAATTGTTTAAACAAAATTTTTTAAACAAAATTTTTAACGTCAATAATTATTATTAGACCCCATGCCAGGATCCCACTTGTTGTTTTTTCGATATCTGCGTTTCTGTGCCTATGGGCATTAATGGGTTAACTAGAGATATAAATTATCAAAGAATAAAGGAACGAGATCAGGATATATGAAATAAAGGACATCTTCAAAAAGTAGTAAATGTAGATACAATTAATGAAATAAGTTTTGCAGCAGGTAAAGAAAAGAGCCTTAAATGTAGTAAGAGCTCACAGGACATTGTGCAATTATTGATTAAAGAGAATAAAGAAATAAATCCACATTTAGGAGAAATTGGATTTCCTCCAAAAGAAATTATGTATACAAAGAAACAATTAGAAATAATATGTAAGAACAACGTACTAATTTCACACTTGGATTCAACTGGATCTATAATACAGAGACTTTGATAATCTTTAAAAACTGATTACTACTGTCTTGTATGTAGACTACCTAAATCAGTTATGCCTGTAGCAGAATACATGACGTGTGAAAAAGATATAAAAAGTAAAGATTAATTTCTGAAGTCTTGTATTGTTGCCATGAAAGATCTAAAAAAAAATGGTCAGTATTTAAAGCGATTTTCGTTGATTGCTCACGGGCATCAATTAACGCCATTTTATTTGAGTGGAATGGGATGTCGATAAAGGATCATTTAAATTTAACGTACATGTATCTTACTGAAGGTCAGAAAATAAAACTTACGACTTTAGTTATTTTATTGACTTGTATAGCACACATTATCCATCGGACTTCTAATGCCATTACACGGAGAGAAGAGTTATAGTGGGTTGTACTATTACGCGTTTACTAAGAAAATTTGAATTGCGATAAATGAATAAAAGGTAAAGGTTACAAAACAGCTTTCAATTTTTTTGTTGTCGATCGAACTAAACATAGTAGTAAAGATGAATGTCTGCTTAGTAAAGCAAACAAAACTAATTCTATTTCAGATTTTTTAATCAGATTATTAATTTAGATAAAAAATATATTAAAATTTTAAATTAATTTAAAAACTTTTTAAAAAAATCAAACGAAATCTTGATAAAATGTCAGCTTTCAAAACATTTATATGTGGCATTCCACGTCAAGTGATCCGGAGGTCAAATTTACCTGGAATGTTTGAAAAATTTGTAGTTTCTTTGAAACAAAACGAAAATATGTTTTCTATTTTGGGATTTTTTGCTGTTTTCCAACACTTTCTAATAGTGTAAACAAATTTAAAAAAAAAAATTTTTTGACCTCGAAAAATTAAATTAAGAAATAAAATTTCATTTTTTTATCAAATGGACATTTTTTATTAAAAAAAAATTTTTTTTTCATAAAGGTGAGGTTTTTTCCTAAAAAAAATGTGTAGGTCAAAACGTGGGACAAGAACTTTTAACTGGTCAAAATAAGCATTTACTTCTGTAGTGCACCGGCCCACAGTGGAATTTTTTTTACAATTTACTGTTAAAAAATGTCTGCAGCTTACAATTTTTAACCGATTTGAATGTTCTCTGTTTTAAATTAAAGGGGAATAAATTCTTAATACATCCCTCGAAGCCGATTTTTGAGATTTTAATTGTTTATAATTTTTTTTAATTAAAGTTAACAAATTAATACACTTTTTTAAAAAAGGACATTTATTTTCTTATTCCGTTGCTGCACATGATCTAAATCAATTTAAATTTATCCAATATGACCACCAGATAATTCATAAAGCATAAAATAATTTATTTCAGTTGTTATAAACAATATACAGCCTAACAACGCGCAGCGGAGGTGTACTGCAGAAGTAAATGTTTATTTTGACCAGTTAAAAGTTCTTGTCCCACGTTTTGACCTACATATTTTTTTTAGAAAAAAACCTCACCTTTATGAAAAAAAAATTTTTTTTAAATAAAATATGTCCATTTCATGAAAAAATGAAATTTTATTTTTTAATTTAATTTTTCAAGGTCAAAAAACTTTTTTTTTTTTAATTTGTTTACACCATTAGAAAGTGTTGGAAAACAGCAAAAAATCCCAAAATAGAAAACATCTTTTCGTTTTCTTTTAAAGAAACTACGAATTTTTCAAATATTCCATGTAAGATCAAAAATTTAAACTTTGACCCCCTCCAGTTTTTACATTTGTTTAAATAAATTAATAATATTTTGTATTTTTAATTGTATCTAATAGGACTACTGTTTATACAAACTTTTAACCTGATCCCAAACATTCCAAATTATGCCCGGATCACTTGAGGTGGAATGCCACATATTTGCTATGATACTTATTATTTATACTTATTATTACAATAACTATTAAATTAGGTTATTGTTATTATAATTATAAAAATTAATTTTAAACTGTTTATTTAATTATGCCACAAATATAAAAAAACATATATTTTATAATTTTCTTTATTAAACTAAACAATTATAACAATTATAGTTTTTAAATTAATTAAGTATTTTAACCTTATATCGCCGTCAGTTCCTTTTGGTAAAATATTTCTTGATTTTTATTGCGATCACCATTAAACAAAAATTCTCGGGAAATAATTAACATTTAATTATTTAATTAATACCATATTTGACAAAATTATTTTTAGCAAGTTTTAATAACTCTCATATTTATTACAAAAGAGGTTAATTTTTATTTTTGTAAATTGTAAACAGAAACTTAAATATGACAGTTCATATCGTAGACGTTACTTATCAAATTGGTAGTCTTGGTAACTAAACTACTTCCTTCTCTCCGTGTACAGATAAATTTCCAGAATGTGAAAACAATAAGAAAATGTATTCAGATTTCTTTGGATTTTTATTGCTTTAAAAAAAATATTGCATTTCCCTTCCTCTTGTCTTTTAAAGAGCTGACTTTGACTCTTGACAAAATTTATAAAAGTCGATGAAACAAATTGTTACTTTTACAGACTATTCCTTTTAATCAAAGCTTTAATAAGAGATCAAGAACAGCAAAAAAATATAGAAAATAAATAGTGTAGGAAATGAATTTTACCAAGTACATTCTTACTGGAATCCACTTTATAATTTAATTTATTATATAATTATATTTAAAAAGTTGTTCCCAGTAAGAATGTACTTAGTCAGAAAAAAAATTAAATTTCACTTTGTTATAAACAATTGAAGTTTTTTGCAGTGTTTTATTAAAAAATTAATATCTCGAAACAGAGTAAACGAATCGTTATAAAATTTGGTATGTATACTCAGAAAATGATGTAGTTTCAAATGAAATAATTAAAAAATTAAATTGTTTAATTTTTGTAATTGTTATTGCAAATTTTATTGTTTATTTGTAAAATAATCAATGTTCTTAACGTCGTAGGAAGTTCGTTCAAATTTCACCGTAAAAGCTTTTTTATAACGATTCCATACCCGTTTTAAAATTTAGTGTCCCGCAATTAGGAACAAAGTTATGAATTTTTTTCTGCCGGGCGACACGTTTGTTTACCGCGCGGCATGTCCACCGTTACTGCCGCCACAGTGGGGCCAAATGTACTTTTTGTGTTAAAATCAGTCTAGAGGTCACAATTTTCATTTAAATTAAACAATTTTTTTAATCTTCGTTACTAAATTCTTTACTGATTCCTCCAGACCGATTTTTTAATTTTTGTTTATTTATATTTATTTGTTTATAACAAAGTACGAAAAAGTCAAACAAATTATTAATATTTTTAACTTTTAATAGAATCCACATACTAATTTACTAATTTACTTCATACTTTGTTATAAACAAATAAATATAAATAAACAAAAATTAAAAAATCGGCCTGGAGGAATCAGTAAAAAATTTAGTAACGAAGATTAAAAAAATTGTTTAATTTAAATGAAAATTGTGACCTCTAGACTGATTTTAACACAAAAAGTACATTTGGCCCCACTGTGGCGGCAGTAACGGGAGACATGCCGCGCGGTAAACAAACGTGTCGCCCGGCAGAAAAAAATTCATAACTTTGTTCCTAATTGCGGGACACTAAATTTCAAAACCGGTATGGAATCGTTATAAAAAAGCCTTTACGGTGAAATTTGAACGAACTTCCTACGACGTTAAAAACATTGATTATTTTACAAATAAACAATTAAATTTGCAATAACAATTACAAAAATTAAACAATTTAATTTTTTAATTATTTCATTTGAAACTACATCATTTTCTGAGTATACATACCAAATTTTATAACGATTCGTTTATTCTGTTTCAAGAATCATGTCTGCACATCAAAGAAATCAATGACATTTGGCAGTGGATCCGCTTCTCTCAGCATGTCAAAGACATCGACGATGTTCGGTAGTGAACAACCATCGGCGGGGATTATTATTATAAATAAATAACGCGCGCTGAAGCGCGCATGAAGTTTCTTTTTTTAATTTACATTAGAAAATTTAATTATTTACAAAAATTATACACAAAATGTACTTGGGTGATTCTCCGCGTAGCGCAGAACTTGGTTTTTTCATGTTGTAATGGAAAAATAATAAATAATTTCCATATATTTTTACAATTCCAACGTGAAAAGGTTATCTATATGTTTAGAAACAAAAACCAATAATTACTTTTGTATCTAATATTATAATTTTTCATACATAAGCGGTTTTAAGGCTGAAAACGTCAAAATTTTACCTGTCCCAACAGGAAGTTAAGAAAAAAAGTTAATAATTTTAGTAATATGCAATAATAAATACAATTACTATTGACATTTTAGTATCGTCTACTTTAGTACAGTTAAATAAAAAATTTTTTTTAAATAAATTCATTTTATATATGTTTTTTCAGTTTATGCTTGACAGCAAATTTGGATGCTATTCATTATTTTATTAACAAATAGTGAATTATTTAAATGAAAATCAAACGTTAACTTAAAATTACTTTTGTAAACACAAAAAATAACTTCCTTAAGTTAATTCAGGAAAAAGAATCAATGTTTTAATTGATTTATTCATTTTTCACTCATTTTAAGTTAGAAATTTGATAAGGGAATCACAAAATTATCTCCACCGACCCTTAAATATTTTACCATAAATTAAAACAATTAACAATTAACAATTATTTATAAAAAAAGGTTAAATTAAGCGTAGTTTTATTATTTTGGTCAATACGAATGAGATCCACTTTAAACCGATTAAAAATTAATGATACTTTGTTCAAAAAATTAAAATATCCAAAGTCGGTTGAAAAAGTTCCCACCAGCCTGAGTTTCCACCGACCTTGGTATTACGAAGAACCTAGTGAAAATGTAGTGTTATGGTGCCACATATATAAGGAATTAAAAAAACCTATAGCTCAGAAAAGTTTACCGTAAATTACTTAAATAAATTTCCATAAATTACAACGAAAATTTTTATAAATTACCGCAAAAATTTCCATAAATTACAGAAATAAAAATTTTCAATTGTGATTTCTACTTTGCATATTTTTAAAAATTACCGACAAAATTTCTTTAAATTACCTTACAAATTGCCATAAATTACCTTATAAATTTCCATAAATTACCGCGAAAATTTCCATAAATTACTAAATTCAAAATTTTTAATAATAATTTTAATTTTACATACAGTACCGTCCGAAATTATCAGTCCACCCATTTTTAAAGGAATGAAAAAAATTGTATAACATAAAATTTATGGAAACTAAAATTTTTTTTGGTTTATATTTTGAAAGACGATAAAATTTTGAAGAGAATAAGACCTTACAGAAGTCATTTGGCCAAAATTTGTAGAAGATATTCTTAAAAATCGCCATTTTCAATGTTTTACAAAAATTTGAATATCTTCTAAAATAATGAACGCTTTTTAATAATCTTAGGCTTATTTTAAAGGTCATTTTCTACGGAATAGGAATTACTTATATGTGACTGTCCACGAGAAAACAGGGCTTAAATCCAAAAAATAAATTTTGAGTTTTTTATGGTAATCGACAGATTTTATGTTGCTTTTTCAAATGCAAAAGTCAAAAGTTAAAAATAATAATTATTTTCGACAATATATCGTTTTAAGGCTGGGTATGTCAAGCGTAGTTAACTTCAATCGTCGACTGTACACGACAAAACACGGCTCAGGTCCAAAAAATCAATTTGAGTTTTTTATGGTAATCGACAGATTTTATGTTGCTTTTTCAGATGCAAAAGTCAAAAGTTAAAAATATCAACTACTTTCGACAATATATCGTTTTAAAGATGGGTATGTCAAGCGTAGTTAACTTCAATTATAGTACTTCAATCACTCGCCCTGTGAAATTCACGTTTGGGAGCTAAGCCCTGTTTTCTCGTGGACAGTCACATATGCATTAATCTGTAATTTTTTACTTAGAATAAGCATGACGTCAAAGTTGGACAAAAAAATTCAAAAAATATGAAATTTTTTTATTAACTTTTTTTTAAAAATCTTCACCATATCATGTTTTATATATGTTCTAGAATAGTTTTTAGTACAAAAAATTTATTTCAAATTTTTCCAATTTTTTTGTCCAACTTTGACGTCATGCTTATTCCAAATAAAAAATTACAGGTTAATGCCTATAAGTAATTTTTATTCCGTAGAAAACGACCTTTAAAATAAGCCTAAGATTATTAAAAAGCGTTAATTATTTTAGAAGTTATTCAAATTTTTGTAAAACATTGAAAATGACGATTTTTAAGAATATCTTCTACAAATTTTGGCCAAATGACTTCTGTGAGGTCTTATTCTTTTCAAAATGTTATCGTCTTTCAAAATATAAACCAAAAAAATTTCGAGTTTTCATAAATTTTATGCTAAAAATTTTTTTCATTCTCTCAAAAATGGGTGGACTGACAATTTTGGCCGGTACTGTATTTTTATGAAATATCGCGAAAATTTTCATAAATTTTCAAAAATTTCTATAAATTACCATTAATTTCTATAAATTTCCATAAATTACCAAAATAATAATTTTTAAATGAGATTTACGCTATAATATTGTTTAAATTACCGCAAAATTTTTTTTGACAGAATGTGTCCAAACCAGTGTTGGGTAGTAACTTGTTACAAGTAACTAAGTTACTAAAGAAGTTACTTTATTTGTAACTTTAGAGTAACTTCGTTACTTATTTTAAAAGTAACTTGTAACGTAACTTAGTTATTATTTGTGCAGTAACTTGCAACTTTAAGTTACCCACATTTTCGTTACTTTTTATTTATTTTTGATTAAGTAATCCCAATGAATAGTTGCTTCTGAAGCTGAACAAAAAATATTATTAAATAATAAAGTGTATTAAAATTATATTTTATTTAAAAGTTTATTTTATAAGAAGAAAATTATGTCTGTTTAACGGTGTTGCGCAATTTCAAACCGTGGTCGCCTTTTAAAAATGGCTGCTTGAACGTAAACATAATTTCAAAAGGATTTTTCTCCCAATTTGGACAATTATTGCAAAATAGGGGAAAATACCAGTTATGCTGAAATTTTGTTCTTTCATTTGTACACAAGAAATTGAAAATCCAATATAACACACGACGTCAGGAAGTAAAATGAGAAAATGATATGTGCCCATTAGATGCTGCCCTCTGGTGGTAATTTTATGTATCGCGCATTTGTTTAACTTTTTCCTATTTTACTTCTTGTCGTTGTAAATCTAAATAAATCTTTTACTTGTATTTTCTCCGATTTTGCAATAACTGCCCGAATTGGGAGAAAAATCCTTTCAAATCAAGTATACATTTGAGCAGCCATTTTTAAAAGGCGATCACTGCGGAACACCATTAATGCAAAGTATTAAAAAGTATTATGTTTTATATAAAAAACAAGTTGTTCATTTCATGATCATTAAGCTTCCTCAATATAAAATATTCCGATTGTTAATTTTTTTATTTTAGAATAATTATTTTAAAGTGTTAAGATAAAATTTCAAAAAATACAAAATTTCAATTTTTTGTGAAAAATTAAAATATTTATTAATTATATAAATTTTGATAAAATATATAGAGTAGAACGGGGTGAAATAGCCATGGTGCAAAAAAGCCATTTGACTTTTATTTGAAAACTATTAAACCGATTTATCAGCTATTTAGAATATAAATACTATCAGTTAATACGCAACTTTTGATACTAGTTTGGATGTTGTACCTATATTAACATAATTTTTATTGTAATTTTCATTTTTTAGTTGCTCTGCGTATAATATTTCGATGAACTTTTCGAACATATTACAACCTGTTTAAGTGAACGGGTAACAAAAGTAAATGTTTGTACATAAGGAGAAAACTATACTCAAAACGTATACAATGTTAATTTTTGGAAATTGAACTGAATTTAAAATTTATTTTAGCTTTTAGAAAAACTGGTCTTGGGGGTGAAAAAGCCAGGGGAGCAATTCCACGGGTAGTGATCTGAAGAATTTTTAATGATCTCATCGATTTCAACGAAACTTTCTGGATTTGTTCTTTGTTATATGTAGAATTTATATCCGAAAAAGATTTTTCAAAATTTTCAAAATTTTTTGAGATATCTCTTATTCAAAATTTTGGTAATTTTTTCAAAAAAAGCATATAACTTTTTTTTATTTTATTCGATTGAGACCGGTTTTTTTCTACAATACTCACAATAAGATGCAGTTTAAAGAAAAAATTGTTCATAAAAAAAAATTTTTTTTTTGATCAAAAAAATTGAAAAAAAATTTTTGAATTAATTTTTTGAAAAAACTACCATCTGTTTTTCAAAATTTTTTTTTTTATAGTTCTAGGTCATGAACTTACGAACAATTACATATAAGTTTCATAATGGACCAACAATAACTTTACGAGAAAAAAAATAAATTGCTCCGCGCGGCACCGCGGCGTGTATCGCCCAGCGCGGTTCTGGTAAACCACTAAGGTAATGGTAATTATCCAGATAAGCGGCTTTTCCCAATTTTGCTTATTTTTGGATAATTCTTTTTGCAAAAGCTTTTAATAAGCTAGAAAATGAAAAATTAGTTGGGGGAAGACGAAAAAGTTTATAACCGGAAGTCAGGGATGGGAAACAAAATTAAAATTTTCGTTTTTTGCATATAACTCGGTCAAAACTAAAAATATCAAAAAATTTCCTTCATAAGAGTTGTAGACCATGTCAAAATACATATTTTTTGTTCTACATATTTTTTTCCTAAATTGAGTATTTTTTGAGAAATTTCAAAAATTAAAAAAAAATTTAATAATGATGTAGGGAAGAATAAGGTGCCTCAAGGAGAGTTCACAACGGAGGCTAGCAAAGCCCGCCACAACTTGATTCCTTCTCTCTTTTAATGCACAAAGAGAGTCAAATTGACATTCTAGTTGGTACTAGAAGGTACCGAACCCTGACCCGAGCCCCTTCCAACGTTTCGCCACAAAAAAAGCAGTTTTTAAGGTGCCTGAAGGAGAGACCACAACAAAGGCGGGCGAAGCCCGCCGCAACTTGTTTCCTTCTCTCTTTTAAAGCAAAAAGAGAGTCAAATTGACATTCTAGTTGGTACTAGAAGGTACCGAACCCTGACCCGAGCCCCTTCCAACGTTTCGCCGCAAAAAAAGCCGTCATTAAGGTGCCTCAAGGAGAGACCACAACGAAGGCGGGCGAAGCCCGCCGCAACTTGATTCCTTCTCTTTTTTAATGCAAAAAGAGAGTCAAATTGACATTCTAGTTGGTACTAGAAGGTACCGAACCCTGACCCGAGCCCCTTCCAACGTTTCGCCGCAAAAAAAGCCGTCATTAAGGTGCCTCAAGGAGAGACCACAACGAAGGCGGGCGAAGCCCGCCGCAACTTGATTCCTTCTCTTTTTTAATGCAAAAAGAGAGTCAAATTGACATTCTAGTTGGTACTAGAAGGTACCGAACCCTGACCCGAGCCCCTTCCAACGTTTCGCCACAAAAAAAGCAGTTTTTAAGGTGCCTGAAGGAGAGACCACAACAAAGGCGGGCGAAGCCCGCCGCAACTTGTTTCCTTCTCTCTTTTAAAGCAAAAAGAGAGTCAAATTGACATTCTAGTTGGTACTAGAAGGTACCGAACCCTGACCCGAGCCCCTTCCAACGTTTCGCCGCAAAAAAAGCCGTCATTAAGGTGCCTCAAGGAGAGACCACAACGAAGGCGGGCGAAGCCCGCCGCAACTTGATTCCTTCTCTTTTTTAATGCAAAAAGAGAGTCAAATTGACATTCTAGTTGGTACTAGAAGGTACCGAACCCTGACCCGAGCCCCTTCCAACGTTTCGCCACAAAAAAAGCAGTTTTTAAGGTGCCTGAAGGAGAGACCACAACAAAGGCGGGCGAAGCCCGCCGCAACTTGTTTCCTTCTCTCTTTTAAAGCAAAAAGAGAGTCAAATTGACATTCTAGTTGGTACTAGAAGGTACCGAACCCTGACCCGAGCCCCTTCCAACGTTTCGCCGCAAAAAAAGCCGTCATTAAGGTGCCTCAAGGAGAGACCACAACGAAGGCGGGCGAAGCCCGCCGCAACTTGATTCCTTCTCTTTTTTAATGCAAAAAGAGAGTCAAATTGACATTCTAGTTGGTACTAGAAGGTACCGAACCCTGACCCGAGCCCCTTCCAACGTTTCGCCGCAAAAAAAGCCGTCATTAAGGTGCCTCAAGGAGAGACCACAACGAAGGCGGGCGAAGCCCGCCGCAACTTGATTCCTTCTCTTTTTTAATGCAAAAAGAGAGTCAAATTGACATTCTAGTTGGTACTAGAAGGTACCGAACCCTGACCCGAGCCCCTTCCAACGTTTCGCCACAAAAAAAGCAGTTTTTAAGGTGCCTTAAGGAGAGACCACAACAAAGGCGGGCGAAGCCCGCCGCAACTTGTATCCTTCTCTCTTTTAAAGCAAAAAGAGAGTCAAATTGACATTCTAGTTGGTACTAGAAGGTACCGAACCCTGACCCGAGCCCCTTCCAACGTTTCGCCGCAAAAAAAGCCGTCATTAAGGTGCCTCAAGGAGAGACCACAACGAATTGTAATTGTTCGTAAGTTCATGACCTAGAACTATAAAAAAAAATTTTGAAAAACAGATGGTAGTTTTTTCAAAAAATTAATTCAAAAATTTTTTTTTAACTTTTTTTATGAACTATTTTTTGCTTTAAACTGCATCTTATTGTGAGTATTATAGAAAAAAACCGGTCTCAATCGAATAAAATAAAAAAAAGTTATATGCTTTTTTTGAAAAAATGACCAAAATTTTGAATAAGAGATATCTCAAAAAATTTTGAAAATTTTTAAAAATCTTTTTCGGATATAAATTCTACACATAACAAAGAAGAAATCCAGAAAGTTTCGTTGAAATCGATGAGATCATCAAAAATTCTTCAGATCACTACCCGTGGAATTGCTCAGGGCCAAAAGCCATTGAATATTATGTGAAATTCATTTGTTTTCTACTTAAACTAACCTTCTAATTTTACAAAATGTTCGCGTGTTTACTTAATAAAATTAATTAAACACGACGAAAAAATATTATAAAGTGCGTTAAAAATAAACAACAAAAAAACGGTTGTAACAAAATATTGCATCTGTGGTGAAATTTAAGGAAGACTTTAAAAAAAGGTACAAAAACTTGACAGTGTAAATCGAAAACAGATAAACTTAACATAATATTCAATTTTCCTTGATAAAAGCTCTTTAAAATTTATTAAAATATTTTTAAAATAAGATTATTTGTCATGTAAATAAAGGAAAACTATAAAAATACCAAAATTAATAACATATTTTAATAAAATCGCGAGGTGGCTTTCTCCCCCCACCAGGTGGTACAAAAAAGCCATTTGCAGAGGTTTCGTAAAACTCTTATAACTTAGTCCTTTCATGGGATAAAAAATATTTCCGTCAAGAATATTCAAGCTTAATAACTAAACTTTCAATGCCAATTGGAAATTTAAGAAAAAAATTTTAAATTCAGATTTTATACATTAAAATGTAAAAATGTGGCTATTTCACCCCGTTCTAATCTACTTTATACACATGAATCGATTCGTTCTTATGTCAGGAATGCAATTTTGACAAGAATTAATACAAATTTTAATATAGAAAGAAGTTATTTCAAAAAATCCAAAAATTAATTTTTTCAAAAATTAAAAAATTGTTGAAAAAAAATTTTTTTTAGATATTTTTGAAAATCCTTTTGTCTGATTTTTGGTATTCGTGACCGTAATACACCTACAAAATTTTATCAAAATCCGTCAAGTCGTGTAAGAGAAAATTTGTCCACAAGAATCAGTGACATACACACACACACACACACACATACATACACACATACTTCCGGACATTTGTTCCTCTCGACAAATTATATATACTACACTTGAAAATTTGTAAAAATAATTGATTATAAAAAATTCGGAAATCGACATCACTATAACTGAGTTGTATAAAAATATATTACTTCTCCAGGTGATCTTTCCTTCCTACCTACATCAAAACACTCGATTTTGAAAACAAATTATAAAACCCTTAAATTGACCACTCCTCTCATCACCGTAAAGTATCCGCCCCCTCTACTATTTATCCCTACTCTAATGTATTTCCTCCTCCACCAAATTACACTGGAATTTGCAAAATTGTAAGACAGAACACATTTGTACCTTAAAATAGAAACATCGTATATATATCAAATTCAACGAAATATTATAATTCTTGTAATTTTGGATAAAATATATGTATTAATTCATGATGTTTTCTTCATTAATACATATTTGTATACAATTCAACAGTATACAATCGAAAACAGTTCATCAATGTAGAGTTCAAATGTGTAGTATCGCTACTGCCCCATAATTTTTGTAATTAATAACTTATAATTTTTATAATTAAAAAAATAATATATATTATCAAATTTTATATTTATATTTTAGGAAGAAATTTCAATTCAATTTTTTTCTAAAAAGATAAAGAAGGTAACAATAAAATAAAGTACATGTTTTTGTAGGAAGATATTTTATGTATTAAACATTTTTTATTAATTTCAACAATTACAAATTGTTTATAAATTTTAACAAAGTATTTTATTCATATTTTATAAATATTTTTGTTTTTAACAAAATAAATCTTTTATATACACATATTTATTTATTTTTTTTAAATTTGAATATGATGAAAGTTTTTAACACAATCAAATTGTCATAAAATAAAATTGTTATATTTTTATTATTAATCTAAATTCTAGGAAAAAATTTTGTGAAATTTTTTATTTAAACGTACAATGTTTCCTTTATTGAATATGCGATAATAAATCACTGTATTTTTCATCTTTTGTTTTTTGTAATTCTTTTTTTAACTCTATTAAATAATCATAAAGAAGCTTATCTTTCTCATTATTTTTATTAAATGTACTAGGAATGACGAATTTTTCGAAATGCGATGAATTTCTAGTCGCATAGTAAGAAGAATTAGTTTTATCGAAGTATTGAATTTTTACTTTTTTTTCTTTTTTTAAAATTTTAGTAACCCTTCCTGGGAGATATTCACACTTTTGAGAAAATTTATCCCAAACAAAATCTGAAACTTCAAAAATTTTGTTTTTAAACGATTGAGAAAGTTTAAGGGGATAAGCACAACTTTTATCTGCACTTTTTTTTAATATTGTTTTTTCTGTTATATTTTTTTAGTTTTTTCTTTTTTTGTTGACAATTTTTGTTTTTCCCCTTTATTTGTTTTTTCGTCTTCTTTATGCTTTTCTTGAGTTTCTTTTTCACTTTTTTATCGACTCAATAGTCAAGATGGTTCGCATTCTTCTGCATATTAATTTTTGAATTTTCCCAGAATTTTTCACGAATCAATTATCAACTCATTAATAAGTTCCACCACTAAACGTGAAGCTGAAACCTACCATATCGACCAAGTTTCAAATTCTAGAAGTAGTTTTTTCAAATGGACCCAAATAAAAAACTACACGTGAAAAAAAAATTTTATAAAAAGGTTTGATCAAATCTCAGACGTATATTTTTTTTGTTAATTTTTAAAATTGGATACTTTTAAAATTTTTCTCTACTAATATGCATAAAATGTGTGCTCTGAAGTTTAATGTATATTGTGTATTCGAATAAAGAACGTGAATTTTTCTAAATATTTTTATTGCATTTAGGATTTTCTTGTTCATAACAAACTTGGAAAAATATCTGAAATGTGATATAACATTAATATCTTTGTTATATATTTTAAAAATGTTTTATTTACACTCTAAATCTGAATCAGTGAAATTCTACTTAAGATTAGTGAAATTTTAGTAAGAATCACTGACTTTATTTTCGCGAATTGAATCAGTGGAGTTTTACTAAAAATCGGTTGAAATTTACAAAAATATCAGTGATTTTTTTACTGATTGTCCAATGAAAAAATTATTGGAATTTTCTGTCACGCATATTAAAAATTTCAGTTAATTTTTAATGGCCCAATCAGTGAAAAATGAATAAAATTTCAATTCAATGTTTCCTTAACCCTCACAGGCTCGAGCCGGGTCCCTCAGACCCAAAGGAAAGTTTTTTTGATCTACTTCCGGTTACGAAAATATTATTGGAAAATCAACTTCACGTTAGGCTCATGGACGTAAAAACATACATTTTTCACCAGTATAAACAAATTTTTATTTATTAAATACTTTGGTAAAATTACCTTGTAAGTCGAACATACGTAAAAGCTCAAGCCGGGTCCGAGGGACCCGGGCTATGAAAATAAATTTTTAAATTTCAATTTTTTATACAATATTGGATTTATTTACGGTATTTTTATCAATAACTGACATAATAAGTGATAACATATGCTTAATACATCAGTAAATTTAACCCCTTGACTGCCGATGGCAAAGATCTTTGCCATTTCGGACTTTGCTCTGACTGCTGGAAAACTGACAATCTTTGCCATGATAAAAATTGATGTTAAAAAGTCAAAAATGGCTGAAAATTAAAAATAAAATGATTTCTAAAAAGTCAACGCTATGCAGAATGCGACGCACGTTTCTGTTTTTAAATTCAATGAATTATAAAAATGTTATAAATTTTTAAAAACAACACTTTTAGCAAATTTTTCAAAATCTTTGCCATGGACAATACAATGCATCTTTATTTTAAAAATGTCTGAAATCGCCTGAAATCTATTACTCCGGGGTTTTCGGGGTCGCTGATTACGAATATGATGTCAGATTTTCAAAATTCAAAATGGCGGTTCCAATATGGCTGACGACTTTTTTAAAAGTTGATCCAAATTACCTGAAATTTGTTACTCGGGGGTTGTCGGGGTCTCTGATTACGAATATGATGATGGTTTTTCAAAATTCATAATGGCGGATCCAATATGGTGGATGAACTTTTTAAAAATTGATCCAATTTACCTGAAATATGTTACTCGGGGGTTTTCGAGGTCGCTGATTACGAATATGATGTCGGTTTTTCAAAATTCAAAATGGCGGATCCAATATGGCGGATGCTTTTTTAAAAAATTGATCCAATTTACCTGAAATTTGTTACTCGGGGGTTGTCGGGGTCGCTGATTACGAATATGATGATGATTTTTAAAAATCAAAATGGCGGATCCAATATGTCAGACATTTTATTAAAAAATTTTGGATTCGCTTGAAAATTATCATTTGGGGGTTTTCGGGGTCGCTGATGACGAATCCGATGTCAGTTTTTCAAAATTCAAAATTGCGGATTCAATATGGCATAGCGTGGAGATCCACTTCACCCATGAACTTATTGGAAGGGTGAAATGCGTTAGGACATTTCAATGGAATTTAAATTTTTGCACTCTCTTTATAGCTGTTCTATGAAACCGGCATTTGTAAAATTTTATCTGCTTTTATGATAAAAACAAAATTAAAAAAAAAATGTCCGCTATATTGGATCCGACATTTTTAATTTCTAAAAAAACAGACATCCGATTCGTCATCAGCGACCCCGAATACCCTCGAGTGATAATTTTCAAGAAAATCCAAAATTGAAAAAAAGGGTCAATAGAAAAACAGCTATTTTTTGGCTGGAGTTTGAGAGTGACGGTCATGGGTTGTGAAAATGACGTGATGACGGTCGCGAGTGGTTGAAATACGATGATGACGGTCACTATTGGCTGAAATAATTTCAAATTATTGTGCTTGCGCAGTTTTGAGGTTCTAATTTATTCCACGTGGTCGAGTGCGACCACCAGCAATTAAACTTATAATAAAGAAATTAAAGTAACTTTCTAGAATCAGTTAAAAAATTCTTGAGTTTGCCTTGTTACATTAAAATATTAAAATTAATAAAATTGCTGAAATACTTTCAAGCACCCAGATTTTATTTTAAAAATATTTATGTTGTTTTTTTTTAAAAGGAATATTTAGGTATAAAATTAAACTCTAACAGTTAATAAACAGGTGTTATAATAATTGGATTATAGTTTCTGCATCTATAACTTTTAGAATTAAATTTTAATGGTAAATATTCTTTTCTTTAAACAAAAACATTAATTTTTTAAAAATAAACTGGATGCTTATTTTAGCATTATCCAAAGAACATTAACCCTTTAACGACGAGATGTGCTACTTTTCAACATGAAATTCAATCTCTTACAATTAGTAGAAAAAAGCCATAAAAGTTTTTAAAAGTCCATACCCTACTATTTTTGGAATCGCTCTTTCGAATGGTGTGGTCAAAATTTAAAAAAAATGATATTTAACCCTTCTTTTTTCAAAAATACTAAAAAAAGTCAACTTTTTTTAATGTAATTTTTTTCAAAAGAATTTTTTTCTGTGTCATAACGCTTTTCAAATAGAACAAAAAGTATCAAAAACGTGTTCCCGATAGTTGTACTTGAAAAATATTCATTTATAAATTTTATTTTTTTCGATTTTGAATTTAAAATGGCGCTCAAAGGACAAATTTTTTTTCTTATTTTACGTAAGATGACAAACTTTTTCAAAATTGCTCAAATCTGATTGAAATTTGTTACTCAGGGGTTTTCGTGGTCGCTAATTACGAATCTGGTGTCCATTTGTCAAAATTCAAAATAGCGGATCCAATATGGCTGATGACTTTTTAAAAAATTGATTGGATTCGCTTGAAACTCGTTACTCGGGGGTTTTCGGGGTCGCTGGTTACGAATCCGATGTTAGTTTTTCAAAATTCGAAATGGCGGATCCAATATGGCGGACGAAATACAAGAATTGTTGAGATTTGCTTGAATCTTGTTACTCGGGGGTTTTTGGGGTAGCTGATTACTAATTTGATATCAGATTTTTAAAATTCAAAATGGCGGATCCAATATGACAGATGACTTTTTTAAGAATTAATTGGATTCGCTTGAAATTTGTTACTCTGTGGTTTTTGGGTTCGATAATGACGAATCTGACGTTAGATTCAAAAAATCCAATATGTCGAATCCAGAATGGCAGACGAATTTTTCAAAATTTCTCAAACCTGATTTAAACACGTTACTCGTGGGTTATTTAGGTCGCTGGATGCGAATCCGATGTTACTTATTCAAAATTCAAAATGGTGGAATCGATATGGCGGACGAGGTTTAAAAAATATCCTTACCAATTCTTATAGCTATTTTATACCAAGCATTTTGAATTTTTAAAAACAAACATCGGATTCGCAATCAGCGGACCCGAAAACCCTCGAGTAACAAAATTCAAATGAATCCGACTAATTTTTTAATTTCGTCTGCCATATTCGTTCCGCCATTTTGAATTTTGAAAATCTAACATCGAATTTCTCGTACTATAGATCACTTTTAAATTTTCCTGTCACATATTGTGAAATATAGATAAGTTTATACTGGTAGAGTCAGAGCAAATAGAATATAATAATTTCGCCATTTTGAATTTTTGGAATGTGACTTTATATTCGTAATCAGCCACCCCAAAAATACTACGCTAACAAATTTCAAGCAAACCTGAGTAAATTTAAAAAATTAGTCTTTCATTCTACTCTGTCCATTTTAAATTTGTTGAATCTAACGTCAGATTCGTCATAAGCGACGCGAAAAACCGCAGAGTAACAAATTTCAAGCGAATCCAATCAATTTTTAAAAAAGTCATTTGTCATATTGGATCCGCCATTTTGAATTTTAAAAATCTGATATCAAATTCGTAATCAGCTACCCCAAAAACCCCCGAGTAACAAGATTCAAGCAAATCTCAACAATTTTTGTATTTCGTCCGCCATATTGGATCCGCCATTTCGAATTTTGAAAAACTAACATCGGATTCGTAACCAGCGACCCCGAAAACCCCCGAGTAACGAGTTTCAAGCGAATCCAATCAATTTTTTAAAAAGTCATCAGCCATATTGGATCCGCTATTTTGAATTTTGACAAATGGACATCAGATTCGTAATTAGCGACCACAAAAACCCCTGAGTAACAAATTTCAATCAGATTTGATCAATTTTGAAAAAGTTTGTCATCTTACGTAAAATAAGAAAAAAAATTTGTCCTTTGAGCGCCATTTTAAATTCAAAATCGAAAAAAATAAAATTTATAAATGAATATTTTTCAAGAACAACTATCGGGAACACGTTTTTGATACTTTTTGTTCTATTTGAAAAGCGTTATGACACAGAAAAAAATTCTTTTGAAAAAAATTACATTTAAAAAAGTTGACTTTTTTTAGTATTTTTGAAAAAAGAAGGGTTAAATATCATTTTTTTAAAATTTTGACCACACCATTCGAAAGAGCGATTCCAAAAATAGTAGGGTATGGACTTTTAAAAACTTTTATGGCTTTTTTCTACTAATTGTAAGAGATTGAATTTCATGTTGAAAAGTAGCACATCTCGTTGTTAAAGGGTTAATACATGTAAATATTTCCGAAATTATATTAATGTTACTACTAAAATCCTTTTGATTGGATATAATCGAGACGACATTACTTACTGATGTCAAAGCAGCTAACTTCAAGTGTAGAACTTTTTCCTCATTGCCTGATTTTTGGCTGATTTTATAATGAGTGTTCCTCATTAGCTGAATATTATAATGATGGTGACCTCACACTTTTAAATTTTCGTTTTTCTCTTTTTTAAAATTAAAATTAAAATAAATTAATTAAAATTTATTTATTAACTAAAAGTTAACCAAAATTAGTTTAAGATAAAAATTATTTTTATTTATGATTTGGTTTGTAATAAATGAAAAGTTTTTTTAATAATAAAATATATTTAATTTTATGATTCATTTTAGACGCTTCAAAATTGTTGCGCGCGCATCTTTTTTTCCAAACAATTGTTTGTTCGCTACAGCCATGTAACCTCACCTCAGTGTGAAACGCATAGTTTTTTTTTGGTTGGTATGAAAAATTACAAAATATTACAAGTGTCAGCAACTGTCAGCCATTTGCAAAGTGTGACAAGTGTATCGTTTCGATAAGAAGTATTGGCTGTTATTTGCTGAGTGTTTTTTTCTGAAAGTGTTGATTGTGAATTTTGTGGTTTTGTTTTTTTGTACATTTGAAAAAAGTTGAAGTACATTGCATACGTTACGTACGTAAGTATTAAAATTAAAATACATGTAAATACAAATTAAATTTTTTGTTAATATTATTTGTATATATATTTATTAGGAAGAGTTTGTAAATATAATGTGTGAATTATTTGATTTATTAGTTTAAAGGATTTAATTAATTTTATTAATTAAAGTTAAAGGTTAAAGTTAAATACATTAATTTAATTAAAGTTAAAGTTTTAAAGTTAAAGTTTAAAAGATACATTAATTTAATTAAAGTTAAAGTTTAAAGGAATAAAGGACATTTGCCTGTTATTTTGATTTCTAAATGTAGAATATTGATTTTTAAATTCTGATGTTTGTACATAATTATATTATAGTGGTAATAATTATTATTTAATATTGATTAATATTTGTTTTTTTAAATCTTAATTATTGATTTTTTAACATTTTGTTTTTTAACATTTTGGTAGTTAGTTATTATTTTTATTTTGAAAAGAACTTTATAAATATTAAAGATGTACTAAAAATAACATGTGATTACGAGATACCAAATACTAGATAAACAGAGATTAAGTGAAGAGGTACTAGATTAACAGATACTAGATTAACAGATACTAAACAGATACAAAACAGAAAAATTTACCAAAAATATACTTATATTTAATAATATTAATAATATTAATAGATGAAGATACATTCTTAATAATCTTCAATAAGAAAGGATAAGATAAAAATTCCAGTTACTGATAAATGTGACAATAGTAACATTATTTTCATGTGTTCTGAATTAATTAATTTTATGAAAAACTATTTTTCAGAAGCGATATGTTTTCAATAAATTGAAAGAAATCATGTCGAACAAAGAAGGAACTGTTAATTTAAGTGTTACAGATTTTAATATTATACTTACTGAAGGAGGAATGTTAAATGATACTCATATTGATGAATGTGAAAAATTATTGACAAGGGAATCAAAGTCTGCTTTTAGCATGCAAAGCACTTTGTATTTATATACGCTTGAATTTATTAGTCCGATTGAAAAAGGTAAAAAGCATATTCAAATACTTTTTAGTGGACCTATCAAAAAAGTTCATTGGATTTGCACTTATTATGATGGAATGAGACTTTATATTTATGATAGTCTTAATGAAGGATGTTTAAGTAAATTTCCGTCAGTAAGGTCGACTAATATTAGAACTATGACTGTTGAATATAATTGGGAGTGTCTTAGGAATCGAGCTAGAGAAAAAAGTTTCCAAAATGAAGAAAATAAAATTGTTGACAATAATTTATCATTGTTGAATTCAACCAGCAATGTTTGTAATAGTACATTACATTATAAGGGCAGAAAGTTCGAATTCCGGCACTGCGCGAAATGATGCCCGAGGCGAAGCCGAGGGCATCATCGCACAGTGAAGGGCTTCGAAATTTCTGCCCGTGTAATGTATACTATTTTTCTTTATATCCGGTCGAAAGTACGCTCGTTAATTTATGTTTTAAGAAAATTGCAACTGTGTTTCACTTGACAGCCGGCCATCTTTATTTACTTTCGGCCCCGCTTCAACGCCTCTAGCGGACACTCGTGAAGCTCTGGTTTTTTCTCTGTCTCTCTCTTGCAAACAATATTCGCCTGCCCCGACATTTGATGCACGAGCGAAGCGAGTGCTTCTGGTCGGGGGCAGGCACGAAAAAAAATGTAAAAGATAAATTAATATTATATTTTTAAAAGAATTTTCCTGTTGGTACAAAATTAATTTTATGCTTCTAAAATTCTAAACGTTCTAATGAACACAATTTCATTATTTCTTCAAATTATTAAAATTTTATTATAACATTTTGGCACGTATTCAAAAAGAAATTAAAAATTTTTTAATTATTTTATTTTTGTTTTAATGTTTATTAAAATAAGTTTTGAAAATAATTATCTCATTTATTATATTGCGATAACAATTACTCGTTAAATTGTCATTGAATTTGAAATTTTCTTATTTACCGACAGTGGTGTTTTTACCGACAGAGAATTCTTTTACTCCCGCTGTAATAGAGGTTGGGTATGAAAATCAGCCAAAGCACAAATGTTTGACTTTCTGCTGCGAAATCGCAGAGGGAAGTACGTACTTTCGACCGAGGTATGAAGAAAAAAAAATTTTGTTGATAGTTGTTTAGAAAATTTGCCTCTAATTCCAGCAAATAATGTTAATAATATTTTTATTGATTCAAGCAATGGAATGAAAGATACAAGATTAATAATAACTGAGAAGCAAGGAGAAAAAAGAGCTATGGTTCATTTTCCTGAAAAAGAAGAAAAATATAAAATCATAAAACGTCAAAAAAAAGCTGCTTATCAAAAAAAAATATCGACAAAAAAAGCGAGAAAATAATAACATTGTTCGCTCTGAATCATTGGATTCTAATGAATTCATTAGTGCAGAGCAAATTTTAAATACGAGGCCCCAAAGCACATCTACAGCTTTATCATCAGCAGAAGAAAATATTTCTACTTCTAAAGTTAAAACGTCAATTCGTGACAGAAATGTTGCTTACAAGCGCACCTCTCGACAAAATAAACATACTTCTGTTCAAAAACAAAATCAGTCTGATATTATTTTAAAGTCACATATAGAGATAGGTTATTGTAATAAAATTAACATTACACGTGATCATTCTTATGTAAAACTTTGTGAACATAAAGTTAACAGTGAATTATTTATAAAATGAAAAACTAATGATGATTATAATGATTCAAGAAATGTTACAAAATATACTAATTTAAAAAATGAAAATCAAGTAAAAAAAAGATCAATAATAAGTTCTTTAGAAAAAGAAGATCAACATCAAGTCATGAAACGTCAAAAGAAAGCTGCTTATCAAAGAAAGTTTCGACAAAAAAAACAAGAGCATAATAGAATTCTTAACCCTCAATTACTTCAAACAAAGGACAGTATTATTACAGTGTCAAAATTAAATATAAATTCAGAAAAATCCTCTACAACTGTTACTACATCTTTGGCAAAAGATAATGTAACTGTTACAGCAAATTTATCAAATACTAATATTTCCGGTCGTCAAAAAAATGTAGCTTATCAAAAAACTCATAGCCAAAAAAAACAGGATTCTGCACAGAATCAAAATTTCTCTGACAGTATTTCAGTCTCGCATATAGAAGAACATTTTGCTGGTGCGATGAACATTTCATGTGAGCATTGTAATGCTAAACATTTCCAAGCAGAAAGAGTATCTAATAAAAAAATTCATTTCATGATTGTTGTAAACATGGCGAAGTCATTCTTGAAGATCTACCTGCTCCTCCACTCATATTACAAAATTTATTTGATGGCACCCACGAATTATCTTAGCATTTTCTTCATAATATACGACCTTACAATAATTCATTTGGTTTTGCTTCTTTCAACGCTAACTTAGTTAATTTTAACAATAGACGACCAGGACCATATTGTTTCAAAATACATGGTCAGGTTTATTTTCAAATGAATACTTTTTTGTATGCAGAAAGAAACGATACTCCTTCATTTGGACAGTTATTTATTGTTGATCAAAACGAAGCTTCCGAAATTCGTTGTAAGAATAATGTTCAATTAAACCAAGATATTGTTGATGGAATTGATACAGCCCTTCGGGATTGTAACCTATTTGCACAGTCCTACCGTATGATGTATGAAGAAATTAAAAAAACAATGACTGAAAATAATGCAGAAATTGAGCCTGAGATGCAATTATTATTTTCATTAAAGCCTGGGATGGATAGTAGACGTTATAATTTACAAAGTGTCAATGAAGTTGCAGCAATTTTTACTACAACTGCTGATGGTGATATTCCAGAATTATATGTTACCGTACATAATAAGAATACAAAAAGTTTACAATATATAAGTTCTATGAATCCCAATGTTGAGCCATGGATATATCCTTTATTTTATCCACATGGAACAAGAGGTTGGAACAAAGATCTGACCTGCGCTAATAAAAATAAACGTGTATCAAGAGCTGCATACATCAGGCATAGAATGGCTTCTAGGGACAACAATGTATTTTTAAAGGGTGATAGATTATTTCAGGAATGGATTGTCGACAGTTATGTGAAAATTTAAAAAGATACGACAAATTTCTGTTGAAATAATCAAAAGAAACTTCGTGCAGATACTTTTTCAATTTTTCTTTCAAACATTTATTATATTTGCGCCATTATTCTCATTGTAAGTACTTTTGTTAAAAAAAATTGGAAAATTGAAAAAAGGATTGCGCAAGAGAAAAACGCGCGATCGTTCTCGTACTAATAAATATCATAGTAATAAATAATTTATCCTAGAATAATTTAATCCCAACAAAAACATCTTTGATATTATGTGAACACAATTAGTCTTGTAATATATATTAATAGTATTTTAATATTAAATAGAAGAGAAACCCTAATAAAAATATAATATACACTATGGGTCAAAATTTAGTTTAAGGTGAATGAAAAATATTTCAAAACATATAAAGTAAGGAAACTAAATTTTTTTTCCTTTTATGTTTTAAAAGATGATAACATTTTGAATAGAACAACATCATTCAGAAGTCGTTTAGCCAATATTTTATTTAGATATTTTTAAAAAAATCTTTATTTTCAATGTTTTACAAAAATTGTAATAACTTCTAAAATAATAAACGCTTTTTAATGATCTTAGGCTTATTTTAAAGATGAATTTCTACAGAATGAGAATTATTTATAGGCATTAACAGGTAATTTTTTCTCAGAAAATGCAAGTCGTCAAACTTGGATTAAAAAAATTCCAAAACTTTTAAACAATCTTATTAACAGAAAAATTATTTTTAAAATATGAACATATGTTTTTATTTAATTAAGGTATAAATTTAGGTTATATTTTGTCTCAAATGGCTAGGAGTGGGCGCGCTCTTTTGGTTCTAGTTATATTAATAATAAATATGTTGACTAACTAAAAATTATCTTCAAAAATTTTTTAATTGAAAATTTGGATTCTTTGTATTAAACCTAAAAAAAACAAATAGTCATGATTATGCTTTCAATTTTTTAATGGTTGGATAGATAATATTAAACTTCTTTTCACTATTTTTTAAGTTTAATAATATTTTTTTATTTTTATATATTTAAGTGGGTGATTCTCCGCGTAGCGCACGATTTGGTTTATGAAATTAAAAAAAAAAATTTATCGTTATGATTATTATCAATATATTTTGTTGAAGATAAAGGCTTTAAAAAGTAAAATCCATAGCAAGCCGGGAAAATTATTTATAATTTTTGTTGTAAACAAGTGTAGTAATTAACTAATTCACTGTTTGGACACATTCTGTGAAAAAAAATTTTGCTGTAATTTAAACAATATTATAACGTAAATCTTATTTAAAAATGATTATTTTGGTAATTTATGGAAATTTATAGAAATTTTTGGAAATTTTCGCGATATTTCATAAAAATATGTAAAATTTAAATTATTATTAAAAATTTTGAATTTAGTAATTTATGGAAATTTTCGCGGTCATTTATGGAAATTTATAAGGTATTTTATGGCAATTTGTAAGGTACTTTAAAGAAATTTTGTCGGTAATTTTTAAAAATATGCAAAGTAGAAATCACAATTGAAAATTTTTATTTCTGTAATTTATGGAAATTTTTGCGGTAATTTATAAAAATTTTCGTGGTAATTTATGGAAATTTATTTTAATCGTTAATCATTTTCGTAATTTCGTGCTTTGAAATATTTAATGCCACGTGTTTAAATTAAAAAAATTTTTTTTTGATTTTTTTTAAAAAGTTTTTTTAAATAAATTTTTTGTCGTCAGACTGTAATAATACACTAGTATACCAATTTTCAGCTCATTAGGTCAAATAATGTAAAAGTTCGGGAAAAAAATTTTTTTAAAAAAATTTTTTAGTTTTTCCTTGACAACGCTATGGCCATCATTACATATCAAGTTCTCTATATTTTTTTCTGTAATATTCGAGTAAAAATACACCAGCATGCAAAATTTCAGCTCTTAATGTCCGCCGTTCAGATAATAATTTAATTGTCATTTTTTACCTGTCATAATATTGAATTTCGTAAATTACAAAATTATTAAAGCAACTGTAACTTTTTATGTGCATTCCCATGCACGGTGCGCCTTAACTAAAATTAAATAAAAAGGTCTTACACCTAGAAAATTAGTAGAGTTTCTGAATTTACCATGTTCATAGATAAGAAAAATCAAAAAACTAAAATAATCTGTGGAGAGATTTTGAAATAAATTCACTTTGAACATTTTTGCGCACGAAGTACGTTATTTTGGAAAATATGGCATTGTTTATTTATATGAATAGAAAAGAAAACAAGTTGTAAATCCAGATGTTCATTACATGAACATTTTGCTTCCTCTTTATGATCAGCAAAAAAAATTTGCTTCCTCGTGGAAAAAGCGTTAACGATAAGTATATTTCATTTTTAATACAATTTCACATTTATAAAATAAAGTTCATTCGTCATAATAGAAAGAATAAAATTCTCTTATACAGTAATATGAATCTAAATAAACAAAAAAATTTTTAGTAAAAAAGTGAATTTTTCAACTTTAATTGTAATTTATTCTATAATTTTCAATAGAATATATACTTTATTTTAATCAATCGATTCTTCATGATACAAAGAATAAGATTTTTTTATTTATTTTTCAATAAATAATAACATTTTATTGTACAGCAACATGATTTTTAAGAAAAATTGAATTTTTATTTAAAGTGCAAATTTTTTGTCTATAATTGGTTTTCATTCTATAAATTTAAATACAATATATACTTTATATATACCAATCGATCCGTCTTGGTGCAAAGAATAAGATTTTAGAAATAAATGAGTAAGATTTTCTTATACGGCAACATAGTTTTGCGGAAATAACTCATTTTCTGATAAAAACGCGAACTTTTCAGCTTTAATTGTGATAAACTCTGTAAATTCTCATACAATTTATACTTTTTATATACTAATCGATTCGTCTTGATGCAATGAATAAGATTTTATTATATATTAACTTCAATAACCAACTTAAGGCGTACTTGCGTTTGCGAAGGCAAAAAATAGGCCCCAGTTTAATGTTTTTTTTCACAGTCATTTTATTCAAAATATTAAAAACGATTTTTACACCTTAAAGTACATTATAAAAACTAAAAAAAGAAATTTTTTTTTCGATTTTTAACCGTTATTTACGATTTGTAGAGGGCCCCAAACATTGCGATCTCAAATTTGTAAGAGTTTGCGGTGCCCCGCATAGAGCCTCTCCTGGCTGTCTAAAATCAAAAAAACAAAATTTGTTCTTTAGTATACATAATTACCTAGTGGACGTATATGATTAGATTGAAAAAAAGTAAAAGAAAACGAAAATGCGGTACTTTTAAAGTCAATTTTTAAGAAATGATGATTTTGATCTTTTGAATTTTTGACTTTAAAAGTACAGCATTTTGGTTTTTTTTTACTATTTTTTAATTTCATCATATACGTCCACTAGGTAATAATGTATACTAAAGAGTAAATTTTGTTTTTTTGATTTTAGACAGTCAGGAGAGGCTCTATGCGGGGCACCGCAAACTCTTACAAATTTGAGATCGACAATTTTTGGGGCACTCTACGAATCGTAAAATAAGGGTTAAAAAACGAAACAATTTTTTCTTTTTTTAGTTTTTATAATGTACTTTAAGGTGCAAAAATCGTTTTTAATATTTTAAATAAAATGACTGTGAAAAAAAAAAACATTTAAGTGGGGCCCATTTTTTGCCTTCGCAAACGCAAGTACGCCTTAAATAAAATTTTTTGAAAAACATTTTTTTTAGAAAAAAGTAAAAAAAAAAATTTTCTGAGAATTTTTTAAAGTCGATCAATCCATTTCGAGATATTTTTATGATAAATATACCTGGTAAATTTTAGCCAAATTCATTAAAACCTCTTCAAGTTATCGTGTTCACAAAAATCGGGATCCACACACACATCCATACATCCGGACAGTTGTTCAGGGTCTTATATAACATAGTCCTATATAGAAGAAAATTTGTTAAAAGAATTTTTGAAAATTTTGTAAATTAAACGACTACAAAACTTCCTCACGAGGAAGCAAAATTATATAATAATAATTTTTAAGAGGTAATTCTATTAAACTTTTATTATTTTAACACTTTAGTACTAATAAAATATAAAAATGTAACATAATTTAATTATAATTACATTAATTTAAACATGTGAAGCATTATATCTACAAACAGCGCGCAAAAAGTGTTTAGGATAACCCAGGTGATTTTTTTATATGGGAGAAAAAAAATTAAATTTTCTATTTTTTAAATAATGTTTTTTTTATGGCGAAATTAATAATTTTCAAATAATTAATTTCTATAAACCCTCGTTTGGTTAAATTTCAACTTATTTGTTTTATTTATTTAAATATTTATTTATATCAAATATGCACTATTTCACTAGTAGAAAACTACTAATTCAGATTTAGAGAGTAAATTAAAATAATTAATTATGAAAAATTATTGCACATTTGATATAAATAAATATTTAAATAAATAAAAACAAATAAATTGAAATACAACCAAAGGAGCGTTTATAGAAATTAATTATTTGAAAATGTTTAATTTTGCCATAAAAAATAAACATTATTTATACAAGTTGTAAATCCAGATGTTCATTACATGAACATTTTGCTTCCTCTTTACGATCAGCAAAAAAAATTTGCTTCCTCGTGGAGGAAGCATTTACGATAAGTATATTTCATTTTTAAATCATTTTTAATACAATTGAACATTTATAAAATAAAGTTCATTCATCTTAATAGAAAGAATAAAATTTTCTTATACAGTAATATGAATCTAAATAAACAAAAAAAATTTTAGTAATAAAGTGAATTTTTTAACTTTAATTGTAATTAATTCTACTAGAACCAAAATAAACCAAATAAACTTAATTAATTAAAACATATGTTTATATTTTAAAAATTATTTTTTCTGTTAATAAGATTGTTTTAAAGTTTTTCAATTTTTTAATAAAATTTTGAAGACTTTCATTTAAAAAAAAATAATAAAAACAAATGATATTTGTATCCTCTAGACTGAATTGTCCATGACAATCAACTTTTTCCCACTGTGGAGTTGGCGCGCGTTTTTAATAAAAAATTTTTTATGTATATTTCAAATTAAAAATACCAAAATTTTTTTTTTTGGGTTCAATAAGAGACTACTGAGTGCACTTCCTATAAGTTTCATTGCAATTGGAGGGGTAGAACACATAAATAATTCAAATTTGTTTATAAAATTGTTATTAAAAATATGGAATTTTTAAATTCACAATCTTGCAAATATTTTCATTTAACCTGAGGAGTGTTTTAACTTTACATTCCTCATAATAAGTTTTATTATCATTAATTTGCAATTTTTCTTTGTGGATGATACGTCAAAATATATGTTAAATTAGACCAATTTTTTTACCTGTATGTATAAAGAAGGACCTATAAGGGCACCATAAGACTTTAATCATGTCCGTAAAGTAGAATTCTCTTTTAGTGCTCTTTTTTAATATCTCTTGTTATAATTTTCTCTAACTTATTACTATGTATTCATATTAAGAAAACATGATTTGAAAAATTAAGATCAGTATAAAAATAGTTAGGGGGTTGGCGCGCAGAAGGGCAAGGCCACCTAGTATATATATATAGTATATTAAAAACAATTTTGTTTCCCAGCCCTGGCGTTCTGTAAGTAACTATTTCATCCTCCCCACAGAATTTTTTAATAACTAGTTAAATTAAAGATTTTCTAAAAGAGATTAATCATTTATCTTCAAAATTGGCACAAGTCTCGATTCTGCATAATTACCTGAAAGTTATATGGTTTTGAAAATGACAGTGTTACTAAAAATGTCAAAACTTCATCCCCCACTACTTTCTACAATTCTTTTTTTAAAGAACTAATATTTTGCAAATTTATTACTTTCGTATAGAATAACAATTTCCCAAACTATGAAGCCAATCCCAAGACTTTTTTTTGGGCTGGGACGTATGAGAAATAATGTCTCATATGTATGTACACTGCTTTTTTAATACGGCTAGTTGCCATTTAGGTCTGGACAGGAGTGGTTCCTGTGCAGACATTGTTCATTACTGTCTGTTTTATTAATGTCTAAGACATTACTGAGTCCTTTATGGACAGAAATGGTTCCTGTCCAGAAAGTAAAAAATACTGTGTAATCGAAATAATTATTTTCGTATCAAGGGTGCAAAGTAGGTGATCGCGACGATGGCGAAATGAATGGACCGAAGGGACACAATTTCGCTCCCGAGTCGAAGCCGAGGGAGAGAAAGTGTCCCGAGGTCCCGAAATTTCGCCAAAGTCGTAATCACCTTTGCGCCCATGATGCGAACATTATTTTTAGTCCTAACTGCATGAAAAGTATGGTATTGAGGGCATGAACGATTAAACGCTCATATTAGTTAAAAATTAAACTCTATATAAATGTGAACTCTTTGAACTCTATAATGATAGAAGTTTTAATATAGAATTAAGAAAACAATGTATTCTGGAAATATAGTATTTATTTATTTAGAACGTAGCAATGAATAATTAAACAAAACAGAAACAAGAACGTTCAAAATTGACAATTTTTACAAACGAAATAGGAACAAAACCAAATGTGTCATAATTTTTTTTAGAGAAAATCGAAAAAAATTGCACATTTTTATAGACAAAATAAAACAAGTTGAAAATGCATTTTTATAGTCAACATTAAAAAAAAGTCGAAATTGCTCTAAGTGCCCGAAATGACATACTTTTCGTGCAGGTAGGACAAAAAATTGTTTGGAAAGAGATCATTCCTGTCCGGACAGTACCAAGTTATGTTTATTTTTGTCGGTATACACCGGACGTAAGTATAATTCACAGTAATTTGTAAGGTGTTAAAATAACACCATAATAGATTAAATAATCTGCAACGCTTTAAGTAATCTAGGATTAAATTAACACTGAAAATGATTAAACAAATCCATTTTGGTGTTATTTTTGACTATTAATAAAATTGTACTACTAAGTCAGTGATTTAACAAAATTCACTGAATCTGACTAAGTAAGTAGGCAATTAATCATATAATCAAATAAGCAAGTACACAAGAAATTGTAAGGTATTAAAAATGCGTTGCAGATTGAATTAACACAAAAAAATATTGAAATAATCCATTTTGCTGTTATTTTTGACTATGAATGAAATTTAACTTCAAGTCAAAACCAAGTCAACAATTTGTTAAAATTCGTCGAATAGTTTTACCAGGGACAATAAATACTGTTCTGAGGGTTCTGAGTAACTAAGAAAGTAAGCAATAAGTAAATAGGCAAGTAAGCAAGCAAGTATCAAGGATGCAAAAAGGAAATATGTAAGCAAGTAAGCAACCATGGATGCAAAATGATATTATAAGCAAGTAACCAAGAAGAAAATAAGTAAGCAAACAAGTAGGGGAGACTGGGGTAAACCCGCTCACCATAGAGTATAGACTACAGGAGACCAAACTATTGTGTGTGTACTTCTCGTAACTAAACATTTCTGCATCTAAAGTTCGAAGTGAAAAAACTTCCCGCCTGAAGCGTATGCATCGTTCGTGTAAGTTGTTTGAAAATATCTGTCCGCTAGGCTCGTGATATTTATAGGTTATAAATACTGTTATTTTCTAGTCTCATGGTGTTTAGTGCATTTATTGTTTAATGTTATAATAGTTGTTATTAATTATTGAAGTGAAATGATGAAGGTGAGTAAAAGATAATTTGAGAAGCATGTAGATCTAATGATCATCCTGATTCTAGGAAGTTTGCGCAAATTTTCCGTTTGCTGAGTAGCTACTCCCTCATTAAACCCCGAAAAGGTAGTAATGTAAAGGGTAGTCAAATCTTAAAATCTATGTTGGATTTTTCGGATTTAAGGCAAGAACAATGTATCAAATGTACAAAAATGTTCAAGGATTTATGGCAGGATATGTCGCTTTTAAGTCCAAGAAAATGACAAAATGCGTTAACTGCATAGAAACTGTTCAAACTGATGGAAAAACAAGTGAGGATAAAAGATATAAATTAATAAATGTCTACAATCGTGGAGGACTGCACTATCCTTCAAATCAACTTTTTGACTTAATCAACAATCTAGGAAATATTATTTTACGCACTGTGGCTTGTGGAAAATTGAACCAAGATACTTTTCTCCATATTTTTGACAATTTAAGATGCATATCAATTTCTAAAGTTGGTTGTAATATGCATCAATTAGAATTTACTAAGAATTGTCAATTTTTATTTAATAATCCGTTCGCATTTCATAGTAAAAAGTATAATGCCATCCAAGCAAAAAACTAAAAGATTAAGAAAAAATTAATTTATATTAACTATTCCATCCGCTTTCTATTATTTATTTCAATTTAAAATTTGATTTCATAATTTAAAAACGCATAAGTTCCATTCCCTAATGATAAATATTTCAAATATTTAATTTTACCCAGTTAAGAAGACTCATTTTTTGAGGTTGTTGTTTGTTTTTCATTTAATTTAAAAGAATTATAATTATAAATTGAACAAATAAAATAAATATTCCTTAAAGGTTAAGTATAAATTTAATGATTTGCTTGATCCGTTACTCCAAACAAACACGACCGATACAAACACGCTCTGTCGAGAAGTTTTCAAACCTTGAACTTTAGACGCAAAAGTGCTTACTTTGAAATACATTAGATTGGTCTCCTGTAGTCTATCCTCCATGTCGCTCACTATCAATTTGAAACTATGAACTCAACTTAATATGGAGATATTGGTTCTGTGAATACTACTTAACATTCAACTTATATTAACGAACTTTTGTTTAGTTTCATAAATTCAACATAGAATGAGAAGCGATCAAATGTTTTTAGAGGTGTCTGAAAAAACCGTTTTTTTGGATTTTTAAGTTTTTCGATCATTATTTTTGAGTCTTTATTTATTTGGCAAATTTTTTTTGTTGCTATTGGATGTCCTTTTTCGAAATACATGCATAGTTTTGTCTTATTTCAAAAAGATTTAATTAAATTTATTCTGAAATGTGAGGAATACACTTGGGGTAAAGTCGCTCACGTGAAGTCGGGGTAAACCCGCTCACTTAGTTTTTAATTTAAAATTTAGAATAAAATAATGTCACCTATTATATTTTAACAATAACACAATTTATGACTTATTAAAACCAAAATTTTAACTACATTTCACTTTCTCTTAATAAAATATAACACTATTTAAACCCATAGTTGGAATTCATGAAATCTATGTTCATTATTTATTAAACCAATTTGTTGTTTATAGAATTGTTTATATAACTCATAAATTATCAATAATAAATCATACTTAAGACGGGAATAAGACGAATTTTAATATTTAAAAAATAAAACTGTTTCGTCTTGAAAAGATAAAGTGAGCGGGTTTACCCTGGAAAATTGTAATTTCGAAATTTGGTACATGTGTATTAAAAAGTTTCTCTAAGTAAAACTAAAAAAGATAAATCAAAAACTCTTTTTTATTTTTTTAGTAGAAATCATAAGCTTTCAGGTAGACCCCTTCGCAGGAAGTTATCATAGGATACATTCCACACGAATGGTCCCACCCTCTAGCCTTGGGGGGCACCACTTTGCATCTCTTCCTTCAGAGTCCAGTTGTCCCTCTCATAGATTACCCACCTGTCGCTAAGATAATCATTCATTATCCGCAACAAGTAGGGCGGTATTCTCTTCTCCATCATCGACTGAATGATATCTTTCTATCGTGCGGAGTTAAACGCGTTGCGTATGTCAATAGCCACCAATGCGCAGAAGCCCTTCTTCTTCTTTGGTCCCAATTTGTTTTTCCCGCTTTGGCTATGTCCACAACTGCCTGAATGGCATCAACCGTGGACCTGCCTTTGCGGAAACCAAATTGGTAATCGGATAGACTATTCTCTCCGGTCAAATGGGTTTGCAGAATTTGGGGTGATGTGTCGATAACCAATTTTAGGATCTCGTTACTTATCCCATCGATTCCAGGCGCCTTGCCTGTTTTCAATCTTCTACCTGCATTTCTCAATTCTGTAAGAGTGAAGAGTTCCTCCTCACCAACTTCGCAGGTACTCCAGTCCTTCCTAACCCACGGTTCTGCAGGAGGAAATAGAGCTTTTATAATCCTTCTGACCTAGTCGGGATTGTCCAGGCCGGGGGTCTTTTGGCTCGTTCCTAATTTCTTAGTAACGATTTTAAAAGCCAGACCCCATGGGTCCTTCTCGACATCATCAATTAGGTCTTTCCAGCAACGGCGGGCGTTGTGAGGCTCGAATCTCTTTTTTCAGGCTTTTCTTGGCCTCCTTAAATACTTCCTTTAGCAAAGGATCTCCCTTAGAATGGGTATAATTCCTTCTAGCTTTGAAGCACGCTTTCCGCAAGGAGGCCAGGGCATTCCGACCACCAGTGCACCGAGCTTTTACGTGAAGCGGTACACCTGCGACGCGGCATAGATGCATCGCAGGCAGCGGTGATGGTTTGCCTCACCGCTCGTACCTCTGCATCCAGGGTATTTGGCCTCTACACCCAACCCAATTCCTCAATGAGGCGGGATTCTTCCAGAGATCGGACAAATTTCTCCTTATTGATTTTCTTCACATTCCAGGTGAGGCGTTTTTGACACGGTGCTTCCTATCTTCCACCATTTCCTGTGTCTCCCACTGAGACTGAAAACTCGATGTACTAGTGGTCACTTGCGGTATACTCCTCAGAGACTCGCCATTCGTTTATGCGTCTGAATAGAGGAGATTATGCAATCGTAAGATCAATGATGGAACCAATTGCACCCCTCCTAATCGTCCATGTTCTTCCCCGGTTCACAATCGTTAAATTGCTCCTGGAGATCATTTCTCCGATCACTCTGCCTCTTTTATCGAGCCTTGACTCGCCCCACTCCGGCGACTTAGCATTAAAATTCCCGGTGACGAGTACATCCAACCTGGATTCTCTAAGGCTCGAATCGAATTGCCGATTGTCAGCTTCAAAGTCCGTCAGTGCATCATTTGGCGAGAAGTAGCAGCAGTACATACGTATGCCCGCAACCTCTACCCAAACGAATCCACTGCTCGTCTCCAGATACCTGGCAACCCGCAGCGCAGGATTGCACACTTGAACAGCGGCCCTACCTGATTTATCCTGGTACCAGGGAGCGAGGTCGTTTTTCCTGTGTTGCTCGCTGCAGAACAGGATGTCGATCCCTTTTTCCTTGACCGTCTGCATCAGGAGGACCTGCGCCGTCCTGCAGGTGTGCAGGTTGACCTGCAGAAACTTTAAGGGTTTGCCTTTTTAAGCCTCTGCAGCAATTCTCTGTAAACCGGGCAAGAGCTTTTCCCGGATATATGGACAATATCTGTCTTTCCTAAATCTGTGCATGTTAAGCACTTAGGTTGTTCGACAGAACAGTTCTTTGCCATGTGACCCTCACCGCCGCATCTCCGACAGTTTTTAGTTCTGTTGGGGCCTTTGCATGATCAGGTCACGTGTCCATATGTAAGGCACTTTAGACACCTCACAACTTCCAGATGCTCTCTGACTTGGACGTTTAGCCATCCTATTCTCACTTTGCCGATCTTGAGCAGAGTCTGACTATCAGCCTCTGCCAGGCGGACCAACGCGACTTTTGTGCCACTAAAACGTGGCAGAAGTCTGCACACTATGTCCGTGTCAGGCTTCCACAATTTCTCCCTCAAAACTGAAACTGCATCCTCCTCAGTCGTAGTTTCATCGAGGCCGTTCAATTCCAGACACCTCTTATTTACAAGACCCGTAACCTCGGCCCTACCATGTGAGTCCGAGGCTAGAGCCCCCTCAAACTTCAAGGTGTCACCGCCCTTTCTCACAACGAGGAGAACATCTTTATTGAGTGCCCTCCTGATCCTGAGAACCTCTATATTGGACTCTTCAGGCCTCACAAAGCGTTTCATTTCAGTCACGATCTCAGCGACAGCCTTTGGGTTTTTCGCTGAGATCTTTACTGCCTCTGTATTTCTCGGCTTTGAAGGATACTTTTGGAGCTCCCTCTCTTCTTTCTTTTTTAAGGCCTTCTTTTTGGCCTTTGCCTTTTTATCGATGACAGCGGCAAAGCCGTCGCCATCTACTGTGTCATCCTTTGAGCTAACTGAAGCGTAAGTCTCTTTGACTTTTTTCTTGGCTGCTCCTCCACTACCTGGCTCCAACGGAAGGGTTTGCCCAGGTACTTCCTCGCACTTCCTCTTCTCAGACTGGCCATCAGGATGTGGACTCGCTTCTGGACCATTCCCGCTTCTCCGGCGCTTTCTATCATTAATTGCACCGCTCGGACTCGCCACAGCACGCCTCTGTGATGGTGATACACAGTTTGCGTTTGTTGGTTCTGGGATTATGAAGTGCTCGGGAATAAATCTCATGTTCCTGCGAATTATTTCGTGCACCTTTCCTAACGCCACCATTCCGTCCTGGACATGCTTGCTAATGTTTTTCTGCTTTTTGCAGGCCCGCCACATACCCTCGAGTATTTTAGGCATTAGTTCGACCTGCTCTACAACGTTTTTTTGGAAACTGTTAAGTCCCTTATCCGCAGAATTTTCGTTTTGGCTCCCTCCAAAATCCCTGGAGCCATTTACACCGACTACCGGGGCTTCAACCCGATCAGAATCGGTGACGGGATTACCCTCATTTGAGGTACCCGCTTGGAGTATATTTTTGTCGTTTTTGTCCATTTCATTTTTTTTATTCTTTGCCCCGTATCGAGGGAACGATCGAGCCTAAACAGGGTACTACCATCTGGCCAAAATGGACCCTGAACCGCCTCCGTTAGTTACATAGACGTTATAGCATTGCCGGAGCATTGATGCGACGTCTATGATATCCAAGGGCACGTCAACAAGTTCGTTCGGACGTGGAGGTCGATGTGTCTCTCCAAGATAGCAGGAAGTTTCCGCAAAGGGAGTGCATCCTGGTATCTCTTCAAAGAGTTTACCCTCACATTCTTGCTTACTTGTTTATATCCTTCTAGCTTACTTGCTGGCTAGTATTATCTTAGACATAACTATTTTACTATATTAAATTAAAGATATGTTTTTATTTTCGTATTTATAATATCATACAATAACATAGTTTACATTTTAATCAACTCCTTATTTTACTCTACTCAATTTTAGACGCATACATTAAAGCTGCCGTACAAAGTAGTTTTAGTTTTGTAACATTATCCGAGCGCTTATATGTACTGCAAAAAAAGTTTTAAACTCTTAACAAATGAAAATCATATGTATATATAAATAGAAAAATATTCTATTTATCAATATTAATTATATAAATATAAAATTCGTATAAAAATTGCGAATTAATAAATGTTTAATTCATAATTACAATTTATTTGTTAAATAAATTAAATTAATGATTTATTTAATAATCAATTAATTAAATATAAATTGTTAACAATTTTAAAATAATATGTATTTCATAATATTTAATTGCATTAAATTAAATTCAAATAATTTATTATTTTTTAGCTAAACAATTAAAATTGAAACAGTAAGATATAATATATTTAGATCAATTAAAATTCGAACTTTATGTATATTTAAATTTTATTGGACGTCTTTTTAAATTATAACATTCCATTACATTTTGTGTTTATTAAAAATAATTAAAGAACAAAATAATAATGTCGGAATACAAATGCTCAATAGAAATTTAAATTTACAATTCTTATTGATCGTCGTCATAAGATGTTGTTAAATCTGAAACATTCGATACTTTTAATTTATGCCAGAAAAAGCGTCTATTTGGTGGCATTAAAGGCAAAAGTTTCTCCACGATATCATTCTTTTTTGCCTCAGGGATTCCTCGAAAATCATTTTTTACGTCAGTTGGTGGGAAACCTGACTTTAAGATTTTTGTCTGTAAAATATCGAACTGAGGTAAGTCGGAGTTTTCCTCGTAGGATAAATTATAAATTATTTTATGATTTCCTCGATTGAATCTGACTTGTTTGATGTCATGAAGGTAAGGTCGGTTTATTTTATTCTTCAACTTTTGAGCAGATTTATGATCGATCCACAAACTGAAATCATAAGGTGTCATAGATTTCACAATTACGTTTCCTGAATTGGCATTTCCCACTGCATCTTTGAAATCAGTATAATCATAAATTTTTCCTTTCTTTTTCATAGAGTTTTCAACCTGGTGATAAAAAGCATCAGCGGACATAAAAGTATGACCACTTTCAAAATAATTAAGTTTAATAGATTCAGCTTCAATTTCCTCAGAATTTACAAGGTACACAAGAAAAGAAAATAAACACTAGTTTTTATTTTGAGCTGCACAATTATCTAACCATAGTGTAAGATGCTTTTTGTCCAGATTTTTCAAGAAAAAACTGTGAAAAGCACTGATGATGTCTTCTTTTTTTCGGCCTGAGACTGCTTCTTGCCAAATTACAGCTATTGGTTTTCGCATATTTTGCTGAGATCCCAAGGGAACGAAACTTTGATTGAAGGCAACAATTCTTCGAGTGAATAATGCAACTTTATATTCTTTCATTTTTGGTATCATTATAACTTTTTGCAAATCAACGGAGAAGTACCCATTTTCTGATGAAGTGTAAGCTTTTTCGACGTGTATTGATATTTTTGACGAGCTTGAATTGCATTTTTATTATGGCTTGACCATTTATTGCAATCTTCACAGTTGGGGTTTAAATTTTCTTTATTGTGGTTAGGATTATGAAGTCTGAATTTTTCGTATTCTTCGCACTCCTCATGGCCTAATTTTGTGAAGGAGATATTCATTTTGGCTACGACCAATCGGTAACTTTTGTATGAAATTTCGTGTTGAGGATATTTTTCCAGGAAGTCATTGTGCATATTTGTAATTGTTAATTCAGATGATAAATAACGCCTGTTAGGCGCGTGAGCGCGACGATATTGCGAAACACAAGGGTGGTAACTTTCAATATGAGCTTCAATTAAATTCTTAATTTCTCCTGACGAAGTACTTTTTGAATGACCTCGATTTTCAACCGCTGACGGAATTAAAGTAATAGGATCCACAAAAGACAGCGCATTTTTAATCATTTTATCATTTCCTTCTTTAAAACCCAGCATCGATAAAAAAAATAATTTGCAAACTTTTCGTTTATTGCCTTCATCATCTTCAACGTGATAAGAATAATGATTCTGTCTTTGACGGGTTGCATTTTCGTATCGTCGTTTAACATATGAAACTGTCACGTGATTTGTTATAAATAATCGTCTTTCAAACATTCCTAAATTCCAAAATACGTTGTTAAATTTTTCACAAGTTGCATGAGATGTATGTTCATTACATTTCAATCGGCAATTTTTACAAGTCTCAAAAACAGGATGTTTTTCGCAAAGTTTTTTGACTTTTGATGATTCCTCGTCAGTTTTGTCCTTTTCATTTTTCTTTCTCTTTTTCGTAATTTTAATATCTTCAATATTCGTATTTACAGTCTTACTTCCGGAACATAAATTTGTCGTCTGAATATTTTCTTTTGAAAAACTGTCGTCATTTTCTGCACTCACAAAAGGTTGCCTTTCTAATCTGTCTTGCTCTTCGTTTGTAACAATTAATGAATTTTCACTAACAACTGTACTATTACTGTTTTTTGACAAATCGAGTATTTGCGATGAATTATTATCTGAAGTAGTTTCTACTTGAATCATTGGTGAAATTAGTCTCGATAAACTTTTATTTTCATTTCCTATTTCTTTTAATTCATAATGGTTCGACGGAATATTTAGGCTATAATCGTAATAATTTTCTTGAACTGAAACAAGATGCAACACAGGCACAGTATTATAAGGAGCGATATTTCCAAACTCAATTGGTTGTTCGTTAAACGCAGTTGGTTGTTGGTTAAACGCAGTTGGTTGTTGGTGAAACACAGTTGATTGTTGATTAAACAGAGTTGGCTGTTGGCTAAACACAGTTGGTTGTTGGTTAAACACAAATGAGTTGAATTGGTTTTCTTCTATTGCCGATTCATTGTGATTGAGATTCCCGTAAAGACTATAATTATTGAGATTTATATTCCAATGGCCTGAAATATAAAAAGCATTTTTTAAATTAAGATTATGCTTTTATTTTTTATCATATTTTTTAATTTATAATTTATTTAATTTCAATTTATGAATTTTAAATAATTTAATAGTACATTACATTATAAGGGCAGAAAGTTCGAATTCCGGCACTGCGCGAAATGATGCCCGAGGCGAAGCCGAGGGCATCATCGCACAGTGAAGGGCTTCGAAATTTCTGCCCGTGTAATGTATACTATTTTTCTTTATATCCGGTCGAAAGTACGCTCGTTAATTTATGTTTTAAGAAAATTGCAACTGTGTTTCACTTGACAGCCGACCATCTTTATTTACTTTCGGCCCTGCTTCAACGCCTCTAGCGGACACTCGTGAAGCTCTGGTTTTTTCTCTGTCTCTCTCTTGCAAACAATATTCGCCTGCCCCGACATTTGATGCACGAGCGAAGCGAGTGCTTCTGGTCGGGGCAGGCACGAAAAAAAATGTAAAAGATAAATTAATATTATATTTTTAAAAGAATTTTTCTGTTGGTACAAAATTAATTTTATGCTTCTAAAATTCTAAACGTTCTAATGAACACAATTTCATTATTTCTTCAAATTATTAAAATTTTATTATAACATTTTGGCACGTATTCAAAAAGAAATTAAAATTTTTTTAATTATTTTATTTTTGTTTTTAATGTTTATTAAAATAAGTTTTGAAAATAATTATCTCATTTATTATATTGCGATAACAATTACTCGTTAAATTGTCACTGACTCGAAATTTTCTTATTTACCGACAGTGGTGTTTTTACCGACAGAGAATTCTTTACTCCCGCTGTAATAGAGGTTGGGTATGAAAATCAACCAAAGCACAAATGTTTGACTTTTTGCTGCGAAATCGCAGAGGGAAGTACGTACTTTCGACCGAGGTATGAAGAAAAATATTTTATTTATTTATTTATTTATTTATTTTTTTTAAGGGGTTACATGGGTCAAAACGTCCAGACAATGTATGATTGTTTAATTATTTTTTTTTCGTAAAATAAATAAATTTTTTATTTGAGTGTTTTTATATCTTAAAGTACACTATTAAAAGAGTAACTTGTAAGAATTTCGTTAAAAAATATTTAAAATCAGGGCCGTACCTACAGGATCTTTAAAAACCCTTCCAAAAAATCGGTGGTCACGATATCTTCTGACCGGTTCATTGAAAATCAAAAAACCAAATATTTTCTGTTAGTGGAAGAGTATAGCTCGTGATTGAACGAAGGAATATTTTTTTTGTTGATTAGAACCGATTTTACATGGCCTTAATGGTTCTAAAAATTTTAACTTTTGATAAAAGACACTGTCAAACATCCAAATTTCAATTTCCTTGAAAACTCTTCGTTCAATCACGAGATATATTCACCCACTAACAGAAAATTTTTTGTATTTTGATTTTAGATGAAGCAGTCAAAAGATATCTTGACCACCGCAAAAGCAATTTTTTTTGAAAGGGCCCCGAATAACTGTTGCTACGGGCCTGATTTTTAATATTTTTTATCAAAAATTTAATATCTTTCTCATTTAATAGTGTACTGTCAGATACCAAAATGTTCAAATAAAAAAATTTATTTATTTTATGAAAAAAAAATTATTGAAAAAACATACGTTTTCAGGTCGTTTTGACCCATGTAACCCCTTAAATAATTTTAAAATTTTTTAAAATTTTATTTTTTTTATTTATTTATTTTTATTTTTAATTTTAAATTATTTCCGTATTTATTTATTGAAAAATTGCAAAAACAATTAGTGTCATTTTATTTTAAGAATAAGAGAATGTTACGATTTTATGAAAGGGCAAGACCCGTTTATAATAAATGAATTAAAATTTACATATAGGTATATAAATAAATATTAAAATAAATATTTATATCTATTTATATTTATTTCAAATGAAATTAATTTACTACAAAATTTCTTACTAAATTTGTTTTAGAAAAAATTCTTTTAAATTTATAATTTATAATTATATCATTTAATTAGTTTTATTTATTGCAATTACTCTTGCTTTAATTTAGGTTATATTAAAATCAAGTTTGAAGTTTTTCTAACAATTAAGAAATATATTTATTTTAAAATGACTATAATTAAGTATTGTAATCAAATATACTGATTTCTTCTTACCTTCATTAAAATTCATCGTTATTCATTAATTGTCAATCTCGAATGTAACTATAAACACATTTCGATAATATGTAAAAAAATGTCAAAATTGTTGATAGGAAACCATTTTGTTTTATTTATCATTCGACATCTCGAATTAAATCATGCAAGATATTTGTTATTAATGCTTTTTTGTTTGCAAATATGAACTTCACTCGAATTATTTACAAAGTGAAAAAGCCCTAATAGCATGATGCTTTTTTATATTGAAACAAACTACGGAACTCGGATGATTTTACTTAATGAAAAAGACTTTACGGCTTTTAATACATTTTTTCTTAGAATGTTATATATATATTCCTATGTATTTTTATCGGGATTACAGATTATTTGACAGTTAAGGCTTTTTAGTATTAATATTCTAACCTTTTCGAATCTTTAAAATGTAATTTCAGAAAAAGTAATAAGATTATTACATTTTTATCACGTGTAATAGACGCAAAAAGTTTTAACGAATCTATTGATATAAAAAACTCATTTTTTATAAAAATGTCAGTTAAAGACTTTTTTCCTTTGTACGGCAGAAAGCAGTTAGAAATGTTTTATCAAGATTTCCTGGTTAATTGCTGATATACATCAATTTCTATATATTTTCAATGTTTATTTTTCTTTTATCGTTGACGCACATTTGACAAGGTGGTAAAATATTGACTTCTTAGTTATTTAGATATTGTAAAAGAGTCATCAAATGATCAAGATAATTTATTATAACGGTCTAAGATAAGAAATAATGTATTGTACTAATATTACAATGAATTTTTAATTAGTTTAAATAAATTATTATTCTTATTTACTAACTTTTTTCACAGTGTACCTAGAAATACATAATTTTTTCTAATTTGTCAATTTATCGAAATAATATAAACAATATTAAATATATTACATATTAAGATATTTGAAGGAATAAGAGAAAAAGTAGACATACAAAATATTTTCTAAGGGACTTTATTGTAAATAATCTTAGGAAATATCGAAATTTTCAGTTCTAAAAAAGCGAAATTATAAAATTGTAATGCAAATTTCTCTGATTCTTCTGGGATGTTATTCAAATGAGGTTGTTTTAAATCTATTATATCTTTGAGATAAAAAAATCAAAAGGTTTTGGATTGTTCTGCCCCTTCCATTTTGAAACAGAAATAATTTTTGCAACTGACCGACAAAGTGGTCCCTTTTAACTTTTTTGTCTAACAACGAAATAAAATACTTAAAGTATCAATATATTTAATGAAAAATGCATAAGATTTAATAAATTGAAAAATTAGAAAAAAAACTGCCTCTGTCTAGATAAAATAAATTCTAATTTCTGGTTATATTTTAAAATGTTCAAATTAACAATAGCAAATTGTTATAACAACGAAAATTTCTAAACATTGATAAATTATATTGTTGGTATATATAAAGCAATTATGATAAAAAACTTTAATGATCACGTTTTTAATGCAATTATTTCTTCAATAGAACTTTTGTACTTAAACACGTTAGTATACACTCCAGGATATATGCCACATTCCTCTCCATGTGATACCAGTCCAATCAGTTCTCCGTTAGCTACTAATGGACCACCACTGTCGCCCTGTAACGTAAAATAAATTTTTTAGCAATAATCACTAATCTTTTACAGCATTCAGGTAATGAGAGAACTCATCACCAGTTTTAATGTCAGTTTAGAAGACACGAAGATGTAGGTAATCGTGTGTCTTTTGTAAGTACATGTCTCTTCAAAAAACGTTTAATAAACGTATTCTATTACAAGCCCAACCACCTGAAAGAAACCATTGGTGATAATAACGCTTGGAAAAAGGTCCTAAAAGAACCCGAGATCCTTACAACTCTTGCGGAGTATCACGACACCTCACAATCTGCGCACCAGGGCATTAAGAAGACCTATCATGCGATTTTAAATTCTTATTACTGGCCAGGCATGCGCGAAGACGTAAAGCGATACGTCAATAAATGTGAAATTTGCCTTCGATGTAAACCGGATAACTCCCCTCCACAAGGTTTGATGTACCCGCGCAAATTCACAGAACCATGGGAAGTGGTATCGTTAGACATTATAGGGCCATTACCACGATCAAAGTCAGGGAAATGTTATGTGCTTGTCTGCGAAGACACATACACACGCTATATAGAGTGCTTCCCCCTATCAAAAGCAGACGGCCCTAAAATAGTCAATTCTTTAAACGTTGTGATAAACAAATGGGGAACTCCACGCACCTTCTTAACGGACAACGGAACGTAGTTCGTTAATCGTACTATCACGAAATTTCTGCGAGAAATCGGAACAGAACAGCGAACAACGCCGGTCTACCATCCACAATCTAATCCCGTCGAGCGCGTCAATCGTAATCTCAAAACTATGATCGCCAGTCTTCTCGGTGAAGACCATCGCGATTGGGATAAACCGTTGGGGGAGATCCAATTCGCCTACAACACTACCGTTCACTCTTCACTCGGAGTTTCCCCCGCATTTCTTAACTTTGCCCGCGAGCCTAGACGTGCCGGCAAACAATCGTGCGACACCAACGACGACTTAAACGACGATACAATAAAACTCGAAAAGAACAAATTACACTTGAAATTGGAGACCTGGTATTTTACCCGAATAATCTTCTCTCTAACGCCGCGAAAAACTTTAGCTCGAAATTAGCCCCTCGCTACAGAGGTCCCGCGATAGTTACAGAAATACTTTCACCCATGGTAGTCATTATCTCTGACATGCATGGCAAAAAACTGGGTAAATATCACACCAATGATTTAATGCGTGCTAGAAAAGGATTGCGATCTCGAAATACGTTGTAATTTTCTTTTTCACAGTACCGCGCAACATCATGGCCTCCAACGCACCGAGCGACACCACCAGCCTCCCCTCAACATCAGACTTGCCAATTCGGCGCCTCAACTCCACACCAGGAAGTCTAGAGACTGATGAGTCCAACCTGGACTTTGCTGAGGAGTCATCAGGGCTCGTTTTGCTGAGAAAGGAAGAGTTAGAGTCGTTTCTCTCCACCCGCCGCATGCAAGCAATGCACCTGAACTCCGCCAACCGCCAAATAATGGACCTCGAGCAACAACTCTCGAGCGAAAGGAAAATCCCTTCCACGGTCCCAAGCGCTTACGAGAACCAGATGCAGGCTTTTGTCACGTTCACGATGAGAAATTGTGAAAAAGAAGAAGAGCTCAAGACCACCCTCGAGCAACTACGCGCCTCCCAGCAGGAAGTGAAAGACCTCAAGGCTGAGTTGGAAGCCTTCAACTACGATTGGGATGAACTTCTCGCCAGTCACAAGGACTACAAAGCGCAAGCAAAGCTGGCTACCGCCTACAAGCATTTCTTTAAGGAAAAGATCTCCGAGGTCTACCTTGCGAAATCCGAATTGCGCGAACCATTCCTCCACCCTAAGATGCCCAAAGGATGTATCAACTGCGGTCAGCAAGGACACAGCCAATACACCTGTAAAGAAGAATACTCCGGCGAGCTCTGACAGAAATGCTCTGCACAAGGGTTCCACACCAAGGACTTCCCCTGGCCCCATTTTGCCAAAGGAGTCCCAAAGGTCCCCGACAGCCAAAAGTGCCGCCGTTGCCGCCAGCCTAAACATAAACCAGATCCCAATTGCCCGATCTGCAGAGACAAGATCATCGCTCAAAATAAAATTAAACGCTACGACCTCGCCGTCAAACTAAAGCAGGAATCGCTAGCGCAACTCAGCAACTACTCGACTCCCAAGCTGCACGACGTTCCACGCTCTCAGCAGGACAAAGCCCCAGTCGCCCGGCCAACAGAGCAATCAAGCATCAGTCTACTTGGTCCGCCCAGCGCCGATTAACCATCCACCGGCGCAATCAGAAAATATCTTGGCTCTTTAACACTCAAAGAGCAACCATCTTCACGAGATAAAACCCCTCCCCGAAGCCGATTACCATGAATTCACCATCATCCGATGACGACGCAGAATCTTCGGACACTTCCTCTACAGGACAAGCCACACGAAGAGGCTAATCGCGCTAGAGACTTTTTGTGTTCCCAAAGACAATATCAAAGTGCCTTTTAGTGAAACCAACTACCTCACTACACGCCGTAGCGTACATTTTTTTAAAATTTTTTTGTTAAAATTAGGTTAATGCGCCGTTGCGCACTTCGTTAATTACTTCAAGACTGAAGCGTCGTTACGCTTACCTCCTATTGTTAGATTAATGCGCCGTTGCGCACTTCGTTATTACTTAACACCGAAGCGCCGTTGCGCACAATATTAAGCAAGCAATGAGCGATGCCTCAATAACAATTCAATTCAAAAATTACTTTTTTCTTTCCAATCAAGATATTATTTTCTTTAAGCTCCTCTAGTAAAACGATACTTTTGTTTCACAAAAAAAATTTTTTTCACTTTTGCAGAGATGATCAATAGAGCGAGATCGCCAAAGAGGACGATTATTCAGACGGAGGAGCTACCGACAACCTCATCTTAGAAAGGGGGAATTGTGACGACCCTTGTCGACCCCTCATTTTTTTATATAACAGTGACGTTGTCGTTGGCTTCTCACTTATTTAAAACTCGCGCGCTATTTGACCAGATGTCGAATAGCTGCGCATTTGTCGTCTCAGAGCAGACGACAAAACCACGTTTTCTTTTCTCCCGGCAGAGCTAAGCAAGCTATCCGCGCGTCAACTCGTGCTGCGTCACGATTTTCACCTGCGGTTCTTTTTGTAATTCAATTACACATTTTTATTAAAGAATTATTACTTTACTAATTGTTGTTCTTCTTTCGCGCGTGTTGTGCTGTGTCCAATTTGTACTAAATTAATAGGATAAACCTGACAACTGCACGACGATCTACGCAGATTCGATTCACAACGGCAGCCAACATTGGTAAGTCTGACTGATTCTCTTCTTGACTCGCTCACTTGGATCTCTGCGAGGCATCGCTCGTCGCAAATTATTCTTTCTATATTTCACTAGCATAAACTGTGGAAATCTCAACCTTGTGCTCCCGATACGAGACGGACTCACGCCGCGTATTTAAATAATATTAAATTTCGTGTCTAGGTTGTCACAAGGATTATGATTAAAAATGACATTTTTAACCATAATCCGTTGGAATAAGAAAATCCAAACTTTACTGGAGGTCAAACATGACATATTTTGACTTCTTGTAGAGTTTGGATTTCTTTGCTCATAGGATTATGATTAAAAATATCATTTTTAACCATAATCCATTCGAGCAAGAAAATCCAAACTTTACTGAGTCAATAAATGTCATTTTTAATAATTATCCGATGAGCAAAACAAACCAAACTCCCCTGGAAGTCAAAAAATGACATATTTTGACTTCTTGTGGAGTTTGGATTTCTTTGCTCATAGGATTATGATTGAAAATATCATTTTTAACCATAATCCATTCGAGCAAAAAAATCTAAACTTTACTGAGTCAATAAATGTCATTTTTAATAATTATCCGATGAGCAAAACAATAATAATAATAATAATAATAATAAAATAATAATAATAAAAAAAATAATAATAATAATTAAAGGGCAAATTGAAAAATCAAAATTTTATTCAAATAAAGAGCAAACAGTCAACTAGTCAACAACTAGTCAACTAGTCAACTAGTCGACAATTGAATATAGAATTATAAATGGGGTGTAAATTCAACAGACAGATGAAACACAAAAAGCAAAAAATCTAATATAATAATAATATAATATCTTTTACTATTAGTAAAAGTGATATCAAAAAACGATTTTTATTGAAATCTATACATACGAGGGAGCGTGGTGTCGATAATTAACAAGTTCACTTTCTGAGGCGTTTAATTCTTGTAGAAGCGGCCTCTCTGAAACCGTGTGGAGTGTTGCACTTGTTCTGCCTGGACTTTGCCGAGGACGACGTTGAAGAGCAGATCTTGATTGGCGCCGGCGACACTGAAGCCAGAATGGACGAAGTGCTTTTCAATTTGGTCGGTAAAGGCAAGCGACTTTGCTTGATGCGGTCTTTGTGGGCGATTTGCGCTGATATGATGTGTCTCGTGATGTCGACATTCCTCGAGCGCAGAGTTTTTACTGAGATGGCTGCAATTGTGTCCGGCCTTAGCCAACGCTGAGTCGAGAACTCATTCAACTCATTTCCTCCGAATCACCTTCACTGTAGTCACCTTTTTCTCTAAATTTCTCCTCTGAAAGCAGTTGAGGGATGAAAATTTCCTCTCCTGTATCCCAGTCGAATTTGGATTAACAACTGCTCCTACAACTAAAAGACAAACCTCTTTAACAATTAAAATACTCAATTGGTGTCAATGTGATCTTAGTGTAGAAAAAGAATGATCGCATGTAAAAAGGAGGAAGTGAAAAGATAATAATCACCTAATCAAGATAAATTAGCGTTATTTGTTGTACATCGTAGTCGACTATGAGTGCTGTAGCACTTTATTTAATTCTATTTCAAAAATTAACTAATTAAAACTAAAAAGATTTGGAATTTGGAACCGTTCCCGATTGAGAACGATTTTTCTGTCAATGAAATCAACTTTTTGGAGCCAATTTTTGCTTTTTTCTTCTAATTCTACAAGGTGCGAGAAGTGTTAAACTAAATAGAGTGTTTTAGCTCTTTGTTTAATTCTATTTCAAAATTAAATGATTAAAACTGAAAAGATTAGGAATTTGGAAACGTTCCCGATTGAAAACGATTTTTCTGTGAATAAAATCAATTTTTTGGAGCCAATTTTCGCTTTTTTCTCCTAATTCTACAAGGTGCGAGAAGTGTTAAATTAAATAGAGTGTTTTAGCTCTTTGTTTAATTCTATTTCAAGATTAAATGATTAAAACTGAAAAGATTAGGAATTTGGAAACGTTCCCGATTGAAAACGATTTTTCTGTGAATAAAATCAATTTTTTGGAGTGAGTTTTTGCTTTTATTCCACTAATCCTACAAGGAGCCAGAAGTGTTTAACTAAATAGAGTGCTTTAGCACTTTATTTAATTCTATTTCAAAAATTAACTAATTAAAACTAAAAAGATTTGGAATTTGGAACCGTTCCCGATTGAAAACGATTTTTCTGTCAATAAAATCAACTTTTTGGAGCCAATTTTCGCTTTTTTCTCCTAATTCTACAAGGTGCGAGAAGTGTTAAACTAAATAGAATGCTTTAGTATTTTATTTAAATCTATTTCAAAATTAACTAACTGGAACTAAAGAAAATTGTAATTTGGAACAGTTCCCGATTGAAAACGATTTTTCTGTCAATAAAATCAGTTTTTTGGAGCCAATCTTCGCTTTTGTTCGAATAATTCTATAAGCTATAAAATTGATAAACTCTTTATCAGTAAGATAAAATAATAAAAAAATATTGAAAAAATTAAAGCAAATTATTGAAACAAATGAGCCACGGAAGCTGGTATCGACTCCATGGTACTGTTTAATCGATTTTGGTGCTTTTTAGATTTTTTTACGATCCTCTTCATTTTTGCATAACTTTCCTTATGAGTGATTTTCAAATAATTTAAGTGATTGAAATAAATTTTCAATTCTCCATACACTTGTACGCTCATGTATCCATTATCGTGGACCGTTAGAATAACGCCTGGCAAATAATAATTGGCTATTCTTATCCACACAGACGTATGAACAGCCAAAATATATTTAAAAAATTTTTTTTGGGTACCATTTTGCTGTAATAAAAATAAGCAAGTTGATCATTTCAACAGGTGAGTCAATGAAAATTCGGCCCTACTAATCAAATGGTCCACGAGCTACTACTGAAGGATTGACACACTGACCGGCTTCATCCTTAATTTGGTATCTCCTTTCAAATTTGATAAGGGCCCGCACTGGCCCTCTCACTCACTCCAATGGACAGCGACAACCTGTTAAATAAAACTAGAGAGGGACCGCAGAGATTCGGGACTTTTCGCAACTTAGAATGCGCAATTCATTTCCACAGAAAATCAATCTCTTGAATATATGAAAATTCTATATTCCTAATGACGACATGGTGTAAAGTCATTCATTCGTTTGACCGTGTGAAAATGGCGACCACTTTCACCAATGTGCAAAAATAACAGCTAATCCCATGCGTTATTTTTTACCAAGAGAGAAAATAGCCGTCATTTTCATACAAGTCGAACATGTGAATGACTTTTAGTCCCTGTCGTCTGCTATCTGAAATTGCCACTGTTGTGCGTTAGGAATAAAAAATTTCGTAGGCAACAAGAGGAGAAAGGCAGCCATTTGTTTGCAGTGCTTTTTGTGACACTGTAAACAAATGACTGCCGCAATGTTGTACTGGCGGAAGTAGAGAAGAAGATAGCTGACCTAACGAAGCTAGTGGAAAGGTGGGAAAGAGAGAGAAGGAAGTGTTGAATAGTTATTAGGAAATTAAAGGCGGGCTAGGAGGAGGGGATAATAGGGAGAGGCCAAAAGTGTGGTTGGTGGAGTTGGGAAGTGAGAGGGAGAGCAATGAAGTGATGGAGTTAAAGAAAAAATTGAAGGTTTTGATGACATCGAAGCAGAGAGTTTAATTTTTGGAGGGGAGATGGTTTGGAAAGGAAATGTGGAAAGCAGTTAATAGAATGTGGAAGGAAGAGGGATGGCCAGAGGGAAAGGAGAAGGGAAAAGGGTAGAAGACTATAGGGGAATTACATTAATGCCGGTGGGATATAAAATCTACGCAGAAATACTAAGGCGGCGACTGGAGGTGTGTGTGGAAGGGTTGAGGGAGGATTCCACAGAATCAGGCAGGGTTTAGAAAAAGGATGGGGTATGTACACACCTGTCTTGAAAGAAAAAAAAGTTCGTCCCCGATGACTAAAAATAATAGTGGTATATTATGAATCTTTGGGCCTTAAATAAACAGAATTTGATTGTTAGAAAATCGTATGTGATCCTCCTGTACTATTTTTCATGGGTTGAATGTTCATTTAATTCATTACAATAAAAAAATTATTTTTTGATGAGTCAACGTTTCTTACAAATATTAAGATGGGCAAAGGAATAATAATTTACTATTTAAACTTTCATAAACATAATTTAATATTCAACAGCTTAAAACTACAATAGTGTACATAATGTAACCAAATTCAAATTACACATGTTTTGACGAAAAATCAACAACAGCTTTTTTTAATCGTTCGATATACGACTTATCTTTAACATTTTTTATTTCATATCTCGACCAGTAAATTTTAAACTCCCTGTGTACTGACTCGCCTGCTTGCTCAGACCACAATCCTAACCCATCATTGTTTTCCAAGAAATTTAGCCCTTGTTCTATGTGACCTACTGCAACGTGTACTTTCAATGTTTCCGAAACATTGTCCAAAGCTCTTAAGGCTTTTTTCAAATCAATCACTAAATCTCTTACATTTGAACCAACTATTTTAATTGAGAAACAACTCTTAACAATCTTATCGATGACCTTGAACGCTGATATGAAAGGGGCAACAACTATTGGACCTCCAACATGCTTGCAAATTTCTTGATTTTCCAATAAATCAGCATGTTTCAGGAGATTTCTGCAAGCATTTCCTTCAAATATCTTACCATGGTAATTTTTTGCTACACAGTTAATCGACATGGGCCACAACAAAGCTTTTTCCTCACCCAAAATTGGCACCAAACCATCCCAAAATAGATGGTTCACCAAACCTTGCAATATGTGCAATTCCGGTACAACACATTTCTCTACCACATAAACATCGTCACTTTCTTCAAAAAGGGGTTTATTGACTGTGCTGTTACATAATTTTGCCTTTTTTTTGTCGGAACCTAATGATTTGAATTTCAAAAAGTCTTTTTTTAAATCCCCATAAGTTTTTAGCGCAAAATTTTGTTCGGTATTGATCAAATCTTCCTTATCTTTCAGATTCTTCAAGGTTATGAAACAATAAGGACACGGGTAAGTTGCGGTAGCTGTTTGCTGTCCGTTCACAATCAATAAAACTTTAAAATCAGCAACGAATTTGAATGAAATATTATTGATCTTAGTTAAATTAAATAGAATTTCGAAATTTTCGTATGTTTCTTTCACGTCTGGAACAATACATAATAATATCAACTTACGGACGCTTGTCGTTTTAATTTCACCGCCAAGAGAACCTCCTTCAGCATAAGTCTTCCGTTTCTTGGTTGAATTTGAATTTTCGTTTTCAGCATTATAATCCATCGAACAGGTCTCAAAAATTGACATAGAAATTTTTAGAAAGTTTTGACCACCATCAGCCATAATTTTGATAACGTGATTATTACCAATTAAACCTCTATCTTCTATAATTTTTGCAACTAATGTCTCCGCATCAGCATAAACAACTGGTCTTATATCCTTTTCCTTTGTTTTTTCATGTGCCTCTCCAACGTCAAACAACAGCTCTTCGGTTTGATAGTAATCGCTCAAGGATGAAGTCCTTTTTACCAGATGATTGGAAAAACCTTTAGGCAAGGATTTTCGACCAGCTTTTGTCCGTATAAAGTTTCCAAAATTTTTCATTGCTTTATTAGAAATACCTGTCTGATTTTGAAAATTATCCAAACACTGTTCATCAAAAAATACTGAATTTTCTTTATTCTTCACAAACAATTTTCTCTTACGTCCAGCGGTGCAAACCTCGAAACTTTTTGATGAAGTAGATGCGGCTTCAAAATCTTCTTTCAGTATTGACGATGCAACCTGTTGTTTTTGGTTTTTTGGAAGCAATTGTATCTTTTCTTCCAGATTCTTGCGTTTTAATACCTCTAGCCGAGCAGTGCGTGAGCTACAAGAATGCCGTATTCCTTTACCTATTTTCGACTCGCATTTAGAACAAACTTTTTCTACGACCATTAGAGTTGATTTTTTTTCGGTTGATTGACATGACTTTAGTGCATGAAGATCCTGATGATTGTTGGGAATGTTAGATAAATTAAGAGTTTCACCTACTTTTAAAGATTTCTTGGTATTCATGGAAGAATGATTTTTCGACTTCGCAGTTTTACAAATGATACAATCACATAGAAGATCGCCAATTGTATTTCGTATTGCGCTTCTAAGATCTTTTTCTAATCGAACATTTTCCTCAAAATTCGGCATATTTTTAAACGGTCGCTTCGAGTTACCATTATTATGTTCATATAATATTCTTCGACAATTGACGCACATACTCGATGGAAATTTTAAATTGTTTAAAGAAAAACTTTTGTTTACAAAACATTTAATCAGATTCTCTTGATTTTCTGTGATAAAAAAACTCTTTAAATTACCGTCCTTATACACAATTTTTCTACCGCATAAAGCACAAACTTTCTTTCTATTTTCATCATGACTACACGCGTGATTTAACTTGTGATAATTAGACATTTTTAAACCCGTGTAGAAATTTTCCGACTTTGCCCTAGCAGAATTTGATTTCTGGTTGAAGGCTAACTAGGCTCATAATTAACCTTTCTTAAACGTCAAAACAAATGAAAAATTAAATGAAAACTTTGGCTTGACGTTGCCGATTTTTTCTAACCCACATTAAATAATACTTTCTTTTTTAATAATAATTAACCCTTAAAGTACACACTGAGTACAGATCGCCCCGATATTTTGTTCAAATGCGTTTTATTCTTATAACATGTCTATGTCATTTCCTATAGATTAAAAAATTGACGAAATTTCATCAATTTGAGACAAAGATAGAAAGTATCAAAGTAATGCAGGGTACAAATCGAACATGTATATATGTATAGAACATAAGTTTTTGAAGTCTGTACTTTAAGGGTAAAATCTCTTAAATATTTAAGCAAACAATTATGAGTTACTAATAAAAATATTGAAAACATTAATGTTGAATTAAATTTCATATCATAATAAAGCGTTTTTTATAATGAATTAAATGAACATTCAACCCATAAAAAATAGTGCAGGAGGATCAGATACGATTTTCTATCAAACAAATTCTGTTTATTTAAGGTCCAAAGATTCATAACGCTTTTTGTCGATTTTAAGCATCCTCAAACCCTGCGTGAGGCAGGGAGAGTAAATAAATGTAATAAGATTTTTAACCGTTTCTAAGGTTTTTTTGTATCTTCTTTTATTTTTTAGATATGATTGAAAAAGTGATGGCATGTTTTTTAATAGAGTTGTGTGCAATCGTCCTGATACTCGTGGACAGTAGTGTAGTGCGATAAATGTGTGATCAATTTAAGGTAATTGCTGACTTATGGTGGTTTAATAATCTTTTGTTTATTAACCGACGTGATCAATCTACATGGTAGCCCGACCAGTGGCTAAGCAAGTTGGGTTGACTATGGGCGGACCAAAAATTTGCACCTAGGCTGGTAAACCTAAATTCATTTTAAAATATTGAAAGAAATACCACTTACCATTTTGTCTCGCCTTCCTGGGTTTTGTAAACCATTTTAAGGAGTTTGTTTCTGCAATATAAGTAAAATAATTAACGTTGCTTTGAAAAATAAATAATGAATGTAAAATATCCAGTGAAAAATATAGAATTGGCTGTGATTTTCTGCTAATGCTGCATTTCTCACTGTCTATTCTGTCCTCTTTAATATTATGAAGCTAAAGTTGGCACCCAGTTATTAGCACCCAATTTTTTCTTGAAAATTTTATGTTGACAATAAAGCAAAAGAAGAAAGTTTGTCGTTGACCTGCATCCAAAGTTGCAAACGAGACATAATCACTTCAAGGAAAACCTAGATCTCACAGAAGGAGCACTTGCGGCTACCTCTCAAGTTTTAAAGATGATTTTAACTGGACGGATATTTTTGAAAAAAGTTGTTGTAAAAAATATAATAAAAATTTCTTATGGCCTTTAATAATTTCCAATTCTTATTTATACTCCAAACATACAAACATTTCAATTAAACTGTAAGAATTAAATTATAACTTGCACCCTATGGGAATCGAACCCTGCACCTATGACCTGTATATCTATCTAAACGCTTAACGACCACGGCTATTGAACCGACGTGAAAAATTATTTTCGACCTGTCTATATAAAGTGCAACTTTGAAAAACATAAATTTTTATAAAATTTTATATTTTTCATATATATATTATTTAGTATAAATTGTTACGTAATCGTAACTTATTCTCAATAATCAATAATAATATAATAAATAATAATTAATAATAATTATAATAATTAATAAAAATCGAATATAGCTGCCGACCGGAACATTTTTTTGGTATAAAAAGGGAACAATTATTAATCAAAAATCAGTCTTAAAAATGTATTCATCAAAGATAGTCGTCCGTACTATCAGTCTAAAAATTTCATCTTCAAGAAGTACTACTCTGTATCAAAGCGATCTCAAATATCCAGTATAAGTGGTTGTCTTTGTTGCATCTTTGAAATATAAAATATTTTCAAATACGGAGTTTCTCAAAATTCTGTGTTTGAGTGGAAGAATACGTAATTTTTTGGTCAAAAGGATTGTTTACGAGGTTCACAAGTATAACTGGAAACTTGCATCTGTCCATTGAGACACTTGCCGTGAAAAACCTATTAGCGAACAATACCTATTGTAACTGAAGCCACGAGGATCAGAAGACCACCACCCGCTGCCCAAGGTACATTTAGACTCATTATATGCTCTGACATTAAAAGACTCATAGTCTACTCTAGTTTCGTATTTTGTGTGTCAAATGTTAATCTTTTAAATATACAAATTCTCTATATTCAAACAACATTATTTTCATTTACCACCTCGTCCCAATTTTAAATAGCAATATTGAAAATTAAATCGAGAACACATAGGACAAATATCATATTTGGGTAAGTTCGACGTAAAAAAATTATTAATTAAAAATTTAATTTTAATGCTCAGATGTAATTTACTAAATTACGGTTAAACCTAGTTTCCATGTCAGAACTAGGGTAAGTGTGACAATTACTGCAAATGCCCCAACTACTGTCAGTTTGAATAAAAATGATGATTTAAAATATTTAGTATGAATATAATTTTTGTAATGAAAGAATTAATTTTATTTATAACATTATTTAAATAATTACATTGAAAATAACCATATAAAAATAGTTTTATAATTTTTATATTAATTTCAAATATGCAAGTAACAAAAATGGCTAATTTTACTTCAGAGATTTGTAGACATGCCTTGTACGCGTTGTGGAAAAGTATATATATTTTTGTCTTTCAAGAAAAAATATTTATTGCAATAGTATTCTTCGCTTTAAAAATAAATAATTTTTTAAAATATCTATAATAAAACATAAAAAATTAAGTATTTTAACCTTTTTTTATTTAAACAATATTTGGGACATGATTTTTCTCTTTTCACCAATTACTGTCAGTCGCGAAAAATATGTGATATAACCATGCAAACTTGACATAAACGTCAACGCTATGGGTCTCACGTGAGATTAAATTTCTGCTTAGCTTAGTTTAGTTTTAGCTTTTAGGTTTTAAACAATAGTAAAATAAGTACAATGAGTAACCGAAAGAAAAAAAATGTTCTAAAGAAGGTGGAGAAAAAAAACCAAAGAGAAGTAGAATGCAATATTCCAAAGATAGTGTAAAATTAGCTCTAGAAGAGGTTATGTTAGGCAAATCGGTATTTTCTGTCTCGAAAAAGTATAATATACCGCATTCTACCTACAAAGAGAATCCGAGAAATTAATGAAACAAGAACAAAAAATGAAAGATTTGGAAAAAAGAAGAATTTCTTTTAAAAAAAGTTGATAAAAAAACAAAAAATCTTTGAGAGTTTTCTAAAAAATGTGTTCTTGATTCTTACGCTTCTTTATTATTATAATAATAATTTAATTTCATTAATAACAGTTTTTTTAATTAAATGTGTTAAAACTCCTAAGTTCTTCTTATGTATATAATAATTTAATTTAATTGTAATGGAATAGCAGTATTCAGACAAAATATTTATAGTAATTAATGAATTGGGGCATTGATTGACAGTAACTCACGCAAACTGACAGTAACACCAGCATTGACAATTTTTTTAAAATGTGTGTTTTCTAAGTTAAATATGTTTCTTTTAGAGTTGGAATCCTACATTTGCTTTTATTAGATCCCAATATTGCTAGAACTACTAGTTTTATGTCATTATTTTACTTAACCACTTCACTGGCAGGGCGTTCCAAATGGCGTTCCACGCGCCGAGGCCCAGACTGGCAAAAACACCGAAATGGCGTTCCTAATAAAACTTTATTTTTTAAGAGTGTACACTACTTTTAACTTCTACAAAGCAATATTTCTATAGTTTAGACATCAGGGAACAAGATTATCACAATAAAAATTTCAGTTTTTGAGATTTTCAATGTTTCTTCGAACGTTGAAATACTCAATTTTTATCACTTTTCAACAAATGGCGTTCCACTTTCTTTCAATTTTTACACAGTAAAACTCATATTTTCTATTTAAAAAAATGTATTTATATACAATAATATAAGAATATAATGCAATAATTATAATAATAATTATAACAATAATAGTAATTATTAAATAATTGTTATTATTAATAATTATTATATTTTATTTATCAATTATTTATATATATTTTTTATTTATTACATTATTATTATAATTATTATTATTATTCTTATATTATTGTGTATAAATACATTTTTTAAAATAAAAAATATGAGTTTTACTGCGTAAAAATTGAAAAAAAGTGGAACGCCATTTGTTGAAAAGTGGTAAAAATTGAGTATTTCAACGTTCGAAGAAACATTGAAAAGCTCAAAAACTGAAATTTTTATTGTGATAATCTTGTTCCCTGATGTCTAAACTATAGAAATATTGCTTTGTAGAAGTTAAAAGTTGTGTACACTCTTAAAAAATAAAGTTTTATTAGGAACGCCATTTCGGTGTTTTTGCCAGTCTGGGCCTCGGCGCGTGGAACGCCCTGCCAGTGAAGTGGTTAATATTAGTGCTGCATTCGATCCGATAATTTCTCGGTTGCTTGGCAATCTCGATCGAATTCGAATAATGTGTATGAATGTAACTGCTCGTTATTTCATTTGTTTTAATTACTCTTTTCTCGTATCATAAATAAATATTTGCGAACGAGAAGATCGGAAACACAAAAATTTCTTAGAAAATAGAAAATCGAATCTTAAACGAAAATCCAAGTACATCACGAGAATCATTAAAAAGATCTGCATCAAAGTATTTTCTATTCTATTATTATTATTATTATTATTATTAACCACTTAAGCGGCAGGGCGTCAGAATTGACGTTAGACGTAGAAGTGACAGAAGCGGCAGAAAGGCGTCAAGGCTTGACTCCGATTTTCTAATTCTTTTAGGAGATTTATAATATCAAAATAAAGTATTCTTTCTTTTAAGATTAAAGAAGTTATAAGTCTGTTCTTTTATCTTAAAAAAAAAGAATACTTTATTTTTATATATTATAAATCTCCTAACAGAATTAGAAAATCGGAGTCAAGTCTTGACGCCTTCCTGCCGCTTCTGTCACTTCTACGTCTAACGCCAATTCTGACGCCCTGCCGCTCAAGTGGTTAACACAAAAGATATATTATTTAAATTATGCAAGGTTATCTTTGATTAAAATATTATTGCATCTTTTATTATGTACACTACCGGTCAAAATTGAGAGACCACCCATTTTCAGGCGAAGGAAAAACGTTTTAAAACATAAAATTTATTGAAACTAAAATTTTTATCTGTTAATTTTTTGAAAGATGATAAAATTTTGAAAAGAACAAGATATTTCAGAAGTCGTTTGGCCAATAATTTATTTAGATATTTTAAAAAAATCATCATTTTTAATGTTTTACAAAAATTTGAATAACTTCTAAAAAAGTTAACGCTTTTTAATGATCTTAGGCTTATTTTAAAGGTCATTTGCTGCACTATAAGAATTAATTATAGGCATTATCGTGTAATTTTTTTCTTAGAAAATGCAGACCGTCAAACTTGGACCAAACAAACTCAAAAAATTTGGAACAATTTTTCTGTACTAAAAAGTATTCTAGAAAATATATAAAACATCATATGGTGTAGATTTTTCAAGAAAATTAAAAAAAAATACCTTTGAATTCTAAAACTTATTTTTCTATTAATAAGATTGTTTCAAATTTTTTGAATTTGTTTGGTCCAAGTTTGACGGCCTGCATTTTCTAAGAAAAAAATTACATGTTAATGCCTATAAGTAATTCTTATAGTGTAGCAAATGACCTTTAAAATAAGCCTAAGATCATTAAAAAGCGTTCATTATTTTAGAAGTTATTCTAATTTTTGTAGAACATTGAAAATGACGATTTTTTAAAAATATCTAAATAAATTATTGGCCAAACGACTTCTGAAATCTCTTGTTCTTTTCAAAATTTTATCATCTTTCAAAAAATGAACAGATAATAATTTTAGATTCAATAAATTTTATGTTTTAAAACGTTTTTCATTCGCCTGAAAATGGGTGGTCTCTCAATTTTGACCGCTGGTGTATCAGTTCATTGACGGATATTTCAAACGAATCAATTAGTTCTTCAAATGGAGTTAAAAATTTATTCGAGGAAAAGCAGAAGAGAAGAAAAATTCTTGATGAAGTTTACGAGTTCGATTATAATTCTGAGGAAAAATTTAAATATGGAAAATGTAAGCTGTGTTTAACAACTAAAAAAATTGTTCAAGTTTTAAAAATGAAAGATGGAAATACTACGGGAATAATGCGACATCTAAAAAATCACCATAATGACGAATACATGAAAGTTTATCCTGACTCCAAAAATCACCCAGTCACGTTATATGAAGTAATTTTATTCTATTTAAATTTAAAGTAACAACCTGTAAAAATTTATAATGCAATGATAATTATTTTTTGTCCTACCTGCACGGAAAGTATGTCATTTCGGGCACTTAAGGCGGGCGTAAAGTAACATATTACGCCCGGGAGTGGGGGAAGCGGGCGGAAAATACTTTACCGCCCGCTTGTGTGACGTCAGCGGGCGGTAAAGTATTTTCCGCCCGCTTCCCCTACCTCCGAGCGGGCGAAAAAGTATTTTGCGTCCGTGTGTTAATTATTCGATTTTTTTTAAAATGCGACATTTTCGACTTTCTTTTTATGTTGACTATAAAAATGCAAACATTTTCACCTCGTTTTATTTTGTCTATAAAAATGTGCAATTTTTTTCGATTTTCTCTAAAAAAAATTATGTTTTGTTTAATTATTAGTTACTACGTTCTATAAATAAATACTTTATTTCCAAAATGCATTGTTTTCTTATTTCTTTATTAAAACTTCTATCATTATAGACTTCAAAGAGTTAACATTTATACAGTTTAATTTTTAACTAATATAAGCGTTTAATCGCTCGTGCCCTCAATGCCATACTTTCCATGCAGTTAGGACAAAAAATTATGTTTGCATCGTGGGCGCAAAGGTGATTACAACTCTGGCGAAATCACCTATTTTGCGCCCTTGTTACGAAAATAACTATTACAATCTTTAAATATATTTTAGAAATTTAATCAAGAAAAACTAAATGAAATGACTGTGGAATTAGTAGTCAGAAAATATTTGTCAATTAATTTTTTCGATGATTCCATTACCCAAGAATATTTCGCATATTTAAATAAAAATGCAAAATTGCCGAAGAGAGAACAAATGAAATCGCTAATAGAAAAGACGTTTGTAGAGAAACAAATCCATGTAAAAGAAATGTTAAAGAATAACAATTCTAAACTTTCCTTCAGTGTGGATGGTTGGACCTCGATTGCACAAGAATTATTTTATGGAATTACTGGTAACATTAAGTGTTTATTGTTAATTTACAACACTGTAGGGATTTTTATTTTACAGGGTGTCTTTAAAATTTTTTTAAACTTTTATTTTATAAGTCAATTATTTAATAATTTTGTTAAAGTTATTTTTGGTTCTGAATCTTTTATATATTTTTTAACAGAATAATAATTTTATAACTTTTATGCACGAATTGGAAATGCTCATGATGTCGATAGATAAAGATTTTTCAGCAGAAGATATGCATTTTAGGTGTTTCTCGCATATTATTAATTTAGGTGTACAGGATTTTTTATTTCAGTTGAAACTCGCAAACAACTCTTAATTTGAAGAAAATGATAACGTCGATGACTGTGACAGCAATCATACTGTTGAAACTACGAATTCTGAAATAGAAAGTGAAACAAACTTTCCAGATTTTTCCCATTCGGATTCAACACCACTTGTCAAATTAAAAAATTTGTTTTTAAAATTAAAATATTCTGAAAAAATGCGTAAAAAATTAGAATGTTCTTGCGTAACTGTAGGAATAGAAATGTTAGCTCCGAGTATTGATTGTACTACCCGCTATAATTCATCTTGCGATATGATTGACAAAGGTTTGAAACTAGAAAAGGCTTTAATTTTGTTATGCGATACTATCACAGATCTTCAATCTTTTCAATTAACAGACCGCGATTGGTCTCTTTTAAGAACGTCAGTGCAATATTTGCGACTTTTTAAATCTCTTTCCAATATTTTATGTGGAGAAAAGTACATTACAATTCCACTGGTTATAGTAGGATTTAACATGTTAATCGATAAATTGGAAAAATCTATTAACGATCTGAATTTAAGGAAAAATAAAAGTTGGGCTGAAACAAGTGTTGAAAGAGCTCTTCAATCTGCTTACAATAAATTAATGAAACATTATTGAAAAACAAATTGGATATATTGTGCTATATTAATGTTTGATCCACGGCATAATCAAGAAACCTTTTATTTAACGCCTTGGGGCAAGGAGATGGCGAAATGGGGAATAGAAAAATTTGAACAAATCTATAGGAGCAGATATTATCGAATCGAAAATAACGAATTGGAAAAAAGTCAATCAATCGATTTAGATAGTGACGATGAAATTAATCCATCTTCGCTGTTCACATCTAGTGATCAGAAATTAAGTACTTTTCTTGATGGTAAAACTGTTAAAGAAAATTGGCGAAATGAAATCGATTATTATTTAAGTTTAAAACGAGCGGATAAAAATGAAGATGTTCTAAAATGGTGGCAAAAATATGAGCACAAGTTTCCAAATTTTGTCGCGGATGGCAAAAGACTTCTTGAGTATCCAAGCTACTTCTGTGCCAGTTGAGAGGTTATTTTCACGTGCTTCTCTTACAATAAGAAAACATAGAAACTCATTGGGAAAAAGCACTGCACGTCAACTTTTATGTCTAAACAGTTGGACCTCTCTAAATCAATTTTCTGTTTTTAAATTATCGACCTAATGTTTATAGTTCTGTAAATTTATTTAACCATAAATAATTTATATTAAATAACTTGTATAATTTGTTATTTAATAAAGTGCAACAAGAAAGCATAGAAACTCATTGGTAAAAAGCATTGCACGTCAACTTTTATGTCTAAATAGTTGGACTTCTCTAAACTAATTTTCTGTTTTAAAATTATCGACTTATAATCTTTATAGTTTTGTAAATTTATTTAACCACGAATAATTTATATTAAATAACTTGTATAATTTGTTATTTAATAAACTGAGATAAAAAAAGTTTGATTAAATTTTATTTCTAAAAGGAGAAGAAAAAGTTAATAATTTAAAATTAATAATAAAGAGTTAATCCTAATAAAGTTTAACTTTTATTTTAATTTTTATGTTTTCAATAAAGTTTGATAAATTTTATTTTTAAAATAATTAATATTGGAAATATTTTCCATTGAAATAAATTCAAAGTATATAAAATAATGTATATTATATATATTTTTTTAGAATTCTATAACTATAATAAAAATATAATAAATTGTTTATATTATATATAAAATTATTATCTAAAAAATAATAATATCATCCATTATAAAAACAATTGTTTTAAATATTAATATTGCAGAATTTTCAATTTAAATAATTCGAACGAGAAGTCTCGGTTGCTTGGGCATATTCAGTTTAATCTCGATCGAATTCTGGATTAACAATATGACATATAAGTTTGTAAAACAATAAAAAAAGAAAATCGTTCGTTTCTCGGACCGTCTCGATCGAATGCAGCACTACTTAATATAAATGTTAAATATCTTTTAAATCAATGCTGGATTAGAAGTGACAGTAATTGGCACATTTACCCTATCTATTAAAAGACATTTTGGCAAAGTAGGGGAAGGTGGGGAATTGCGGAACAGTTCTGGATTTTTTTCCTATAGTAGTGGATGACAGCTCCAAACAACTGTCATCTCTTTCTTTTATGCTAACGTCATTTTATATTCAGCAATCAAAGCTAATGTACGTATTGTGAGCTCGCTCCGAAAACAAATTAAAATTTGTGTTTCCACTAGTAAACTATCAAATTCAAGTGTAAAATTAAGAGGAAGTTGCAATTAACTTTTAAATAATATTGTTTATAAAAACCAATTTATACGCCCTTTTTAGATACAACCACTTTCATACAAATTATATAGAAAAAGTTTAAAGTTATAAAATTATGTAACATTCGCGAAACTTTTTATTCCTAGCATCGTCAAGAAGTCTCATATCGAAATAAATTTTTACGCAAAAGAAGAAAAATAGATAAATTTTTTGACATTTTCATTTTTTCTTATTAATGAATATGTATTCTTTCATTTCTTATCATAAATAAATGTTTTCAGCCAATGATTATGATTTTTATTCAACGTTTGCAAGGTGGTCCGTAATTCCCCACGTTTTTTCAAATCGCAAAAACAAAAACACACTTTTTGTGAAATGCAAATTAGCTAAAATAACAATTAGCAAAATTATCTAATAATTTATAAAACTATCAATGCGAAAAATGCAAGTTCGCAAAAAATAACAATTAGCAAAATAAATATTTGTAAAAATGGCATTTTGCAATAATAAATCTTTACAAAACTGACAATTTTCCAAAAAACAATAAGCGAAAATAAAAGTTCTATAAATGCCAATTCGCAATAATGTCAACTCATATATAAATAACAATTGAATTTAAACTTATAATTCCAAATAGAATGTATCCCCGATTCAAATTAAATCAAGATGACATTAATCTTAGCTGTGCTATATAAATTTTGAGTTGAAAATTCCAAACTCATAAGCTTGTTAATTTTGAATTTGGTATGCCAAATAGAATGCACTATTGGAGATTTCGAATTGAACCAAGTAGATACTTAAACATAATTTTTGTATTTGGAATTGCAAGATGATACTTGTAGTATGTGCGTACTTAAAAATACAAGTAGAAATAATAAGATTCGAAATCCGTGTTGCAACAAGCCCAAACAAAAATTGAAGAGGACAATCCAAAACAAAACCATTTAAATTTTATCTTGGATATCCGTTACAGTTACATAAATAGGATTTCCAAATTAAAACCACTAAAATTGCTACGCGAAAAAGTTTTTTAATTTGGAAAGCAAGTAGACACCAGTAGATCCATGTTCAATTTCCATTAGTCTCAACTGGTACTTTAACCCATTTAGTCCCAAATGTCCGTTTTTTTTAGTACAAGTTCGAGCTTCCCGTTCTACGAGTTCCGGTTTTAAAAAAATCGAGACAAAGGTTTTCTTATGGATTTGAGTGTCCTCTTTCAGAATCTGAAAAAAAATTTCAATTTCGACTTAATGATAAAAAGTTATAATTGTTTAAACAAAAGAAAAGCCGTTTTTTTAGTGTTTTTTTCTTTAAGAGCAGATTATTTAATTGAAATCGGCTTGGGAAAAATCGGAAACATCAAAATATCGCGTCCAAAACGTTGGGACTATCAAATAGACTTACTGCTAAAAACAATTTTTTTCAAATTTCAAAATGGCGCCTCAAAAATGGCCGCCAAAATATGCAAATTTGGAAAAATAATTAAAAAAACTTTAACACTACATTTTTTTTACTTTTATGCTTCATTTAATTAAATTAATGCTGCTTCAACAAAAAATATTGTTATTTGATGTTATTTAACAATATTATAAACAATTTTTATAAACAATTTGAAAACTATGAGCCAAAGTGGAAGTAAGAAATTTATTTTCATCAATTCTCTTTTTTGGGGGAGGTTAAAATGGATATTAAAAGTAAAAAATTTAATTCAAAATTATTTTGCAATGTTTAAGAATGTTATAAACAATTTTTATAAACAATTTTGCAAAACATGAAATAGAATGGTAGAAAATTTTATTTTTTAAATTTTATTATGCTCTCTGGTAATCAAAATGTTGCTTAAGGTTTAAACTTTCATTTAACATTATTTAGCAATATTTAAAAATGTTATAAACAATTTTTATAAACAATTTTCATAGAAAATGAAGTTTATAGTGAAAAGAATTTTTTTTTCACTATTCACTTGGTTTGTCATTAGAATAGATATTTAAAAGACAAATCTTTGTCTGTACTTATTTAAGATTTTTTTACAATGTTATAAACAATTTTTTATAAACAATTTTTATAAAAAAAGATGTTCAGAGTGGAGTAAAATCTTCTTTTCTTCACTACTAACTTTCTTTTGTCATTAAAAGTGGAAACTGAAGTATCTGCCGTTTATAAAAAATTTGTAAACAATGTATAAAAATGTTGTAAACAATTCTTATAAACAATTTGCTAAATATGAAGTACCATCATGGAAAAAAAGCATTTTTTTATTATATAATACCTTCTTGTAATCAAATTCTTTGTTATAGATATATAAACTTTCATTTATCATTATTTAGCAATTTTTAAAAATGTTATAAACAATTTTTATAAACAATTTTAAAAATTGTTTATAAATTTTGGATAAACGGTTGAAACATCAGTTTCCATTTGAATGTTAGAATAAGTTAGTGGTAAAGAAAAAATTTGTTTCATCTCTGAACATCTTTTTCTATAAAAATTGTTTATAACATTGTAAAAAAATCTTTAATAATTACAGACAAAGATTTGTCTTTAACATATCTATTCTAATGACAAACAAACAAATAAAGAAAATCAAAATTTTTTTCCCACCCTGTACTGATTTTTCTATGAAAATTGTTTATAAAAATTGTTTATAACATTTTTAAAAATTGCTAAATAATGTTAAATGAAAGTTTATATCTATAACAAAGAATTTGATTACAAGAAGGTATTATATAATGAAAAAATGCTTTTTTCCATGATGGTACTTCATATTTAGCAAATTGTTCATAAGAATTGTTTACAACATTTTTATACATTGTTTACACATTTTTTATAAACGGCAGATACTTCAGTTTCCACTTTTAATGACAAAAGAAAGTTAGTATTGAAGAAAAGAAGATTTTACTCCACTCTGAACATCTTTTTTTATAAAAATTGTTTATAAAAAATTGTTTATAACATTGTAAAAAAATCTTAAATAATTACAGACAAAGATTTGTCTTTTAAATATCTATTCTAATGACAAACCAAGTAAATAGTGAAAAAAAAATTCTTTTCACTATAAACTTCATTTTCTATGAAAATTGTTTATAAAAATTGTTTATAACATTATTAAATATTGCTAAATAATGTTAAATGAAAGTTTAAACCTTAAGCAACATTTTGATTACCAGAGAGCATAATAAAATTTAAAAAATAAAATTTTCTACCATTCTATTTCATGTTTTGCAAAATTGTTTATAAAAATTGTTTATAACATTCTTAAACATTGCAAAATAATTTTGAATCAAATTTTTTACTTTCAATATCCATTTTAACCTCCCCCAAAAAAGAGAATTGATGAAAATAAATTTCTTACTTCCACTTTGGCTTATAGTTTTCAAATTGTTTATAAAAATTGTTTATAATATTGTTAAATAACATCAAATAACAATATTTTTTGTTGAAGCAGCATTATTTTATTTAAATGAAGCATAAAAGTAAAAAAAATGTAGTGTTAAAGTTTTTTTTAATTATTTTTCCAAATTTGCATATTTTGGCGGCCATTTTTGAGGCGCCATTTTGAAATTTGAAAAAAATTGTTTTTGGCAGTAAGTCTATTTGATAGTCCCAACATTTTGGACGCGATATTTTGATGTTTCCGATTTTTCCCAAGCCGATTTCAATTAAATAATCTGCTTTTAAAGAAAAAAAACACTAAAAAAACGGCTTTTTTTTGTTTAAACAATTATAACTTTTTATCATTAAGTCGAAATTGAAATTTTTTTTCAGATTCTGAAAGAGGACACTCAAATCCATAAGAAAAACTTTGTCCCGATTTTTTTTAAAACCGGAACTCGTAGAACGGGAAGCTCGAACTTGTACTAAAAAAACGGACATTTGGGACTAAATGGGTTAATATAGGGATGTGGGCTCTAATTTCAAGGTCCTTAAATGCTTTCTCTATCTAGAAAACTAATTTGATCTAACTTGTCTGTCTACGTCATGTGAAGAAAATTGCTGCGCATCAATTTCCTCTATCGTGTATGGAGTCTACAATTTCAAGCCCTCGCAAAATGTTGACATTCTAAACGTCCTAGTGTATGTCTAAATTCCATATCGAGCGCTCTGTAGAGCCCTCTCATCTACAGAATCATTTTACAATGTAATATATTAAGTTTTAAATAATATAAATAGGGAAGAACTCACTTGCATTCAGTAACTCCAAATTTCTGAAATAAATTAATTAATTTTATTTTTGTGCAATATTCTTTAAATGTTGAAGGAATGTCAAACGTGGAAGTTTAGCGAAATTCCGTGGAAGCATGAAAATGTCGGCTTTTAAGTAATATTGCCAGCGAGTTTGCGACACGTGGTACCAGGCTGTGCGGATCTTGTTTACTTTGAGAGTGTATTCTTGTGATGTCCATCCTTCATTGTAACTGACACTTGCAAGTATTTTTAACACATGAAGATAATTTTTAAGCTTGGTTAAAGGGCGTACAAAAAGTCAATATTTTTCAGAATCCATAGTTCGTAATCTTTTGTAGCAAAGTAGCTCTTTCTTCGAAAAAGGGTGTAGATTTTTGTAAAAAACTTGACAAAAGCATATGTGGACGTCCACATGAAAAGGGCCCATATTGTCGGTTCTAGTTTTCGAGATAATCGCAATTTAGTAATTGTGGAGCAAAATCTTAATTTTTTTTTTATTTTTTATTATCAATCTACATGTTTTGACAAGTCGAATCATGCGGTTTTCATTAATTTATCGAAAATTTAACTGTTTGATTTCATTGGTTCTTTAAAAAAATGAAAAGGGCCCATATTGTCGGTCGTTTGCAAAAGTAATCCGTATTTTAAAAATGGAGGCGTGGAAAAATTTAAAGCCTCTTGATTTTTCATCTTTAAGGTGTCCTGGACTGTAAACAATTTTTATCTAAATAAATTTTCAGAAGAACCAGAGATATTGATGTTAGAGTATTTTTTTACGTAATTGTCGAAATGAAAATTTGGATATTGCGTGAATTTTTTCATAATAGAGATTGTCAAAAAATTTTAAATAAGTTTAATATCTATTCTTTTTCTTCAAATGACACAATAAAATTGTACCTAATCATTAATCTTGTAAAAAAATGGTTTTTTAATAGAAAAATTATCTTTTTTAGAAAAGGGCCCATATTGTCGGTTTTTCGTATTTTCAAAATTAAGAGGGGAGGGGGTGGTTTTAAAAATTTAAAACCTATTGGTTTTTAATCTTTTAGGTACCCTGGACTGTAAAAAATTCTTATCTGAATAACTTCCCAAAAGAACCAGAGATATTGATGTTAGAGTCTTTTTTTCGTAATTGTCAAAATGAAAATTTAGATATTGCATCATTTTTTTCATAATAGAGAGTGTCAAAAATTTTTTAATAAGTTTAATATATATTCTTTTTCTTCAAATTACACAATAAAATTGTACCTAATCATTAATCTTGTATAAAAATGGTTTTTAATAGAAAATTTCTCCTTTTTAGAAAAGGGCCTATATTGTCGATTTTTAGTACTTAAGTACGAAATTCTTTAAAATTAAGAGGGGGGATGGTTTTAAAAATTTTAAACCTGTTGGTTTTTTATTTTCAAGGTGCCCTGAACTGGAAACAATTCTTATCTGAATAACTTCCAAGAAGAACCAGAGATACAACAATTAGTTGGTATCGCAATCTTTAATTCCCTTTTTCTTAAAATGAGGTTTTTGGAGTCCTAAACTTTGAAATTCTGTAACTCAGCGAATTTTTAACCAAAAAAGTTCTAAGACCACTCAAAATTTTCCAAATTTTACCAGGAATACGCCCATGTAGATAACTCCAATAGTGCCAAAATAGGCCCTTTTCATGTGGACGTCCACATATGGTGATTACATGTGAAACTAATATTCAAAAAACGTGTTAGTTTATTTTTTGTTAATTATTTAACCATAACCGTACAATACATGCTTGCCGTAATCTTTCACTGTAATTTTAAAGTAGCACTTCTGTATAAGTTTATTTAAAAGCGGACATTTTGAGTTAAAAGGTAGGTTATATATTATTAAACTCTCATGTAAGCTTACAAACTTTAGAGGTAATGTAAAATATGCTCATGAGTGTAAGATAGTAAGCAAGAAGTAAATAGGCAAGTAAGCAAGCAAGTATCAAGGATGCAAAAAGGAAATATGTAAGCAAGTAAGCAACCATGGAAGCAAAATGATATAAGCAAGTAACCAAGAAGAAAATAAGTAAGCAAACAAGTAGGGGAGACTGGGGTAAACCCGCTCACCATGGAGTATAGACTACAGGAGACCAAACTATTGTGTGTGTACTTCTCGTAACTAAACATTTCTGCATATAAAGTTCGAAGTGCAAAAACTTCCCGCCTGATACGTATGCATCGTTCGTGTAAGTTGTTTGAAAATATCTGTCCGCTAGGCTCGTGATATTTATAGGTTACAAATACTATTATTTTCTAGTCACATGGTGTTTAGTGCATTAATTGTTTAATGTTATAATAGTTGTTATTAATTATTAAAGTGAAATGATGAAGGTGAGTAAAAGATAATTTGAGAAGCATGTAGATCTAATGATCATCCTGATTCTAGAAAGTTTGCGCAAATTTTCCGTTTGCTGAGTAGCTACTCCCTCATTAAACCCCGAAAAGATAGTAATGTAAAGGGTAGTCAAATCTTAAAATCTATGTTGGATTTTTCGGATTTAAGGCAAGAACAATGTATCAAATGTACAAAAATGTTCAAGGATTTATGGCAGGATATGTCGCTTTTAAGTCGAAGAAAATGACAAAATGCGTTAACTGCATAGAAACTGTTCAAACTGATGGAAAAACAAGTAATGATAAAAGATATAAATTATTAAATGTCTACAATCGTGGAGGACTGCACTATCCTTCAAATCAACTTTTTGACTTAATCAACAATCTAGGAAATATTATTTTACGCACTGTGGCTTGTGAAAAATTGAACCAAGATACTTTTCTCCATATTTTTGACAATTTAAGATGCATATCAATTTCTAAAGTTGGTTGTAATATGCATCAATTAGAATTTACTAAGAATTGTCAATTTTTATTTAATAATCCGTTCGCATTTCATAGTAAAAAGTATAATGCCATCTAAGCAAAAAACTAAAAGATTAAGAAAAAATTAATTTATATTAACTATTCCATCCGCTTTCTATTATTTATTTTAATTTAAAATTTGATTTTATAATTTAAAAACGCATAAGTTCCATTCCCTAATGATAAATATTTCAAATATTTAATTTTACGCAGTTAAAAAGACTCATTTTTTGAGGTTGTTGTTTGTTTTTCATTTAATTTAAACGAATTATAATTATAAATTGAACAAATAAAATAAATATTCCTTAAAAGTTAAGTATGTACATTTAATGATTTGCTTGATCCGTTACTCCAATCAAACACGACCGATACAAACACGCTCTGTCGAGAAGTTTTCAAACCTTGAACTTCAGACGCAAAAGTGCTTGCTTTGAAATACATTAGATTGGTCTCCTGTAGTCTATCCTCCATGCCGGTCACTATCAATTTAAAACTATGAACTCAACTTAAGATGGAGATATTGGTTCTGTGAATACTACTTAACATTCAACTTATATTAACGAACTTTCGTTTAGTTTCATAAATTCAACATAGAATGAGAGGCGATCAAATGTTTTTAGAGGTGTCAGAAAAAAACGTTTTTTTGGATTTTTAAGTTTTTCGATAATTATTTTTGAGTCTTCATTTATTTGGCAAATTTTTTTGTTGCTATTGGATGCCCTTCTTTGAAGTACATATGTAGTTTTGTCTTATTTCAAAAAGATTTAATTAAATTTAATAGGGACCGATGCTGAAATGAAACTAAATAGAAAATTACTTTCGTTTCAGTTTTTGAATAATCCAAAAACAAAAGTATTTGAAACTATTTAGTTTTGTGTCAACTTGAAGCTAAATTAACTGATTGAATTAAGTTTCGTGTTGACTTGAAACAAAAGATTAAAAAACATAATTATTTAGTGTCATCACAGAAAAATTGCTTCCCTTGACTTACGTAACTCGAGCAACTTAAGTAATTAATGTAAGTTACGTAACCAGAGTATATTAGGTAACTAGAGTTACTTACGTAATTAATAGAACTTACGTATGTTACGTAAACAGAGTAAATAACACATAAAAAATAGAACTAGATTAACTTACGTAACTAATGAGACTTACATAGGTTACGTAATTAATGAAACTTACATAAGTTACGTAACTAGTGGAACTTACGTAATCAAATTTACGTCAGTTACGTAACTAATGAAACTTACGTAAGTTATGTAACTAACGGAACTTACATAGATTACGTAACTAATATAACTTACGTAAGTTACGTAAACACAATAACTTGCGTAAGTTACGTAGCTACAACAAATTACGTTAGTTAATCTAGTTACGTAACTTAAATAAGTTTCATTAATTACGTAAGTTTGGTTAATTGCATCATTAGTTCCGTAACATACGTAACTTACATTAATTACTTAAGTTGCTCGAGTTACGTAAGTCAAGGAAAACAATTTTTCTGTGATTGACACTAAATAATAATGTTTTTCAATCTTTTGTTTCGTGTTGACACGAAACTTCATTCAAACAGTTAATTCATATTCAAGCTCACACTAAACTAATATTTAGATGTTAATTTAGTTTCGAATTGACACGAAACTAAAATCATTTTGTTTGTTTAGTTTCATATCGATTCGAAACTAAAGTCGCTTTGTTAATTTAGTTTCTTGTCAACTCAGAAACTAAAACAAAACTAATCTTTTGAGACGGTCCCTGAAACTTATTCTGAAATGTGAGAAATACACTTGAGGTAAAGTCACTCACGTGACGTCGGGGTAAAGCCGCTAGCTTAGTTTTAAAAGAATAAAGTAATTTCACGTATTATATTTTAACAATTACAAAATTTATGACTTGTTAAAACCAAAATTGTAACTAAATTTCACTTTCTATTAATAAAATATAACCTTTTTAAATCCATAGTTGTAATTCATGAAACCTGTATTCATTATTTATTAAACCAATTTGTTGTTTATAGAACTCATAGTTTATCAATAATAAATCATATTCAAGACGGGAATAAGACGAACTTTAATATTTATAAAATAGAACTGTTCCGTCTTGAAAAGATAAAGTGAGCGGATTTACCCTGGAAAATTGTGATTTCGAAATTTGGTATATGTGTATAAAAAAGTTTTTCTAAGTAAAACTAAAAAAGATAAATAAAAAACTTTTTTATATTTTAGTAGAAATCATAAGCTTTCAAATTATATAAATTAAATTGGATTTAGAGAATAATTTTCTAGATTTTTACCGATCTGAAAAAAATGAGCGGGTTTACCCCAGTCTCCCCTAAACATGGAAGTATGCAAATAACAAGTACGTATGCAAGTAAAAAAGCAAATTTTTCTTTTCTACATTCTTGCTTACTTGTTTATATTCTTCTTGTTTACTTGCGGGCTAGTATTATCTTAGACATAGTTTACATTTTAATCAACTCTTTATTACGCTACTCAATTTTAGACGCATACATTAAAACAGTTAGAAATGTTTTATCAACATTTCCTGGTTAATAGCTGATATACATCAACTTCTATATATTTTCAATGTTTATTTTTCTTTTATCGTTGACGTACATTTGACTAAACAATATTACATACTAATGCTCTAATTTTGTAGTCAATATCTAATATATAAAATATTCATAACTTTGAAAGTTTACCTTTCCTAACATTATCTGTGTTTCACTGTACTTTATATTCATTTAACTTTTTTATTATTTATAGAATAAAGACACAAAGTTGGACAATATTAAAAACTGTAATTAATAGAACATTCCTCAGAATCTAACATTTTTGCCAAAAAATATTAACTTCATAATAACGAGATATTTAGAAATTTAAATTATTTTATTAATTGTTATCGCGGTCGCTGATTATGAATTTAAAGTCAGATTTTCGAAATTTCAAATGGTATTTGATTATTTTGGATAATTTAATTAGAACAATAACAAAGTTTTAAAAAACAATGGTTTTCACAAGGTGGTAAAATATTAACTTCTTAGTTATTTAGATATTGTAAAAGAGTCATCAAATGATCAAAGTAATTTATTATAACGAAATTATAAATTGTAATGCGAATTTCTCTGGTTCTTCTGGACAGGTATATTCAGATGATATTTTTATTCAAATTAGTAAATTGTGACTATCTTGGAATCTAGAATTGACAAAGTGGTCCCTTTTCATGCGGACATCCACATTTAGGGATTAATTATAAAATCATTATACCATTAATTGTTTAAACAATTGCTTGCTGAATTGATAAATTCATAAGATATCTTCATACTACAGTATTTAATTTAGTTAATTGCAAAATTAGAAAGATATATCTTTAAAAGGGGACTGTGAGAAACCTTAGTAAATAACAATAATAATTTGTTTAAATAATCATTGAGATTATGTTTTTATAATTTATCTTTATATATTATTGGCAAAGATTTAATAAATTGAAAAATTAGAAAAAATTGCCTCTGTCTAGATAAAATAAATTCTAATTTCTGGTTAGAGTAGAACGGGGTGAAATAGCGAGGGTGCAAAAAAGCCATTTGACTTTTATTTGAAAACTATTAAACCGATTTATCAGCTATTCACGGTACCCTGGAACCAATCTTAATCCTAAATATTCTCCCTTTCAAAGATTCCTGTTGCAACTTTTTCGGGGTACCTCACTGAATATTTTCTGACAAGAAAAATCAAAATCTGTCGGGCGTTTTGTTTTAATTTCAATTTTTGTGTTTTTAGCGCCAAATTTAAAAAAAACTGGTTTTTATGATCATTTAAAGAAAAATTAAACTTCAACTGGGCAAATTTTGTTCAAGAAATTACACAAAACCATAATTCTGGTAGAAAATTTTTCGTAGAATTGGAATCTGACGTTGGCTTTCGAAATTAAAGCAGCGGAATTACAGAAAATCCTGAAAACTGTAAAAATACTCTAAAAAATCTCACTGGCGTTTTTTTCAGTAGCGTATGAACCGGGGGGCAAGAAGGTAGTTGCCCCCCTAGTTATATACATATTACATTGTTAAATATAGATATATTTGTAGTTTGCCCCTCCGGAAAATAATTCGTTCCAACGCGGCTGCGTTTTTTTCAAATTGTCTGTCAAATTTTATAAAAATAAAGGCAATTTCAAAATTAATCAAAATTTCCCAATAAGTAACAGTTACGTTTTCAAATTTGCAAAACAAAATATTATAAAATGAACATTTTTTTGCAAGTAATTAAAATTTTGAATTTAAAAGTTGAAAAAATCTAGGGTCTGTTTACAACGCACAGTGGGGCAAATAGCACTTTTCAGGGACAAAAATCTAGCGCTCTTACAATTTTTAACGGATTTTGTTAATTTTTTTTTTAAATAATCTTGAGTTTCCGCAGTTTACAATACATCTGCTAATAATTTATTTGAACTAATTGTTTATTTATTTATTTAACAACAATGTAGACGCAAATTATTTTCTTATTTATTTGATAGACATTTTGTGTCCTAAATTTGAATTGCACTTAAAATTGACATTCAGAGATGTAATTAAACATAAATAATAAGTTTATACTTACTAGAATGGTAATAAAAAATGATAATATTGTTATAAACAAATTATATATACAAATTATTAGTTTGAGAAATGACTGCACTAGATTTCGACGAAACTGACTACTTGTCACTGAAGCTTGTTTTTAAAAATTCAAAATGGAGGATCCAATATGGCGGACGACATTTTTAAAAATCGATTGAAATCACATGAAACTTGTTACTCGAGGGGTTTTCGTGGTTGCTGATTACGAATCTGTTATTTGTTTTTTAAAATTCAAAATGGCAGATCCAATATGGCAAACGACATTTTTTATAAACAATTCACTTTATTTGAAATTTGTTACAAGGGGGGATTTTATGATTGCTAAATACTAATCGAATATTGGTTTTGTAAAATTCAAAAAGCCGTTTCATTGTAAACAAAAATTTAAAAAAAATTGTGAATGATTAATTTATTATATTAAACTATTGTCTTCAAAGAATGAAAAATAGTATACCACAAACCACACGTTTCCTTTAAGACTTGTTTTATTGTTACGATTTAATCATTAACTTGTTTTGACCCTCACAGCACCGGGATATTCAGGATATCCTAGAGACGTCCTGGGGATATCGATTTGTTTTCGGAAGTTTGGATATCCCTGGAATATCCTCTGGATATCCATGGACATCTCTAGGATATCCCAGAGATATCCAAACTTCCGAAAACAAATCGATAACCCCAGGACGTCTCTGGGATATCCTGAATATCCCGGTGCTGTGAGGGGAATGACTTTATATATTAAAAATAATTTACCACAAACCAAAAAGTATCCTGAATGTTATCTATTAATGCAGTATAAAAGCTTCTGAATAGTAAGGAACGTTCAGTTGTAAAATTGCTTAAAGATTAATTCAATAAATTTTTATAAATTGATATTTGAAAAAACGTAAAATGGGTTCCGTAAATATTAATAAACGTGAATTATGTGAAACAATGATAGAACACGGAAAACATATATCTACTGTAGAAAAGTACATAAAAGAAAAATTTTCGACACTTAATGAAGCAAACTTTACTTGTGTTGTAATGTGGATTAATAAAAATTTTATACATAAATTTAAGGAACGATGGAATAAAGCTGGAAGAAGAAAAGATATATTTTTGAGTAATAATGAAATGTGGCTGAATGGAGATATCTCTATACAATTAGATGCAGAAGAGCCTTCTACATCTTCAGAAATAAAACGGAATATGAAATATCTTCAGATAAAAGCAAACGCAGAAAGGCTATAAAATTATTTAGAGAATCTGGAATGGATCAAATTCATTACTCTTACATACAAGGTTTACGATCTATTGCCGAAATAAAACAAGCTGCTGTAATTGAAAAATTACGCTTCATATTACCAGAAACCTTAGATGATGTTTATATGCATTTAGAAGAAGAAAATATGCGTATGGATCCGTATTCCAACGATGAAGCTTTAGCAATATTGCTTGATTTAAATTTATCAAAACAAAAATATGAGTATCTTCGGAACTATATCATGAAAAAAAGGATAAGTCTGTTTCCGACATATAAGCAAATGGTAAAAGCTAAAATTGAATGTTACCCTGAGAACATAGAAGTAACTGACATAAGTGCAAAGGTACAGTTGCAATCTTTTTTAAATCACACTGTTAGTAGGATATTAAAAATTAATTCAATTAATTCTAAGAGTGGACAGAATTTGGTTTTGTATAGCAAATGGGGTTTTGATGGTTCTTCTGGATAAAGCGAATATAAGCAAATACTATCAGGCGAAAGTGAACTCATATCTGATTCTAATTTATTGATTTCTTCGCTTGTGCCTCTTAAACTGGTCAATGAGGAAAATAGCAATATTATTTGGCAAAATCCATCACCTTCATCAACACGTTTTTGTCGCCCCATTTTGATAGTTTGCAAAAGAAACTTCTGAGAAAACAAAAAGCATTGTAAGTGACATTGAATTTCAAATTGCTGCTCTGACACCTTCATCGATAATTATAAATGAAAATATTCTTTTAGTAAAGCACAATTTATACTTTACAATGATAGATGGGAAAGTAGTTAAAGTTTTAACAAATACACCTTCTTGTGCCACCTGTAATGTGTGTTTAGCAAAGCCATCTGAAATGAATAATCTTGAACGTGTAATTAATATGCCAGAATGAAAGGAAACATTCAGATTTGGACTCTCTACTTTACATGCATGGATCTGATGTATGGAGTTGATTCTTCATATATCGTATAACTCATCATTTCAAAAATGGTCAGCGACTACCACAGAAAATAAAAAAGAAAAGGAAGTTAAGAAAAAATATATTCAAATTCGTTTCCGTGAAGATTTCGGTTTAATAATAGACAAGCTTCGTCAAGGTAGTGGTAATAGCAATGATGGAAATACTGCAAGAAGATTCTTTTCTAACTTTACATGTGCCTCCGAAATAACTGGTGTGAATGAAGACTTAATTAAACGGTTTTATATTATACTTCAAACTATGTCTTGTGGGAGAAGAATTGATGCAAGAAAATTTGGTGAATACACACGCGATACAGCTTAAATTTTTGCAAGTAATTATAATTGGTACTACATGCCCTCTTCCGTTCACAAAGTTCTAATTCATGGCGAAAGTATAATAAAATATAATGATATTTTGCCTCTTGGACAATTATCTGAAGAAGCCAGAAATAAAGATTATAAAAACTATAGATTACATTCTTCTAGAAAATGTTCTAGATCTGCAACTAACGAAGATGTTTTCAAGAAATTATTGTGTACATCAGATCCTTTTATATCTTACATTCGAATCCAACCTTCTCAAAAAAGTCGAGTTCTTGATGAGGCAGTTTTAAATTTACTAGAATTATAAACGTTTTATATGTATTAAACAAATATTGTAATTTTTCAACCATTTCTATTGTTTAACTTATATTTTTCAATATGTTAATTTAAAAAATTGTAAATGTTTACAGTCTACATAAACTTATTACATATCTTTCAAAGAAACTGGTACTGTGTACTTTACAATTTTAGTTAAATTACCTTTTAATAAACAAGTATTCCTTAGTTCTATTTTGTCACGCGACCATTATCTGGTATGTCTACAGAAAAGAATGTTGAAATAATACATTTAATAACTGTTATTGCTAAAAAAAAGTTTTTTTTAATTTTAATAATTAATGACAGTTACATCTTATTCGTTTCATTTAATTCGAGTTTCTTTTAGTAACTTCCATTAAAGCAATTACATTTTTTTGTTAAAAAATCGAAAAAATATGTTTATACATAGAATGATTACTACACCATTTACTAAATAAAAATTTATGTAAAACTAATTAATTATACCATGTGATTATTTATTTTTTTAAAATTAAAACATGTTTTATAAAATATTTAATTCATAAAACCTTATTATGCAAATTTAAAAAATTTGAAAAAAATCCTCTGATATATTAAAAACCCGCTTTTAACTTTTCAAAATCCAATAACCAATTCGTAATCAACAGCCACAAAAACTCTCTGAGTAAAAAATTTCATGTGATTTCAATCGTTTTTTAAAAATGTCGTCCGCCATATTGGATCCGCCATTTTGAATTTTGAAAAACAAATAACAGATTCGTAATCAGCAACCACGAAAACCCCCCGAGTAACAAGTTTTATGTGATTTCAATCGTTTTTTAAAAATGTCGTCCGCCATATTGGATCCGCCATTTTGAATTTTTAAAAACAAGCTTCAGATTCGTGATCAGCGACCTCAAAAACCTTCTAAGTAGTCAGTTTCGTCGACATCTAGTGCAGTCATTTCTCAAACTAATAATTTGTTTATATAATTTGTTTATAACAAAATTATCATTTTTTATTACCATTCTAGTAAGTATAAACTTATTATTTATGTTTAATTACATCTCTGAATGTCAATTTTAAGTGTAATTCAAATTTAGGACACTGAATGTCTATCAAATAAGTTAGAAAATAATTTTCGTCTACATTGTTGTTAAATAAATAAATAAACAATTAGTTCAGATAAATTATTAGCAGACGTATTGTAAACTGCGGAAACTCAAGATTATTTAAAAAAAAAATTAACAAAATCCGTTAAAAATTGTAAGAGCGCTAGATTTTTGTCCCTGAAAAGTGCTATTTGCCCCACGTTGCAACGTTCCTACTGATTTTAAATTATCTGATTTAAGTTTTCTCTCAGTTATTAAATATATAAATAGTAAAAATTCTGTTATTCGATTTTCATTACAACTTTTAATAATAAACAGTTTCACAATTTCCGAAATTAGTATTTAAATTATAGTTTTAATAATAATATCATTTAAAAATATCAAGATTAAACGATTACATGTGATTACTGTTGTAGTCACACACAGATCTTAGGAGTTTCTCTTCATAGTTTTCTTTTCTCTTATTTAATAACTAAAAGAAAATTTAAATTAGAAAATTAAAAATCAGTAAAAACGTTGTAAAAAGACCTTAGATTTTCTTAACTTTTAAATTCAAAATTTTAATTACTGACAAAAAGATGTTCATTTTATAATAATTTGTTTTGCAAATTTAAAAACGTAACTGTTACTTATTGGGAAATTTTTGTAAATTTTGAAATTGCCCTTATTTTTATAAAATTTGACAGACAATTTAAAAAAACGAAGGTGAGATTTTTTTTAGAATATTTATAGTTTTCCGGACTTTCTGGGATTCCGCTGATTTAATTTCAAAAGCCAACGTCAGATTCTGATTCTGCGGAAAATTTTCTACTGGAACTACGGTTTTGTATAATTTGTTAAACAAAATTTGACCAGTTGAAGTTGAATTTTTCTTTAAATGATCACAAAAACCTGTTTTTTTTTAATTTGGCGCTAAAAACACAAAAATTGATATTAAAAAAGCGCCCGACGAATTTTGATTTTTCTTGTTAAAAAATATTCAGTGAGGTACCCCGAACAAGTTGCAACAGGAATCTTTGAAAGGGAGAATGTTGAGGGTTGAGATTGGTATAATATTTCGATGAACTTTTCGAACATATTACAACCTGTTTAAGTGAACGGGTAATAAAAATAAATGTTTGTACATAAGGAGAAAACTATACTCAAAACGTATACAATGTTAATTTTTGGAAATTGAACTGAATTTAAAATTTATATTAGCTTTTAGAAAAACTGGTTCTGGGGGTGAAAAAGCCAGGAACAAAAGCCATTGAATATTATGTGAAATTCATTTGTTTTCTACTTAAACTAACCTTCTAATTTTACAAAATTTTCGCGTGCTTACTTAATAAAATTAATTAAACACGACGAAAAGATGGTATAAAGTGCGTTAAAAATAAACAACGAAAAAACGGTTGCAACAAAATATGGCATCTGTGGTGAAATTTAAGGAAGACTTTAAAAAAAGGTACAAAAACTTGGCAGTGTAAATTGAAAACAGGTAAACTTAACATAATATTCAATTTTCCTTGATAAAAGCTCTTTAAAATTTATTAAAATATTTAAAAAATAAGATTATTTGTCATGTAAATAAAGGAAATCTATAAAAATATCAAAATTAATAACAAATTTTGCTAAAATCGCGAGGTGGCTTTCTCTCCCCACCAGGTGGTACAAAAAAGCCATTTGCAGAGGTTTCGTAAAACTGTCATAACTTAGTTCTTTTATGGGATAAAAAATATTTCCGTCAAGAATATTCAAGCTTAATAACTAAACTTTCAATGCCAATTGGAAATTTGAGAAAAAAATTTTAAATTCAGATTTTATAAATTAAAATGTAAAAATGGGGCTATTTCACCCCGTTCTACTCTATATTTTAAAATGTTTATAATTAACAATAGCAAATTGTTATAACAAAAAAATTTCTAAACATCGATAAATTATATTGTTGGTATATATAAAGCAATTATGATAAAAAAGAAACTTTAATGATCCCAAGAATTTTTATTAATTAAATAGCAAATTATTACTAGGTGGATTCCATTCATCCTTACGCTATGTGTTACAGTTTTTAACCTTACGCTCCCCGGGTTAATTTAAATAGAAAAACTCGCAAACAGGCGCAACATTTTCTTTAACTGTATGATCTAAGATTTGTAATTAGTGACCTTAAAATCCTCGAAGTAATGTATAAAACATAATTCTATAAATTTTTAATCATTATTTGATATGCCACAGAAAAAACTTGGACTCATTTTTGTTGCAACTCAAAATGAGTCCATGTTAAATGACATAGAACGTGGCACCATCTGCGAGGTTCATTTTTGTTGCAGCTCATAATGAGTCACTTTTTCGACTAATTTTGAGTTCAGTTTTTCTCTGTGTGTCGTTATTACTAAAGGAAAGGAAGCAGTGAATTAACTAAAAGAGCTGCGAGTCAAGCTTCTTTTCACGCAAAGCCAAAAGATGAATTAAATTAAAAAATAATAAATTATATTATTTTTTATTAATCAATTAAGTTTTTATATATAATTAATCATTTGTCAATATCTTTCAGTATATCACGTTTTTAATGCAATTGTTTCTTCAATAGAACTTTTGTATTTAAACACGTTAGTATACACTCCAGGATATATGCCACATTCCTCTCCATGTGATACTAGTCCAATTAGTTCTCCGTTAGCTACTAATGGACCACCACTGTCACCCTGTAACGTAAAATAAATTTTTTTTAGCAATTATCACTAATCTATTATAGCATTCAGGTAATGAGAGAACTCGTCACCAGTTTTAATCTCAGTTTAGAAGATACAAAGATGTAGGTAATCGAGTGTCTTTTGTAAGTGCATGTCTCTTCAAAAAACGTCTTATATCTAAAGGACGTCTTCAAGAGGTTATTTGAGCAGACACATTAAGAGAAGTTCTAAAGATTTCGGTAATGCAACATGTGTCTTTATGTCAATAAAAAAATGTAGGTATTATCCATAGAAAAAGATTATTTATTATTAATGCATTCGAGCGAGAAAGCACTGGAAGAACATCGAACAAGAATCTTGCGAGCGAAAAAAAATTTATGAAAGACAAATGAATGCGTGAGTTTCATTCTTTAAATAAATTTTGCTACAATTTCTTACATTCCTTGTAAAGTAAAAAGTATAATTCTTGCTGGTTAATCTTAAGATAAACAAAATTGACTCACTTGACAAGCATCCATTCCATTAGTCGAGAGAGTGCATAAATGATATTCTTCTCGAATTTTAGCACCATTTTCGCATTCTGAAACGTCGGCAAGATGTGTGTGAATGTGCAACAAATCTTCTGATCCTTCGGTTGAATTAAAGTAAGTATCACCCCATCCGGCAACAACAACTTCAGTACCCACAGGATAACTTTCACTTGCTAATTTAATAATTTTCCAGGAAGAATCAGATTTTACCTCTAGTGGATACTCCAACTGGACATAACATTTTTTACAAAATTGCATTAAAATATTAATAACAAATATTTCTGAATATTGATACAATCAAGTAAGCAAGTTAAGGTGCATTTTTTCCGTGTTACCTAGGTAACATGGAAACAAAATAATATCGTAGCTACGATATTTTTTATTCCAAATGCACAAAAGTGACGATTGCAAATAGCAGCTATCTAATTCCGATACTTTTGTTTATATGTGATAAAAAATAATTGTTTATTAAAATCATATAAGAAACGATATTTTTATAATAAATTGTTTACTGAAATCCCTATTGGTCTTATTTCCTCCATAAATAAAGTCTCCATAGTATTTTCTTTGAACGGTCATGAATGTCTTACGTAGATACTGGGCATCGAAAAAGTGTTAATTCTTAAAGTTATAAACGACTTACGAGAAGAATTGCGATATCGCCTAGATAATATTCGTCATCATCATCGTATTCATTTGAAACTACGAAATCGGAAATTGGATAAATATCGCCACCGAAATCGCGATGATTGGTTCCAACTGCTACATATAGATCATTAGAAGTTTTATTGTCCAAACAATGTGCTGCAGTTAAAATATGCCATTTGCTAATAATTGCACCTCCACAAATATGTTCCAATGATTCTTCATTCATATGTTTTAGTGATACTAAATAAGGAAATTCATTGTAGGTCACAATTCGTCCACTTACAATCTTCTGCGGTTTCCCTGCATTCACAACTAAGAAAATTTTTCATTTTAAATCTAGAAAATTCTTTTATTTGAAGAAAAAGCACACTGAAATACCATGAAAGAGTGTTTATTCATTGAAAATTTAATTTCAGCTTACCAAGAATGATAGCAGTAAGGACCAAAATAGAAAAAGTGTGATTTCTCATTGTCACCCACTTATATGATCTTCGTATTTAAATTGTAACTAATCTGAGAATTGTTTGTTACATAGCCCTTTTTATTAAGAGCATTTTCCTAATTTCCAATTCTTTGACGCATTTAGTTTAAATTTGAATTATCAATTATTTGATTTAATTATGTACTTTAATTATTATTTACTTTAAAAACAGTATTATGCAATCGTTTCGTGGAATTGCTTCTGGTTTACAATTTAAAATACGTGTAAAGAAGCATAATGTACACAACTATCTAGGCTTTAATATTACATTCATTTTTTTAACATTAAAAACTTCTATTTAAACACGGATATTATCCCTTCTGTTCTTCACTAAATGACGTAGGTTGTGAGCATCTATTTTGTTTTCATTAGTGATGATAATTTACACCTGTATGTATTTTAAACGTATTATAGTTTGTTGAAAACTTTTAGGGGTACAAACAAATTTAATTATAATATCAAATATAAAGCATTTTTAAAAACTTTGGTAATTTTTTGTTCTCTATAAGAATAACAAATTCCTAAAATATTAAAAAATTGTAAAAAGTAGGGGAGGTAAATGTTTTTACGTTTCCGATAACATTGAAATTTTTAAAACCCTATAAGTCGGACAAAACTTTATGGATTTTAATTTATGAAAAACGTATATTATAGCATTTTTGATGTACTTTCTGATGCTTACAAGAAAATTTTCCAAAAAAAATTTAACTCCTTTTTTTAAGTTAATTTTTCTTTTTTTCACTCTAACTAATCTGCTTAATTTTAAATGTGGAGGTTACGATATGGAATTTAAAATTAAATACTTGAATTTAAATAATTTGTGAATGTTATGCAGCTGTAGAATAAATTAAATAGATAATACCTGAACACTTACAACACAAAAACACACGAACATGATCCATGCTGAAATCCACATGGCAATCCATGCGGATTTCATGTAGATAGTTTTAAATCTCCATATGGATTTCTACCTGAAAAGTCTATGGGAAAATCCTGACGATTAATTAATAATAATTATTAATAAAAATAATATTAATTTATTATTTTAAAATATACAGTTTAGAAATTATGAACAAATGTGGAAGTTTTAAAGGGTTTAAGGTTCAGTTTAACGTTGTTTTATTTTAGAAAACCGGTATTTTTAACAAATTTCAATAGTAGGGGATGTGTGAAAGCAAGAGTCGAATCATTAATTGAACTATAAGTGATTAAATTTTACTTTCAGTGTTGAATCAACCTTAAATACTATACTACTCGCCTTTCATAGATGTAACACGGGCTGCATAGCAAAGGAGTCAAAATCAGATAGTAGATCATTTTAAGAACGTTCGGAAATCAGAAATGTCATTTATCGGTGTTAATCTGATATTCAGAATATTTTTGTTTAACTTCGTCAAAGAGTATTCAAGAGTACTTGAAAATTTACCTTCTCAGACAATGCTTCAAAAGAATTTTTTTGCAATACTGTAAAAACCCTCTGTAAAATTTATTCAAAAAGAAGTTATCAAATATGTTCTAAGATGTCATCTGAACATTAAGTTATAATTTTTAACCTCTAATAAAAATTAAAAGATCATCATCAATATTAAATTATTGATATGGTATATATACAATTAAAATGTAATAAAATTTTATGAACTCTGAAACAGTTTACCTTATATTGTAACATACTGTAACATGTTTACCTTATGTAAACAAATTTAATTTTTACGATAAATTAATGGAATTTTTAACGGAATTTCCTAGGAGTGCTTTCCTGGGAACTTTTTTTACGTAGTCAATATTAATATCGAATGGGTTTTTTTTAACTTTTACAATAATAATATTGAATTGTAATAAAAACGTCAAATTTCAATTATGAAATTAGCATCACAAGTAGATATTACTGCCCTTTCAATTTTAAATTGAAATAATTTATATTCAAAATTTTTCGTCAAGTAGGTATTACATAACAATTACAAAAACAATACATATTTCTTTTTTCACTTAAAAATTTCCATATGCCTTAATAAACTTTACTTCAAATTATTTAATACCTATTTTTCACCCCCGTGGAACTGCAACCCAAATTACTTCTATGAAAGGCGAGTACACTTGCGAAATTTTGCCCCAAAAACAGTGGATTTTTAAAAGTTCGTTTACTGAGCTTTTTTTCTTTAAAGTATTTTTTGACAATGTTTTTTAATGCGAATATGTTTTTTTAATGTTAAAAAAGAGCTTAAACATTTCTGGTTCGTTCCCCTTGTTACTTTAAAACATTTTCTTTTTAAAATTTAATCATCTGACATAGAAGTCAGATTTAAGAAATTCAAAATTTCAAAAGAATTTCAAAATACGGCTATCAAAATTTTGAAAATGGATTAAAATCTGCTGTCAGACTTCAAAAATGCAAAATAGTTTGTAAACTACATAACTATAATTAGAAGTGTTATAATACGGTTCAGTGATTAAAAAAGGAAAGAGATAGAAAGCAACTTTACAATTTACAATTTCATCACATTAAATTCGAATTCCGTAACTTCAGAAACTTCCCTAGTAAATATTTTAGACAAATATGACAATTTTTAAAAACTTTAGTAGCCATATTGGGTCTGCCATCTTTAATTTTGAAAATATGATATAATTTTCAATATTATAACAAAAATTTGTTTGCAAAATCCTTTGGTATTGTTAGAGGAACATAGTCAAAATCGACCCACCTTTTTACTTTTGTTTATAACTTTTTTAAAAATGAATTCTGTCAATTTAAGTATATTGTTAAATAAAATTTTGTTTGGATAAAATTGACAGCTGTCAACTGTCTTATCATAACTTTTACGTGAAATTCAAGATCAACGGGTCGAAAAATCTATAATAGATGAAGTTTTTGTGAAGATTTATTCATTTTTGGTAAAGTTGGCAATCACTTTGACAGCTGTCAACTGACAAATTTTTAATTTGACATAAAATTTGTTATCCGTGAATCTTAAAACGTTGTCATCTTTGTGCAGAATCACTCATTTTTGATAAAATTGACAGTCACTTTGACGTCTGTCAACTGTCTAATTTTAAGTTTTATGATACATTCGCATTTAGTATGACAAAATTAAATATATCCTAAGGTTTCGTTGCAATCGGTGCAGTCTTTCTAATTTTTCGCATAAAATATAGCCTCTCCAACCACTGTGCCCTGTGAAACTGCAACCCAAACTACTTCTATGAAAGGCGAGTACACTTGAGAAATTTTGCCCCAAAACATAGTTAATTTTTGAAAGTTCGTTTCCTGAGCTTTTATTCTTTAAAGTATTTTTTGACAATGTCTTTTAAATGTTAACCTTTAGAGAGCTGGTAAATTTTCACAGATTTTAGTAGTTTTTGATTTAAAAAAATTTATAAATAAGAAGTCAATTCGATAAAAAGATTCGTCATAATAAATAGTGGCCACTATACTGGCCATCCCGACCCTCTGAAGGTTAAAAAAGATCTTAAACACCCCCAAAAATTTTATTTTGGAGCTAAACACCACTTTTTAAGTTAATGCATAAAATAGCATGTAATTTTGTCATTTCTGGTTTGTTGCTCTTGTTGATTTAAGACATTTTCTTGTTGTTTGATGAAAATTATTTATTTTTTTAAAGAATATGAGTGTTTCTTCTGAAAGTGACATTTTTGATTTCTCGACTAATTTTATAAAATCTACACTCTAATAATTGTTAACCATTTTCATAGTAAAAATTTAGCACTTACTTATTATTTAAAAAAAGAAATTAAACAATTTTATTCCACTGAATTTATGCAATAGCTAAAATAATTTCATCTCCGAAGCCTTTTTAGCATGTCTCCAATAGGTTTTCTATAAGAAAACTAAATTTTTATGCCTTATTTTAAATTCTTAGAATTTTAAAAAAAATAGTATCAGAAAGTACAATGTTTTTTCTATCATTATGTGCTTTTTAAAAAATTTTAGACCTCCGTTTTATATATGATAATAATGTTAAACCTTTGTCTTCAGTTTCAGGTTAAAATTACCTCACGATAATTAATTATATTTTTATACATTAAAACTGTTCTAAACAAAATTTTAGTGCACACTAAAATAAAGTTGAGTGTCTGATGTTTAATTTGCCTATATATTATTTGTGAAAAGGAGGGAAATTATTGCTTTTATATATAATCAAATTTTACTAGTTGGCTTGAGTAAAAGTTTAATTTCATCTCCGATAAGCTTTGTTTTTTATTAAATAATTGATAATTTTCCTTGAAATGTGCGAGTTTTTCTTTTGTTTTTTGTATTTACTTGCATTGATTTGAAAATATTAACCTAAATAACCATCAACTACAGATTTATATTTTAATCAAACTGAATATATTTAGTATTAAAATATGCAAATTATTATTTTTTTAAACAGTGTAATTTTATTATGAATTATATATTACTGTGTATATTTATTAAAAATATCAGGAAGCAAATAAAACTAATCAATTGGAGTAACATAGTCAATTTTCTCTAAAAAAGAAAAACTTTAATATTTTTAACAATTAATTTGCTACATTTACAGAAATTGTTACGGGGGCCCCTATGCCCTTTCTAAATTAAATTATTCAACATTTCAATACTTTTTATTAAACAAAAATTTAAACACTTATTCTTATTTATTTTGTCACAGGAACTACAATTTATACTTATAAATAAAATCAGAGTTTTGTCTGTACATTGCTTAGAATTTGTAAATTCGTGTTTAGTTTTTCGTTTCGGGTAGTAAGAATTCCAAAAATGCCAATAGAAAATATTATGTATGTATGTAGAACGCTACTTTTCTGATTTACAATTTACATTAAATTCGAATTCCATAACTTTAAAAACTTCCTGAGTGTTTTTTAGATTTTAGACAAATCTGCCAATTTTTAACCCCTTAAGACAGCGTGACACAAAGGTCACACCTATTTCAAAAAGTCATAATTTTCTTTAAAAAAATAACAAAATTTCACTCCAAGAATAAATTTTTTTTAAAAACTTCCCCAAATAAACAAAAATTGATTAAACTTCGTTATTCGGGGGTTCTTAACATTGTTGATTACGAATCCGGTGTTAGAATTTCATTATCTTTAAAATTAAAAATGGCGGATGACTTTTTTAAAAATCTATTAAAAATTAAGTCATTTAGATTCGCTTGAAACTCATTATACCTTGGTTTTTGGGGATCCATGATTACAAATCCCCCGATTTTTAATTTTTAAGGAAATTGAATCAATTTTTGGAAAAGTTGTCCGACATATTAATTCCGCCATTTTGGATTTTTAATATTTTGAAAATTTGACATGGCATTCATAATCAACGACCCCGAAAAGGTAGTATACCGTATATATGTTTGAAACATTTCTACTCTTCCAGAATTACGTGGCTCAAAGGGTTAAAAAATTTAGTCGTCATATTGGGTCCGCATTTTCATTAGTTAATAACAAAAATTTGTTTGCAAAATCCTTTGGTATTATGATTTCTTATATAAAATACTATTAAAATAACCACATAACAACGAAAAAGAAAATTAAAAGGTTTTGGGAGGGTCCTTTCAGGAATTTGACTCATTTGTAAGTTATTGCGTAAATATCAATACGTCCTATAAAATGTGACCATGAAATTATCCTATATATGTTAGGCTCAAAAGCCGAAAACGGCCAATGGCCGAAAAAAACAGCCAAACCTAGTTTTGACAAGTGCAGTTTTGCCAAAACTAGGTTTGGACGTTTTCACTTCGTTTTGGCAAAAGTCAAATTGCCAAAACTAGTTTTGGCAATTGGAAACGTCCAATGGACAAATTTAAATTGCCAAAACTAGATTTGTCAATTTAAAACGGCCAATGGCCGAAGTGAAACGTCCAAACTTAGTTTTGGCAAAACTGCACTTGCCAAAACTAGGTTTGGCTGTTTTTTTTCGGCCATTGGCCGTTTTCGGCTTTTGATCCTAACATATACAATATTGAAAGTCAGTCAGTCTAGGAACTTAATAAGTCAGTTACATATTTAGTCATTTAAACAGTGAATTATGTAATTAGTTTCACAATAAATCAACAACTTTTAAAAAGATATTTCATCTTCTTGTATTTACTAGTTGTTGTCATTTCCAAAATTAGTAAATAAATTGATCTAGGAAAGCTGTAAGACAAGGGTAGCTTATTTTGGTGCTCAGTTTGGAAAATGTTTGATTATTTGTATTTATGCAAAATTGTGTCAGACCAAAGATTTCTTCTATGCCAAGTATTGCTTGAAAAATAACTTTCAACAGCATACGTAAATCTTCATTGATAAAAATTTCACCAATCCCTCTTCAGCGAATATGATCCTCTAAGACTAAAAATATTGCTTTTTTAAGATTGGAAAATACTAAGAAGCCGTTAAACTGTTCATATTTTTCTCAAATATGACGGAATATGATTTGAAATTCTTAACGTGGATCGCTTTTGTGAACCGTTTGGGTAGATTAACCCGGAATCCCCGTCACCACAAATCATTATTAGCATATTATCGGTGACACTTATCAGAGAACCCCACCGCGCCAGGGAATCTGCGTCTATCCTCTCAAATATGAGTCTCTTGCAGTAAATCAAAGATTGTTTCCTCGGCATGATGATAATTCATTCGTTAACATGTTTGTAATTACGCTCTGCTAAAAAAAAATTCTGAGTAAATACTTTTTCTTTCTAAAACAAATATTCGTATCAAATAATGTACAGAACATCAAACAAGGTATATGGGTGATTCTTCAATCAGTGGTCACTTTTGCTTCCCCACTGTTCCCTATTTTATATCTTGAAAAATTGTTATCAAATCTACTTCAACCTTTTGCATAATTAATCTTCAATATGTTTTTTAGTAATATCATAATCGAAAAAAAAATTTATTTTAAAACAAAAGTTGTAATTCAATTGCAAATGTTCAAAAAACGCACATTTGTCGTTTCTCCACACATGAATCATGAAGTTTAATATGTTTTATTTTGCACAAACTTTATTTTAAACGTTTTTTTTATTTATTCTATTCGAAAGTTCATCTCAAAAACTAAGTTTTTGTGTGTCGTTTTATAATTTCCATTAACAAATCTGTGTAAAAATAATTTTTTAATATTTTCTCCACTTTTTTTTATTTGGAACTGGAGTTTACAATTTCATTGATTTTCAATAATTTTGTTCCCTTTTTTAGTGCGATTTTATTTGCCATTAATATTATTAAGTTAATAAGTTGTATTTATGTTAAATTTGCAAAAAGAAATATAATTTTTAGATTTAAAACTACAAAAGTTACTATTATTTTATAGCGTATTTTAATGGTATGTAACTCCATACCCGACAAAATTGCCGAATTCTAAATGTATAAAAAAAAATAAAAATAATAGTGATTTAGAGTAAGCAAATCTCTTTAATAATCTGCAAAAATTGTTTATTTTTATGAATTTTTACGGTTTTAATGAATTTTTTTCTTTGATTTGTAAACTCCAGTTCCTGTAAACTCCAGTTCCTAATTTCGTTTCGCGTAATGTAAGTGTTTTGTTTTTTTGAATGAATACAATTAACCTCGATTAACTTGTATGAAAACATGTAATTTCAATAACAGGTATGAGTAAAAATATTATTTATTTATTAATTAAAGCAGTTTAAAGTAATTATTTGCTTATTTACACTATTTATAATTATTAACAGTCGAAAATTAACTTTTTCAAATAAATTATTTAACCTTTAAATTACAAATTTTTAAATTGTTTGTATATAAAACTAAAGAAAGAATTAAGCTCAAATATCTATAAAATAATCATTCTCAAGCTTTATTAAAAAGATCTAAATAAAAAATTTCCAAAAAATTTAATTAAAAAAAAAAATTTTAACATATTCAAAAGTTACCACTTTGTGGAGAATCACCCATATATGCCCACGTTTTATTATACGTTATTTTCACTTCAAGTAAAACTTACTCTTCTCTTCTAACTTCCTTAAATATGGCAACACTATAAATGTCGATTTCAGAACTCAATAATAATAATTGTTCTTTCAATGTTAATTATTCCTCCACGAGGAAGTAAATATTTTTGCAGATCGTAAAGAGGAAGCAAAATGTTCATATAATGAACATCTGGATTTATAATTTCTTGACAGATTGTTTATAACAATTCTTTGTAATTATTAAAAACATTCTAGTAGATTAGGGCGAAATCAGCATTCGGTAAGATCACTAATTACGCTTTTATTTTCGTATTTTACATCTGATAAATTTGATCTTCTACATCATTTATACTTATGGCAGTGTGCAAATTTGCCCTGAGTTTCAAATCGATTGGAAATATAGCTGCCGAATAACAGTGTGATAAGTGAAATAGAAATTCGTTTCACAACTTTTTTTTTATTTTGCCTCAATATTTTGCAAATGGTTTCTAAAAATAAAAATTAAGAATAAGCATTTTTGATTGATTTGAGTCTTCTGAATGCCATGGTGTGGTTTACTTTGCTATATTTTAAGTGATTTAAAAGTTATTTAATGTTTCAAATTAAAAAAAATTATTTTTAGTTGCAAGATTGCAGGAACCTTTCACAGCAAGATTACAACAACATTTCAGAAATAGCTTGCTATATAGTGGACATTTTGATATCTCTGTCAAGCTTGCGTCAATCTTGCGCTGTAAGCTTGGCAAGATTGCATGGAACGCTTGCCGTACATTTAAATTGTAATTTTATTAAATTATAATTTAAATTAATAATTAATGCTTGAAACTACCATTTAGTTAGAACATTTTAATTTGTCAATTAATAATACAAATTTGTTTACCTATACATTATAATTTAAATGTTTCTGAATCTTATATCATTATTCATATCTAGGTATATCAAGTTAAAAATTGTGCATGGATATGCAGTTAAAGTAAATGTTATAATTTCAATTGAAAATAAGTTACAATTTAATATCAAAAATCCATAAAAAGTTATTCTACTTTAAAATTTTTAGCTTTAAAAATGTTAAACGTGCTTTGAAAAAATTGTAAAACGCGAAAAACAGTTAAAACTGATAAAAATGCATTTTAGCAACTTTCGGTGCTTCTATGAAAAAGCATTTGTATTGATTCTATCAACTTACGGTTCAAATTTATATATATCAAATGTTTATTTAAATTTTACAAAAATGTTATACATCAAACTTTTAAAGTGATTTTGTGCTATAATTGGGTGAATTTAATTTATAACATTAAACATATTTAATAATATTTTAAGTTCTTTCCAACATTAAAAAAAATTAGAAGGCTTAAAATATAGAGAGATCTGAACCCTTCCGTTAAGTTAAGTGCAGTTTGTAATGCATGCATCATCCGCCAAACCTGGCCAGTGTGTCTATCCCCCTCTTGCTTACTTTATTATCGGAGCTTAAATGAGAATTTATGTAGACATAAACGCTCATGTCAGCAGTAGTTATAAAGGTAGGGAGAAGCGAGCGTCTATCTGGAGATACCTACCTGAACATATACATCTATGGACCTTGAAATGAGCCACACTTGACGTGTTAAATGTAATCAACAAAATTTAATCTGTTGAACCTTCAATTCAAATTTCGTGCTATACACACAGAGAGTAATAATGAATTTTAATAAAAGTAGTGGAAATTTAACATTGTCATCGTACAAATTTAAAATAATATTATAGAACGATTTATATTTAATTTATTTAATTGAAAATATTAATTTTATCGTAAGTTTAGATTATACTTATTAAAAAAGTAGCACTCAAAATATATTAGATTTTAAATATCAGTTACTTGCTAAAATATATATAATATATATAGTAAAAAATGCTTGTAAAGTTTAAAAATATCCAAATATTAATAAAATAAATGTTTATTAGAAAATATACACGGAGAAAAATGGATAGTCAAATTTATTATCTAGATAATCATGGGTGATGATCTTGGATACTCAACTATAGGACAACAATCTAGATATTCAAATTTAGTATCTTGGGATAATCAAACTTACATACTAACTGCCATTATCCAAGATGTTCACATTTGACTATCCTAGATAATAAACGCAAGTTGCTGTGTTTATACACATCTGAATTGATCAATAAGAAATATTTAATGATAAAAGTTAATTTATTTAGAAATTAGTGAACATTTTTCCTAGATAAATAATTTTTTATGGAAAATCTGAAAATTTTAAAAAACAAAATACATTAATTTAACGGTACCCTTGAAATGTTTAAATTCTTTTGACAGGTTTAAAGGTTATGTTGCTAATTGTAAGTTTTATATGTTTTATATATTTTTTAACAATATATTTTTTCAGCAATATTATATCTGAAATTCAGTATAAAAAAACTTGACAATGTTTTTAAATTTCGAATAATATAAAACTACTTAACGGTGTTCGATGGTCTCTTAAATTTCTCGATAATGTGCAACCAACAGTTATCAGTTATCACCTAACAAATACGGCACTGACCGGTTTAAATGAAGTGAAATTGGTAAATATTCATTTTCTAACAAATTCTTCTCTGCTCACAGGCACTTTTTACAAAATCTGACAACGTACATTTGTCACAAATGTTTTTAATTGTCTGAATTGAAAAGATTTTGTCAATCCATTTAGAAACGCGGTTGCAGCATTGGAGTTACCATCGCAATGTAATGCGAATCATTTTGACAGCTGAGCCTTTACGCTCCCTGCATGCTTCTGCCCTCTACTGTCAAAATGGCTGTAACATACGTCTTGTGCCCTGCCATTACATTACTTTTTTATTTCCAATCCTGCAACCGCGTTTCTGCATGGATTAACAAAATCTTTTGAATTCAGACAATTGAAAACATTTGTGACAAATGTACGTTGTCAGATTCTGTAAAAAGTGCCTGTGAACAGAGAAAAATTTGTTAGAAAATGAATGTTTACCAATTTCACGTCATTTGAAACAGGCAGTGCCGTTTTTCTTGCGTGTGATCGGTAATCAAACTTCTGCGCAAGCGCTCGTCAAGTTGACTATCCAGGATAATAAATTTGATTATCTAGATATACTAAACGGGAATATATAATATTTCAGAAAGATAATATTTCTGACTATACAGATAATAAATTTGATTATATATTTTCTAACTATCTACTTTTAACTATCCATTTTTCTCCGTGTAAAAACTCACCTATATTACACTAAAAAAATATAAGATTTACCATCATAGATTCTCTCTTGTCTTTAAATATATGATTAAAGAAAGAAAAAGAAAAACATTATTGTATTAAAATATTTATACATTTAAATTTTTAAAGTCTCTTTGCTTTTTGCATAAGCGAAATAAATTTTTAGTGTCAAAAACTCTGTGTTTTATTGCTCCTCAAATTGTTCATTTTATCTTTTTCTACTTTAACATAATTATCAACGCGCTAACGGTCCATTGTTAAAACAAACGATGTCCCATCAAAATGTAATTCGGCTTATCTCCAATAGGCATTGAATATTATATATAGGTGTTTCTAGTTACTCTACTATTACCATAAATCAATTCCATACCATCATACCAACCCCTAGTCCCATCAGTTTTTCCCAAAGGATTACTTTATGATACAGAAGTAGATCAAATCGTTGAAAGCTATGATCCACTTTGGTATCAGTAATGATCTTCCTCGGTTTCAATTTATTATTAAAAATTATTCACTATTTATTTGGCGATTTTTAGAAATGTTAAAATTAGGATGTTGCAGAACAAAGGTAACTTTAAATAAAACAAAATGCGACTAAATGTGACTTAGGTGTCTTTGAATACTTTAGTACGTAATTATTATCCTAATAGACATACGTGATTAAACGGTGTATGACAAAAATCTGACTTTTCTAAAAAGTTAATATTTTCACACATTTATGTAAATAATAAAAAATGTGATTTAAGCATTCATAGTGAGTTTATGATAACATCATTATACGGTAAAACTGTCTGTTTTATTTAAATCAATTAAAAATTTATTTAAAAGATTCTGTTAGCAATAATATATTCTTAAAAATTTTTTTACTTACTTCCATATGACTATTGTCCTTCTATTTGCTTATAATAGTTAAAGTACCAAAAAATGGAAATGAAGTTTTAAAATAGACACCCAAGAATGAAAATTCCATTACGGACCTCTGTTGTTTTAATTCGTAAGCTCTGGAATCCAATGGGTTTTGCAAAGTAATACAAAGGATTTATATTACGGAATACTTACACGAATTTGCTATACAAAATCGTATAAAGCGTAAAAATTGGTATTGTGTTTAACAGAAAGAGGTAACATAGGTGGATCAACACACAAAGTTCAGAAAAGCGGCATACTTAATTATATATGTACATTCACAGAATCTGATACTGCATGTTTACGCCTCGAGAATGGAAAGAAGGAGAACGATCGACCCCCTTATTTATTGCCTTTCGTCGTATAATGCTCCTGCACATCCTCCTGGATTGTATAGTTCTTGACTATTTAATTCCTTCAAATATACTACAAACAATACCAAGAAACATTTTTTGCTCAATTGCTAAATATAAAAGTTACTGTTTGAGTCTTATTTCTATTTTCCTGATGTATTTAAATACTGTTTATGTATTAGGAGAGAGTTATTATCTAATTCTGTTAAGTTTCAGAATTAGATAAAATAACAATAGTTATTCTATTCTAATAACAATAGTTCTTTCATCATCAACGTTTAACACAAAAAACCATTTAAAGGAAAACATACAATAACATGTGTAGGATCTTTCAAAGGTTTCTATTTTCGTATTGTTAATGCAAGATCCTACAAATGATTTTATAAAGGGCAGTTCCCAGGATACTATGTTGTTGTTTGTTTCGGTACAAAGGATATCACACTTGATCTTATAAAGTTTCATTAGGGAACCATGGGTAGTAGCTTTCTTATGTACAAAATTTCGTAGGAACTTGTGAGGGATCTTACGAATATTCCTGGAACAGGATCCTGTGTAAGATCCTACAAAAAAATTTTCAACAGGGAATGGAACCCAAAAATATAATGTAATCATATTTTTGACAATAATAAATTAAAGAAGAATGGATTTGCCATTTGTTTTTTCTTTCTCAATTTATAATTTTGACAAAGTAATTTTAAAATTCAATTTAATCATTGGAAACCAAAAAGTAGAAGAAAAAAATTACATTTTTCAACAGCAGTTGATGGAGTGTTTAGTATATCAGTTAGCCTAGTAGTTAAGTCATGTATACAAAATGTAATCTTAGATTTTAAATTATTCTTAAAATCCATTATGTTAAAATTATAAAAATGATGTGAATTATCTAATAAAATAAACTCAAAGATTAAAATAATATAACAAATGTATTCCTATTATTTAAAATATTCAAAATAATATATTTTCATAAAGGAGCACTCGATTTATTAAGGAAACAATTTAAATTAAGAAGGACAGTTGTGTATAAGTTAAGGGGTGAAGAGTGTTTTTGGGCAACTCAGCAGAGAATGTGAGACACTGACCATTTGATTCCCCAAGGTGCTGAGGACAGTTCGATATCCTCTTCAGCTCGACTGACATGCTTGATGGAGTAGTCTCGAGGTAAACGTCGCTAATGTCCTGACAACAAGGGTGAATAGCTCTGTAGCCTGATGTGGACGAACGACGTGCTATTTATCATTCCGCTCGTGCCAGACAACAGAACAACCAAGCACGAAACTCCCAAGGTACGGACAAATCAAGAAGTCCAAATCACTATGAGGTTTCTCCCTCAGAAAGCAGAGCGACCTTCTTATAAACAGATGTATTAAGAACATGATATTAATTTTTAATTAACCACATTTTAGATTATTTTTAAATATAATAATCAAAACTGATAAACCTATAGACATAATTAATAAAATGTATAAAGGGCGCTTTTCTCAAGTGTACCAATCTTTAAAGTAAATGTTGTCAAAATCGAACTAATATATCCACAAACTTTAGTACTAATTACTAATGAAATTTACTGCTTGGAGGCTTTTTTGACCATTAAAAAGTTTTGACATTTTGTGTCAAAAAGACTACTTAAATAAAAGCTCCAATTCTTCGCACCTAACATTCTTTAGGAGTTTGATGTAAACTAACAAAATAAACCAAACGATTGACTTTTCTTCAGCAAACATTTGTCCATATCCAAATCATATTCATATATTTTGTCCTTATCAGCTCTTAATATGAATACGTTCAAAAGGCCTTTCAGATACTCTGAATGGAATTAATTCATTTAACCTTCAAATGGTTACATTTCCAAAAATGGATTCATTTAAAACTGCAATATTTACAAGACGAGCAATTTTATTCAATCAAAGCTTTATTCCTGTTTAGAGCACTAACGAGCCAAGTAAACCTTTTTCTGTTAATTGGAATGAAACAATTGCTGGGAGAAAAAAAGAAGACCTTGCTAGCACGTTCTACCATTTTTTTCTCTTTATCAGAGATAAAAAACATATTATCATTTGGCTCGGCAACTGAACAGGTCAAAATAAAAATTGGTGTCTTTTGACATTTATATAAATTCAAATAAAACTGAAAGGAACTATTAGAAATTTATTATTTAGAAAAATTCTAGACATTCATTCCACCATCAAGTAGAAAAATCAATAAAACGTCAAAAGAATAATAATGATTTCATGGATTTTATGTCAGTCATCAGAAGATCAAATTCTAACATTGTTATGAAGTCAATGGACTAGAAAGACTTTGCTTCTGTTGAAATTTGAAATAAATGTCATCTCAGACATATTTCAATGAAATCAAAATAATTCGTGCAACTAAGGGTGCCCATAATTTAGAGTTCAAACTGACTTACAACACAGATAACAATTTAAAAAAATTGAATTTTCTACAAAGAAAATTTAGAAAGTCAGGGATTTTGAAACTAGAATCTTGTACATCTTCTCGTAGCCTTTGTAGGAGAAAAATCCGATCCACACTTTTTAACTAAATTTTCAAAAATATCAATTTTTTTATGCAAACTCTATAAAGATCAAGTCCAATCATTTTCCCTATAATTATTTTTCCTAAAATCTATACATGACAATACATGAACAATGCAAAACTGCTTTTCACTAGATAAAGAATTGTAAAAACAAAAGGGGTTCACACTTTTTTCTAAATCAAAAAAATATCTAGTTTTTCTTTAAAAAGACTATGAAGATCAACTCCAATCCTTTTCACTGTATTTTTTGTAATCTACACGTAAAAATATTTAAAAATGTGCAACGTTAGTTCACTAGATTAGGAATTGTAATAATTTTTAAAAATTGTCTGTAAATCTTTGCTTTTACGTAGTTTATTTCGCCATCCGCTATCCAGCAGACAATCAAAATTTATTGAAACAGACATAAAAATGTTTTTTGTCTAATTTTTAATATTACTGTATCCGGAAAGTCACCTAATTTGTAGTAAGGATTGAGCCTTACAGGTTCCTGAAGGATAGAATATTTTATTTCAACTTTTAAGTAGTTTATTTCGCTATCCGCTATCCAGCAAACAATTAAAATTTAGTGCAATGAATTAATAAAGAAAATAAGTCTTGAATTTCAAAGTGTATTTTAATTTGCTTATTATAATATATATGCGAAGATTATATGACTTTTCTCTGGAACTCGAATTTACTTAACAGCTCGAAAAATTTGAGTAGGAGAGATTGGGGTAAACCCGCTCACTTTTTTCAGATCGGTAAAAATCTAGGGAATTATTCTCTAAATCCAAGTTAATTTATATCATTTAAAAGCTTATGATTTCTACTAAAAAAATAATAAAAAATTTTTTATTTATCTTTTTTAGTTTTACTTAGAGAAAATTTTTATTTCACATATACCAAATTTCGAAATCATAATTTTCCAGGGTAAACCCGCTCACTTTATCTTATTTAGACGGAACAGTTTTATTTTTTAAATATTAAAAATCTTCTTATTCCCGTCTTAAGTATGATTTATTATTGATAAACTATGAGTTCTATAAACCATTCTATAAACAACAAATTAGTTTAATAAAAAATGAATATAGGTTTCATGAATTACAACTATGGATTTAAATAATGCTATATTTTATTAAGAGAAAGTGAACTGTTGTTACAATTTTGGTTTTAACAAGTCATAAATTTTGTTAGTGTTAAAATATAATACGTGAAATTATTTTATTCTAAATTTTAAATTTAAAACTAAGTGAGTGGCTTTACCCCGAGTGTATTCCTTACATTTCAGAATAAATTTAATTAAATCTTTTTGAAATGAGACAAAACTGTAAATATACTTCGAATAAGGACATCCAATAGAAACGAAAAAAATTTGCCAAATAAATTAAGACTCAAAAATAATGATCGAAAAACTTAAAAATCCAAAAAACATTTTTTTTTCTGACACCTCTAAAGGCAATTGATCGTCTCTGATTCTATGTTGAATTCATGAAACTAAACGAAAGTTCGGTAATATAAGTTGAATGTTATGTACTATTCACAGTACCAATATCTCCATCTTAAGTTAAGTTTATAGCGTCATATCGCTAGTGAGCGGGTTTACCCCAGTCTCCCTTACTCGAAATATTTGAGTTTTTGAAAGTATTCGAGCTTTTTACACAGCTCGGCTCGGCTCGAAAAATAAAAAGCTCGATCTAGATTCGAGCTTTTTGTACACCTCTAATATTAACCCTAGAAGGAGTACGTGAAATTACTCACCCTCTGAGCAGTAACTGGGGTGTCCAGCTACCCCACACTTTAAACTTGTTTTAGAAGTTTTGTATTTGACATAATGTCAATTATGGGTAGTGAATTTTATTGGTTTTTTAGTAAGGAAAACAATGATATTATTCATATTTTGATAAATTAAATGGATTTTAAAAAAGTGTAAAAATAAAAAAACAAAAATTGCAAAATTGACTTTTTTTTACAAAAAACGTTGTAGTTTATTTAAAATTTGACTAATTTAAAAAATATTTTGGATTTTTATAGTTCAATGGATACACTTTTAGGGGATCGCGTTCTCACGTTAGGCATTTGTTTTTCTGATTGTCACAAATGCAGACAAGAATATTTCATTATGATCCCGTTTTCGCGTTATTGCGTTAGGCAGTTGTTTTTTCCTATTGTCACGAAAGTAGACGAACATTTTATTCTGATCTCGTTTTTATTTTTACATTTTTTCAAATTATCTCGAATAGCGACAATTATTTCATTTGGATATCGTTCCTGTTTCTTTTATTTTTGCTTATTTTTTGGTTTCTTCTTATCTGGTATCTGGTTTTTTATTGTATTCATTTTTTTCGATTATCACAAATTGCAACATTGCCATTTTTAATTTTTGAAATCTGACATCAAATGTGTAATTAGCGAACCCGAAAACCCCCGAGTAACAATTACAACATTGTTAATTGTGTATTGAAATGTATATTTCTATACCTCAGGCACAAAATAGGCGCTTTTAGATAGCAGCCGACAGGAACTGAAAGCCATTCATTTGTTCACTTGAATGAAAAGGCCGCCATTTTCATACAAGTTGAACAAGTGAATGACTTTTACTCCCTGTCGTCTGTTATATAAAATCGCCACTTTTGTGCCTCTGGAATAAAAAATATCGTAGGGGAGACTGGGGCGAAAAGTTAAATTTTGCATAAATGATTTTTTTTGGCAATATAATCTTCTTAGATGCAAATATTTGTATATCAATATTCCCTAGTAGAAATTTGTCATGGAGCCACTCGATTGTTCAAGTTACTGGACAGTTTTTGTCACGGACGCTGATTCTAGGCGGACTGGTAAATAACTGTAAAGTTACTGACCAACGCTCTTCGTCAAAGATTCAAGTTGAATTTGATATTGGCTGGTCATAACTTCTGTCTAGTTTTTTTAATGTTACTTTAAAGTACTCCTAGAAATTATAGTTCTAAGTTTGTCGTGTCGATGACACTGCAATAATGTCTAATAACTAGACAGTTGGACTGATTATTTGCTAGAGATAAATTTGTTCTTATTCTTTCCAATATTTTTAAACTTTTCATTTTAATTTGTTATTAATTAAAAATTTAATTAATTTATTATTATTAATTAATAAAATTAATTAATAAATATTTACAATCATTTATAATAAATATAAAAATAATAAAATTAGTTAAAAATTAATTTTTTTAAATTCCATTTTAGTTTAATTATAATTTTCTATTAATTAAAAATTTAATGAATTTATTATTATTAATTAATAATCAATTAATCATATTAAATAATAAAATTAATTAATAAATATTTATAATAATTTATAATAAATTAATAAAAATAATTAAAAATTTAATTACAATAATCAATTTATTTATTAATTGTTAACGTTGCAAATTGAATTACTAAAAAGTTATAATAATTAAAAAATCATCTAAAATGTTTTATTAGATACATAGAAAATATTAAAAGTATATACCAATGCTTAAAATCTCTAGTTACGGCACTGAACTGAAACATATGTGCAGTGGTTATTAATTCTCAATATCCATTGCGTTGAATGGCCGAGTGCGTTAAGCGGTGCGACTTTAGTCCAGCGGGACCCGGGTTCGCTCCCCGATATCCCCAAAATTTTTTCGGTGAAATTGCGTTATCGTTTTAAGGTTTATATAGTTTGTAATTGTTTGTACTAATTAAAAATATTTGTTTCAGTGTTATTGTTAATAATAGTGCATTAAAAAATGAAAGTTTTTTGAAAACAATAAATATTTAGGATATTCGAATTAAGAATTTTTTTTTATTTGAATTACTAATCAAAAAGTAATGTAGAAAATTATATGTAATAATTTACTATTTGCATTATTTTTATATAATAATTCAACTAATTAATTAAAATTTATAAAATATTATATAATTTTTTATTCTATTCCATTTATTATGTACATATTATAATGGATACAGAAATTTTCCAAAAATATTATTTATTGAATTTCTTTGGTGCTAAATAGAAATTTTATATTAATTGCATGAAATAAATGTGTTAACTACAGTAAATCTTAATATTAAACAAATTTTCAGTATTTTAAAAGAATTAATTTGTCTAGTTTTTCTACAGAACCGTTGACCAGAATTTATAAAGTTGGGCTAGATAATAACTTGATGAAAAAAGCGTGACACTTCATTCGAGTTATTAGCCAGTTGGCTAGTAAAGTAACTAGACAATTTCAAGCGCGACTGGACAGTTCCTTTATAATAACTAGGACAAATTTCTACTAGGGTTGTAGGGCAACTTGTCCCCTACAACTTTCAATAAAAAAGTTCCTGATATTTTCGCATAAAATACATGTTTTGTCCTTTTTTGAAAATTTTGTTTTTTTTAACAAAAAGTTAAATGGCTGGGGCAAAAAGTTAAATTCTATTTTTAGCCTACTAAAACTATTTTCTGATAGGTGTTAAGTAGTAAATAAGTTAAAGTATACATAAACAAGTAATTTAGTTAATAAAAGATCTTTGTTTATTTAACAAAAGCTTTAGAATAGTTGTAAAGTAAAGTAAAGTAAAGGTATTATTGACAAATTATCAAAATATTTTTAAATTTTATTAAATTTGCTTTAAAACTGTTACTCGAATGCTTTTGGGATTGCTGATTACGAATCCGTTGTTAGTTTTTGAAAAATTAAAATGGCGGATTCAATATGGCAGACAAGATTTTATAAATTTTGAAAATATGAAATCCGGTTAGTAATCATCGACCCCAAAAATTCCTGAGTAACAATATTGAATTAATTGGAACAATTTTTAAAAATATATACGGCTATATTAAATCCGCCATTTTAATTTTTTAAAAACTGGCATCGCATTCGGCGACCCCAAAAACCCTTAAGATCCAATTTTGAAGCAAATCAAAGCAATTTTTGAAAATCTTGTCTGCCATATTGGATCCGCTATTTTGAATTTAGAATATTTTAAAAATCTGATGTCTAATTCGTATTCAGCGATTCCAAAAACTATTATTTTTAATATTTCGTTTTTACCTTTTTAAGCACTTTATTAATAATTTAGCATAGTCTTAAAAACGAAATAGAATCAATTCTCTCAAGTAGAAGTAGGATGACAAAGGGTCAGAATTTCTCAAACGGATCACCTAAAACTAAAAAATTTTCTTTTTGAACCAAAATAGTTTTTTTTGACGCTTAATATGGCTAAGAAGAATCCCTGAAAATATTAAGCCAAAAAAATTTTTTTGTAAAAGTTATTAACAATTGAATTTTTTAGTACTGCTAAATTAACAAATTTTTTTCTCGAGTTCCAGTTGACGAATTTTAAAATTAAAGTATGGGTTTTTTTCGTCTTGAATTGCACTATTTGAATATATTTTTTGTTTTTAAATTTTTTTATTTTTTATAATTTTTTATATAATTTGTTTATAAAGTGTTAATAAACAAATATGTTCTTCACGTCCTAACAAAAAAATTAAAATTCTATTCTATTTCTTAAATGTCTCCGAGTGTAAAACCGTTTCGAAAAAAATGAGCCTCAATTAGAAAAAAAGTTATTAATTAAAAACTGCAGCTTTGTAGAGATTTATATGACGTTAAACTCGCCCCGCGCACATTGGCATTTTTTACAATTTACTGTTTAAAATTGTCTGGAACCTACAAATTTTATCGGATTTTCATGAGTTTGGTCTTAAATTGAAGGGAATAAAATTTCTAAGAGATCCCACTAAACCAATTTTTGAATTTTAAATTGTTTATATTTTTTTTGTTACTCAAAGTTAACAATTTACAATATTTTTAGAAAAAATCATGTTTATTTTTTTATTGCAGATGATTGGAATCAATTTAAATTAGTCCAGCATGACCACCAGACAAATAATAATGTATAATACAATTTATTTAAATTGTTGCAAACAATGTTTATTAACAAATAGATAACTTTGGATCTTTTTTATAAAAAAATTTTTTTTTTGCAGACAAATTTATGTTTATTTAAGTAATCTATGTCGATTTTAGTAAAAAATGATTTGAAATTTAAAAATTATTATTGTTATTGACAATTATTATGAACTATAATCAAGTTTCTTTAACATTTGTAAATGTCCGAGCATGTTTTTTGACAAAGGCATTGAATTAGTTAATTTTGAACGATTTTTGTCTGAAAATTCTCGGCCGTTTATAATGTTATCTCGCTAATCGATGAAGATTTTTCAACTCTTTTGGTCTTAAATTAAAGATGAGACTTGAATGGTCACACTTATTTAAGTTTCAAATTTGTTCTACAATTTTTAAAAAATGTGCAGGGGTTGAAAAAATTTCCAAAACAATTTTATTTTTAAATTTTTTTGTCAAATTTGTCGATTGCTGCTATCTTTGTATAAATTATTAAATTTTTCAGTTATGTATCATTAATCGTAGAATTTAACAATCTTTCGAATGGTATATTTGTTAATTTTCTGACATTTGTATATACAAAACAATCGTGATTTAAAGATTAATATGTTTTTGGGCCGTGCGTGTGCAGCCGTACCGATAATTCCCGACGGTAGTGTAAATTGTTGCAAACAATTTTAATTAACAAATAGATAATTTTGAATTTAATAATTACCATTGTTATTAACAATCATATGAACAATAATATACTTATCAATAATCAAGTAGAGCTTTACATGACTTTAAACTCATTAAAATAGGAAAAATAATTTTTCTTTTTACCGAAGTAAGCCAATTATTTGTTTAAAAAGTAAATAATTTGTTTACAGCAAATGTAATTGTCTGTGCTAATAATTTTTAAAGTTTTTGAAAGAATGTACATATTATATAAACATTTCATGTTTAAAAAATGCCTAAAATGTTTACAAATGTTAAAGAAACTTGATTATAGTTCATAATAATTGTCAATAACAATAATAATTTTTAAATTTCAAATCATTTTTTACTAAAATCGACATAGATTACTTAAATAAACATAAATTTGTCTGCAAAAAAAAAAAATTTTTTATAAAAAAGATCCAAAGTTATCTATTTGTTAATTAACATTGTTTGCAACAATTTAAATAAATTGTATTATACATTATTATTTGTCTGGTGGCCATGCTGGACTAATTTAAATTGATTCCAATCATCTGCAATAAAAAAATAAAAAAATAAACATGATTTTTTCTAAAAATATTGTAAATTGTTAACTTTGAGTAACAAAAAAAAATATAAACAATTTAAAATTCAAAAATTGGTTTAGTGGGATCTCTTAGAAATTTTATCCCCTTTAATTTAAGACATTTAAGGAATAGAATACAATTTTAATTTTTTTGTTAGGACGTGAAAAACATATTTGTTTATTAACATTTTATAAACAAATTATATAAAAAATTATAAAAAATAAAAAAATTTAAAAACAAAAAATATATTCAAGTAGTGCAATTCAAGACGAAAAAAACCCATACTTTAATTTGAAAATCCGTCAACTGGAACTCGTGAAAAAAATTTGTTAATTTAGCAGTACTAAAAAATTCAATTGTTACTAACTTTTACAAAAAAAATTTTTTTGGCTTAATATTTTCAGGTATTCTTCTTAGCCATATTAAGCGTAAAAAAAACTATTTTGGTTCAAAAAGAAAATTTTTTAGTTTTAGGTGATCCGCTTGAGAAATTCTGACCCCAAAAGGAAAAAATTATTAATATTAACATAAATGCCTGTCAATTCGTGTTACATGACAATTTTGTTGCATGACCATTTTGTTAAATATCAATTCTGTTGCATGTCAATTGTGTTAAATAATTTTTCCTTTTAAATGACTTTTTGGTTGTTTGTCAGTTAGGGAATATTCAAGCGTCCCCAGAATAAAAAAAATTAAATTTATTATAAATTTCTTCTATTTAAGAGAATGGAATTGTAAACTATATTATCAATATATTTTATCTCAAGTGAATGAGAATTTACAGGTATGCAAATATGTTTTAGAACGATTTTTGTATTCATTTCGGTTTTTCTTGCCCAGCAAATATATACACGTATTTTTTTCGTTAACTTGATTTTCGGTCAAATAAAATGTACGTCAAACAGTTTTTGGAGGAATATTTATGTGTCTCCTCTCTTATAAAGATTGGTTGACGGCATGGGGATATCTGGAAGCTTCAACCTTGAGTGAGTGAAAAAATTCTTCTTTCCTCTTTCTACATGTCCCTCTCTTTACACGCAGAGATGCAAATGTCTTGCTTCACGACGTTCGGACATAACTCAGGCACACGTATACTGGCATACATTGCTGCGCTGAAGACACTATAAACCTCGATACCGGGCGAATAAAATCTCGGATTTACAGTCTTGATACCGAGCGGCGTCTTGTCTTGTTCGGTTCTGGCTTGGTGCTGACCTGTTTGTCGTTGTCATCCGGTGTGGGTTGGTTCATCAGTGATGGCAAGGTCTTGCAGTATCTTTTCCTTGGCCATCGTGAGTTTCGCACAGAACACATTCAAGCACTTGTGAATCAACAAGCGAATGCTTTAGAGCACACACCAACATTAATAAAATAAGATGATACTAACGTGAATATTGAAACATTTATACACCTCGACGTATATTGGTAGTAGAAGAAACTGCATCTAATAGAGTAAAGTTTCTTCTTAACGACTTCATGTTCCAAAATCTTTTCATGATATACCATTTGAAAACATATATATGCTATACAAACAATAAGTTTTGTCAATACCACACCTGAAATGAGGAAACTGATAAATATTAGATAAAGGTTCAGCTTATGTGCAAGTTTGTCTCTTGGTCATCAGATGAACGACCTCAAAGCATACAAGTCAAGGTTCACTAAAGAATCGATATTCTAGATTCTTTATTATCAGAATGCAATATAAAATTGTCGAGTCTTTGAAACCACAAGACAATTTGCAGTTTTCTGCATATATACGATTTAACATGTAACTTGGAAATCTACTATAAAGTTTAAGAACATGTTACCTCAGACCAAAAAACTGTATAATGTGACTTTGAAAGTAATATATTATTTAAGTGCAGTTCATAATTATAGAATGGTAGGTCTATAAATAGAAAATAATTATTATCACCATCAACTTGTTGATTATCAATAGTTTTTATGATGAATAAATAATGTCAAATGGAGTGAATGGAAGCAAAATATCTTATTTTCACAAATAAACTTTTGCTTAGTTTCAGAATCATCCAATCACGCTTACAACTTTCAAGCGTAAATTGTGTTGCAAATTACTAGGTGTCATTACATTAGATCATTTACATGCTTGATAATTTCCTAGAGAAGTTTTGTTCAACTCAAATTTTGTTTCTATGGAAGTTTATTATGGTAATTCTTAAAAATTTTAAGACTTCACCCCTCATTTTGTTCCAAACAGAAAAAAATAAAATACGTATTTTTTATTTTTTTTATGGGACCTATAAGCTCCTTAAATTTAACACTTATTAAAATATGGAATAAAAAACACTTTTTCGTAAATTTACTATCAAATCAACCAAAGTAAATACTTTTTTCAAATTACTCTACTTTTCCCCAGAAATATTCAACTAATATCATAAAATTATTCACTTTTAATATTAAAAGTAATGTTCATATTTTTGCGACTTTACAGTGGACTAAAATTGTTTATTGTTCATTAAAGTTTATGATTTTAAGAAAGTTAATACTTTTTTACTTGCAATAATGCGATTTATTGTTTTAGGGGTTGCTTATCACAAATCATTGAGCTTTTCAAGATTAAGATTTATATAGTAGCTTGGGTGTTAAACGATACCATTTCAGATATGTCGTGAAAAACATATTATCATTGGGCTTTAGAACTTCAGATAAAAAAATATTTTTTTGATTGAAAAAGTCGGCAATAAATAAAAAAATTTTTTTATTCGTCTGAAAAAACCTATTCAAACTGATATTGACCAAAAAATTGTATTTATAATTCAAAGAGCAAATAAACATTAACCCTTAATACACACACTTCCTAAATAATATAGACGCTATCAGTGAATTAGTTTGCAACAGAGACCTACCAAACGAGAAACCAGATAGTCAGTTGATGTTCGCTTCGATAGTGTCTAACGATGTTTATCAAGATTACGACCTCACGACTCTGGACCGATGTACTGAAAGTTAAAAAATTAAACTGGGAGTTACAGTATTTTGTATATTTTATCTCTTCTTTTATAAAGATAGAAATTTTGAGTGATTAATGCAAAGAACTTTTCCAATGAAAAGTTTACATTTTTTTTAACAAAACAGGCTTCTTACTTTAATAAAGTTGAGCTTCTCGAAGTTTATGTTTCTCTTAACCCTCTGCTTACACTGACTTACACTACCGGTCAAAATTGAGAGACCACCCATTTTCAGGAGAATGAAAAACATGTTAAAACATAAAATTTATGGAAACTAAAATTGTTTTCTTTTTATTTTTTGAAAGATGATGAAATTTTAAAAAGAACAAGATATTTCCGAAGTCGTGTGGCCAATATTTTATTTAGATATTTTTAAAAAATCGTAATTTTGATTGTTTTATAAAAATTTGAATATCTTATAAAATAATTAACGCTTTTTAATGATCTTAGACTTCTATTAAAGGTCATTTTCTACAGAATTTAAATTACTTATTGGTATAAACATGTAATTTTTTTCTTAGAAAATGCAGGTGTTCAAAGTTAGACAAAAAAATTTAAGAAATATGAAATATTTTTTGTACTATACAAAATTTTTGTTTTCATTAAGAAATATTTGTCTTATAAAAAAAATATAATGAAACTAACGAAACAAAATATTCGAAATACTAGTAAATTTATTAAGTAAGCTGAATTTTAAACATACTTGAGATTTTCTCATTACAAACTATAAATATTTCCTTCAGGAGTTAATACTTACCATGTATTTGATATCTAATTATCAATTGATTTAGAACATTTAATTTTAAAGCATACACCTTATTGAATTTGGCAACTTACATTTAAAAAGTGAGTACAGGATCTGCTTTAGATAGCAAACATGAAATTTATTTGAAAACTGGGATTTCGTATTCATGGACATTAATTAAAAATCAAACAAAAACAATTTAATATACAAGAAATCGATTATCTGACAACTCGAGTTTATTCGACGGTTACGCTTATCGAGGATGATTAAGGCATTAGATACTCTCATCGTGCATGCAATAAGATCGAAGATTCGTTGATGCGGTACAATTTGTTACGAATTAAATCTCCTTGTTGCTGACAGAATTTCATTATCTTCTCGTTCACTTAACAGAATACGGGTGATGATTTTTTTTTTGAAGTAATGCAATTCACTTTATTCTTTATGTGTGACGCCTTCAATAACTATTAAAGTGAGTCCGGTTAAGTATTTACTTAACCACCGCAGATTTTTCTGAGACTGTCTGGCTGCATAAATGGTAAATTAAAATAAAAACGATTGTTAACGAAGGTAAGGTGCTGACGCATGTTGATAGTATCTTTAAATAATTTCTGAAAGAATGTCATACATAGTTGTAAAGGATTGACCAGGTTTGAACAATTTTTGAATCAGAATATCTTATTTAAATTTGTATATATGTATAAGTGGGTATTACTAAAAAAAATAAACATTCTATGTGCCCTCATGATAATTAAAATAAGCTTTCTTTACATATAAAATTATTATAGAGCCAATAATTTTTTTTATCATAAACATGTAAGAAAATACCATTTGAGTGTTTTCAATATGACCAATTGAGTTTTTAATATTATGAATAATTTGAAAAATATACATTTTAAATTATTATGGTGAGGTACAGAGAGAAATTAAATTGCTTTTGGAGGAATCGTCATATATATACATAATTAATTAATTACAGCAAGATATATATTAAAATATTTTAGCATTATGTTACATTACATTATTACATACAATATTATGGTTAAAGTTAAGTTTTCTCTAATTGAATTGTTACTAAAATTGAAAATTTTAATATGGTAGAGGATCCTAAGGTGGACACTCTTAGGTTCCATGTTACCCTAAATTCTTGAAAAAATCAAGTGATCGAATTTACCCTAAAAAATTGTCATTTTGAAATTTGGTATATGTAAATTAAAAATTATCTATGAGTAAAATTAAAAAAGATAATCAAAATCTCTTTTCTATTTTGGTAATAGAAATGATAAGCTTTTGAATTATATAAATTAACTTGGATTTTGAAAATCATTTTCTAGATTTTTACCTACTTGGACAAAAGTGACCGGATTTACCCCGGTTTCCCCTACTGTATAAACATGTACGAGGTAGGTTTTTTGAGTTTTTCAGAGAGACGTAACCTTATATCCTATTGGGCATTATTTTTGTATAGAGTGGGTCAGTTAAGATAGTAAATGAAAAAAATGACAGGTCAAAACTTAACGGATTTTAAAGTTTTTCTTAAAGCACTAGGAAGGTTTGCGCCATAAGACTTGACTGACAATTTTTTTATCATTTACAACATAACCTCAAAGAAGCCATTTTAATCCTATTGAAATGCATTCTGCATTGATCAACTATATCTACAAATTACTACTGTACAAAAAGTTTAAAATAATAGGTTCTAGACAAATTGTCCAAGCGGAAAGGTCCAAAGAAAAAAAATCCAAAGTCTGGTAAGTCCAAAGTATGTAAAGTCCGAAACTAAAAATTTTTATTTAAATATAATGCATAAAAGTTTTGTTGATTGATGTTTAGCCAGTTTTATAAAGATAGAAATGAGGATTATGATTAACAAATATTTTAAGCGTTATAAAATAATTATCAAAATTTAAAAAATGTAGATAGTTTTCAAATGCTTCCATGTAAGACATGTCGATCTTCTTTAATATAAATTTAATATCATGAAGCAATTATCAATTTTAGAAAAAAATAGTACCACAAAAATTAAAAAATTTAAAATAACAAAATAAATTTCTTTAACAACACGAAAATTTAAATGTAAACTGCACGACAAATTTTGGGAAACTAAGTATGCATGTGAAACAACTTTATGTCAAATAAAAGACAGCGGAATAAAATATTTGTTTTCTGCTTGAATTCATTTATTATTATTAATTATTATTTAAATAGAATTATTTTAGACTTTTTCTTTTTCGGACTTTTTATTTTGAACCTTTAAACATTTTTGACTTTATAATTACACAGGTCAACAAAAATAGACTTATTTTTTTATGAAATATCTGAATGGTTTCCGATGTATTTTTGGAGGCTTAACACGACTCCGACTTCCAAAATTGCCCATCACGTCAGGATTTTGATAAAAGTGGGGTGATATTTGTTTTCAAAAATTAAAAATGGCGGAACCAAGATGGCAGATGTAAAAATTAAGAACTGCTTGAATTCGCTTGAAAATTGTTATTCCGCTATTTTGAATTTTTGAAAACTAATATCGGATTCGAAATCAGCGACCACAAAAACTCCGAGTAGGAGAGACTAGATGATTATTGGTATTGTAACAACCGACATTCACTTTGTGCAGTTGTTACAATTTACACGCTGTCACTGAAATGCTTATAGTTAATTAAATAATAGATATAGAGCTAAATCAATTATGGACTTTCAAAACTAGATAATATACCTTTGATTTAATTGTATGACCAAGCAAATTGGAGTTAAACTCTAATCGCTGTAACTGATTTTATCAAAATTGTAACAACTGCACATAGTCTCCCCTATCCATTTTCAAGCAAATAAAAGCAATTGCAAGAAGTCTATTAAAGCAATCCAAAAAATACATTTTTTGGTGTTTTCAACCCCATTTTTTGAAAAAAAATTAAATTTTTTATTTTATGGATATGGGTCTTGTAGTGCTTATTACAAGCTTTATTCTAAGACCATCTGGAATTCTCTAACACGTCAGGTTGAAGAGAAAAAAAATGTTGAAATTCTCAAAAAAGCGTTTTTGGGGTTTTTACCCCACTTTTCTCAAAATCCTGACGTGATGGGCAATTTTGGAAGTCGGAGTCGTGTTCAGTAATTTTTTATTGACCTGTGATATTGGACTTTTTGTACTTTGGAATTTCTAATTGTTGGACTTTTTGTACTGCTTCCCTACAAAATGTTTATATAGGGAGCTTTTCTAGGTTATTTCTCAAGAAATAATTCTACAAAACACCACCATTCAGATTTTGAAACAAGCACGCCGTTTAGAAAATATGCTTATTTCATTAAGGAGTTACACTACTGTAGACATTTCAAAAGATAGATTACTATTTTTATTAGCTTAAAAAATTCTTTGGACCTTTTAGAATTAAGGACAAAAGGTTTTTATACATTTCAGAAATCGATTTCATTGAGTTGAGTTTAACAGTTGTTATAAACAATAGTGTCGTTTTTTGGTCGAAAAATGAATTTTTTTTGAAGAAAAGAAACCACATTACACTAAAATTAAATCATTTTTAAAAAATTCTATACAAGCAATATGACATCAAATTTTGACCCTATCAGATGTTATAGTTAACATTTAGTCTTATTAATTCTTTTTTAAAAAGTCTTTGTAAATTATTTATTTGTCCAATTTTCTGTTTCTATATATTATAAAGATTTAATTTAAAAATAATAATCGCACTAATTTAGTAATAATTTTGATAGTATTTTAATTTGGTTCTATTTTAATACCTAAATCAGCTCTAATTTACAATTTTTTACAGTGATGTTTTTAAAAAATTAAAATTATGAATTTCACTTTCTTATCATTTTCTTTGTAGCTAAAATGTTACTTTGTATGTATATTATATAATGTAGCAAATATAATGATACATTAAGTTTTAATTTAAAATTTTTAAATCTATTTAACCCTTTAACGCCCAAATGTGCTGTTTTCCGACTTGAATTTTAACTTCGTACAACTATTAAAAGAAAGCTAAAAAAATGTCAAAAGTACCATTTCCTACTATTTTTGGGGTCGCTCTTTCGAATGGCGTTGTTAAAATTTCTAAAAAATGAAATTAACCCCCTCTTTTAATGAAATTTTCCAAAAAATGCAAGATTTTTGGATGAAATTTTTTTTTTAATTGCAATTTTTATTATTATATAGGTATCTACATATCGTCTAAGGTATAAAAACCGTATTCTCGATAGCTGTACTTTAAAAATATGCAGTAGTTTTTTTTTCTTTTTTTCATTTTTCATTAAAAAATGGCGCTCGAAGGCTAAATTTTTTTTTATTACACATACAAATTTTTTTTTCTAAATTTGCTTAAATTTGCTTGAAATTTGTTACTCGGGAGTTTATGGTGTCGCTGATTACGAATCTGATGTTAGTTTTGAAAAATTCAAAATGGCGGATTCAATATGGCGGACGAATTTTTTTTAATTTACCAAATTCACCTGAAACTTGTTACTCGGGGGTTTTCAGGGTCGCTGATTACGAATATGATGTTAGTTTTTAAAATTCCAAAATGGCGGATCAAAAATGGCGACCAAAAAAATAAAAATCATTGAGATTGGCTCAAAAATTGGTACTCGGGGGTTTTTGGGGTTGCTGATTACGAATATGATGTTAGTTTTTTAAAATCCAAAATTTCGGATCTAATATGCAATAGATATTCAAATAATAAAAAACATTTGTCCTTAGTAACTGAAGGTGACCAGGACTTAGAATAAGTTTTGGTAGATGTTACATCCCGAGATAAAACTTTTTTTAATTTAACCCTCAATGTGTAAAATCAAATCAGCACTTTACCTCCCTTTTATTATTCGGTTAATAAAATTACCCTTGCCTTAGTTCGGGACGTGACAGAAGACAACCTCAAACAAAGTTTAATGATGAAAAAAGGTCCCCACTTTAAAGTTCAGTAAGTAATAATCTAAGTTTTATGAAAGTAATGTTTCAAGTTTGACATTATTATTAATTGAGTATAAGTAAATTCCAAATTGACCCAAATAACAATTTTCAAGCCAATCCGGACGATTTTTATTTTTTTCGGCCGCCATTTTGGATCCGCCATTTTCAATTTTTTGAAAGTTAACATCATATTCGTAATCAGCGACCCCAAAAACCCCCGAGTACATATTTTTAAGCCAATCTCAATGATTTTTATTTTTTTTGGTCGCCATTTTTGATCCGCCATTTTGGAATTTTAAAAACTAACATCATATTCGTAATCAGCGACCCTGAAAACCCCCGAGTAACAAGTTTCAGGTGAATTTGGTAAATTAAAAAAAAATTCGTCCGCCATATTGAATCCGCCATTTTGAATTTTTCAAAACTAACATCAGATTCGTAATTAACGACCCCATAAACCCCCGAGTAACAAATTTCAAGCGAATTTAAGCAAATTTAGAAAAAAAAATTTGTATGTGTAATAAAAAAAAAAGTTTAGCGTTTGGGCGCCATTTTTTAATGAAAAATGAAAAAAAGAAAAAAATACTACTGCATATTTTTTAAGTACAGCTATCGGGAATACGGTTTTTATACCTTAGACGATATGTGACTGTCCACGAGAAAACAAGGCTTAGGTCCAAAAAATCAATTTTGATTTTTTTATGGTAATCGACAGATTTTATGTTGCTTTTTCAAATGCAAAAGTCAAAAGTTAAAAATATCAATTACTTTCGACAATATATCGTTTTAAAGATGGGTATGTTAAGCGCAGTTAACCTCAATCGTTGACTGTCCACGAGAAAACACGGCTTAGGTCGAAAAAATCAATTTGAGTTTTTTATGGTAATCGACAGATTTTATGTTGCTTTTTCAAATGCAAAAGTCAGAAGTTAAAAATATCAATTACTTTCGACAATATATCGTTTTAAAGATGGGTATGTCAAGCGTAGTTAACTTCAATCGTAGTACTTCAATCGCTCGCCCTGTGAAATTCACGTTTGGGAGCTAAGCCTTGTTTTCTCGTGGACAGTCACATATGTAGATACCGATATAACAATGAAAATTGCAATTAAAAAGAAAATTTCATCTAAAAATCTTGCATTTTTTGGAAAATTTCATTAAAAGAGGGGGTTAATTTCATTTTTTGGAAATTTTGACAACGCCATTCGAAAGAGCGACCCCGAAAATAGTAGGAAATGGTACTTTTGAAATTTTTTTAGCTTTCTTTTAATAGTTGTACGAAGTTAAAATTCAAGTCGGAAAACAGCACATTTGGGCGTTAAAGGGTTAAAATTGTAAAAATATTAATCAAACATTTTTCAAAGTTTAATATCGAGTAAAATTTACAATTTAAACAATTTTAGCATTGAAATATTTTTTCGTTAAAGATAAAGACAGGTTTAAAGAAATGGGTTTTAGTTCAATGACATGTACTATTTTTGCTATATATCACAATGTCGTATTTTAATTTTACCTTTTCAAATAATAGAAGTTCTTCTCAATTATTTATGAACTGGTTTAGACGTAGGATGCAAAGTAGATGAGTGAGCAATGTTTTATTTTAAAACGAGTTGAAAAGAGGCTTGATTTTGGTGAATTTAAAAAATATGTGAAAGTGTATCAGGTAATAGGTATCCCTGCTAAACAAGTTGGAATGGTCGTAAAGAAATGGGAAAGAAGAATATTCCAGGTTGCTCATAAATATCGATCAGCATTGAAAATTAGATTCAGAATAAAGAAACGATTCTTCCTTGCTGTCAGGAAGGAACCCCAACCAGAAAGATGGACTTGTCTCTTTTAGGACGCTGAATGTAAATTCAACGGTCCAAAAGAAGTATTAGGAGACAACAGAAATACTTCATGATTCGAGAAAGATAAGATTTATGAGACGAATCTTCTTTAATGTGAAAATTAAGTGTGATGTTTATTTCGTTAATTATGTTGAATTGGCCTATTAATTCTCAAAAAATCCAATTAGGACATGATTTCACTTTTTGCTCTTCAAAGTATTTCTATATATTTATACTGACAAAAATATTTTTTAAGTAAAAAGTGAATATTTATTTTTAATTCTAAAGTTTGATTATTTTAAAAACAATTTTAAAAAGCTACAATACATACAAGAAAATATTCATGTTGTAGACTTATCACGATGACTAAGGAAAGTCAATGGGAACTTTATGAGAGTTGTAGAAAACTTTACAACCGTCCAATTGTCATAACTACCGGTGATTATAAAGGTAGGCCGATATAACACATCGTGGCAATCAGAGAGCGATAATTTTTGCGTTTGCTGACAGCGATTGGCGGTTCTGGCTTTTACGCGATTACTGCAGTACATTTCTTTTTCAGACAATCAAACATATGACGAGAACCTTCAAAGTAATTAGAGATATGATAGTGTATTAAAATTATGTACGAGCAACCTGCGCCAAAAGGAAATAACTTTTGGTGGGGCGCCCCTTTGATCGTCTGAAAATAAACGGACTGTCGTCTGGTCTCCCGACGAATGTCAGTGGTAAAAAAGAAATCGTTAATTGCTGCCACAAGCGACAGAACTAACGATTATTCTCGTTCAGCCTTTCTAAACTATATATTCTAAGCAAAATTGATATCGCTCAAGAATTATTCTTTTTTTTGTGGCTCTTTTGAAGATAAAGTTCCAAACTCACTTTGAATAAGCTACCCTTTATTACAAAGTGCTTATAATTTTTATTGTAAACTATTTATTAGAAAAAATTTTACCATTTAAATCCTTGCATTAATCCTAACATATCCTTAGAATATTATCACGATGTACATAAAGTAATTCTAGAAATTAAAATACCTACTATTCCTAATTGAATATGTTAATAAAAAATCTCTGAATATCCATAATCTATTTCACGTTGACTCTAAACGTTCTAGAAATATTCTCAGGGCATTCCAGAGATATTTTTATTATATCCTTAAAATACCCTAAGAATGTCCTCTACATATCCCAAGGATAATCTAGAAACATCCTCAGGATGTCCTCTGTATATCCTGAGGATTTCTTGAGATCTCATCAAGATAACCTGAAGATATCTTACAAAGCGGCGGTTTGGATATCATATGGATAACCTTCCGATAACCTAGGATATTATATGGATTTTTTGGGATAACCTACATTTATGCAGGACATAGGGGTCGTTCATAAACTAAATCAATTTTTTTGTATGTAAAAAATGTGACGAAGGGGGGGTGGAGGGGGTAAAAATCATTCCGAAAAAGTTCTGTTTTAAAATCTTAGAAGTTATAAATATTTTTATTAGAAAAAAAGTTCTCAAATTGTTTTCTTTACACGATTTTTTATTAATAGTAATAAACTTTAAAATTCTTAACTTCTTTTACCTTTAATATTTAAAAAAACCGTTGCAAAGGGTTATTAAAGCTGAAATTTTTAAGTTTCCTTTAATAACCCTTTGCTTCCGTCTGAAAATTTCCATTTTAATAATATAAAACATTGCACTATTCCTTTCAATTTATATATTTCATTACTTAAGCAATCAATTCATATTAATGCAAACAATAAGATTTTTATTAAATGTCAAGAAATTTATCAATCCTCCAAGTCATTTAATATTTTCTATTACCGAGTGATAAATTCTACTACTTAATAAGATTTTTGTTTCACTTTTATGTAAATAATAAGATTTTATACTATATTAACAAAATTGTGAATAAAAAAACTTAGTAAAGAAACAAATTTTTTATCTTTATTTATAATTAAATTTCTTTATTTAATAATAACAATTAATAATAATTATAATAATAAAATATAAATGAAGAATAAGATTTTATTGTATAGTAATGTATTTGTGAATAAAGAGAAAAACATTTATTCAAAAATCAAAGAGGGACCGCAAAAAATGCCTGTTTTTTGCCCGTTTTTTGTACATCGACAATTATCACAAAACGTAAGTAAAAAAATTCGGCCAAAAATCTTCTTAATCTGCGTGAAAATTGTAGTTGATTATAATTTTTGGTTTTTATTTAAGAGTAGCCAAACTCCTAATTCAACCCTCTAAAAATTGACAAATTAAGAAATTCATATACCACCATAAATTCAACAAAAATAATTAATTATATCAACGGTAAAACTGATAAATAACAAAAATAAAAAATCCCTTTCATAAAAAAACAATCTCAATTACCTTAACATCCTAAAAAAGCTTTTTAACCCCCGAAAAACAACCCCTATTTGAAAAATTGACCAAAATAAAGACAAAAAAATTATTACTCTCCAAAATTTTCATCGAAAATATAAATAAAATCAACTAACTAGTGAGACTTAATTTACGTGCTAATATAGATTAATCCACCCCTTAAAAACTACCCCTAATTGAAAAAATTACCACATTACACATTAAAAAAATTATTACTCCGCAAAATCTTCACGAAAATTATAAATAAAATCAACTAACTAGACAGACTTTAATTCCATGCTATAGTTAATCAATCAACCCTAAAATACTACCCCTAATTGAAAAATTTACCATATTACACATTTAAAAACTTTTTACACCGCAAAATCTTCACGAAAATTATAAATAAAATCAACTAACTAGCCAGACTTTAATTCCATGCTAAAGAAGATAAATCAACCCCTCAAAAACTACCCCTAATTGAAATTTTACCATATTACACATTAAAAAAAATTTTACTCCTCAAAATCTTCACGAAAATTATAAATAAAATCAACTAACTAGCCAGACTTGATTTACTTGCTAAAGTGGATTAATCAACCCCTCAAAAACTACCCCTAATTAAAGAATTTGCCATATAACATATTTAAAAAAATTTTACTCCGCAAAATCTTCACAAAAATTATAAATAAAATCAAAAAACTATCCAGATTTTAATTCTATGCTAGAGTAGATTAATCAACCCCACAAAAACTACCCCTAATTTAAATTTTACCATATTACACATTTAAAAAATTATTACTGGGCAAAATCTTCACGAAAATTATAAATAAAATCAACTGACCAACCAGACTTTAATTCCATGGTAGAATTAATCAATCAACTCCTAAAAACTACCCCTAATTGAAATTTTATTATATTCCACATTTATAAAATTATTACTCCGCAAAATATTCACGAAAATTATAAATAAAATGAACTTACTAGCCAGACTTGATTTACTTGCTAAAGTAGATTAATCAACCCCACAAAAACTACCCCTAATTGAAATTTTACCATATTACACATTTAAAAAATTATTACTGCGCAAAATCTTCACGAAAATTATAAATATAATAAACTAACTAGCCGGACTTAAATGTGTCATATGGTAAATTTTTTAATTAGGGGTAGTTTTTGAGGGGTTGATTAATCTACTTTAGCAAGTAATTTAAGTCTGGCGAGTTAGTTGATTTTATTTATACATTTCGTGAAGATTTTGCGGAGTAAAAACTTTTTAAATTTGTAATATGGTAAATTTTTTAATTAGGAGTAGTTTTTGAGGAGTTGATTGATTAACTCTAGCATGGAATTGAAGTCTGGCTAGTTAGTTTATTTTATTTATAATTTTGGTGAAGATTTTGCGGAGTAAAATTTTTTTAAATGTGTAATAAGGTAAATTTTTTAATTGTGTATAGTTTTTGAGGGGTTGATTAATCTACTTTTCCAAGTTAATTAAGTCTGGCTAGTTAGTTAATTTAATTAATAATTTTTGTAAAGATTTTGTGTAGTAATAATTTTTTAAATGTGTAATATGATAAATTTTTTAATTAGGGGTAGTTTTTTGAGGGGTTGGTTAATCTACTTTAGCAAGTAATTTAAGTCTGGCTAGTTAGTTGTTTTTATTTATAATATTCGTGAAGATTTTGCGGAGTAAAATTTTTTTAAATGTGTAATATAGTAAAATTTTAAATTAGGGGTAGTTTTTTGGGGTTGATTTATTAACTTTAGCATGGAATTAAAGTCTGGCTAGTTAGTTCATTTTATTTATAATTTTGGTGAAGATTTTGCGGAGTAATAATTTTTTTAATATGTAATGTGGTATTTTTTTCAATTAGGGGTAGTTTTTGAGGGTTGGATTAATCTACATTAGCAAGGAAATTAAGTCTGGCTAGTTAGTTAATTTAATTAATAATTTTTGTAAAGATTTTGTGTAGTAATAATTTTTTAAATGTGTAATATGATAAATTTTTTAATTAGGGGTAGTTTTTGAGGGGTTGGTTAATCTACTTTAGCAAGTAATTTAAGTCTGGCTAGTTAGTTGTTTTTATTTATAATATTCGTGAAGATTTTGCGGAGTAAAATTTTTTTAAATGTGTAATATAGTAAAATTTTAAATTAGGGGTAGTTTTTTGGGGTTGATTTATTAACTTTAGCATGGAATTAAAGTCTGGCTAGTTAGTTCATTTTATTTATAATTTTGGTGAAGATTTTGCGGAGTAATAATTTTTTTAATATGTAATGTGGTATTTTTTTCAATTAGGGGTAGTTTTTGAGGGTTGGATTAATCTACATTAGCAAGGAAATTAAGTCTCACTAGTTATTGGATTTTATTTATATTTTTTATGAAGATTTTGGAGAGTAATAATTTTTTTGTGTTTATTTTGGTCAATTTTTCAAATAGGGGTAGTTTTTTGGGGGTTGAAAAGCATCCTGAGAATGTTAAGGTAATTGAGATTGTTTTATTATGAAAGGGATTTTTTATTTTTGTTATTTTTCAGTTTTACCGTTGATAATTAATTATTTTTGTTGAATTTATGGTGGTATGAATTTCTTAATTTGTCAATTTTTAGAGGGTTGAATTAGGAGTTTGGCTTCCCTTAAATAAAAACCAAAAATTATGATCAACTACAATTTTCACGCAGATTAAGAAGATTTTTGGCCGAATTTTTTTACTTACGTTTTGTGATAATTGTCGATGTACAAAAAACGGGCACTTTTTGCGGTCCCTCTTTTTTGGTATAATTGTGATTTGTGATTAATTCTCTGAATGTCAATGCAATTGATACTACAAGCATTTAACGATTTGTTTTAGTTTAAAGAGTAACAAGCTGTTCGCTTCATGACCATTTTTTCCTGTTTATGATAAACAAATTTCTTCATTTAAAAAAAGAAAAAAATGTCCATGATATGAATATATAATTTTCAAATTGTTTTACGAATCTTTAATGAAATCCAAGCTTTATATACCTATGCTAATCGCTTCATTTTTTATTGTAGAATAATTCTTTTAAAGTGTTAAGATAAGTTTAAAAAATAAAAAATCTTAATTTTTGTTATACTATATATTGATCTTATCGATTTGTTTTCATGATAGGAAAACAATTTTGACTGGAATTAATTAAAATTACTATAAGAAAGACTTTTTTTTTAAATTCAAAATTTTATGACAATCCGTCAAAACGTTCAAGAGAAAATTTGTCCATAAAGAACACATACATCCGGACAATTGTCCCTGATGTCAAAATATATATACCACACTTGAAAATTTAATTTAAAAAATTATTTTAAATAATTGGCAAATCGACATAACTATAAATTCGTTGAAACCTCTTCGAGTTATAGTGTTCTCAAGATAAAGTGTATCCACACAATTAATAGGTATCTCATAATATCCCTATAGGAGAGGTTGATAGTATAAAAATGGTTTATAATAATAACGGGACTAAAAATGAAATAAGTGACCTAGTAGCGAAAGCGGGTTAAAATGATTGTGTAATTTACCGATAAATTAATAATATTAATGTTTTTACCAACATTGAACCAAAAGTTCCCTTAATTTTAGGACGTATACAGTTAAAAAGTAGGTTATTCGATGCGTTTTTAAAGTGTCTTTTCAATAGATATATAAAATACTTAAAAATAAATGTCAATTTAATACCCACAATGAAATCACTAAAATTAACAAATTTCAAACTTTTAATTTTTTCAAATATTAATAAATTTGTCTGATATAATATTTAAAATGCGAATAAACCATAACTTATTTTTCGGTAAAACAATGATTTCTTAAGGAAGGATCACATAAATTAAATAAACAAATAACAACAAAAGTGAGGTGTAATTGGCTGAACATTTAAACAGTTAATTATTTGTAAAAAGAAGCTGCCGCAAAAGTGCATGAAATATTATATATTTTTTTTATCTTAAGGGTGAGAAATTGTTAGCTTGCAGCAATATAAGTAAGTTTTATAAGTCAAATTTCTACAAAGTCAAATTAGTCAAAAGATATACGTATTGAGAACTTTCTCAAAAACATACATATTCAAATTTTTATTGAATTCGTTAAACATTGAAATTAATCAAGAAATTAAAATCTAAAATTTTCACAAATACAATACTTCCCCCAGGAGGAAGTAATACATATATTTACCAAGGAATATTGATATGCAATCAGTAGTTGAAGTGGCAAATACAAAACCCACACAAATAAATTCAATCGTAAGAATAATTATCACTGCTTATCTGCAATAAAGTAGGATAAACTGCAGCTGAGACTCTTGACAGGTACCAATTACCATTATAAATGAGATGCATTCAATTTAATTTTCATAAATAAGAGCGCTATTCAAATAAGAAAGAGACAAAATAAATAATCAGTAAAATATACTGATTAGGTCTATGAATTGTACTAAGCAATCTGTAATTAGGTAAAAAAAGTATAAGTGGATTTAGAGGAGAGAGAAACACAAAAAGATTGTGAATTAAAAAGAATTGAAAAGAAAATGATTAAAAAATTCTGGAAACGAAAATAATAAATTAAAAATAAGGAATAGATGATAGTTTGGAGCGAGGGGAGGCGGTGTGAAAAAGTGTGAGGTAATGGGAGGTAGAAGGGGTGATGATACACCGCAAAAGAAGCAGAAGATGGAAATAGCGGCGGGGAAGTGATCTAAGCGATGCGACAGCGGGGAGTAAGCTGAATATATTGCTGCCTGAGAGCGCGCTGTTTTCAACCAATTATTTCTACTTGTGGTTGCATGACGGGCATGGGACTGTATATATAGATAAAGGGGTGGAGTGGTGGGTCGGGGGCGGTGGACGAGCTGCGTATACGAGAGAGTTAATGCCATAAATACATCAGCGTTATGAATGCCAGCAATTATATGAGCCCCGACGAGCTGGAGCGCCTCGTCGGTATATATGATATGATCCTTCGGCCAGGATGCCTCACCTTATGGCAACTGGTCCGGTTCTCACGTTAGATCGGTTATCCGACTCTGCCAATCGAATTATTTCCATCTGTCGCCTTGATGTGCTCGTGTTCTCCTTTGAAAACCTCCTTCCAGGAAAAATAAGACGCTTATCCTTAACACGCTCTCTGGCACGGAATCACCTATCTTGAAGAGTTCGATGAAAGCTTTCTGTTGCTTTGCGAAAATAATGAGGCGAATCCCATTGAAAGCCATGGTAGCTGCATTTACAAAAATTTACTGTCCGAGTCTGTAGTAATTTCTTAATGATAACCTTTAAATAAACTCCACTAATACAGAGTTGATAAGATTTTTATTTCTGTTTTCGTATAACACTATTTTATATTACTTTTTACAAAAAGGAAGAAAAATAACATTCTTTTCATTATCGGTATCATTAGACATTATAGTAATTTTGTAGTACCATGTAAAAGTAATTAAAAATTAAATCAACATATACATAATTATTACGTATATAAAATAAATATATAATTAAATGCATGTAATACAAATATTTAAAAAATCTTAACATACGTTGAAAAACAAACACTTTAACCAAACGCTAAACGTATGCTTTATACCGATCACATTAATTCTAAAACAAACTGGATACATTGATTTCGCAATTTGCCAAGAATCAGTTTTTAAGTTCATAGTCAACATTAATGTTAATTTAATTTTTTTATATACCTTGTATTAAAGTAATTATTATACTATAAAACACTCTAAAATTCATTTCACTTTTAACTCAAACCGTTTTTACTAAAATCATTTTTGACGTACTTTTAGACTTGAGATTATGATTTCAAGTCTTAAAATTAATTTAATCTAGTTCTAAACTTTAAAATATTCCAATTTTTAATAATTTTGGTATTAATATGTAAATAGTTTTAGACACGTTTTTTCTATGTAATTTTGTATGTTTCTTATTTAAATTGTTTATAAATAAAAACAGTTTTAATATATTATATCTCTAAAACTGTTAAGAATCCATTTAAAGTGCAGAACGGAAAGATTGATAATTTCATCAACTTTTATTAATTTTCTTTTGTTTCATCAAAGAGTGTTTCTTAAAACTCTTTACTTCATTAAACACTCTTCAGTAGATCATCCAGTGGTACTTGTGAAATTGAATCGTTACTATTCGCCGCCTTAAATTAGTCATGAACACCCACGCAAACCTACGCGAGTGTCAACATATTTATATTATACGAGTAAAGTTTCCAGAGGAAAGCATGAATGTTCCATAAAACTCATTCGTCCGAAATTCTAATACTTCAAAATGTTTTATGTCAAATTTCTATATATATAAACAGCCAAGTTCAACAAATAAGATTTTGATAGAACTAAATTATTATTAATCTCAATTTTCTTTCACTTAAGAAGATTTTTTAAAAATAATAAACTGGCAATTAATAGGTCTTTGATTTCGATCTTCAGTTAGTCCCCCATTTTTTTATACTTCGAATTTTTCAATTCATATTAATTAACGACATCAGGGTTTAGATACCGTATACCTTGAATTTAAAACTAGGTCGGTATAGTAGATTTCAGCTTCACATTTAATAAAAATGCTGATGATTGACATTTGTTTGTGAATAAAGTCAAAAACAATAAAAAATATTTTTTTATTTCAAATTTTGCAAGAATTTATATATTAATAAAGTCAACGCTTCTTCGATAACCATTTCTTCCAATGACATTTTAAAAGAAAAATTTGTATATATATGAACTATAGAGCTGGAAAATATATGTAAGAGGCGGTATCAGTTGCCTTTAAACTGCACACAGAGAATTTTATTTGGGTCAAATAAAAATTATTTGATTCTATTTAATGGTTTACTGTTCTATTATCCATTACTACATCTAAAGATTTTATTTTATTAAAGAAACAATTAATTTTATATAAATAAATGTATTTAACTTTGTACATGCAAAGTTGCATGTTGATACAATAAGTTTATTGAAAGTTATCATGACGACATTATTGTGTCTACAGACAGACACGAAGACAGACATACAGGCAGACACTTTTTGTAGATAATGTTTTTTGGACTCAGGGTACCCTAAAACGTCAAGATTTCATTAAATTAACCAAAGTCAGTTTTCGACCAAAACTAATACTTTCTCATGTGATGAGAATGTAAAAATAGTTATAGCTATTTTAAAAAAAACTCATTTTTTCCTTTGTTGTCCACTTCAACTGGTCTGGTTAGTTCGTCCCAGGACATGTCAAATTGTAGGGTAGGTTTCTTTGTTTTTCCACATTCCCCTATAATTTGTTGCAAATCCATAAATGTGTCTAATAATGGTGAACGTGAAAAGGATGATTTGTTGCTTTTCTCCTTATTTGTTTTAGTGTTTTCTTTTAGACTATTTAATTTTAGAATGAGTGGATTAGTTGTCCCAGAGTGGTTGCGTATTAGGAATTTTCTATTGGCTAATGATCTTAGGTAAAGAAGAGTAATATAATATTAGCATCCGACATTCGTATACTAATCGGGGTGGATCTCATGCAGCCTAGGATCACTCTTAATGCTTGGTTCTGAATTTGATCAAGAGTTTTGAGATTTGAGGCTGATGCGTTGGAAATGAATTGCGATTCCCACTTAAGATGTGATCTAGTCAATCCTTTAAAGATCGTGATCATTAGATTCGGGTTAGCCCCTCACAAAATTCTGGACATCTCATTTTGGAGTCCAACCTGGGTGTTCTCGATCTCAAGGAAACAGTTTGAGAAATCAAGTTTTGATTTTGAGAAAATAGTGAGTTGTAATTTAGTTGGAGAGATCGACAGGCCTATATCTTTCAACCATGGGATTAGATCGTTAATTGCTTTTTCTAGAAGATTAATGGCTTTTTGAGGATTTTTCGTGTTTACGTATAATAATGTCATCTGCAAACATAAGCCATTTTATAGTTTTGGTAATTATATTGTTGATTTTGCTATTTGCCAAGTTCAATAAAAGGGAAGATAGGACACCTCCCTGCAGAACGCCTATATTAGAGTCATTACTATTGTTATAATCAGTTGAGAAGCAGAGATGTTTGACTGTTATCAAGAAATTTACAAAGTTGATTATCTTATTGGGAGTGTGAATTTCAACCAGTCTATCATAAAAAACCCTAGGAAGAATATTATTAAATGCACCTTTGGGATCTACTGCAATTTTCTATGGTGTGTTCCTCTTTCGTAAATCTACTGGAAATGTCAGTAACTAAGACCGAGGCGCAGTCCGCAGTAGACCTGCCTTTTCTAAATCCGTATTGGTTGAGAGGGATCGCGTTTTTAGTATCGATATAGTGTTCCAATCTTTTGTGAACCATTCTTTCAAAGAGTTTGCAGAGCATTGAAGAGAGAGAAATCGGTCTATAACCCTTTCAATTGGGTTTTGGTAGAAAGATTACTCGAATATTTCTCCACTCTTCCGAAAAAGTTGAGTTAAGGTAGTACTCGTTGAATAACAACAATAGTAATCTTTTCGCTCTTTTAGGGAGTTTTCTGATTGTAAGATTAGTAATAGAGTCTAAACCGTGGTAGGAGTCTGGCATCCCATAATTCAAGGCTTGATAAAATTCATTTTCGGTAAAAGGAGGAGATTAGATAGTTTTTTGGTATAATAAACGTGTTTTTTCTCTTGCTGGTCTAAAATTATATATTTGTTTTTAAAAAAATGACATAAGACAACGTCTATGTCAATAATAGAGCTTTTGTCCTTCAAAGAAAGACCTCCTCAGTATGAATTTTTTACAATCAGTGAAATCTAAAAAATAATAAATAATTATGAATGCTATTTAAAAAATAACATACGAAAAAATTAAATAATGTCAAAAATACAGATCTTTTCTTTTTTCATCTAAGATAACCTAAAAACCCTACCTGTTTTCACAGTCATATTTTTTGACTAAATAGTCAATATTAGCAACTAAATTAAAAATTTAAGTTGCACGTCATAAGATTGCATGTCTAAAATTGCACATTTTTTATAGTTAGTTTAAATATGATTTTAAAACAGCATAAGTTATATATTAATTGTTTTTTGACATGTTCTCTTTAAATTGTCAAAACATAATTGTGAAAACAACCTAACCTTAATATGTCAGTTTAGATTATAGCTTAAAGTATCATACACAGTCAAGAGACGAAACGAGGGAACATCACCACACTGCTATTCTACAATTACAAAGTGATTCGAGAATTCTCCAGGAGAAAATTTTCTAAAACTATATCACAAAAATCAATTTCTCAAAAAAATAGTAACAAAAATAATAATAACAACAATAATAATCTACAATACAATTCTAAACATCGGTTTTTGAAATTAAATTAAAATATAATTCACTTAAGTTGGAGGAGATTAGAGTTTAAATCAAAAGTTTTGGGAAGATGAGTAGGAGGAACACCCTCTCTTACTAGTTCATTTTGAAGATTTTTAAATATGGTAGAGTCCGCGTCATTGAAGATGCCTGTTCTAAGACGTTGGGTGGAAAAAGCGAAGGCCTTAACTTTTGCCCAAGTATGTGTCATCCCAGAGGACTTATTCATGTTATTGCAAAAGTCGATCAAGGAGAACTTCTTTTTATTACGTAAGATAATGAAAAGGCCTATTTTACGGTTTGTTTAGATGATATTTATTATTTTGAAATCCCAACTAGTTTTGAACCATATATAGTTCCTCATCAGAGGTGTTCAATTTTTTGAGTATCGACAAAAAGTGGATTCACTAATTTTCTATTATTTCCGAATGTAGTTAATCGATTTCGATTTTTTAAAGCAAATTAAAGGTAATTTAGATATTCCATAAATACGTAATTTAATATTTTTTAATTGGATTGACGGTTTAGGAGCTATTTATGAATTTGTTTGGAATTTCTCATTACACAGGCACACAAACAGAAAAAAATTTTGTGACCCAGAGAACAGACCCTTATACTCCTACGTTTTTTAAGGGCGCTGAAGGGGGTAATAATCTAATCCAACAACCGAGATTAGAGTCAATAATTGATTGACCCCAACTAGATAGTCTGATCCTAGCTAACGCTGGGCATTCAGATATTATGTGAGTCGAAGTTTCGTTACTTGTCTCACACAATCTCTCTATACCTCCCTTAACCCAGCACGGCATTATTGCTAATGCTGGTTCTGGATCTATAAATTCCATCTCGGAACAGATTTCGCAAAGGCGTCTACTCTTTCATTACCCTTAATCCCCGAGTGGCCCGGTACCCAGATCAACGAATGTTTATTAGCTGAACCCAACTCATCTAGTACTCTATGGCACTCCCAAACGAGTTTTGATTCTATTGTGGGATTTTTCAGAGCCTCTTGCCCTTTGTTCCTTTTTGAATGGACATTTGGGCACAAGTTAAAATTGCACAGACCTCAGCCTGTGAAGCCATAGCATATTGTCCCAGTGACTCAGCCACTTTAATGCAGTCAGTTTTTCGAAAGATTCCAAAGCCTGCACCGCAGTCCATCTTGGAGCCGTCTGTATACCAGACTTCTTCCTCAAGTGGAAAACCCTTTTTCTAGTCCATTCTGGAAGGTATGAAAGTCTTAAAGCGGCGCTTCAATTTCATCATTTTGATCATTCAATCTTGAACCATACTCATTTCTGGGATTGATAGAATTGAACGTGGAAACTTTGTGTGTTTACTGACAAACTTCCACCTTCCTTACACGGTTAGCCTGCTCATAGTAACAGTAGCCTTTTTCACTGCTGCAATATGCAGAGGTACTTCGGCTAGTATACATCCCAAAGCCGCTATTGGCATGGTCCTCATAGCTCCCGTAATACCTCTAAGAACCATTGCTTGGAGTTGGTCCAGTTTTACTCTAATCATTACCAGTTGAGTCCTAGTCCACCAAACAACCACCACATGAAGAAACCTGAGTTTTAAAATTATCTGATAGAGTGAGTTGACCATATTGGGCCTCAGTCCTCACAATGACCCTATCTCCCTTCTACACGTCCAAAAAGTAGTACAGAACCTTCTATACTAATATTCGAAATGCTCCTTCCATATCAGCTTTTTGTCCAGGATTACTCCCAGATATTTAGCCGATTCTGAAAAAAAGATTTCTCTTCCATAAAATATGGGTTTCTTTAAATTCGGTACCTTATATTTCCTTGTGAAAACTACTTTATTCGTTTTCTCTGGGTTTATAGAAAGTCCAGTCTTAAGTGCACAATCCGAAAGATCTAAGAGGTGTGGGAATTTACTATTTAAATATTGATATTTTCAATCAGAATGGTTTCCCACTTAGCGTGTTCATTCTAATAACTGTAATCGCCAAATATTATAACTCAACAATTTATTTATATAATATTAACTCCTGAATCTCATAGAGATATACAAGACAACTGTATACAATACTGTCTGAATCAGAACTGGTAACTTCTTATAGTTACTCACTCATACCATACATACGTTTTAGCGCGATTCTACATTCTCATTTCGAAGAGTGGGGAATGAGTGGGGTTAGCCCTGCAGTGGCAATTCCCCACAGAGGGTCTAATTGAGTGCCCTCTCACAATTAGAAGAAAATCATCTGCATAACTTTGCGTATAATATCCCTAGCTATTAAGATTTCTAATCAGCTCATCTGCCACTAGGCACTTCTGCTTCTAGGGCCCTTTCGCGAAGCATGCTATCGATGCACTTAATTCTCGACTCGGGCACACCTTGCTTCCTAGCTACCCTACAGAAAGCTTTCCTAGAGGTGTTAGAGAAGGCATCTTCAATATCTAGAAATGTACCAACCTCATAGCCACCACAGCTATTTTGTCCCTCTATTCTAGCTACTGCAGAATGGAGGGCTGTTTTTACTGAGCAACCTTGTCTATGAGCAATACTATGCTGTCCTTGGTGTAAAGAATAATCCCTAAGACATTCTTGTTTGATAAAATTATCCACCAGTTTCTCTAACGTCTTTAATATGAAAGAAGTTAGACTAATTGGTCTGAAGTCCTTTACAACCGTATACCCTGATCGACCGGCTTTTAGAATATACACAAACCTCGTATTTTTCAAAGACACCGGTGTGTAACCAAGAGCTATACACGCTTTCAAAATTTTACACAGGGTCATCCTAATACATTTGAATCCCTTTTGCAAAAGAACCGGATATATTCCGTTTCCCTGAGGCCTTAAATGGTTGAAAATGTCTATTGCCCAATCAATCCCTTCTGAAGTCACAACTTTGGCTGTTAGTTTCCAATTTTTCCAACTTTCTCGGCTCCTACTTGATCCTACGCCATAGCTATTCTCCGATCTTTCTCTAAAATCCGGGAAATTTACTTCCATCAATTTCTTTAGACACTTCCTTTTATTCTGGGCATAGCGCTCATTGGGTAACTTAATGGTAGTTAATTTGGCCATTGGGTCTCGAGCTAGTACCTTATGGAGTCTTGATGCTTCTGGTACTCTTTCGATTCCCTCGCAAAAGCTCCTCAAGCTGATACAGCATGATATTCATCGTATGCTTGCTAGAATTGAGGCCTTGAGGTCCTTAATATATGAGGCCCAATCAGTCTTCCTAGGATTACGTCCCCATGTATGTTACCTATGTTTCAATTCCATTCTGAATGTAATAAGCCTTTGGTCCGAGAGGTATCCTCATCAGACACCCTCCAGTCTCTCACACCATCACACAAAGACTTGCAACAGATCGTAATATCCAACACTTCTTTTCTATTAACAGTAACGAAAGTTGGCTCATTACCCTGATTTAAAATTTCTAAATCTGTGTCTATTAAAAAATCTAAGAGTCTTCTGTCTCTCTCCTTGTAAACCCAATGTTTTGAATAAAATATATAACTGTCTGCATTGTTGTCAAGCTCTTGGCTTAAATCGCCGAAGCGCCTTATACCCTTGTTGCTTAATATACTATTTTTGCTTATATTAGTACATATTTGGAGAATAAAAATAATGGGTTGTTTTTAATTTTTATGTAATATCATAATCTGCAGACAGCATCCAGATCGAGACTCCAAAAAGTTAATTGTCCAATTGCGGACAGTTTATCTCAAGATTGACAAATTGGAAACAAAAAATCCTAACTGCTTTTTAAAAAGGAAGGTCTATATTATTAAATTTCAGTTTACTATTATTTCTTTTTTGTAGAAATTGAGAGTTCATAAGCAAAAAGAGGATACCGACAAATACACGGAATGAAAAAGTCCGTCAATCATTAATAGACTAGTATATTACTTTGAGACGGGGCACAAAATCATTGAATGGATAACATTCTTTGAGTCACAATCAATGACGAATTGCTTGCTAAAATTTAAAAAACTGTCATCAATATATAAAACTCGTTCACTAAAATTTAGAAAACTGTCTATTAAATTCATAGTTCCGATATTTTATTTACACTCTTAGACGCTTTAAGACCAACACATTTTCGCATTTTAACGCAAGTAACCTAAAACCCAAGACTCACATATATATTTGCATACTTATAATAACTACACGTAGAAACGCACACTTATAACACTTTAAGTTTAGAAGCGAATTGTTCTTATATACCAAATAACAAAATTTTTCACAACTTGTGAGAAATGATTTTGCACTAATAACTACATTTTAATTAGCGAGAAATATAAAAGAAAATATATTTTCATCGAGGTCAATTTCTAGACGCAATTCAACTGCAAATTATTAGTTAAGTTAAATATTCACATTACACATAATAGTATATAGGGATATATATATATATAGCAGACAGCAAAAACACATGGACTATAGAGAAACCGGAAGAAATGCGCATCGGTACACTGCGCAACAATGCGCTAGTGAAGAGCACCGATTTAGAATACGAGTCAACTAACGTTTCACAAACTTTAACTAATGATTCGTAAACATTCAAACATCCATTGATAACAATTCAGCATTGAATCTAAAACAATTGGTCCCATACTGGCATTCTAATCAATCCATGACTCGTTTTTTACACTTTTATGAAGTTTTTCAATTGTTAAGTAAAGTTAAGTAACCATCAATGGAAAAAGAATCCCGTTTCAAAGTAATATAATAATCCATTAATGGTTGACGGACTTTTTCTTTCCGTGTAGGGTTACTTCTGTTCTGTTTAAATGGCCTCTTGTATAAAACATATAGCCAGTTCATTAAAATAGGGTTACTTCGGACGGTTTTGGATATCTGGAAGTTTGACGTACGAAATTTATCATCTTTAGGGTCTTGTGTGATGATATTTCTAGTTAAAACTTTTTTATTTACCTCTGTTATTTTCTCTTTGAAATAAAAAAGCAAGTGTCCGGAGTTAGTCTTCAAAGCTGGGTAACTTTGGATACCTTACAATTTTTTGCGTTATTTCAATGTGTTTTGGATAATTATATTATTTAAGTATTATTGTCTTAGGGTCAGAATTTGTGAAATTTTCATAGAAAATAAAAAATGTTTTTTAAACCTAAATGTTATAAAAACATTTATATTTGGCCTTAGGAATGTGTCCATCAAAGAACAGAAAAAAAATTTCTTTTATAAAAGTTATTGCAAAATAAATATTTTTGCAACTTCTTTTTAAACAAAATTTTATTTCTCCTAAATGAATGAACCGATTTAAATGAACCAAGCGAAAATATAAAGGGGATAAATATACTTTGGTTTAGAATTAAGAAATTTTTAAAAATTTTAATTTAAACCCTTTAACAGTCCATGGCCCATATATGTCCACGAAAAGTACACGGAAAAAAATACGTGAATCCTTCCTTGAAAGTGCTTGACTTTTGGATAGGACACAAAATACAAGGCTGTTCCATATACTTTTTATTAGAAAATATAAGAAAGTCCTAGAATTATTCTAGTACTAGTATGGGCAACAGTGTTTTTTAAATTTTAACGAAAAGTCATTTGTTCAGTTTTATAAAGTACGTGAAAGATTAGTTGACTGCGCTTGAAAATTCTGTAGAGCATGCGCAGTGTGCGTTGCGCGTTTCTACCCAAGGTAAACGCAGCTGATCGTCTGTTTCCATTTGTGTTAATTTCAGATGTGAATATACTATTATTTTATGAAAAACAAATAGTGTTAATATATATTTGTCTTCAAGAATTGACTTTCAAAAAAATATTTTTTATTTTGTGTTTCTCACAAAACAGAATGTTATATAAGTCTCAGTTTTCAGTGAAATAGCATGTCTCAGAAGTCGTGAAAAATTTCACCATGTGGTATATAAGAACAATTCGATACGTACTTTTAAGTGTTAAGTGTGTGTTTATATTTAACTTATACGCGAATATATATGTGTGTTATAGGTTAGTTCATAAGTGTTGATGAACGTCGAAAAGTGATACAATAATTGTTCTTTGTTTGTGTGATTAATTATCCAAATATGTGAATGAATGAGTGAATTTCGGAAAACTCTGTGAACAAGTGGAAATTATTTTTTTATTTTACATTTTTTTTGAAAGTCAATGAAATTCTGAAGCAAGGTACTAGAAATTTTCATTGACTGCTTTTGAAACTCTCATGCAAAAGTACTAGACTGCTTTTAGTATTTTGTGTCGTATCCAAAAGTCAAGTACCGAGTCAATGAAAAATTCACGTACTTTTTTTTCCGTGTAGTGACACCTTTGCGTATGTGGACATATATTATTACCATCTCAAGAAAAAATACTAAACATAATTTGATTTGAATAGCGAAGAACATACTACTGTTTTTGGGGTCGCTGAATCAAAATCTGAAGTCAGATTTAAAAAATTCAAAATGGCTGACCAAGAATTGCGACTTTAAAAAAAAATTTCAAAATTGGTTGAAACTCGTTACTCGGGGGTTTTCGGGGTCTATGATTACAAGTATGATGTAAGATTTTCAAAATTCAAAATAGCGGATCCAATATGGCAGTTGGCAGATAATTTTAAGATTGATGCGATTCCATCGAAATTCATTTCTCGAGGGATTTTGAGGTCGCTGGATTTGAATTTGATGTTCGTTTAGCAATATGGCGGATAATTTCAAGATTAATGCGATTCGATTGAAATTTTGTTTTTCGGTGGTTTTTGTGGTATTTAAATTTGATGTTCGTTTTTCAAAATCCAAAATGGCAGATCCAATATGGCGGATAATTTCAAAATTTATGCGTTTCGATCGAAATTTGTTTCCTGTGGGTTTTTGGAATCGCTGAATTCGAATTTGATGTTCGTTTTTCTGTATCCTAAATTGTGGATTTAATATGTCGATCAAATTTTTTGAATACTGACAAATTTGTCTAAATTGTTTACTTAGGGGTTTTTTGGATCTTGAAGGCTATTTAAAAGTATATCACTTTCAATTCCGCTCTCGGCCGAGCCCAGAATCACGAACGAGGACGTGACGGTAAATGACTCCATCTTTGTTTTTGTATTTTATTTTTTAAATTTTTTTGCATATTTTTAGCAGTTTTTTTATTTCTAAGTTTTTTCAAAATCTCTTCTTTCCTTATGTGCAAAGAGGCACTTGATCACAATCTAAGCACATGTAAAAAGTCTTTCTGGACTTGTTTTCATCGTAACATAGTTTGCATCGTTTTCGATTTTTTTTGTTTTCAGAAATATAAGTCAGATAATGATTCTTAGTTATTTGGCGAGGATTTTTTGGAACGTTAAGATTTTTCCGATTTGAGCTTTTTAAAGCAGCATATTTCTCAATTATCTCTTTTACCAGAGCTCTTCGAAATTGTAATTGAGTCATCTTCTTACCATCACCTTGCAAGTGTTTGTATAAGATTGAAGCATTAAAAGCTGCAGATCAAAAAGATGAAATTGTAGTTTTTGATACCACTTAATTGTTTTTCTTATCACTTGGTATGAGGAAATCGACTGTTCAGTTTTTTCAACTTCACCCACATTGTTATTATATACGAGACAACAATATTGGGTTTCATTACTGACTCATTCGTAACACGGTTCTTTTTATTTATGCTAACCAGTGTGGGATTGTGCATGCTCGTTAATATAGTGACAACTTTCTTGTACTTCCATGCCATAAATGCGATTGTTGGTGTATGCATAACAAGCTTTTTACCAAGTTTTAAATTATTTGTCTTTACAGTTGGCATAAACTTACGATTCGAGCGCACAGTTTCACAGACCAATGTCTGTGGAACTGTGCTTTGTTCTCTACCAGCTGGTTGAATAATAGTGGAGATCTGTACCAATTATCAATGTACATTGATTTACCTTGACCACCGAGATCTGCTAATAAATCTTTAACGACACTTCCAGATATACCAACTCTACTAGATTTTTTTTCTATAATCTTAACCTGTGCAAACTTTGAGATCATAGGCATAACCCGTCTTCGATTCACAAAGCTTATATACTTTGATTTCAAAACGAGCTCGTTTTAATCTGTTAAACTGTTTAAAGTTCAGGCGACCTTTCACACAAATATCCTGAGCAGGCCTATAAACTTTTTGAAAGTTTTCAACCACAGACTCCAAAAGATGACAAATTTTTATTAATTTATCATCGTGATCTAACTCATCGTCAGAGAAATGAAGACATGATAATAAAAGTCTGAATCTCTTATATGCCAATGCATTAGAAAAAAGGCGTTTTTAATCATTTGTAATTACTCCAATACATTTACAATGCAGGTTTTTTTTCTACATAACTGTTAGTTTAAAAGCAAATCATTTCAAAAAGTATATTTTGTATATATAAAATATATATATAAATTAAATCATTTATAACAGTAGAGCTCGCTCTCCATTTTAAATATTCCTGAAGATTCTTCAAAGGCGCACTTAATGGCGTGCTTGATTATGTCTTAGAATCATCAGATTGTTGCTCAATTTCATTAGTGTTTGGATTTTCAATGTCCTGTTCTTCATTTCTTTCAGCATCACTTTCCTAAGTACTCCAATCTATTTCTTCGGTATCAGATCCACAAGAATATGGTGCATCTGATTCCAAACAAAAAAATGATTCATAAATTTTTCACTTTTTTGAAAATGACATCTTGTGACACCCCGAGATGAAATTTTCAACTTACATTGGCCTATAAAAACCTAGTTTAAAACTGATTCAAACCTTTTAACGATTGTTTGACCCTTATGGCATTACTTTAACGTTTAATCAACCTTCGATTGTATATTTCCAACCCTAAAAAAAATCTTATGAACCTCAAAAGAACTTCTTAATTTTATGATTCTGAAATAGTCAACCTTACTAACCTTCCTTTAACCCTAACATACATTACTTTCTTCCTCACCAACTTCGTTTAAACCTAAAACATCGATTTTAGAATCTCCTTTGTCCCAAAAATATCCTTTTTCGTTCCCGAAAACGGACCATAAAAATGTTGGCAATCATTAAAATGGGACCAAAAATTGTTAGCAATCCTAAAGTAAGTGTTTAAAGATGTTTAGCTTAGTGGATACGAAGAGGTATATATGAATAAATATACACAAAATAGAGTTTTGGGATTTCGAAATTTCCTACCCAAAAATTTACTATAGTAAAAACACAACTATCACATAGCCTAAAACTCATATTGCAGTTAGTTTTTCGTCAACTACGACAATGTTTGCACTCACTTTTTAAAAGTGTCGACTAAAATTTGATTTAAACAAAATTTATGTAATAAAAATATAAAAAAAAGAATTTTGTGCTTGTGTTGTGGGTGACAAGTAAGATAAAAACTATCAAGGAGTAGGTGGACTATAATAAACAGAAATCAAAAGGTTAATTAGCAAGGATTGTAATGTTTGGAGGTAAGTAATATTTATTTTGTGTAATAATATTAAATAACTTCAAATATCTCGGGTATTAGGCGTAAAAACCCAATATCCATTGTTAACCCTACATTAAAAAAATTATTTGAATCAAATGTTATATTACTGAGGCAATAATGAAACGATATTATTTTTTTTTCCCCTATAGGGGAGCGTGGGGTAATGGGAGCTTTTAAATTTCACGTACTTAAAAGACTTCAAATTCACTGTAATGTCTAGAAAATCTTCTACAACCTTTGTTTATATCATTCCAAAACAAACGATCACATTCTTGACAAATTTCTTTATTTCTTTATTTAAATTTTCTTTAAATTTCTTCACTAATGTAAAGACAAAGGAAAATGTATTTTTTGAGTTTTTGTTGTAAAATGCAAAATATTTCTAAACATCACCATAAGTAGTTAAAATCGTATTATTTAGTTCTGTTTTTTCATTATATTATAGGTATATTATAGGAGATAATAATAAAATGTGTTCATGTTTTTATTTTTTTATTCAAATTTTGTCCTGTAAAAATTTTGTGGGGTAATGGGAGAATTAGTGTCAGCCCAAAGAATTTTCTTTACTATGTTACGGCTTTTGTTATTTCTTTGAAAATTGTAAAAGATATCACCTTATGAACAAACTTTTAATTAAAAAATTATTTTTGTTGGAAAAAATGAAAAATTTAATTTTTTTTCAAAAATTTTGTATTAAATTATAATTTGGAAAAAAATTTATTCTAAATCTAAAGTTTTGGCTTCATTGTAAGTATTAACACTTTTTTCTATTAGAAAACAAAAAATATTCCTAAAAAATAAAAAAAATTTTAATTTCAAGTGAAAGCTCCCAATACCCCACAAATTGGGTGATAGTGTTACGTCCGTAACTTCTTAATATGCTTAAATTATCTATAATATTCAGGTGTGTATTTCTTTTAAACATATTGAATTATACATATATATTATACTAACGTATTTGAAATACGTATTCATACAATCTCTTCATATTATTGCATTATATTCAATATATTTAATAAGAAGGTAATTGTCATTATAAATTTGATATGTATTTAAACAAACTTATAAATTATAACAAATCCAAGAAAGATGGGTAATACTTTTCATGTAAAAAGAATAACGATAATCCATCAAACAGATTAATATAATCCCATAATCATTGGAGTGTATAAAACAAGCAGGCAGGTGTCTAATTTCTGGAAACTGAACTGAGAGGTACAACGGTCGCCCCTCAGCCCCCCTTAAACTATCGCTCTGGATTGCAACCTAGCAGCCACAAAAGAGAGAGACAACAGTCGCCCAGCAGTCACAACTGAGAGAGAAAAATAATCACTCCTCACGCCTCTTAGACAGTCATCACGGCATTGCAGCTAGTCGCTCCAACCCCCCTTAAAATCCAACCAACATCGACACGTGTATGATTCCAAAGAATTGATGAAGACAGTTTTATATAAAAGGGGATATGATTTCTACTCAAATCAGAGAGTAATTTTTTGGGAATCAACCAGTTTACATCGTCCAGTCAACGTTAGCACATCACATAGTTACAAGTGAATTCAAAGTACATCTTTGAAAAGTGAACAGTATATCTTCAAGTATTCTTTTCAAAGTGCATTGTTCGAAAGTGAACAATATATCCCCAAGTGTTAAAATTGAAGTGAACTGTAAATCAACCTTTTATTATACACCAATTTGCAAAATATAAATTTTAAACAATTTCCAAAATTATTAAATTGGAAATAATCTCAACAATCAAAGATCTAATATTGAAACAACACATTCCAAATTTCGAACCATCGAAATTTGCTCAAGAGGCGACAACCGTCTGGAAGAAAGCAGATATTTTCAAAATACAATACACTATCTCATTAGTGTAAACAAGAGGATTAATACCCAACCATTAAGGACAACAAGCAGAAGGCCCCTTTTCGTCTACCGCTCAACACCATTGAGATCGGACAACAGATTATCATCACACCACCAGTAATCGTTATTCTTTAAGTAAGATTTATAATTTTGTACTCATTGTAATTTTGTCAACTCTTTTCTTTCTTGTTGGTTTTTAAATAAATTATTCTCTCACATTTAGTAGGCTCATTGACTTATCCTCATCCCAAATTAGATTCATTTATGAAACTAATTTAAAACGAGGAACGCTAGGTATATTTAAAAAGGTTTCTCGTTTTGACGTAACAATAGCAAAAAATGTATTTTTTTGAAAATTTTTTTTTCCAATTTATTTTCTCTTTTTAAGTTTCTAATTAAACATAATTAAAGATAAATAACGAAATGAGTAGAAAATGACGAAAACAATGTATTATTATAAAGATAAGTTGGTTTTTTTAATAATTTTCCTTAAGGGGCTCCAATTCCCCCCCGCTCCCCTATACCTAGCATTTTCGCATGGTATTAAATATTTTGTATTTAGAACAAATATTATAAATTATTTCAACGTTGTCTCCAGATCATCACAATAAAAATTACCGCTGTATTAAATGACAATATTACCTGAATATTTCCAAGCATCGACACTACAATGTTGCCATGCTTTATTGCTTCAAGTCGAATATAACATTTGCAAAAATATTGGCAATATTTTTATGCAATATTAATTTATTTTATTTATTGTTTAGAATAGACAAGAATATTGTTAAATGGACGATGTAAAGCTGACGAGGGCCGATTATATCAACATCATGAATAAAAAGATTCCATCAAAATATATATAAAATACAAAAATAAGAAAGAGCAATATAAAAAAATTCGAATTTAGTGATGAGAAACTTAATAATAATGTTTGTTGTAACGTTTAAAGTTTAATTTAATTTAAAATGTAAAAACTATAATTGTAAAAGTAACAAATAATAAAAAATACATAAATCTGAAAAACGTCATTTTCTTTTATTTAATCCTGCTTGGCAATAAAATAGGCCATAAATATGAAAACACTCCAGACGCTACCTTAAGGAATCTTAACCCTACATGTACGTGCTTCATTAACAGGTATAAATCGCACTGTCGAACCTTCTATCAAACTTTTGAGGCTGCAAAATAAACCTTACAACACTATAATCAACCAGAAAATAGGAAAAACTAGACGAAAGTGACAAAATTTAGCCTGATTGTAGCTTCGTTAGGAGCAAATATCTATTATAAGTCGGTTTCAAATGAATATTATAAGATTTTTAAGGGGTAAAGAATTGTAGATTCAAAGCATGTTGAAAGAAGGCTGAAAATTTTGTCTTGGGACTTCGCCTTGAATTCATCAACAATTAGTTAAATCTAAATCAGTTTTGGAATCGGCCTTATACTACTTTTTTTATCCACTACATCATTATTCTACTGACAGGGAAACGATGCGAAATTCTTACTCATGTTCATAATTTCGAATTAAATTCAAATTCAGTAACTTCAAAAACTCCCAAGTATAAATATTTTCAGACAAATTCATCAACTTTTAGAAAATTAGGTCGTTTTATTAGGTCAGAAATTTTGGATTTTTAAAAAACGAATATCAAATTCAAATTCAGCGACCCCAGTAACCCTCGAAAAACGAATTTCGACCGAATCGCATCAATCTTGAAATTATCCGCCATATTCGAACCCGCAATTTTGAACTTTGAAAATCTGACATCATATTTGTAATCAGAGACCCCGAAAACCCCCGAGTAAGGAGTTTGAGGCGCATGATTATTCCCCAAATTTCATTTGACCAAACTGTCATTTTACTGAATTGAATTTATCCGAACTGTTATTTTAACAGTTAAACAGTTAATGTCCTTTTGCGAATCGCTATTTTTACGAATTGTCACTTTTGCGAAAAATCATTTTTGCGAAATATCATTTTAACGAATTGTTATTTTTACAAATCGTTACTGTTCCGAAATGTCATTTTTTCGAATTGTCACTTTTGGGAAACGTTATTTTTGCAAATTGTTATTTTTACGAATTCGTAAAAATGACAATTCGAAAAAATGACATTTCGGAACAATAACTATTCGTAAAAATAATATTTCGCACAAATGACTCTTCGCAAAAGTGACAATTCGTAAAAATAACGATTCGCAAACATGACATTTCGTAAAAAACAGTTCGGATAAATGCAATTCGGTAAAATGACAGTTCGGTCAAATGACATTTGGGGAATAATCATGCGCCTCACGAGTTTTAAGCGAATCTGAAATTTTTTTATAAGTTTTTGAAGTCGACACTTTGGATCCGACATTTTGGATTTTTTTAATTCTGACTTCAGATTCGGATTCAGCTACCTCCAAAACCCCCGAAAAATGAATTTCCCTAGAAACGCATTAATTTTAAAATTATACACCATATTAGATCGCCATATTGAATTTTTAAAAACTAACGTCAAGTTTGAATTCAGCGACCCCAACAATCAAATATGTAATGAAATCATATTTTTTTGTAAACATTTTTTCAGACCGTTTTTGGACCACAAGCGATTTTTAACTGGACTGGGAAGGGGTTAATGGTGTTATTAAGCAGAAAACGAAAAAAATTTTCATAAATAATTATTATTAAACAAAATTTTCTTTACAAATTGTTTGAATTTGTTTTTGTCTAAGGAAAAACTTCTACATAATTTGCATTTCATTTCAAAGCTATGTGTTTCTGTTCGCAAGACCGCAGAAGGGATTACTTTTTATATTTGATTTAAATAATCTCCTAAAGTTAATTAAACAATTTCTTCACTACATATTTAAAAAAGATACAAATATTATAGATAAAAATCGTTATGTCGATTGGATATTTTGTAAATAAGCTACATGCTTTCAAAATAGATTGTTCCCAAAATCATGAAAACATCATGAATTTTTTAAATTAAAAATCCATAACTTAAACAAAAAATTTTTTTGGGTTATAAAATTTTGTATATGGACGACTAGACAAGTAAGATAATTTCTTTTTGTCTTAACATTCTATGATTTTTTTACCAGCGTTGTGAGTTTTCAAAGTCAGAGGTATTTACTTTTTTAGCCGATAACACTGGTTTTAATCTTTATAAAAATATCCTATTAAAATTATATAAAATAAAGTAAGACCAAAAGAATTTGTAACACAACATCACATACACACACCTAAATACAATAAAATTTTCTTTATTGACGCAATATGTTAACTTAAATTAAATTATAAAAGAAATGTCTTAATAACCTGCATATTGCAGTATTTGGCAATAGGGTTGAGTGAAATACATATAAAATAAATTATTCTTCAAATATTTTCCATGTAGGATTTATTCAATATTCCTACAGATATTTCTTAATACTAGGAGTGGTACATCCAAATTACTGAACTTGTCTGTTGTCACTGCCTAATTTTGCAAGGTGGTAAAAATCCAGTTAGCCGAATTTTGTTGTCGAATATAGACAGTTTTTTGGTCTCTAGTGAAGGCCCAGAGCATTAGTTCCCTTTTAGCAAAAGCATTTCATAATTCAAGATTTTTGGAGACTGTTCGTAAAAAAGTAATTTGAAGAATAAGTGACATTTATTAAAGTCGAATTAAGACCTTTGAATCAAGAAGTTTGTCAAACGATATTGCAAGAGATACAAAGATTGTAAAGTAAGTATTATTTAATTACAATTGTCACAACACATACATGCACGAACAATATATATTCTAATATAATTTGTATCAAAAAATAGAGAAATAAAGTATTGCAAACTAAAGTAAAGTCAATATCCTGTCAAATTGTGTAATCATTCTTGTAAAAACATTTCATAAAAATAAATATATTTTCAATATCATATTCTTTATTAGTACAGTATTTCTGTCAACATATATCATTACCAGATTCTATTTTATTTATCCTGGAGATAAACCTTGATATTCGACTTTTCCATAATATGGTGTTTCAAGTACCATACAATTAAATAATAATTGTACAGAGAGAGAGTCCTCTACTTTTTTCAATTTTTATTAATTTTTCGAATCGAATTTTAAAATACAGTCGTATCAAATTCAGCCACTGTTTAGATTATTTATTTTATAGGTAAATTAAAAAAATCGAAGAAAAATTGTTAGTTTGTCTAAGTTTAGTTTCTCAGACCCATTATTTTTTATGCGGTTTTTGAAAAAATATTCTAGAAACCTAACGATACTTGTGGTCTCAGTGTTTTCTTCGTCTGTAAGTAATACTTTTGTCGCGTGCGACTACACAAGTGAAGGCAAAAAGCACCCGCGGAAAGGTCTTGCACTAATTGGAGTATGCTAACGACTGGAATCGGTCGTTTCCACGGAATCGTGGATCTAAGCCGCGACCTGCTACGAGTACTTACTGATAGGACTATGAAAAGCGTGGTCCGCAGATAATGCCGATAATGAAAGAAAGCGGAGCCGTCTTGATTTAATTGGGGTCCAGAGAATTAAACGTTGAGGGAGAGAGATGGAGGTATTACGATAGGGGCAGAAAGGGGGAGAATTTAAGGGTTCAGGATATGTATATGTAAAGGAAGCGAGAGAACCCCCTGCGGTTGAGACCAGGCCGAACGAATTAGAAATATAGTCACTGTACATGAGAATCGCGCGCCGAGCAGTGCAGCGCATCACGATCTTACAAAACACACAGCAAATTATGTAGCCAGCTATACAACCATTGGTAATCGGGTTTAAGTACAAAGGGCACTCGTCACAGGTGCAAGAAGAAGAGAAGAGACTGCATAGTGTGAGCACGTCTGCGTGGAACCCAGGCTTATACCAGCAGCAGTAGCAAATGCTCCAACATTGTGCATGTATCTTCAATTTCCCGCTGTGATTTTATTCGCTGATATCAAATAGCCAAGAAGATTTCATGTCGTTAAATGTCTTGCTTTTGATAAAGCGTATTTAATATTTAAATTCAATTCTTCAAATTCAAATATTTTTTTTAGTGATAACTTTCAATTTATTACACAACTGCAAACAATTATTTTTATTTTTTATGGAAATTCATACCAAATAGCACAATATTGCCAACAAACGATGATTATGTCTGCCCTGACAATGTTGACGCAATATTGTCTGGCAATATTTACGCAACATTGAAGCAACATGACCTGTCAATGATATAAAATATTAAAATACTAAAATAATTATAATATTTTTAATACCGCCTCGCAATATTGAGCTCAAATAATGTGCTATTTAGGATGAAACAATTAGTAATTAATGTATCGAGAATAAGTCCATATTTTAACGGAAGAATTTTATTGATTTTTATGTAAACAAGCATTCTTACCCTTACGCATATATCCATACATATTCTAGGATCTTCTCAAGGATGTTTAAACTGACAAAACTTTTTGAGTTATCCCTGAGATGTCTATACAATGTTCTGAATATTCATGTGAACTAAGAGCAAGTATATCATTCTAATTCGCAGTAAACTACGAGGTATTTAAAAGCGTTACAGCCTGAATTTGCACTAAAAAAGATTAAATTAATCCATTTTTGGGATAATATTTTCTATGACAAAAATGTGCATAAATCAAAACCAAATTATTTCTAAACCATTTAGAAAAATAAATCTTCCGATAGGGTATACGAACCAATTATCGAACGTGTACACCTATTTATCGAGTCAACAAATTCTTTTTTTGGCTTTAACATGGAATTACAAATAAAATGCAAAAAATGTTTAGTATTATGCTAATTAAGTGTTATAAATGTTAATGTGATATTAAAAATAAGAAAAAATCTATTTTTAAATATCGAGTTTTATCCTCGTTTCTTTATTATAAATTTTTTGTTTATACTATTTATTTTTGACTGACAAACCATTCTATTACAACATTCAGTGAAATACTCATCGTCGTTTTCATTTGAAGACATTGGTTGCTATTTCAGTTGATTAACTTAACATTGAAAATTGTAATTGGCTGCAATTACGTTAAATACATATTAAAGACGTTAATCGTACACATAATTGCAAGATGTTTGCGTATTTATCTTTACCACCATATTCATAACATGAAGCTCATTCTCATTCAAAATCTTCGAGAATTAATAAATTTTGACGATAATATAGATTTTTATTTGCATCTTTAAAAGAAGAAATGTTTTCGAGATATATCGTAAAACTTAATTAAAAACTAATAAAATAATACTTAAATTTATTAGTTATAATTAAGTTGAAATTCAATTGCAACTAAAATTTGATGTAAAAAAATCCAGTAAATCGTAATAGCAATTATTAATTTAACTTTAATTGTAGTAGGAAACAGTTACTGTTTATATGAAACTTATGTATTTTGTTATACTTTATAGCCTAAGTATGTCCTAAAGGTATATGTCCATATGGGAAGGATGGTAAATTTAATTGTTTTACAGAATTTGTAAAAAATATCACTTATTATGGGTTATATCATATATTATTTAAGACTCTTACACTGGCTAAACTAATATGTCAATAAAACTTGTTTTCGTAAATTAGTAGTAAAATGTTCTTGTTTTGCTCAACGACATCGATTACGTTACAATGTTTATTCACCTCAGCAGACATTTTAGAAATAGCTGAATTTTTACAATAGTTAGTTCTATGGGATGGTACACGAATTAAATTGTAAAAACGAAGATTTACAGGTGGAGCAAATAAAAGTTCACTTTCGAAACTAATTCTGAGTGATTGACAGAACCTTGAATTATTTCATTAAAAAACTAATAACTCTATGTAAAGAAAACGTGCAGACAATTTAGGAACACTCAAGGCCGTTCTAATATTAGTGTAATCATGATTATTTCGGTCGTAGAAAATGCCCAAACAATAAGCATCAAATTGAAGAAAGCGATTCTGAACTCTTTCAATACGTTGAATGTGCACCTCATAGATTGGAAACCAGATTAGAGAAGCAAATTCTAATATCAGTCTCACCAAAGAGAAAAATAATATTTTAAAAACTAATGGTTTTTTAAATATATAAGAGTTTCTGGTGATGAAGCCCAAAACTTTAAGAGCTTTACTTACAGTAAAATAGATATGTTCATTAAAGGACAATGTCTCATTAAATATAATTAAGTGAGATGGTCATTAATGACTTTTATTTTAATTTTTCATGTTAAATTGAGATGATTTCGAAATATTAAAGAAAAACAAATTAAAAAACGCCTGATAACAAAATAATAAATTGATATAATTGACACCAGAGATGGAGATCTATTTATAGTTGAAGGCGAAAGTTACAATCAAACGACATTGATTAAAGATTGGATTCAGTAGAGTATACTTGAAATTTTTAGCTACATGAAAACTGCATTGAATTTTATGATAAATGCTAAAAATGCGATCAGAAAAAGAGAAAAGTAATGTGAATAATTAAAAATTAAGTCTAAGCTAAAAGACAAAAATTTAAAGTATTACCCATCTCCAGAGGATTACCCGTTAGGAAAATCTACGTAATTGGTCGATTTTCACTTATAAAGACATTTATTTTTCACCCCTTGGCAGTCGATGACGTGAATACACGTCATGGTGCAGGTGGGCTCAAACTGTCAATGACGTGTATAGACGCAAGCAGATTTTTGGCTACAAAAACAAACAGATTCGTCCACAAATTGATACTCGGGGGTTTTCGGGGTCGCTGATTACGAATCCGATATCAGATTTTGAAAATTCAAAATGGCGGATCCAATATGGCAGACGACATTTTCAAAAAAATGTCATCGTTTGATTAAAAAAATTCAAAATAGCGGGTCCAATATGGCGGACATTTTCAAAAATTCATCGGATTCACTTGAAACTTGTTACTCAGGGGTTTTCAAGGCCGCTGATTACGAATCTAGCATAAGATTTTTAAAATTGAATGTGGCGTTTTTAATATGGCGGGCGCCATTTTCAAAAATTCCTCGGATTCACATGAAACTTGTTACTCAGCGGTTTTCGGGGTCGCTGATTACGAATCCAATATCAGATTTAAAAAATTCAAAACAGCGGATCCAATATGGCGGGCGCCATTTAATATATATTTAATATATATATATATATATAGAATTACTATAGCAATTTTTGCAAAAATGACATTTCGGAACAATAACTATTCGTAAAAATGACAATTCGTAAATATGATATTTCGCAAAAGTGTCAATTCGTATAAATGATAATTTGCAAAAGTGACATTTCTATAAAAAAAACAGTTTGGAAAAATGCAATTCGGTAAAATGACAGTTCGGTCAGATGACATTTGGGGAATAACCATGCACCTCTACCTTGATTAATGTGTCTGATCAAAACTTTTTCTTTATTTTTGTAATATAAGCTTCAAAAAGCTCACCCATCGAAAGCTTGCCTTGTAAGCTTGCTGCAATATTGTCTGTTAAGCTTTTATTAAAAGTGAATAAATTCACAAACAGTATTATTCATATTTCGCGAATTACAGTAAAGAAAAGTCGTCGATATATGAAAATAACTAATAATTAGTGACATTTCACCGCTTGTCTGTTGTATTTTACTAATTCAGATTTAGAGAGTCGCGTCAGGCAAAATATACGAAAGAGAAATAATAAACTCGAATTCGAATAAAGATCATTAAGTAAGAGCAAGTAAAGGTGCAGCATGGCAGTACAGCAGCATTCATGTTGGTCGCAGTGCTCTCGCGGGATTGTAAATCCCATGATCTGTCCATTGAGTCAGAGGACCCTGGCTATTAGGACCATCAACAGGATACTAAATGACGTCGGTGGAGGGCGCTTAAGTCCTGCTAAGGGCGACATAAAGTTGCGTGTACGAAAATGAATGTTTGCCGGAATTTATTATTAGCCGGGCCGCATCGTAATTCAAAGGTGGTTGGCGTTATCTTCATCAGGGGCTGAGCACCGGCATGGCACCGAACTGAGAGGTGCTCAGTCTGAACCTGGGCACCGCGTGAGTTCTTGCGATCCTCCACATCATTCCTATTACGTGGGTATTTCATATCCATACACTACCTGTACACAACGTGTCTTTATATTTTCGATACTTGTACGACAGTGTACGTCCAGCACAGAAGAGAGAGATGGAGTGGATTCACAGAGAGCCCCGTGCGGGGAGGATGTGCGGAATACTCGACGATGCAATAGGATCGTTGCATAAAATTAAGATTATTATTTAAGACAACCTGTAATAAAGTCTCTCATGTCAGCGAAATGTATTCCCGACGAGGCGATACTTTGGATGAGGGGTATCGTTTTAATCAACAAAATCCCACTGAAATTAACTCCTAAGATGTTGCAGTTTAATTGGCGTAAGCCTCCTAAGGCGTGCAACTTTTCAGATAAATTTCACGAGATGAATTTATTGCCGCGCTTGGAATTTATGACTTCGAAGAAGTTCTTTAAATCTTGATGTATTTCGTCTTATATTGCTGTATCAATCCCAAGAGTTGGATTGATGTAAAACCTGCTCAGTCGGCTTTTTACGATTATACAGCTCTGAGCAATACAAAGGTGTTTCTAAGGTAATATATATTAAAGCCTTTTGTTTCGTTGTATACATTTTTTTCAACAGTTACAAAATTTATAATGGTATGACTGCGGCAAACTTTTAATTAAAATTAAGACTTAATTTTAAACACAGTATTCAAAATTCCATAAATACAAAAAAACCAATTTTTAATAAAGAAAAATGTTAATTTTAGAATGATTTATGAATAAATATGTATGAAACTACGGAATAATGTATTATTATACAATCAAAAGCATTCGTAATTAGTTATTCAAAATAACACATTTGATACAATATTGCTTCAATATTGAACTATATATTTTTGCTAATATTGCTCGGCAATATTGAGATAATTGGCTAATAACAATAATATAGTCGCCTTGAGATACCATTGGTAATATTTGGACAATATTGTTTCAAATTCTGTTATTAACTTGAAACACATATCTTATAGTAATAAATTACCCAGATGGCATGTAAGATTGCGTAAAGCTTGATAAAAATTTATATTCCACAAATTTTTACAAAATAAAATTGTAAGAAATATTGTTTTTTCATATAATTTAGGTATAAAAACTTTTTTTGAATTATAATAAGAATTTAGTCGCATTTAATATATATAAAGAAAAAAATTAATACTGTAGTGACCTTACAGGTAGCAATACAGAAATCTTACTCTTTACAGTGTAAAAAATTTTTTTGGGAAAATTCCCCAAAATCTTGGTGACGCAACTTTAACCAAAAAAGGTAAATTTTCATTAAGAAAACTTGGGAAATTTTCCCCGTGAAATCTAGAGAACTTTCCCTTTAAAATATTTAGGAATTTTCCCCTTCAAATCTTAGAGAATTTTCCCTTGAAAGTCTTAGGGATTTTTTCCTTGAACCGATATGTTTATTTTTCCTTTGAAAGCTTGGTGAATTTTTTTAATTTAATAAATTTTGAGGCGCATGATTATTCCCCAAATGTCATTTGACCGAACTGTCATTTTACCGAATTGCATGTATCCGAACTGTTATTTTAACGAAATGTCACTTTTGCGAATCGACATTATTACGAATTGTCACTTTTGCGAAAAGTCATTTTTGCGAAATACCATTTTTACGAATTGTCATTTTTACGAATAGTTATTATTCCGAAATGTCATTTTTGCGAATCGACATTTTTAAGAATTCTCACTTTTGCGAAAAGTCATTTTTTCGAATTGTCATTTTTGCAAATTGTCATATATGCAAACTGATATTTTTTCGAATTGTCATTTTTGCGAAAATTAATATAGTAAACTTGTATGCATATATAGATTTACTATATTAATTTTCGCAAAAATGACAGTTCGCAACAGTGACATTTCGTAAAAATGACAATTCGAAAAAAATGTCATTTCGCATAAATGACAATTCGCAAAAATGACAATTTGAAAAAATGACTTTTCGCAAAAGTAACAATTCGTAAAAATATCGATTCGCAAAAATGAGATTTCGTAAAAATGGCAATTCGAAAAAATGACATTTCGGAACAACAACTATTCGTAAAAATGACAATTCGTAAAAATGATATTTCGCAAAAATGACTTTTCGCAAAAGTCACAATTCGTAAAAATGGCGATTCACAAAAGTGATAATTTGTTAAAATGATATTTCGCAAAAGTGACAATTCGTATTCTGATAACTACAATTCGGTAAAATGACAGTTCGGTCAAATGACATTTGGGGAATACTCATGCGCCTCTAAATTTTCGATACAAGGTTTTTTGTGTATAAAGAATGTCGAAGAAATTTCTAAAATTCTGATTAATTTATGATTACAAGTAAACACAAGTATTTTCTAAATACTAAATCTCAATGAAAAATTATAATTATGCGTTAATTAAAATAGTGCTACTGAATTTTACAATATTATCAATTAGTTTCTTTCCTTGCGGGTAAAAAATAGTCTTTGGATAATAATAAATATAATGACATCAATAAAAGGCCAACAGTTGGCAAACTTATTGCAATTCCGTAAAATATTCTATACTGTTATAGTTTTGAAGGTAAAAAAATAAGTACCTACATTGGTTTTTCGAGGCTAAAACTATAACTATTTTCCTGCTTGATCTTTTGTAAATAACCCTGTCTGACACTGATTTTGCCCCTTCAATAATTCCGGTCACTTTCGATAGATTTTGTCAAGCTGATTACGAATCTACAAAGAAAAGTGCTCTAGTACGTCAAGTTTTTGAAAAAATTATTAGTTAAAAAATCAAAAAACGTATGTTATTGAAAATTTTAGTAAATTTCAATTTTTTCAAATGACAAAATATTTTGTATAACAAAAACCTAATTTTTATTAATTATATGAATTAAATAAGTATTTAAGGGGTTATACTTGTTTGGAGGCTTAAAAAAGGGCATTTTTCAAAAAAATTTTGTAGGTACAGTTTTAAATTATTATTGGCAACTAATATACCATTTGATTAAGCAACTTTTAAAGAGTAAGAAAAAATTTTATTTTTACAAAATAACGGCTGTAGGATTCTGTAAACAGTGCTTAGTTTTTTGAAGACCTTCGCGGCGAGCAGCACAAGTGCCCTGGATCGACTTCTGGAATCAACAAAATTTTTTTTCATAAACTACATAAGAATCTTATGTAGTTTATGAAAAAAAATTAATATTGACTAGATAATATTAATATACTAATAATATTGACTAGATAATCTGATTATCTAGTCAAGTGCATATGATTATAATTTTAGAATTTTTTTGGTAGAATTGTGAGACTTGCAAAAAAAATCGCATTATTCACCCAAAAAATCGACTTTAATTATTCATAAAAAAATCCTGTTCATCAATTTTAAAGATCGTGTGTACTTCACTAGATAATCTATCTAAGATGCCACAGTTAAATTTTCAGGCTAATCGGACGAAAATTTTTCCTGTTCTACTGCTCGACGATTTGTAAAACATGGTTTTGAGTAAGACGCGTTTGAAGTTATAATGTTCTATTTTGCCACTTCAAAATTGATCAAGAAAAATTAAATTTAAGAACACTTCCAAGTTGTTTTCATGCAAGAACGTTATTGATTATTAATCTAAAGATGTTATAGTATATTTTAAACCAATAAAAAAATCGAAAAAAATTGCTAAACAAATATAACCTCTTAAGTAAAGTCAAAATAAAATAAAAAAGTTAGGGAAAATTAAAGATTTTTATGTGGATTTGAAATAAAATATATTTGTAAAAAATAAATTTTTAAAACTTATAATATGTCTAAAGATTGAAACAAGTCACAATTTCTTCACGAATTTCTGTAAATTATATTTTTTATTAACATCTGAAAATGTAAAATGTTTGTTAAGATAAAAATGTTTCATGAAAAAAATAATAATCGATACTAGACACAATCAGTTATCTTGAGTAGGAAGCAGCAACTAGAATTTAGAGAAATATAGATTTCTTTTGGCATAAATGTTGGTGACACTTCTCAGAGATGGCGGCACCAATGCAAAACAGGATTATTCCGATGTCAACGTGAGTAATAAAAATCATGCACTTCATATTTATCAATTAAACTAAATATACGGATATAACTAATAATCAAAATGATTAATAACATCAGTGTAAATTATTAAATGTTTCTAAAAGAAGAAAAAAAAATGTAATACCTACTTTATTCAATTGAATGTTAAGATTCAAAAATAGCTTCTGAATCGTTTAAAATATTTATTAACACCGTTTTAGTATTAATATGCTCCCATTTAAATTTTCCAGTAAATTAATTTTCTTCTCTTTTATTTTGTACGATTTATTTCTACAATTGCAAGTAAATAAGAAGTCACATTTGATCATCAGTTCACTTGTCTCTGTCATGTAATATCTTGAGCTTAATTAACCTAATTAATTAAATCATTTAAGTATACTAATATACCAGTTATCCAAGTAAGATTCTTTATCAGTTGTTCCATCAAGTATTTTTCAAAGTGTATACATATTTTTTAAAAAATAAGAATGTAATATATATTACGTTTTAACACCTTTTTATCATGAAGATAAATTTTTCTGGAACGTAAAAAAATGTTATATATAATTAATCAATTTTTGGGATTGTTTAACTTGACTTGATTTACGTTCAGTTGAACACAATTCAAAATAAGACTGCCATTCTTTATTCCCTGAAAATAGCAGATAATATGTAACCATTCTCACAAGCGAGTGCTTTAAATCAGACTGGACTTAATTATGCAGGACATTTCAGCATCGGACATCGACTTTCCTATATCTCACCTTCGTCGATAATGGTCCTGCGGAACTCGAAGAGCGAGAATCGCTTGTTTCGAGTTGGAAGAAAAGAAAGAGTATTTGTGTATAAGTAGAGGAGGACGAAGATGAAGAAGGGGTGGAAGAGAAAAGGAATACGAAGGCGATGAAGGCGCACGACGCGAAAGAGCGAGAGAACAATGGGTACCAGGTTCCATATCGAAAGCAATGGGGGGAACAGTGGACGGGAAAGGCGAAGAGGATGCAGAAAAAGATCCAGGTAAGAGAAGGCAAGCAAGGTGCCATGAATAAATCTGCCCTGTCTACTGTTTCTTCTACCCTCCTTCCTTTCTTCTCCGTTCATCTCTATCTTTGGCACCATCCTTCTTATCCCCGTCCACTCTTTCCTCCTGATTTTCCCGATTCTTTTTTCCATTATCAGACTCTATAAAAAAACGCTTTGGGATTTTAGTCCAATTGGGTAAGTACTATTAAGTCATCGAGAAAGAATTGCGACGCGACGCTTCACATAAACAAAGAAGCGTGTGCGGCTTTTAGCGAAATATTGTAATGAGTATGTAAATAATGAAGCCTCCTTTTTATCCAGCGTGCATATGCCTTTGTCTATATGACTTAGCTAAAATATGGTGGAATTTTTAATCCAACTGTGTGAGACCGTGGAAAGTACTCCGCTCGGCAAGTAGATTCATGGTAAAAGTATGGTGAAGTGATACGAAATCCGGGACCAAGCACACGGGAGGTGATAGGTAGAGGGAGAAGAGGAAGGTGGTAGCGGAGACAAGAGAACGTTTTTGTTTCCTAGTGACATTTATTTGGGCACGGGCTTGCTTTGCATAAGTCAGGTGTAGAGGTGTGTGAGTGGGGACACACCATAATATAAATCCTGTGGCTGGCACGAGGAGACTGCCCAGTCGCTACTTCAATACTCTCCGTCCTCACCCGCACCATGTCCCTTCTCATTGTCCAAGCCTCTCTATCTCACTTTTCTCCGTACCTTTAAAAACCCCCTTCTCTTAATTCCTATTCTCGTACGGTGCACCCTGTTCTGCATATAATGCAAACGTCCAACTGGTTCAGACTCAAGTTCACCCTGCGCTTGGCCTATACGCTCATCTATACCCAGCACAGCCATTCGGAACGTTCATGACTCGCGCGACGATCATTACGGAATCTTTAAATCTCGATGCGGACCGACTACAAAAAGCAGATAATCTAATCAATACCCGATGCTACAGCTTGCTTATAGCTAAATACAGACAATTAAGACCGGGAATAAGAAAAGTCTGGGGATTATCTATTTTCTTTTGTATTTTATACATTCTCATCAAACAGGGAAAAATCGTTAAATATAGCCGAAAAACGAAAAAAAAGAAATAATTTCTTTATTCAGAATATAATTCAGTTTCCTTTCGCAGTTATCCGGTCTTTCAGTTAGTACTTTGTTTTCTTCTGATAGAGTATCATATTTTCTGGTACAAATCTTCAAATCTGTTTTTAGTATTTTATTGCCTCTTTTTATGTCTTGTATATTTGAGTCCATTTTCTCTACCTTATTGTTTATTTGTAACCAAGTCGAAAAATTTTTGAAAGTATAAAAGAAAGTATTAGATGGAATTATGAATTTATTCAATAAAATAAAGAGAGACTAATCAATACCTACGAAAACTTTTTTGCGAGCTGAAGATGTTAACTCCCTTTCAAATTCGAGATCTCTTCAACAACTTCCACATCTTATTTTGAGAGATGGTGTGAAAAATTATTTAAGGTTGAAAATACCGTTAACATTTATCAAAATATTTGCACAGATCCGTTTAATTGTTAATCACAATTTAAGAATAACTTATAACAATAATATTTTGAAATTATTTAACAATTATTGCTGCGGAGAATCAATTTTGAAAGTGAGATAATTGTTTCCTGTTTTAAGAGTGTGAATGTTATAAAAATAATAGAAATAAGTAATATTTATGTTCCAGTAAAGTAATCCACTATATTTCAATAGTGGATTTTTGTATCGACCTTCTAAACTTCCCAGATGTAGAAAAAGTTAAATCGATAAATTATTTTATAAAAGCTATATGTAAAAACAAAATAGATTAAGATAATAACAAAGTGTAAATAGTAAAACAGTCTCATCGAAACCTCTTTGTATGAACCAGTGGTTCGAAACAAATAAACTTATATTTAAGAAATAATTTTTCTTATCGTTGAAATTGAAAAATTATTTTCTTCTTTATTTATAAGTTTGTTAGGGGAAAGTGAGAAGTTGTGCAACATGGGGAGTTGTGCAACATCTTAATATTTGTTAAATGGCAATTATTGTAATAGGTTTCAACTATTGTTAACTTCTTTTTTTGTTAAAATCTAACTTTTGTACTAGTACTCGTGTCACCCCAACAAGCATTTATAGTGATTTTCCAGATAGTGAGTTGAAATGTGTTTCAAAAAGTTTTTTTAAAACTTTGCGTCTCGGTCATTTACACAAAGTTTTTGAAGGTAATCAAAACGGTTAGTAAACAAAAATAATCAGGAGTTAATAACCTTTCGATAAACTAAATGCAATTTTGCATAAAAATTCGATGGTTAGATAATTATATGACTATTTTGATCATGTTGGAAGTGGGGAGTAGTGCAACATATCAGTTTTAATAACTATTTTACCTAATTCGAATTTTTCATAAGTTTTTGGTACTAATTATAAATGATTCGAATGTTTCATGTAATATTGCATGTAATTAAGCATGTAATTAAAATATTGTTCTTTAACCCCTTGGCAGTCTATGGCACATATACAGACCATTTAAAGTCGTGACACCTGAAAATAAAATAATAAATCTAATTCGATTTTAGTATCGGTGGATATTCTAAGGTTTATGAGGTCGCTGATTCCGAATTCGATATCAGATTTTAAAAATTTAAAATGGCAGATCCAATATGGCGGAATGTTTCAAATTGATGCGATTTGATCGAAATGCGTTACTCGGGGGTTTTGAGGTCGCTTATTCCGAATTTGATATCAGATTTTAAACATTCAAACTAGCTGATCCAATATGTAGAACTAAAAATCTAAAAATTAACCAGATTCGATGTAAATTTATTATTTTTACTTGGAAATTTTTTAAGTTAAATGTGAATTACACTCTTCGCTAAAACTGGAACCACTGAAAAAGACGTGGTAATACATAATAAACTCCTTTAAATTTATTTTGTCTAAATTGCATTCCTTTTTAACGTTCTATAGTTTAAATAAATAATACTTTTAATATTATGCCATTTTCTTTCATTTGTATCGGTGTTGCACAACTCCCTTCCTTTTTCTGAAAAGTAAAAAAACAGTGTTTTTGAAAAACAAGCAAAATTTTGAGTCCATTTTGATTTTTAATGAATTAATCATACCAAAAGATATGTTAGTAAAGTACTAAAAGCTCTATATGATAGAATTTGAAAAAAAATTTATAGTATTTTTGACCCGAAAATAAAACCCGTTGCTCAACTCCCCACTCTTCCCTACCTAAATGTTTCAAAGATTTTATATTCATAAGTATTTACTGTCTAAATTTGAATTAGTGAATGAATTTTTGCTTTTGAATTAATAAATTTCACGTATATATTAGTAGAAAATACTAATTTTATTATAGTAAAATTTATTAATTCATAAAAAGTAAAATTTCATTCAATTACACCGGATTACAAGGTTTTTAACACGATCAACGAAAACGATTTTTAGCTTCTTTAAACTATTGTTACTGAAAATCGAAATACGTGGCATAGAATATAACAGTCTTAAGTTAGTTAAAGATTTTTGGGGTCACTGATTACAAATTTAAAGTCAGATTTTAAAAGTTCAAAATGACGGCTTCAATATGGCGGACGAAAATATTAAAAATCTAACGGATTTGCTTAAAACTTATTACTCGGGGTTTTTGGGGTTGCTGATTACCAATTTGAAGTCAGATTTTAAAAATTCAAAATGGCGCATCCAATATGTCGGACAATAAAAAGTCAAAATCAAACTCCTTTTTTATGAAATCCTATATTGTATTAAATATAATATGGAAGCTTGGGGCTGGTAGTAATCCGGGTAAGAAGTAACACGCACACATAATAAACACATAATAAACTTAATTTCGACATGGCAAAAAAATTATTATTAAAATAATTATTTATCCTTTATTATTTTTATTTATCATTATTATTTTTTAAAAGTTTGTGTGAAATAAGTTTATAACAACTTCTACTTTCAATATGCTATATTGTTTTTACTGATATCAACATGAGTTAATATTAATTTAAAATTTAAATAATTTAACAATTTGTACTGTTGGGTTAGGTTGTAGCAGTTTAGTTTTTCTTTTATATGACACTGCTAGATATTAAATTTTTAATATTAATTTAGACAATTAAACTATAATACAATTAAAAAAGAACACTTTTGTCCATTTTATCAAGAAAAAATGTTATCTAAAATAGAATTTTTACTAATTTAAATTAGTTGACGACTTTTCACTAATTTAAATTTAGAACAGCAGCCTCTCTCTGCGAAAAAATAAGTTTCAAGAAAAGTATCTTTCTGTTCCCGCATATAAAGGCTTCAGTGTAACCTTATAAGTTCAAATATATTATATACAATACACAGAAAACACCTGAACTCAAAATGATCCCCGCGTACGGTACTCTATTTGATATGCAGCAAAAATAAGTCCAGGTTTTTTCTGCATCAAAATATATATGTCATGATTTTGAATAGCAGATGACAAACAAAAATAAAATTTTATATTTTATGAAAAATAAAAGAAGAAGAAAAAAGTGGAAAACAAATGTTTACTATTTCAAAATATAATAAATAAGTACTTTTAGTGATATTTGTAATATATTTGGAGACAAAATATCTTAAATAAACAACTTAACTTCTTTTTTCTATTAAAGAATATTTTAATTTAATTTGAATATTATAAGCTACTTATTTTTTAAACCAATAAAAATAATAATAAATAATAATAATAATAATTTATTAGGTATAAGATGTTAAGGACTAAAGACTCACCTTACATTTAATAAGTCAATATAATAATAATATTAATAATAATAATAATTGTGAACCAGAAAATTTATATTTCATTGCACTACATCGACTCCTGAATACATCATCACTATGAACTGAACAAGAATTTTTTCAATTTTGCATAATTTTTATACTTTTGGATATATTCATGTTGAAACTTTAATTCTACATGCAATTTTTAGAAAAGTTATCTTAAACTTTATAAAATTTTATAGCACAATGTGCAAAAGTATTAAAATATGTAAAACATTAAACTATTGAATAGATTGTATTAAAAATTTTGAAAAGTTTTACTAAACCGTTTGATTCACTAAAAATAATTTCTTCCACATCCGAAATATTATAAGAGAATCAAGGAAACAATAATTAAAGAAAAGAACATTTTGCACTACTTTTCCTTCTACTATAGAGAAAATTAAATTAGATTGTCACAGCTCTATAACAAAGGTCACCGTCGGAGTCGGAAGTCTCGCGAATTCCTTCAAAGTATAAGTAGCCCCGAAAATCGAATTACCAATGTTAAAGACCGTCAATTAAATTCGCAATTCCAATGAAACAAGTACGACCTAAAATTTTCAACAAAAATTGAAAATTGTGAAGATCCTATTAAAAAAAAAACTATTGCAATTTTTCTTTGTCCGAAAAATACAAATTTGAAAGCTAAGAAATTTCATATAAGAAATGAAGATTACACATTTTCACTGCGATGGCTTTACTATTTTTACAATTAATATATAAATAAATAAAATAAATAAAACTTACAATTAATTTTTGAAAATTATTTAAAAATAATTTTTGAAAGATTAAAAATCTAAAATAATCTCTAAAATAATCTCTAAATCTAAAATAATAAAAATTTGACTAATTTAAATAGTAAATCAGTATTTAACTAAAGAATTAGTAAAATTAATTATTAAAAATTCAGCGTGGTCACAAGTTTCAGTTTAGCAATTTTCCTGACATTTTCCTGACAATTTACTGACATTAAAATTATTTTCCCTTACAAAATTTTTTGTTTACAGTGAAAACATGAAAGTTTACGGAAAATGAGTAAAATTTATGAAATTTAATAATTTCTAAAAATTATAATTATAACCCTTCCTGAATTCAATTATTTTCTACAATTTTTAACTAAAGTTTATCTCTAAATCAATTATTTTAAATAATTTTCCGAAAGTTCTTCTAGAATTCAATAATTACTGTCCATGTTTTTTTCTTAAGTTATTAAGATATAATGCTTAAAAAAATTATAATAAAGAAATTCTAATTAATAATTTTCAATAATTTTTGAAAAATATTTTAAAATAATTTTTGAAAGATAATAATTTTTTAATTACACATTTGGGAAACTTCCAAATAACTGAAATTTGTTAAAATCTTTTAACAATAATTGAATTTTCGCAAATTATAAATAAAAATAATCAAATTTTTGAAACATTTTAATTATAAATTTATGACGATTACTCCGAAATTTTAATAAAAAAGTAAAGTATTTATAAATTTTTATTTACTTTGTTTAAATATAATTGAATCTTTAAAAATTTTAATAAAACCATTCTAAGAAACAGTTTTTAAAAATATTTTATGTATACCTAATTTTTTGAAAATAATTGAATTTTTTAAATCAATTTTTGTTTAATTTACAAAAACTAATTAATTTTTTGGTGAATTTTAATTACAAATTTTGAATATGATGTTTTTCTCCAAAATGTTATAAAAATAATTCTAAAATATTATTTTTTGTACATATTTCAATTTTTGCAAATATGTAATTAAAAATACTTAAAATATTAAATTTTAGAAAATTAGAACATAGTTTTCATTTATTTTCATTTGGCGTTTAAAGATTTTTCATTAAAATTTTTGATAATTCAATTATTTTCAAAATTTGCAATTAAAACTCTTTAAAAGTTGATTTTCAAAAATCGTAACAAAATACTTGAAAAAAATTAATTATTTTCAATTAAATTTTAAAAAATTTAAATTATTAAAAAAGATTTTTATTGTATACATTTATGAGAAAGTTAATTATCTTAAAAAGTGATTCAAAAATAATTTTTGAAAGATTTGTTTATAGTCATTTTTCACACTATGAAAATCGAAATAAATTGAAATTTATTTTTAAAAAATGTGGTATTTTGTTGCAATATTTGGAAGAAAAGTCAAAATAGTCGCAATTATTGAAAATAAGTCGAAAAAAGTCTAAATTTTCTTAATTTCGCTGGCAAAAAATTTTTTTCCTGGCATTTCCCTGAATTTACTGACCTGTGATCATCCGGAAATCTCTATTTTCTCAGTAAATGAAAAATATTTTTCTTTTTTCATTTATAAATAACGAATAATTATATGAATGACGAGAAATTTTGTGTCTCAAAGTTATTGAAGTATCTGACAAAGAAAAGGAACAAAAGTTAGTCTAATGTTATAAATTTATAATTTCGTGTTTTATATAAAAAGGATAAATTAAATTTTAAATTCAATTTAATAGAAGTGAAAAAATTTAATTTAATTTAACCTAATATTTAGCAAATATTTCTTATTGAAAAAAATTGTAATTTTTATTCAAATGCAATTTTTGATAGTTTAAATTGTTGGAATTTATATTATTTCCTATTCCACTAAAACAAATCTAAATTTTAATTAATTTTTTTCGTTTAAAATATTAAATTATGACATTGGATAGGGTTATTTGTGTTGCATCCTTCCAAATGAGTTGAAAATTACTGTATTTTTCTGCCTGCTTTAATGAAGACAAAAAAATTGTGTTCCTTTTTAATTCTAAAATTCTAATTACATTATCTTTTCGCTAAAAGAAACGGTTATAATTGATTGAAAATAGTATTTTTTTAGATGTAAATAATTCCTTTGTCCCATCCTCTTGATTTTCTGAATGGGAGGCAAAAAATATAAAACATTTATTGATCTGTCATCCAAAGGCGTCTTTACTTAAAAAATCTCATTTATTAAACTTTTGAAGAAACAAAAATATCCGCACTTGAAATTTTTTAATTTGAGTATTGAGTGCAAAACATTGTTTATTTTGAGATTTAGCGCTGAAACTTGCAGCGTCATTGACAACGTAACGTTTCCTTAATGTTTCCAATAATTAGCAAAATATTGTCAATATTGATAAAAGTTTCGATGCAATGTGAATGTCGAGTTATTATCACCAATAGCGAAGTGGTGAATTAATTGTTAAACAATTTATATACCTATGAATTTTATAATCTTTAAGAGATACATTTTCAAATTTACTTTAATAAACTATAGCATCATGAAAAATAAACCTTGTATATATTACATATAAATTTTCGTGGATCAGAAATATTTGCATATTTGCCCTTTGGAATCGTTTTTACGCCGTCGGGGTGGCTAATCACCCCGTGTGGCCGCTATGTTATAGAAGCGAAGTGTAGCCAATAAGGGTTAATGGCACTGAAAAAATCGGCTTTTCTTTAGAAGACACATTTTCATCACCCTTAATAAAATTAGTCTGTTAAGGGTGATAAAAATACATTTTTTCAAATAAAAATTTACGCTTATATTTTCTTGTTTCGTAAAAGTAGAGAGAGAGAGAGAGAGAGAGAGAGAGAGAATACGGAATATTGCAATTAGCTGCGCGGAGAAATAACTAACAGTAAGAAAGTAATAGTGTATTATATAAATGAAATTGTAAAGCGATACAGATAAAGAATGTATTTATATAATTGTTTTTATAAATTCGTGCAAATTATGGTTGAAAAAAATAAATATTTACGTCAAGTATTATGGTAATTGAATTTTTTCTGTTAACCCATTGAACGATATAAGATGATTAAATAAGTAGCAATCAGTAAGAGACACTTTAATTATTATCCTCAGCTATTAGCTTGACCGAGAAAAACGAGATTAATGCAAAAAAATGACCATTATAGTTGGGAAACAGATAACTCAGTCTCAGGAAGCCGTTTAAATGTCGAGACACGTTGCTCGACAGGTGTAGGTAGCGATTAGCATAACGTAATGAGTTGAACAAGCACGTAAACACGTCTCTAGTGATCGTACGATCTTTCCATCGCTCCGATCACCTTTAAATAGAAGTCACTAGTAACGGACAATGTTATATTCATTGGACAGAAATCACACCATGGTACATTTTTTACTTTTTCGTACAGTACATGTCCACATTGCAAAAGCACCCAAATGTATAATTGGACTTAAAAATTTATTTCCCCATTAAACTAGTTAGCATATTTTCAAAGTTATTTCTGAAGATCAATTTTTCCTGAATATTTTAAAATTCACGACAGATTAGAAAAAATTTGAAATTCTTAGAAATGGGAATTTAGAATTGTATAGTATTCCTCAATAATGCATCAGAAAAATAGTTGTACCATCAGACAATGGGGACATAATGTTCTATTACTTTTGCTTTATAATGACTACCTTCGATCTTAATGGGGATAGGAGATTTTTTTCTCCAGACAAGTGGAGCCATACTTTCCAGTATGCAGCAGAACCCATAGTGTACCTTATAAGGATTATAAGCTTCTGAGGTAGTCGGTAGGATAATAAGATGCTATACTTCGTGCTTTGCAGGTAAGACAACAAGTAACCCTCTCGATCGTGACCGCCTTTCTATCACCTTACGCCGCTCCACCCATGCAATGTTCATTCCAGGCTTCTGGTTACTAAAGATCAAGAATCTATTGATATTATTGCTTTTAAAATTATATTAAAACTTCCATTCTATTATATTAAGTTGAAGAATGACCGATCGACTCAAATAATGCTTTTTTCAACAATTAAATATACACTGTAGATTTTTAAATAAGAAGTAAAATTTTAAATAAAAATAAAACGCTTATAAAATAAATTAGGACGCGTACAAAATTTTAAATAAGACACGAGAATTTCTGTTATTTTGATGCGAGAATCAAGTCAAAACCATTTTTTTGATAATACTAGAACTAAAACAGCAATAATGTACTCATTTTTACCCTAGGGCAATAAAGTACCCATTATTACCCTAGGTCAATAAAGTACTGCTTACAGGTCAATAAAGTACCCATTATTACCCTAGGGCAATAGAGTGTACTTTATTGACCGCTACTCACAGGACAATAAAGTACTCATTATTTCCCTAGGGGATTAATAAACACTATTGACCAGCTGTGTTATATAAAGAAACATAGCATGCACCGTCACAGATAGCATAGAGTAACCATAATACGCCTTCGTTGCATAAAGTATAGTATGAAATTAATTGAATTAAAAGAATAGACTAATAAGAAAAATGTTATATACTCTTAATTTAAAAGATAAATTAAATTAAATTATAACAAGTATATAAAAATAAGCGTATTTCAACAAGGACAACGACGCTAGTTTATATAAAATGACAAATGGCAGAGACTATCAGTCAAATCAGAAAAATTTATAATAATCTCTCGAGCTATGGATATATGCATATGAAAATTTTTATTTTTTCCCCCTTAAATTTTGACCTTAACGTTAATAGGTTCTGTGAAATTAATAAGTTCAATATCGTGAGAATCACTTTATATGTAAAGATTAGACAATTTTCACCTACATATCGTAAGAATTGTGTTTGAATAGAAAGACTGGTATTGTCTGAATTTAAAGGGACATTGTTTCCGAATTTAACGACTTTTTTATAATGAAGCACGCGTCAAACTAAATGAACAGACAAGATTATATTTACATAATATAGTAGTAAACTTTTATGAAGGAAATTATTTAAATGAAATAATCTCTACAGTTTTATTTTCTTTTTCTTATTTACCTAGGTAGAAATTTCAACTCAGCATTGACCAGTCACTATGGAGAGTTTTTCTAGTTACTGGACAAAAAATCTAACAAGTGATTGGTTGAAAATGTAACGCGTTCCTTCTGCAGTCACATGGACAGTTTTCTGGTTAATATCTGTAATGAAACATAATTTTTTTCCTGGTTTTTGTTATTTTATTTATGTAATTATTAATTTATATTTATATATTTTAATTTTTGTGTTTATTCAGATCTTTAAAACTAATAGACAATGTCATAACAATAACAGTTAAATCTAAGATTAAGTTTTTCTTCTGTTTCCAAATAAATAAATTTTTTAACGTTTAATAAATAAATTTTACAAAATAAATATTTGTTGAAGAATAATGAGATGCTTTTAAAATTATAAAATTTATGAGAAAAATTGTTTAAATCCTTAATTAAATTTATTTATTTTTCTGAAAATGAACTAAATATAATTAATTCAATGAAAATGACATAGATTATCATCTTTAATATTTACTAGATTTACGATTTGCTTTTGTTTCTCCTTAAGGATTTAGATTATGAGATTGAAAGTCGAATAATTAGCGAGCTTCTCAGCACATTCAGCAAGGCTTGCTTTTGAAGAAATTTCCCCATTTGTACAGTTAATGGTGTCTTTCTTTAACTCTTTTTGTGGTGATTTAACCCTTTCTTAGCAAAAGTTCAATTTTTGCGACCAATCACATTCAAATTTTCCTGGTAATGACAGCATGATTTTTCCCTCTTTTAGCATCGTCAAAGTGTTCAAAAAATTCTTGAGATCAAAACTATTGTCCAACTGCCAACCATTTTACAATATTATATTTAATTTCTTTACACTTGAATATCCCATTAAATAGTAGTTAATGTAAATAAATTGATAATTATAAACATCTTTTAATTAATTTTTTACTTTTATATTTATATATGTTTTTGATAACATTTTCGAAATAACTTAGAAGAGACTATCGTATAGTATTTTAAAAAAAGGTGCCATTCCTAACAGTAAAAATGGACTATTTTCCTTTTTTTAAAAAGAAAAAGTCCAGTGAAAATAAAGTTTTTGTGACATAAATGCTCAAAAAAATATTTTTTTTTTTAAATGTATGTATGATTTTGGGGTCACTGAATCAAAATTCATGGTCGAAACTTCAAAATTCAAAATGGCGACTACAAAAATTAAAAAGTTAACGAATTCCTTAACTTTAAAATTTTTTTAGTTGCTATTTTGAATTTTGAATTTTCGACAACGGATTTGTATTCAGCAACCCCGAAAACACTCGAGTAGTCATTTTCAGACAAATTTGTTAACTTTGATATTTTTTGTCGCCATTTTGAAGCCGCCATTTTGAATTTAAAATTTAAAATTTTCGACTACGAAAGAGCAGAAAAATAATTCTAAATGTTACAAATAGCGTGACAAAAATATATAAGCCACAAGATAGGAATATAGAGAAAATTAAATATTAAAATGGCGGCTCATAAATGGAGTCTGAAGTTCAAATTTTTTTAAAAATTTCACCCGCAAGTACGAAATTGATAAAAGTGTTTAGATTAGCTTGAAACTTGTTACTTGGGGGTTTTAGGGATGGCTGATTATGAATCTAAAGTCCAATTTTCAATTTTCAAAATGGCGGATCCAATATGGCGGACAAATTTTTTAAAAACTCATTAGATTCGCTCGAAACTTGTTACTCGGGGGGTTTTTGGGGTCGTTGATTACGAATTTAAAGTCCAATTTTCAAAATTAAAAATGGCGGACGAATTTCCAAATAAAAACTCATCGGTTTGCCACGTATGGAGGGAAACGCGAACTGGAAAGACTTTTTTTTAATTTTTAAATTTTATATTTTTTTTATTTATAATATTTACACTTAAAGCTCAAAAAATCTAATTTTAATGGCTAAAGAACGTGATTAACGAATTTTAACAGACCGATGTGTTTTTATTTAAAAATTCGACCGCATTATTGGATCCGCCATTTTTAATTTTGAAGATTAGACATTAGATTCATATCAGCGACCCCAAAAATCCACGAGTAACAAGTTTCAAGCGAATCCAATGAGTTTTTTCCAAATTTGTCCGCCATATTGGATCCGACATTTTGAATTTCGAAAATTAGAACTTCAGGCTCCATTTTTAGCCGCCATTTTAATTTTTAATTTTCTCTACAGTCCCATCTTATAGCTTATATATATTTTTGTCACGTTATTTGTAATATTTGGAATTATTTTTCTGCTATTTCATAGTTGAAAAAATTGAAAATTCTAATGTTCCATCTTGAGACATAAGTAATTGATATATAACGTAAGGCATTGGTCACTTATGCAGGAAGATTTTTTTTTATTAGAAAATATTTTTTTAAAAACAATTTGTAATTAGTTTTTCTATTTAGTGACTTACAAGTATCTGAAACAATGTTCTTATTTCGATTCTGAACAGATTTTCTGGTCAGTGGCTTGACAAAAGTACTGATAAGAAGGCGCAAGGATATCTTTCCAATTAAACTGTCAAGACGCTTAGTAATGGCTTGCCAGATTCTATTGTCAAGGAAAACTCCACTAGATTTGGAATTTTATCAGCGCATAAAAAACTCCAAGAAAGAAAGTGTATGCAAAATTTACAAAGTAGAAAAAAACACTTCCATTGGTGTAAAAGCAAAATCGAAGAAAATTATTTCAAAAATCAAAAATTCTCACAACTAACTGAGCTTGGAAAATTTTTCTATAATTATAAAAGAAAAATTATGTCAATTTCTGAGACTCATAGGTTCAAATTATCTAATTCTATAAAGAAATGATTTTTCGTACAAGTAATAATTGCGTCCTAAATAAATTATTCAATCGATATCAGTTTTTGTTTATATTCAGGGACTTTAATCTTTTCTATTTGCTAAGCATCCAACATTATAATTTATTGTAATAAAAACTAAATAGTACTTTTTTATTATAATATATAGTCTACACTCTACAGCGGTTGGCTCATCTCTAATGTTCTGAAAGCGACAATTTAAATTAAAATTTGAAATAAAATATTGCTGTTTGTACTTATAAATATATGTATAACAAATCCCTTTAAACAAATTTCCATTTATTGTTTTTTGAAAAAAAGTTCCCAAATATATTTTAGTCTTAAAGTGATTTAAAGAGGTTAGGAGCAATATTTTTTATCTTAATTTCAAGTGCACGCTTATCTTACAATGCCCACTATAGGAGAGAACAATAGCCCCCTTGATTTGTGGAAAGCTAATGCTTCATCATTCCCACGATTAAGCATACTTGCTAAATGTTCCCCTGCCCTCGCAGACACTGAGACATCCAGTGAAAGAGTATTTTCCATTGGGGGAAATACTGTTACAAATAAAAGAACAAACCTGCTTTCCCAGCGTTTAAGGGAAATAATATTTTGTCACGACAATCCACCTTAGAATTTATTTAAAATAGTTTTTTGCTTTTAAAAATAGAATTGAAAATGCAATAAGTTGCTGTACCGGGAATGTATAAATTTACGAGAAAATTAAATTCTATGTTTCAAAAATACATTAATAAACTGAAGAATAACTTTTGTTTTAATATATTTTTATTGAAACTGTATTTTTCAAAAATTATACAATAAAACTACTTGGGTTACAGTAAGATCAAAGATTCAGTGCTGACACCATTATGATTTTATGTTAAGCAATGTATAGTAGAAACCAAAACTCGAGGGTTTTCGGAGTAGCTAATTACGAATCTAATATCTGATTTTCAAAATTCAAAATGGCGGATCCAATATGGCGGATGAAAAATTTAAAAACTATTTCGATTCGCTTGAAACTCGTTACTCGGGGGTTTTCGGGGTCGCTGATTACGAATCCAAAGTTTGTTTTCCAAAATTCAAAATGGCGGATCCAATATGGCGGATGAAAAATTTAAAAAATTTTCAGTTTCGCTTGAATCTTGCAACTCGGGGGATTTGGGGTTGCTGATTCTGAATCCGATGATTGTTTTTCAAAATTCAAAATGTCGATTCCAATATGGCGGACAAAATTACGAATTCGATGTTTGTTTTCAAAAATTAAAAATAACCGATTCAATATAGTGGACAAAGTTTAAAAAATTTTTTTGATTTACATATAAATTTTTACTTAAAAGGTATCTTGGCTCGATGACTACGAATCAGATGAATTTATGGATCTCTATGTAAGTTAGTATTTATTTGTAATAATGGTATGTTAAATTGTTCTTACCAATTCTTATGGTTATAGTCAAATGCAAATTTTAAAAAAAAAAATATTTATTTATTTATTCCTTTAAATTTATTTGAAATTATGAATTGAATTATAACTTGAAAAATTCGAAAAATATAAATATGTAACTTACTGTACAGATTAAAACAATCATCACATCGGTTAGCTTCACTATTTAAGGGACTGTCAAAGTCTATGCGATTTTTCCAATGAAGCTCTTTGGAAAAATCCAATCGACTTTAACATCCCGTTAATCTAATCGTAAGTAAATGATCATATAGGGGAGACTACAGGAGCAGTTGATACGTTGTGCAGTTGACAAAAAGCTCTAAAATGGGTACAAAGGAAAAATATTTAATTTTCATGAACCTTTTAATACTAAAGAAAGTGCATTTTTTAGTACAAGTTTTCAAAAAGTGTAGTTTGTAAAATATAGAGGTTTTTTTATATTTTTTTATAAAAAATCAATTAAGAAAATAGTTACGTACTTTGTAAAACTAAAGAAATTAATTTTGGTTAAAATTTTAAAAAACACTGTTTCCATACTAGTACTAAAGTAATATTAGGACTTTTTTCAGTATTTCCTTACTATATATATTGCTGGATGACGACTACTGCGAACCTGCTTTCCCACCCTGACCAGCCACCAATACTGGACTTCCGAAACCTTGCAACGTTCGAAATTTGTTGCTTGTAGCTGTCATGACATAAACGCCGTTTACCCAGGGACTTTGACATATGATTGCGTTGCCCACCTGAGGCAATCCTACCTGATTGCAGATACAAGCGAAATAAATTTCCGACAAGTATATCCCGAGCGAAAGATATAGAAAACAAATTCAACTTATTTTTGTAGCATCTCAAAAGAAGTCCATGTTAGATGACTTAGAATCTGCTTGACTCATTTTTCATGTATATCAAATTGAGTATGAATTTCGCATTCAATCTAAGACCATGTATTTTCAGTAAACTAAATTTTAACTCTACATTTATACTATAGAGGTTTTGCATTTAGCAGAAAAAAAAGAATATGCTAGTGTCGTGTTTCGTTCAAAAAAAAAAATTTTTTTGTGTCTGGGTTATCAGAGGAATTTATAAATATTTTAAAAAGACTGACATTGAACATTAAAAGAACTTATGTGAAATTTAGTAAAGTTATATTAGAATTTAAATAATATTCTTGATATTTGATATAAGTATATACTAAATTTCACATGAGTTTTTTTAAAGTTTAGTATTTTTTATACAAAAATTTTGCTTTGTCGCACTTTTTTCCCAGTTTGTAAAATACTTTTATAAAATTTAATATATATTCTCTCTCCGTGTATATAAATTTGAAGAAAAAAATTTTTTCTCTTCTTTTATTATTCCATACTATTAAAAATATTATAGGAATTCTAAAAAAATAATAAAATTTCACCCCAAGAATATTAAATTTTTTTAAAAAAACTACCCTATATAAACAAAAATCTACAGAATTACTTGGGGGTTCTCGAGGTCGCTGACTACAAATCCCGCGTCAGATTTTCAAAATATTCAAAATTTAAAATGGCGAATCCAATATGGCGGATGACATTTTTAAAAATCGATTCAATTTGACTAAACCTCGTTACATAGGCACTTTCAAAGGCAATGATTACGAATCAGGTGTTATTTTTTAAAAATTCAAAATGGCAGGTGGAACTCTTTGCTTTGTTCAACTACTATTCTGTTATGTCTATCTTGCGACCCCAAAAACCCCTGAGTAATGAACTTCAGGCAAATTGGATCGATTTTTTAAAAAAAGTCCGCCATATTGGATCCGCCATTTTGAATTTTGAAAAATTAACACCACATTCATAATCAGCGACCTCAATAACCCCCGATTCAAAAAGACTAGAGACAGGAGGAATAACTCAAGGAGTGGGGGTGACGTAGGAAGTGAGGGCAATGAAGGAATATTCTATATGTAGGTAGTTGGTGCGGTAACCAAAAATGGTTTACTGCGCAAGTATATATAGAACTATAGTATAGCACGTATAGCAGAAGAGCAAGAAAAGCATAACAACGGTAACAACGCAATGTATGATAGAGAGGTTATGAATAATGTAAAAGTGAAATTTAATTGTTATATATATTTATATAACAAATACGCTTGTGAGTAAAGTGAGGAAAAAAACGTGATTTTAGAATAATACTACTCTTATAGTTCTTGGCGAATTCGCCAAGATTTGTTCAAGGTATTGTATATAATTATGCTTTTGCATATTATTCTTAATTTTATTAGAATATATTTACCATTTATCACGCCACCATCACATCCACAATCTATTAAGCTGCAAATAGCAGGCATTTTTATTTTTTAGTTAAATTATATGTGATTCATTAATTTTATTTATTTATTTTTTATATTTTTCAACCCGTGAAAATTCTCGACATAACCACAAATATAACAATATTTTTGGTATCAACCGCGCAAAACAGATAAATGTGTTTATATGCGCAGAAGACTAATTTTCGTCTACTGCACCATCTGCTTGCCAAGACGCCACCTGCATTGCCCTCATATTTTGCGTCACCGTTCTCTGTAGTAATACAGCGAACTTACTCCTCCTGTCTCTAGTCTTCTTGCCCCGATTACAAATTTCCAAGGAATTTGTATCAATTTTTGAAAAAGTCGTTCGCCATATTGAATCCACTATTTTGAATTTTAAAAATTTTGAAAATCTGACCTCGGATTCGTCATCAGCGACCCCGAAAACGTATAGTATACCTTTCTGTTTGGAACATTTCGACTTTTCCTGAATTGCGTGACTCAAAGGGTTAGCATAATTTTTATAGTTTTATGTTTTATTGAGTAGTTCATAACCAACGCTTTGATATAACGAAAAAATTAAAGGAGAAATTTTTTTATTTATTTAGTATTTTTATGTTTACTTTTGTTATATATTATTGGGTGAGATGGCCATTAATGACTTTTATTTTAATTCTTTTATGTTAATTTTAGATGCTCAAAAATGTTAAAGAAAAACAAATTTAAAAATTTTTGATAACAAAATAATTGATTTAATTGTCCCCAGAGATGGAGGGTTGTAGAGAAAGTTGAAATTTTTGATAAATTTTTTTACAGATCTAAAGGAAACAAAAAATTTATGTTGAGATATAATCACAAGGTAATTTGTAATCCTGTTAATTATCTTGAACGAAAACTATATCAAAATCTTTGTTAAAGTTTCAATGTGCGTCTAGAGTTAGAATAGTTATGGCCGAATATGTCAAAAGATACACCATTTTACCTCGAAAGAAAACGTTTTTTAAATACTATTTTTGATATTTTACAAATGTAAAATGCAAAAAAACATTTGAATGTTGAACTTTTAAATTGTAAAATTGGTAAACTTTTGAGAGAATCGGATAGCACGGCTTGATGAGAAAGGACGACTTTAAAGATCTTCAGGATCTTAGTAGTTCACATATAGTTGGCAAGCTTCTCGACCTTATCTCCAAGTCTTCTGAGTTCCAACCAGGGACTGGAGTTCCGATACGTTACCGAATATGTTAGTGTGTAGGTGGTCGGGCATCGAAGTTCATGGAGAATCGGACGCACTGGGGCTCCAAAGAAGATCGTATCGTTTGAGCGAGTTTACGTAGAATTCCTCATTCTCTGCTCAGGTGCAGAGCATCGAGAGCTGCTGGACTAACCTCGCCTATATAGCGGCGCAAAAGTCAGTCCAGCTCCTGGTATCGCACTGCGAATCGTCTCCTGAATTCTCGGCGCATATATTATCGAACCCACGACGACGAAGGTTTGCCATCAGGAACCGCAGAACTTGGTGGATCGCCTCAAGCAAAGATCTTCGGCATCTGATTCTCTTTTGCTTTTCCACTGTGGAACCATTCTCAACCTCCTCTTTCGCTCCTTCGTCACCCTCAATCCTTTCCGTCTTTGTCTTGATCCACGACCTAAAGTACGAAGAACTCAACGCGTGTCCCCAACTCTTTCTCAGAACTCCACTGTTTAAGGCTCTTTATTTCAGAGTTACAGTATCAATCTCTATGCACTAAATTCTCTTCAAACAAGTTGGACAATATTCTTTAAAAGCTAAGAATAAATTTTCCCACATTTTTATTTAGTGGCTGCTGCATTCGAGAATCTCTCGACTTTCAAAAGAGAGAAAAAAATATATAACATGTGTATTCATTTGTTTCCAAGTATTTTTCATGAGATTCTCGTTTTTTCTACTCTTTTTGAACGATTTCTCGCTCAAATGCATCACTATTTATATTTAACTAAATTATTCATCTTTATATGGAAGTACTTTTTTTTACTCTTAGCAACTACTTGAACCATCTTAAGTGCGAAAATGGAAGCGGCCTGAAACTGGTCCAGGGCTACTATTTTGAAATTTTACTTCACTTCATGTTCATTTTCATTTTTCACATTCAATAAACATATTTTCATTTTCACTTCGACAGATTTCTAATTTCACTTTCATTTTCACTTTCACTTAGACAAATTTTTATCATCATAGATTTTTATTTTCACTTTGACAGTTTTCTATTTTTACTTTCTTTTTCGCTTTTCCTTTTACATTGACAGATTTTTATAGTTTCTATTTTCACTTTCATTTTCACTTCCACTTTCACTTTGATAAATTTCTATCCTCATTTTCCTTTTCACTATGACAGATTTATATGTCCACTTTCTTTTCACTGTCACTTTGACAGTTTTCTATTTTTACTTTCTTTTCCGCTTTCACTTTCACATTTACAGATTTTTATTTTAACTTTCATTGTCACTATAACCTATTTATATTCTCAATTTCCCTTTGACAGATTTCATTTAATCTTCTTGTTCACTTTCACTTTGATAGATATAATTATTTATTTTCAAAATTCAAATTCAGCTTTGTTAGATTTTCACTTTGATTTTTATTTTGATAAATTCTTATTTTCACTTTTATTATCACATTCATTTTCATTTAAGGTATTTCGCCTTAAAAGATATCTATCAAAGTGAAAGTGACAATGAACGTAAAAATAGAAAACTTTCAAAGTGAAACTGAAAATAAAAGTGAGAATATAATTCTGTCAAATTGACAATGAAAATAAAAGGGAAAATATAAATCTTTAATGGTAAAATAAAAATGAGTATAAAAATTTATCAAAGAGAAAACGAAGTAAAATATAAATCTGTGAAAGTGAGAGTGAGAATAAAAATTTGTTAATGTGAAAATGAAAGTGAAAATAAAAATCTGTCAAAAAGAAAGTGAAAATAGAAATTTATTAAAGTGAAAGTAAAATTGAAAGTAAAAATAAAAATGTATCAAAGTGAAAGTGAAATTGAAAATGAGAATGAATTTATTGATTAGCTTTAAAAAACGGTTGTAATATGGTGGATGATAAAATTAAAAAAACCAAATTGCCTTGAAATTACAAATTCTTAAAACATTTAATTTAAAGAAAAGACTCATGTATACTGACGGATATTTGTGGAATAATACTAAATAAGTGAACGATATAATTTTCTTAAGGTCTGATGTAATCATCATTATCGTGATATATCGATTGTTACGTTAGTTTATATAATTTTATTAAATGTAATATATTCAATTATTTAATTATAAATAATTATCCCTAAAGAATCTCAATAAGACACAGAAATATTTTAAAACCAAATAGTGATGTCACTTGAAAATATTTTTTTCAAACATTATGTTCCCTAAACAGTACGTAAAAGTATCTTGATCCACTGTAATATTACATTGAATATTCATAATATTGGCAGTAATATTACAGTGATCTTACTGTCTTTATTAAAACAGTAAATTAACAATCAGATACTTTGTGTATGTGTTTTTAACCCTCTACGTAAGTGGGACATATTTGTCCCACTTACAAAAAGCTCAATATCTATAAACAAAATTAATATTTTTCATTTAAATTTGGTGCGTTTTCTTTAGCAAAGAGCCGGCTTTTTATCAGTTTAGTAAACTGATTTATTAATTATTATAATTATTGTATAATATAATAATATAATTGATATATAATTAATAATCTACTTAGGGATTAATTAGTAATCAGTGACTCTAATTGTCCCAGTAACTTTTGCAATTTTTCTGCAGACATTACTAGACCAATGTTAAACTTTTTCCTGTCTTTGCAATTTTGCACTTTAGATATAATCAGATGATAAATATTTTGCAATTAATTTTGAAAACATTACATTAATGAACGTTGAGAAATATGTCAGTTTCAGAAATATGTTGAAGCAAAATTTGACAGGAACTAAATCGCCAACTTAACGTCGCTTATCAAAAACTCTTGATGTTTATGGGCCTGTATCGTCGCTGGGTTGGAGCAAAATGATCGGTTCATAAAGCATTTGGCCGCGACCGTCTACGACCACAAAGAAGTCCTGTGTCTTAGCGGTCTGTGGCAGGCACACACAAATGCTATGCGCTACAGTATAGTCATTGAAGGACGCACTATTGCTAATACACAACTTCACCTTTATATGCAGGAGGATCATATTCAGAATCTATGTGAGACCAACCGCGAAGGAAGGATGCGATGCGGTCTCGAGGCCTCATCGCCCTACGTACGCAGTAAAGCCAGGACGAATCGGTGCGATGCACGCAACGATGACTTTAAATCATTCCTACTAAAGCCCTCCGTCTGACTGCCTTTCTTCATCCCCTGACTCTCCTTCACCTCATTTTGGTGCCCTCCAACTATTGAGATTTCTACAAAAATACATCCTCAGCTATTAAAAAAGGAAATCTCTCGAGTAACAACATTTTTTGTTTTACCTGCCTTTACAAAAAGGCAAATTTTTGCTACGAATATTTTATTCAACTCAATTTTATATTTCTGAAATAATATTTCTATTATCCCTTCGTGCCTCCGCTCTGGGACAGATATGTCCCACTTAGAAAAAGTTATGTTATTCTTATAAAAGTCAACCAATTAATTTGCAGTAAAGTTCTTTCTACTCTGAGTGGCCGCTGCTACAATTAAGAAAATAATAAATTACTTAGTACCTACGATTATAATTATTATAAACAATCTCCTCAAATTCGCTTGAAACTTGATATTCAGGGGTTTTCGGGGTCACAATTTTGAATTTTTTAAATCAAACTTCAGATTCGTAATCAGCGACCCTGAAAACCTCCGAACAACAAGTTTTATGTAAATTTGAGCAATTTTGAAATAAATATCCACCATATTGAATCCGACATTTTGAATTTTCAAAATTTTGAAAATCTGACTTCAGATTCGTAATCAGCGACCCCAAAAACCCCTGAGTAACAAGTTTCAACAAAATCGCTGGGTTTCTCGAGAGCACGAAAGGGGTTAATAAATAAACTTTCGTTCGGATTGTAAACCCACTTTACTTCTTATACATACTTTATTTAAGGATGTTCAATTAACTCTGAAATCCTATAATAAAAAATACCTCCAATTATCACCCTAAAAAAATGGAGCTCACAAACTTAAATAACGTTAAGTTGGGATAAACTTATACACTTTAGAGTCAGTTTTTCTTGTAAAAATGACGATGTCTACAAAATCGGCAAAATTATTAAAGATCCTTATCACCTATATTACCAAAATCCGGAAGGTTGTTTAAATTCATGCAGAACCAAGATTATAATACAAAAATAATGATATAGCTATATACATGACACCTGCGACTTTCTGCTCCCTACACACTTCTGCCCTCTTCGTGTGATTCTCGCATCTTAGTCAACGGTTATATTTTATTATATTAGATTTTAATTTTTCGCTTTAGTCTTATTTGTGATTTTTCAAGTTATGAATATTCTATCATTTAGGCCCTTTATGTTTTCTGACCTGCAAATATTTTATTATATTAAATTTATAAATAATTATTATAATCTAACTATATTTAAAAAAATCAATAAATAATCAACTAAAAAAAATATTTTTAATTTTCGTTAAATACCCGGCAGTCGTTTCTTGTCAATCGTAGTCAGTAGTTGTGAATATGAACTTTAATAGGATATGTTTTATTATTTGTATTTTCTGGAAAGAAATTCTTGCAGAACGTTCAACAATTAGTCTAGAAAAACCTGCAACAACAGATTACTTTGATGGATTTGTAAATTATCTGAAAAACGAATCTAAATTGTATCGAGTTGTGTTTATTCTTGAAGATCAATTCGAAAATACAGATCCAATGCTGAATTCGCTAATGAAAGAAGTCAGTCATGTTTAAAAAATCTCAAGATCAAAATAAAGATTTACAATTTTTCTAACAAGCAAACAATAATTTTAACTTCTTTCTTTTCTAGAATATATATAGAAAACTATTATGGTCGAATGCATTATAGAAGTTCGACATTATTTGTTTTTCAAGCAAACAATAATAGTACAATGAGTTCAATTGAAAATCATCTTAAGGAGGTCAATTTAAAAACAGAATTAGGACTACAGAGTTGTTTAATTATGAACTCTTTTAATTCAACTCATGAGTATCTTAACAGTACCTTGCATTCTTTTTGGGGATGGAAATATTTGAACGTTACAATTATGAATTACAATATAAAACACCAAGAGACACCTTTTTTAAGTCATATAAATCCTTTTACAAAAACCATCACTGCCCAAAAGATAACATCTAAAATTCAATGGTTTCCTGATAAAATAACCGATCTTAAGGGGAAAAAATTGGACTTCTACTTCAGTTCTTATAGTAGAGATAATGATCGTAAGCAATAAAACGGTAGTTCGAAAAAAGGACTACAGAATTTTTTTCTCGAGTAATGAATTCTAAACTTACACAAAAATTAATAAATGGTTTGGAACCAATGTTCCTTAACGAGATTAAAACATTTATAAGACCATTAATGCTTATAATTTACGAATTCAAAAAATTGATGTCGTTTAAAGCTGTAATTCCAAGAACGGAAAAGATCACAAAAGATATTGTTTTTTCATCGGAACTATTTCACATGATAATGGCAACAATTTGTACGATTGTCATCATTCTACTCACAGCTTACTTTTTAAAATTTAATAGAACTACATGGCAACCTTTAAACATCAGTCAAATTATAATTGGAATGCCCGCAAATCGAGAACCAAATAACTGGTTAGAAAGAATTGTATTTGGTTCTTTATTGATTGCATGCACTGTTTACACAGGTTTTATCTTTTCGGTAATTTTGGACATTAGTCTGCAGCCGGTACCTGAAATTTCGACTTTGCAAGAATTAGCTGATTCGTCTTTAATACCGCGAATGGATTGGAGTACTAAAGGACAAATAACTCTATTTACTACAAATCGTCACCTTAAAAAGTTAATAGCTAAAGCAGAAGTTTTTGAACATAATTCTTCGTTCCAGAGGAAAAAATTGTTTAGAATATTTGACGAGGTATAGAAATATAAGCTGCATTCTTCCTGATGCTGAAAATTATGTTAATGCATATTCAACATCAAAAGGAAAAGAGTTAAATGTTAAAATATTGCCAGAAACAGTTGGTTATCACTTTTTGTCCTGGGGAAGTGTTAATAATTCGCCTTTCTCAGATTTTTACAATAAAATAATTCAAAGAGCTGTAGAGTTTGGGCTTTTTGATGAAGTTTATTCTATAAATAACGTACTGCCTGGAAAAATTTCACCGCCAGAAGAGATTAAACAGGAAAAACTGTTTTACATAATATCTTATGTATTAGGCTTTGGATACTCTGTTTCAATAATCAGCTTTTTAATTTAATTGTTAACAACAATTTTCAGTAACAAATTTTTTAACTTGTATACGAGATTCAGATTTGGAAATTAAATATAGATGCATCGTTCAATGACGAGATGAGATACATTGATGTTCAATTAGTACCAAAGTTTTTGTAGCGGCACAATGTTAACTACTTTTTAACGAAAGTTTAATTATCGACAGATGATCTAATTAATAAAAAAACAATTTTTGTTATTTTAAATAAATAACTTTTAAGTAAATAAATTTTTTAAAATAAATAACATTCTTTTACAATAGGTACTATCATTAACCAAATTTTATTCGTTATACAGTAATGTTTAAACTTAAAACTTATGAGTTTGACTACAGAGACTTTAACCATTAACCATTCCAATAAATTTTTACACCATTAACCACTCTGCGATGAAAAAAGTTGATACTTTTAAGGATTTAGGAGTCTATCTCTATTCATCCTTACGTTCCTTAATCTCATCGATTCCCCTCATCTTCTATCTCAAATCTCATTCTTTCCTCCACATCATTACACTCGCTCAAATTGTTTTTATATCTTCAAGTAACTTCTCACAATAATCCTATTGATACAATAATTTAAACTCTCAATGATATTGCTGCCAGTAATTTATCATTAGATATCTTTGATATGTTATTCAATATTGTTGATTGAAAATAATTTACAGATTTTGTAAGAGATTTATATTAAAAAAATGTAACATTCTATCTTTATACCTTTACAATAGTAAATACCGAACATATTTTATACTTTATAATAAGATTAAATAGAGTAAGAGGAGAATAAATTGCGAGTTTGACATTTATATTGTTTAAATATTTAGCATACACATTTAAATATTTAGCAAAGCAGAAGCAGAATTTTATCATCATAAATTATCAGAGGTATTCTTCGCAATAAGCATCTTGCTGAACCTTATAAAATCATATTGACTATGTCAGGGTCAAGGCAAGTGACCTGGTCATGGAACCTTTAAGAATGTAATGTTCCAGTCGTGGCTGCACAGTAATATGCAATGAATGTCACAATTGTAGTGAAGATTTGCACTAATTTATCATTTCAATAAGATAAAAATTATATATTTCGAATTTTTTTTTCTACCTACCTACTGAAACTTTGTAAATAAACAAAAAAATATCCATTACTGATAACTTACCTATGAAAAACAACTTTTATCGTTTTTTTCCTTTTTATATTAAAAATTATTATGATTTTCAACTTTGACTAAAATATAAAATAAAAATTCAATAAATTTACTTCCATTTCCACCCGTGATTTTAGGAAATTTTATGAATTTTTATGAGTTAAAGTTACTACAAGATCTTCATCACCTGAGGCATATTTTAATACATAAGTTTTAATGTTTCAAATCCATATAGATATTTTATTTAAATATAGTTCCGTGAAATTATGTTAATTAACCCTTTTAAATAATTAAAAAAATGACTTTTGCCATCAAGGGTTCAATTTTTTTTTTTATTTTAGACTTAAAATTATTATTAGGAGACATATCAGAAACAATGTCAAGAAAATATCAAAATAGCCAAATACTTTTGGGTTAAAGTGAATAGTGACATCCACATTTTTTTACGAAAATAGTATCTCCAAACTTATTCTTAAAATTTGTAATGACGAACATTTGAATTTATTTTTCGCCTTTATCCGATAAAGGTGAAAATTTAAATATAAATGTTCAGGAAAGTTTCAAGCTAAACATTTATTTAATCAATTAATAATTTTTTTTATCTATAACACCCAAATTTTTTACAAAATCTGCCAACGTTCAAAGGACACGTATCTTCTAGGACTTTGTGCTCTTTGCATGCTTCTGGCCTCTGTTGGCGACTGCCTGTAACTCTACTCTTAGAACCTGTCATTATATTACTTCGATTAACACTTATTTTGCAACTGCTTTTCTGCACTGAGAAAACGATTTATTTGATTCAAACAAATTTTGTTTATAAATAGAACTTAAAATATTTTTGCTATACAGTCAAACATATTTAAGTTTAATTGAAACATACTTTTTAATTCATTTAAAAAAAATTCATTAAAAACAAATTCATTTAAAAAAAAAATATATTTAATTCAAACATAAGTTATGGTTGATTTTAAATTATTTATAATCAACATTTAAATTCCAATCAAACATAAAGTTTTTAAACAGAAAATATGTTTGAATTGAATATAATTATTCAAACAAATAATACTTTTGAATCAAAGCAGTATATATTTTCTATATATTGAAATTAAGCTTCCAAACTAATTTCAATTAAACAAAATCATCGAAAATTATTTTTGTATTTAATTTTATAATTTTGCATCAATATTACTACCGAGAAAAAATATGGCAATTTCTGCAGGCGTATACCGCAATATGCAGGTTCTTATCAAGTTATAGACCTTGTTATTAAAAAATTTGTAACAATTCAGTAAGTGATCTGTAGCAGTGTCTGCTGGATATTCTACAATGAAATACGATTTAATTAACTAGCTGGCTTCTCACTTATTAGGATTCTGCAGGATTTACTTGAGCATTGATAGAGTATTCTATGACATATCGACGAATTTAAATGCAAATTATTTTTAATAGGTTCAAAATATTGAATCGTAAAAATTTAATAAGTAGATTAATAAATGAAATTTTAAAGATTCTATCAAATAGGATCCAATTTTGCAATTTTATTTTACCTTTTTTTTAAATAAAAAACTAAAAATATATTCTTGAACTAAAAGAGAGGGACTTGTATTCCTATAATTTCAAATGTCTTTTAATAATTAAAAGTCAATCAATTTCTTAATAGCGTACAATATAAATTCTGTATCAAATATTCTAGAAGAAAAAATTCTCATACTCTTGACGACAGAAGTATTGTTAATTTAATAAAATGATATTTTTCACAGTACAGAATATTCTAAAAATATATTTATCCAGCTTAATAAGATTTGGCTCTTCCTTCAATCGTAAATAATACAAAGCAGAAATTTCTTTTTCTCGAAAAAATATAAAGGAATGGCACAATATGCTCACTTGCGATGATTTCACAATATTGATAAAAATTTCCATTTAAGAACTTAAAGTTTCTTATATGAGTTTGATCATTTTCAGCATCTGGGCTTATATTTTGCTTTTTATTTATGAAGATTTTCCCGTGATGTCTCCCTCGGGAATGTCGAATGCCTCAGCGTTCGTTGTGTGTTCTTTATCGTCGTCCCGGAATGCTTGATAACGTTTGACTTGTTTCAATCGTAAATATCAGAGAGATCGCAATATGGTCTGTGCTTCGTGGCTCATATGTGGGCAGCATATAGAAATAGGCTGAAAGAGGAAGGGACGAGAAGCACATACGTGCAAGCACGCCATAGTCTGCATCCTGTCGAGTGCAATAATCGCCAAGTTCACCAGCAAAAATGATTATTAAACACAAAGATCCTCAGTCAAAGAGAGCGAGAAGATAAATCTTTAACTTTCTAAGCTGTGATGATAACAAAAATAAAGGCGAATTCAATCGTAATATTCAAAATTGTATAATCTAGAAAATTGATGAAGCAAATGTAATGTAAGTAAGGGGTTGTTCATATACCACGTGGACAATTTTTTATCACTTTTGACCCCCCCTCCCATTATCGTAGACTTTCGAGCCCGCCCCCCCCCTTCTATAACTGTCCACGTGGACATGTTTAATTAATTTTTTATTTTATCGACCGCCATATTTAATAAGCCATATTGAATTTTGAAAAACTGATTCGAGATTCGTAATCAGTGACCCTAAAAACCCCCGACTATTCAATTTCAAGCCATTCTAATTAATTTTTTAATTTTTCGCCGCCATATTGGATCCACCATTTTGAATCTTGAAAAATTAACGTCAGATTCATAATTATCAACCCTGAAAACCCCCGAGTAACATATTTTATGCAAATTTGAGTAATTTAAAAAAATATCCGCCATATTGGATCCACCATTTTGAATTTTGAAAATTTTGAAAATCTGACTTTAGATTCGTAATTTTATAAAATATCAAATTGAAATCGTTTCAAGTTTATTTATTTATAAAAATTGTAAACGCAATTCTTTTAAAATTGAATTAATTTTAAAATATTTAAGTAAAATTATTAATTAAATAATATCTAAGTAAATTTTTCTTTGAAAAGAAATTATTTTTCGGAAATAGAAAAATTTGTAGGATTTATATTAGAATTCGTGGAAATTTCATAGTTTATGTAGCAAACAAATAAGACATTAAAATTCAGAATTTTCATATGAATTACTAAAAATTTAATTTCTTCCCGTAATTTTAATAAATATCCCTGACTTTTCCCTGAATTATCTATATGTAAGACTATATGATTATTATAATTATAATTGTAATAAAACTTTATTCCACTTTATTTTATTTTTATAAAAAAAAAATTTGAATTAAAAATTTTTAAATTCTATTATTTTTAAAATTGCTAATTATTTAAAGTAGTAAGCAAGAAGTTAATCGCGCGAATTGTTGATAGTAATATAATATCATTTATCAAAACGTATTTCTAATACGAAACCTTCACTTTTTGACAAAAATTTCTTTTTAAATAACTTAGATCTTGAACAACAATCATAAAATAATTAAATTATTTAATGAATAATTTTACTTAAATATTTCCAAATTAGTTCAATTTTAAAAGAGTTGCGCTTACAATTTTCATAAATAAATGAACTTCAAATGGTTTCAATTCGAAATTTTATAAAATTTCAATGTTGAATGAATTTAATTAGAAATTTTAATTTAATTTAATTGTTTTTTGAAAAAGTTTAATAATTCAAAATCTTCTAAAATTTGTCAAATTCGTCAATATATATATATATATATATATATATATATATAATTAATTATTAAAAATAATGGATTTATAGAAGAATTTTAGTTAAAAACACTAAACAAATTGAATTTTGAAGAAGTTACAAATAATTGCAAAAATTCAATTATTTTCAAAAGTAATAAAATTATTATCACAAAATTCAATTATGTTCTAAATTGACAAAAAAAATTTTGACCAAATCCCAATTATTATCTTTATAAATAAAAAAATTCTTCAAAATTCAATTATTTTAAAAAAATTTAATAAAATTCTTGTAATAATTTCAATTATATTCAAAAAATTTCCTTTTTTTTAATGATTTTCAATATCTTCTATTTTAATAAAATTACCCAAAAGAATTCAATTATTTAAAAAAAATATTTAATAAAATTCTACGCAAACGTTTTATTATTTTCATAAATTATAACAATTTCACTGGAATTTAAATATTTTCAAATTTTTTAAAAGTTTCTTCTCAATAATTCAATTATTTTCATAAATAATAATACTTATCGCACAATTTCAATTATTTTTAATACAATTTTAATCAAACTCCTTGAAAAATGTAACTATTCTAAAAAATTTTCTTTAAATTCGTCAAAAGAATTCAGTTATTTAAAAATTTGTTAAGAAAATTCTTTATTAGAATTAAATTTTAAGAAACATTAAATTTTTAATAAATTATTTACATTTGTATTTAAATAATTGAATTCTCGTAGAATTTTCTAATAAAAATTGATTTAAAAATAAATTTCAGTTGAAATTTTAGATAATAATTGAATATGAAAATAATTTTCAAGAAAGTTACAGTAAAAATATTCTTATTAATATAAAATAATGATTCTAACACTCGATCCTCTTTAATTATTATAAAACATAAAGATAACGGTCACTCCGACTCTTCGACTCGGAGTAATCGTTATCTTTATGTTTTATTACAATATTTTTAAAGTTTATTAATTTCAAATAATTTCGAATAATTTTACAATTAAAGATATTAATTTGTTGATAAATTTAACAAAACATTTTTTTTCAATAAAATTTTTTCCTTATTTTCTAAAAATTCAAAAACTTTCAGTTTCATTTTCAATTAAATTTTCTAATTGACAAATATAATTTATAAACATTTTTTCCCTTTATTTTTAGAAAACTTTGAATTTTATTAAAACAATTGAATTTAAGAAATAGAATTGATGCAATTAATTTCCTTATGAAAATTGAGAACACAGGTCAACAAAAAAAGACTATCAATAAAAAGCAATCCAAAAACACACATTTTTGGTGTCTTCAACCCCATTTTTTGAAGAAAAAATTTCAGTCTCTAACACGTCAGGTTAAAGAGAAAAAAAATTTTGAAAATCCTCAAAAAAGCGTTTTTGGGGTCTTTACCGCCACTTTTCTCAAAATCCTGACATGATGGGCAATTTTGTTCAGCGTCCAAAAATACATTGGAAACCATTCCGCTACAAAAAAAATTAAGTCTTTTTTTATTGACCTGTGGAATTTTCTACAAAAATATTAAGAAACGGGAATATCTAATGTTTTTCTTCCCAAAAGAAAGAAAGTGAGTTTGTATACAATATTGTTTATTGAGAAATAAAAATGATGCATAAAATGGGTATATTTCCTACTTCTTAATAAAAAGAAGAAGAGGGCATTGCCCGTATATTTCTGAATAAATAAAAAACATAAATAAATAATTAAACAATTAACAATTTTCTAGTATTTTTTATAAATTAAAAAGGAGAATAATTTGCATAATAATTTAAATCAGTCAAACGAAATTTGTTTTAGAAAAAAGCATATAACAAACAAAATGGGTATATTTTTTTATTTGTTAATCATAATTTTTTTTAATTTTCTAATTTGTAATATTATTTTTTTATTATAAATCATGAAAAATCACCTGCATATTTTTCGATTTGTCAAACAATATTTTTTAAAGGAAAAAAACAAAAGCATATACAGAAACTAACTTCAAACTGCAGACAGAATAAATATAATAAAAAAAAATTGTAAAAAAAAAAAAATTGTAATGGTTTGATTTAATAATTACGCGTGCGGATACATTTAAAGATATTCTGGGATTTAAGTGCCATTTTACTTGAGTGATTATATACGTTGGACTTTACGGAAAATGAAGGATGAACTGTGGGTTATCTTTATTAATAAAATTCCCGAAAATACACTAATGTATCTACTGCTCTGCGCTTAAAATCCACCAGAGGTTGTAAATATATCGACATATTTCATCTAACCTTTCCAGCGATCTGTTGCGTGTCCACACGTGTGAATCTGATGTCACGCGGTGAAGTGAACCAGCGGGTGTCAGCGCACATTTTCAACTGGTGCTTCTCCACGCTCGTATGTGTTTTATCATCATCTTAATTATCAAGGCACGGTTATTTATGCTATTATGAAGGGCACCGAAAACGAACGCGTTAAATGTTCACGTCTGCAAATCGTCCTGGGGCGTCGCCGCGCCATCGATAGAACTTTTGAAATAATTTTTTTTCCATATCCCCCAAAATGATTTATATTGTATATTTTACATTTTGCTAATTTCTTTCAACATCTGCCTTTTTGCTGTATTTTCCATTTAAATGGAAACCTGAAATTATCGTATAATTCAGAATTCCATCCATATTCACTTATCTTTCTCTCATACCGGGGGTTTTTTTCTCCTGCGCATAATCAGATGTTGAGTCTCGGGCTGCTCGTTATGATAATTCGTCGTTGAAAGTGAGAAAAGTGCAAACGCTGAATATAAAAGTTTAGAAACGACCTTCTCCCTCTCGTATCAAAGTATCGCATTCTATTGGCATCGTTTTCTATCGTATTTACGATCGGGAATAATTACGAATAAGCGCATCGGATTAACGTATTCGGAGGAAGACACGGGCATATCGCGATAGTGCATCTTCGCGTATAGGTATAGTGACCAATACTATCCCACGCGCTGCGGAAGATATACTCTCGAAGCTCTTCAGTCAGCATCTTCGTCCTGCCAATTAATTGCCAGCTATCCGCTTATATCCTGAAGGAAGACGCGAACGCACATTGGAATACTGACTGGCGAGGTGCTTGCCTCGGCGGTCCAAAGGGGCTGCGGGGATTGATGGCCACCACCTTTAATGCCGTTTGTATGTAGCAACGCGCGTAAGCGCCTCGCCTTACAGTAATTAGCTCAACAAACGCGCCACCCTGTCCCATCAATTGCTACCCCACCCTCTCTCTTTCTCTCCTTCGTCTTCTCGTTATGGCTTCCTGCCTTCTCTTTCTCATTTAGCGATTCTCTCTCTTGCCTCGTATCTTGAATTAAACATTCGATGCCTCCTGTCTTGTCGGCGTGCACTTGGCTGGAATGCAAATATGTAAATATACACACAAGGCGTGCACACATGACCCAGGAGAGTACTGTGTGTCTGTGAGTCGCGAGGATAGGCGTTATCCTCGACGAATTAAAGGACGCGCCGAAACCCAATGAAGTACCTGGATGCGTATGTCCATGCGTGTAACGAGTTTTTTCTTCTCTTTTCTCCTCTTTTCAGTTTTTTCCTTTTCTTCTTCTTTTAGGAAAAAAAGTAGAGAGGAACTCCACAGAGTTGATTCCTCCTCTTCTTGTTTTTAGTTCTTTCTCTTCCATAGAGGTTCGACTTCAAGTCTCATATATACCCTACTCGTTATGGATAAACGTGTATAATGTGTTTCCGTGCCGCATGTCTATCGGAACTTACCGTCCCTTTTATCAGACGCGCGATTTTTTTTCTCCTTTTCTCCACCGCATCATCTTTCTCCGTCCTGGGCTTCTTTCTCTTTTTTAATTGCCTGCGGGAGAAGTAATTGCAAATACTCTTTAGTCGATAGGTAAAATAAAACGAGGATTTGGAAGTCCAATTTTATCGAAAATACTCATGGAAATTATGTGCATTTAAGTACACGCGTCAATAAGTGTATATCATTCAGGGAATACTTTATGAAATGAGTTTATTAAGGCTAATTAGAGACCTTAGAGGTCGTTTCGTATATAACGTGGGCAGGGGGGGATCAAAGCAAATGTCCATGTCAATCCGGTAAAAAACCCGGGGTTTTTGGGGTCGCTGATTACGAATCTAAAGTCAGATTGTCGAAATTTTGAAAATCCAAAATGGCGGATCCAATATGGCGACGATTTTTTTTAAAATTGATCAAATTTACATAAAACTTGTTACTCAAGGATTTTCGGGGTCGCTGATTACGAATCTGAAGTCAGAATTAAAAAATTCAAAATAGTGACCTCGAAAACCTTCGAATAACAAGTTCTGATCGAATTTGAACAGATTTTTAAAAAAATACCCATTATTTTAAATTTGGAAAATCTCACTTTAGATTCGTAATCAAACCCCGAAAACCCCTGAGTAAGATTTGTAACCGAATTTGAGGAAATTTTCAAAAATTACATTTCACTATTTTCTTATAAATATTTTACCTATTGTTTATAATAATTATAATCTACGTAATTTATTATTTTTTTAATTGTAGCAGCGGCCATTCGGAATATAAAGAAATTCACTGCAAATTAATTGGTTGACTTTTATAAGAATAACATAAATTTTTCTAACAAGCGGGACACATATATCCCGGAGGTTAACCCTTTCGAGACCCCGAGAAACCCAAACAATAGATTTTATTAAAACTTGTTGCTCGGGGGTTTTTGGGGTCGCCGATAACGAATTTAAAGTCAGATTTTCAAAATTTTCAAAATTCAAAATGGCGGATCCAATATGGCGGACATTTTTTGTAACACTCGATGCTCTTTAATTATTATAAAACTTTAATAAGTTGTTTAATTTCAAAAAAGTTTAAATTTGAAATTTATGAAAATCTTAATTCCTGTGGAAAAATAATATTAATTAAATATTTATTTAAAAAGATGTTATTAATGATTTCGAATAAGTTTACAAATCATAGAAATTCGTAAATAAATGTTACAGGTCATTTTTTTTATGTAAAATTCTTTCCTCTATTTTCTAAAAATTTGAAAAAATTGTAAAATTCAAAAAAAAATCAATTTTATTTTGAATTAAAATTTGTAACTGACAAATAGAATTTTTAAACATTTTTTCTTTTATTTTAAAAAACTTTGAGTTTTATTAAAGCAAATTCAAAAATAGAATTGAAGCAAATTATTTCCTTATGAAAATTGAGAACTTTCTACAAAAATTTTAAGAAACGGAAATATGTAATGTTTTGTTTACAAAAGAAAAGAATGAGTTTGTGAACAATATTGTTATTGAGAAATAAAAATTATGCATAAAATGGATATAGTTCCTATTTATTAATCATAATTTGTTAATATTTAATAATTTTCTAATATTTTTTATAAATAAGAAGGAGAAAAATTTGCATAATTTAGATGAGTCAAACGAAATTTGTTATAGAAAAAAAGCATATATATAATAAACAAAATGAAAAAAATAAAAAATGCAAAAATAATTATAGTTAGTTTTTATTTTTTATTTCAAAAAAATTTTATTAACCAAGTAAATTTACTAAATATTTTTATTTAAAGAAGGTGTTTTTTTCAATGTGTTTAGTTAAATAGTTTATTAAGCAAAATGAAAGTAGCTATTCTTCGTCGCTTAACTATTATAAAATTAATTTTTTATTATCATTACGTACTAAGAAACCCAGCTGCAGAAAAAATTTGATTTAAATTGAAAAAATCCGACTCAAGTAAAAAATTGGATTTTATTTATTTTTTTTGAAATCATGATTTTGTACCGTTCTGATAAACATTCAGAAAATATAAATTCAGGAAATTGATGAAAACTTGGAATATTGTTAAGGAGTTGTTATAAATAGAGAAATTTGGCTATTTTTTTTTTTCTTTTTTCTAAAAGAAATTAGAATTTTGTATAACAAAAATTGTAATTGATAAATCGAAATCATTCAAAGACAAAATGTATTTTTTTAAATATTACGTATTGCAAATGCACTTGTTCTTTTTAGTTTCTAATTAAATATCATTATATTCAAATCACGAAAAGAGTAAAAAATAATCGAAACAATATACATTATTAAAATAATATAAGTTTAATTTTTTATTATTTTCCTTAAGGGGCTCCAGATCCCTTCACCCCCCCCCCCAAATTTGCAAGATTCCTATTTCTTAATTACTTTTTTTAGAAATAAAACAAAAAATGTTCTACTATGTAAAAAATTACATAATTTCTATTTCATAATCACAATTTTTCAACAAAATTTTCTTTTTTCCTCAATATTAAAACTATTTCTCATGATTATACATTATTGGATTTTTTTAAAGTAAAATATATTTTTGACATATTTTAATGAATTTACTTCATATTGACTTCAGGATTCTTCAGGAAATCTTTAGGGTTGACATAGGATAATACGATTATAAAAAAACTTGTACTATAAAAAAAAATTTTTTTTCAGTGAAAGTTTACTATTTCTATAAAATGCTATAAAACAAAAAAGAAATTTATGAAATTTGTTTTTCACTTATTTGGCCATATCCAAGGTCAATGAAACATTGATTTTTGAATTCCTTACAATTTTCTTCGATTAAAAAAAAGATTGATGGAGGGTCCAGAACTGATGTAGATTTTATGGAAATTAAAAGTATAACTTTGGAAAAGAATATATATGAAGAAATTGGGTGTGAATAATATACATAAAAAACGCAAAATAAATTATTTTTTAAATTCATATTCATGTGGTACAATGACATTAGTTTTTGATTTCATATTATGTTTATTTAATTCTTTTTGATAAGACGATATAAGTATTATATGTAATTTAAGTGGGGTCACTTAATTTAAGTGGAGAATATTCTTGGCTCCTATTTAAGTAGGAGCTTCTTAAAATTAGATTTCCGTTTTTTCTGTGAACATAAGGAGACTGATTTTATTTACTCTATTACAAATATCGTTGTCCTTTTAGGTCTGATTTTAACTAACAGAATACAAACGTATTTCGTAGATAAATTATAACAGAAAATTGTAACATAACACCAAAATAGATTAAAATAATCTGCAACTCTTTAAATTCATCAAGGATTAAAATAATCCATCGAAGAATTTTTTTTTCAAAATGTTTCACAAATGTTTTGGTTGTGCTTTAGACACATTTTTTCATGGAAAAAATTAATCCAAAAATGGATTAATTCAATCTTTTTGGTGTTAATTTAAACTGCAACGCTTTTTAATGCTTCTTAGTTTACTGTGTTATCAAAGTAGGCGTTTCTTAAAATTAGATTATCGTTTTTTCTGTGATGTTTAGTATTCTACATGACCACCAGAGAATATTTGAATGAATTTTCCAGTTACAATTTCAATAATTTAAGTTTTTATGCCACATACAAGTGAAATTGAAATATTTTTCATGAAAACACAGCTTAAAATAGCAGTTTCTTTTTTTTTTGAATTATTCTTATGCATAAAACGTTGAAAACCTAAAAAAATTAAGGTTTTAAATAAAATGTACCTCTAAATTGTGGTGGAGTACTTGAAGTGCAATAAATTCTTCCATTCAACTGGACGGAATTCAGAAACCGTCTCTCGTACACGTTCCTAGAGTTTCCACGGTTAAGCCGGTGGTAACGTGAATTTTTTTAACGGTATATAATGCTCGGTGTAAATGTGGGCGAAGATATGTGTGCACGTGGATATCAACCCCGGTGGTTTGCTTCCCTTCGCTTGTCTTGCAGAGTGTATTTACGGTACCGCAGCGCGACCCTCCCCTCCCATCTTCGGGGACAAATTTCCAGGTGTAATTGGGGAAATGAAATCCACAGAATTTCGCCAGCAGGGATGAGTATACTAGAATTAGAGTGAGAAAGGAAAGGAGCGAAGTGTGCCTAAGTGAAAGAGATAGAACAACTGCGAGAGAAGTACCACAGGAACGAGGGGATGGCAACGAAACCGAGATCCGAGGCTTTCGTGAGCTAAGTATTAGTACAGCTCGTGGGACAACGTACACGTCTACGTCTGAAATGAGGGTGCCGTTCTACCACCCCCAGGACTCCTGGCTCGTTATATCTTCATTAACCAGTACCTAACGGTTTCCTCCGTGACTTCTTAGCACAGTGTCCTCTCCACTCGTTAATCTCTTGTCATTTTTTTCATTTTTTTTCTACCCACCATATAAAATTCCACAAACTATTTCTGCAAACTGATTTCATTTCAGTATTAATCCAAGCCATATTTAACGCTTAAGTATATTCCTAACCTCTGCCCTGATAGCTATGGAAATTCTTTCTATTCGAAACATTTGCCAACTTGCTTCGATTTTTTCAAAGCTGGATTCAGTTTTCTGTAAAACCCGAAATGTTGATGATGAGTCTTTTAATGTTTGTGAAATCTGGTCAATGTTGAATGCATAGCATAGTTGACCTGCAGCATTATTATAACCTTTATTTTAATTACTAAAAAATCATACAATAAAAAGCAAATCACTTAAAAATAAGATGAGATATACACAATCTACGTAAGGTATATTTTGAGAAATTTTGACCCCCCATCGTAAGACATTTACGATATATACATTAAAAATTAATTAATATACATATATACATTAACGCCATTTATTCTTCTATTCGTAAGATTTAACTAGAATGCCCTGGGAATATTTCTAGAACGTCAACAAAAATTAGCATTCTAAAGATATCTCTTGGATCAATTAAAATTCGAATGTGCATTGTACTATGGGGTATTTTTCCTAAATTGTGGCCAAAATTCAAATTTTACAATAGATTTAAAAAATTTTTTTCTCATTGGAAATTGGTTGTTTATATATTAGAATAGCAGAAACCGGGTTTTATTTTGGAAAAAACAATTATTTATAATTTTATATTTACTGTCAAACTTACCGAATGTTTGAATATGTACTTAAATTTTTATACAAAAGTATAGCTTTCAAAATGTAAGTTTCAAAGTTAGATTTATTGATTAAAAATGGTTAAAATAATAAAAGGAAATAATCAATGCAGTAATTACATTATGTAAATATGATATTTGTTCAAGTTTAATAAACAAATAAACATGATATTTGTAACTTAACCAAAAAATAATAAACGTTTTTATTTATTCAGTATTGAATAGACTTATAAAACTTTGGGTGCTTCTGATTGCTTTAATTCTTTGGCAGATGTATAACAAATTTGACTATGAATTTACTGTTCTTTCGCCATTTTGCGATTTATAAAATATTTTATATTTTGTAGACACGAATCTGATGAATTTTTATAAAATTTTCCGCCATATTAAATCCACCATTTTGGATTTTTAAAAACTGACAACGTATTCATAATCAGGGAGCCCACAAACCCCCAAGTAACAAAATTTACGTAAATCTGGTAATTTTTAAAAAAATTTCAGCCTTATTGGATCTGCCATTTTCAATTTTTAAAAACTGACATCAAATTCGTGATCAGAGTCACCAGAAATCCTCGAGTTGAAAATTTTTATGTAATTTTAAACTTAATTTGAATTTTGGCCACAATTTTGGTAAAATGCCCCATAGTGCATTGTCTCGAAAAACTTTGTTTCAGCCAGATATTTGAAAAATAGGTTACATTTCAGAGTCAATGTGAAATAATATAAAAATTTTTACACTTATATTTTGAATATACTGTAGATATCGTAGATATATTTTATTAACTTATTGAAATTATAATAGTATTTTACTTTCTAGAGTTACTTTATGAATATCTTGATAATATCCTAAGGATATCTTAGGATATCCATAGGATTTCCTTTGAATATATCCAAACTCCCGTTCCCTAAGATATCCTAATATTATCCGTTGAATATCATTATACGGTAAATCTGGAGAGATAGCCATAGTTCTTTTTAAAGTACTGTCAAAATTATAAAAAAAGCGATTTTTGTCTAAATTTTGTCACTCCACTTTCACTTCACCTTCACTTAAATTTCACTTTTACTCATATTTTATTTTCACTCCATTCACTTTTACTCATATTTTATTTTCACTCCATTCACTTTTACTCCACATTCACTTTTACTCAAATTTTATTTTTACTCCACATTCACTTTTACTCAATTTTTATTTTCACTTCACTTCCACTTTTATTTTTTAATTATTTATTTTTATGTATTTTCACTCCACTTTCACTCTACATTTTCTTCCACACAAATTTTATTTTCATTACACGTTCACTTTCTCATAAATTTTATTTTTACTCCACTTTCATTTTCCCTCAAATTTTATTTTCACTCAACTTTCACTCTTACTCAAATTTTAATTCCACTCCACTTTCACTTTCCCTCAAATTGTATTTTCCCTTCATTTTTATTTTCTCTTAAATTTTATTTTTCTTACACTTTTACTCCACTTTCACACAAAATTTATTTTCACTCCACTTCACTTTTACTTAAATTTTATTTTCACTTCACTTTCACTTCACTATAACTTAAATTTTATTTTCACTTAAAATTTATTTTTACTCCATTTTCACTTTACATTTACTCAAATTTTATTATCACTCCACTTTCATTTCACTTTTACACAAATTGTTTTTCACTCCACTTTCATTTCAATTAAATTTTATTTTTCTTCCACTTTAACTCCACTTTCACAAAAAATTTATTTTCTCTCCACTTCACTTTAACCTCAATTTTATTTTCACTCTACTTTCACTTCACTTTCACTTAAATTTTATTCTCGCTCAACTTTCACTTTTCCTTAAATTTAATTTTCCACTCCACTTTCACTCTCCCTCAAATTTTATTTTTCTTCCACTTTTATTTATTTATTTATTTATTATTTATTTAACAATAATCGAGTTCCTAGGGCTGAAAGCCCTCTAAGGAACAAATACATGAATATAAAAATTTAATTCGTCAGATAACAAAAATATAGTACATTTCGAACTTTTACTCCACTTTCACTTCATTTTTACTCAAATTTTATTATCACTCCACTTTCATTTCTCTTTCACACAAATTTTATTTTCATTCCACTTTCATTTTTCTTTCACTAAAAATGTATTTTTACTCTATTTTCACTTTCATTCAAATGTTATTTTCACACCACTTTCATTTTCACTTAAATTTTATATTTCTTCCATTTTCACTCAAAATTTACTCTCACTTCATTAACACTCAAAATTTATTTTTATTCCACTTTCACTTCAGTTTCACTTTCATTTAAATTTTATTTCCACAATTGTAAGCCCGAGTTTATGTACCGACAAAAATATTGAAGAACGAGTCCTAGCACGAGTAAAAATAAATTTTGTGTGAAAGTAAAGTGAAAGTGAAGTGAAAATAAAATTTTAATAAATGCCAAAGTGGAGTGAAAATAAAATTTGAGTAAATGTGGATTGAATATAAAATTTGAGTAAAAGTGAAGTTAGAGTGGAAGTGAAGTGAAAGTGAAATGAAAAAAATATTTGAGTAAACGTGAAATTGGAGTGAATATGAAGTGAAAGTGGAATGAAAGTGTATTGAAAATATAATTTGAGTAAAAGTGAAAGTGGAGTGAAAATAAAGTTTGCGTGAAAGTGAAGTGAAAGCGGATTGGAAATAAAAATTGACTAAAAGTGAAATTAGAGTAATAGTTAAGTGAAAATAATATTTTACTCAACGTAAAACTGAAGTAAAAGTAAATTTTGAGTAAAAGTGAGGAGAAAGTTGAGTGCAAATAAAATTTTAGTAAAAGTGAAATGAAAGTGTATTGAAAATAAAAATTGAGTAAAAGTGAAATTGGAGTGAAAGTGGAGTGATAAAATTTTAGTTAAAGTGAAATTGATGTGAAAGTGGAGTGAAAATAAAATTTGAGTGAAAGTGAAGTGAAAGTGGAGTGAAATTACATAATCGACCATGGGTGCGATTCTGTAACTTCACTTTACTTTATTTTAACTATCATCTCACTTTCACTGTCTTCTTCACATCCCTCTTTATTCTCACCTTACTCTAACTTGACTATCACTGTCACTTTATTTTCGTTAAATTTTACTTTATTTACCTTCGGAAGACCCTAAGTTAAGATTTCATTGAAAAAGTTGCTGTTTTTGGATTTTCTCATCTCCTGGTTAAAAATAAATATCTAAAATATCAATATGTAAAAGCATGCTTACGTAAATATAAATATAACTGACAATTACACTTTTTGTTAATCGCAAGTTTGTCACAGATCCAAGATAAAGGTCTCTCGGAATATAATGTTATTTTGGTGAGCTTGTATAGAAGAGACAAAGTCGAATTAAATCTTGGTGTCGAAAGATGCCCTTCGGAAGGAAATTCCACGCGAACAACGGTGCCGAATCGTCGTAAGATCAGGACAGATCATTATGGGGTCCAACAACAGTGTATGTATAGAAGCGAAGGCTTTCGAGGTGGACCGGTCGTAAATATTCGGGCGCCGAATAATGCAGGGTCCAAGCAAGCGAACTCGACCCGTAATGAAGGACATCCTCGTTAATTAGTCAATAAATTATTCTTCACACTCGACACTCGTGAAGCACTCACTCCGCTCTCCCGTACAGGAGAAGGACTCTTCGTCCTTCTTGTTGTTCTTTTGCCAATCCCATACCTTCGCTTCGCTTAGTCGCGAGAGTCGAATTTTACGACACTTATATCTTCTATCGCCATACACATTTTGGTAGCAAAATTTTTTTTAAACCTGTCTCTATGTGGATCGATCCCCGATAAATGAAATCCTCCTTAACCATATTTAACCATCAACAGCGCATCCATTACCTTCGATATACTTGGACAGAAATTACAAGTTATGGGAAAGCTAAACTTTCAGCGTTGAATAAATTCTCATCTTTTAATACTCATTTGTCATTTCGCTAGTTTAGAATCGAATGTATTCAAACTGCAAAGCTGCTTGCTATGGTGAGAGGAAATTTTATACTAAAGATTATTATTAATTTATTTAAAGGGGGATTTAAAACTATCTGTACTGAAATAATCGTTAACCACCAAAATACTCGAAAAAAATTATTACACTTTAATTTGCAGAATAGTCCCTACTATTTAACGTTTAAATAGTTTTGTAATTTTAAAATAGATCCTAATGTAAAAAAATTCCTTAATTTGTAAAGAACAATTTGTGAAAAAAACTTCTAAAAGTGTTATACTCTATAAAAAAATTTGAAACGGTATGTTCGACACTTTTATGTAATTTCACTTCACTTCTATTTCACTTCACTTTACTTAATTTCACTTCACTTTACTTTAATTCACTTCACTTTCACTTCACCTCACTTTCACTTCACTTCTATTTCACTTCACTTCACTTCACTTCACTTCACTTCACTTCACTTCACTTCACTTCACTTCACTTTACCTCACTTTCATTTCACTTGAAATCGAGATGAAGTGAAGTGAAATTGAAGTAAAATGAAAGTCATGTGAAGTGAAATTACAGAATAACACCTCTTTGGTAGATTTTCACTTTCACTTTAATTTTCACTATGATAGAATTTTATTTTCACTTTCATTTTCACACATTCATTTTAACTTTTATAAGATTCTATTTTTATTTTAATTTTTCCTATGATGGGATTTAATTTTTTTCCTTTTACTGCAACCACTTTGACTTAGCAGTATTTTATTTTAACTTTTACTTTCACACTCACTTTAATAGAATTTTATTTTCACTTCCATTTTAGCTATGTTATATTTTTATTTTCACGTTCATTTTCACTTTTCATAAAAATAAAAGTGAAAGTGAAAATGAAAATCTATTACAGTGACAGTGAAAGTAAAAGGAATAAATTGTATCAAAATAAAAGTCAAAATGAATGTAAAAATAAAAGACAATCAATAGATAGGTTTTTACTTTTATTTCTACTTTTGTTTTAATACAAAGAAAAAATAAAAAACTGTCAAAGTGAAAATGAAAGAAAAAATAAAAATATATTGCAAGTGAAAATGAGAATGCAATTAAAAATATATTGAAGCAAAAATAAAAGTGAAAGTAAAATAATCTTAAGTGAAATTTGTAGTAAAAAGAGAAAAAAAATAAACTTTCGTCAAAGTCAAAGTGAAATTCTGTAAAATTGTAAATGAAAATGAACGGAAAAATAATATATCAAAATAAAAATGAAAATGAGAGTGAAATAGGTAGTGAAAATAAAATTCAAAGAACGATAAAATTAAAGAGCGAAAATAAGAGTGAATATAATCTGTTATGATAATGAAATTAAATAAAACTGAAAATAAAAATGTAATAAAGTGAAAATGAAAATGAATGTTAAAAATATTTCTACTAAAGTGAAAATAAAAATATATCAAAGTGAAAATTAAAATGAAAATAAAAATGTATCAGAAGTAATGTAAAAATAAAATCTTTTAAAGTGAAAGTGAAAATGAAAGTGAAAGTAGAAATGAAATTACGTAATCGACCCTTCACATTAAAATATCAAACCGGTTACAAAGGAATTTAAATTGACACTATTTTTAAATTTAATAGAGATTTTTTAGTATTTTCGTAAAAATTATTCTCCATATCTTACAAATGAGTCGGATTTAATACTTATACTATTTTCTTCTCCATATTAGCTATTCCTAGACTCATTCTATAAAATATAGTAAAATATTTTTTTCCATATAGAAAAAGGATGGATTTTTTTAACCTGCTTTACTTTAAATAATTTAGTCTGAAACTGAAATAGTTCAGGTGATAACTCTTTGTATATAATTATTGCATCTTATAAGAAATGTGTATAATGAAAGGAATACATTTTGTCAAAATCTAAAGAAACAATATTGTTTTTCGAATTTAACGACTTTATTACTATAATAGCTCTTGTAAAAATCGTGAGATGTTAAAATAACACCAGAATGGATTAAAATAATCTGCAACAGTTTAATCCCTCTAGGATTAAATTAACACCAGGGAAATTAGTTAATTAGTAACTAACATACTAACTAACAAATTTACTAACTAACAAATTTACTAACTAACAAACTAACTAACTTTTTAACTTATTGACTAAGTAGCTTACTAACTTTCTAATTTACTAACTAACTTACTGACTTTCTAACGAACTTAAAAACTTAATTACTAATTATCTTACTAACTTACTAACTAACTTTCTAACTTACTGACTAAGAAGCTTACTAACTGACTAACTTCTTAACTACCTTAACATACTAACTAACTTTATAACTAACTTACAAACTTAATTACTAATTAACTTACTAAGTAACTTACTTAACTTAGTTACTAACTAACTTACTAATTAACTTTCTAACTTATTTGCAAACATAATTACTAATAACTTAATTAACGTATTAACTTATTAATTTACTAACTAACTAACTTATTAAATTACTAACTTAGTTAATAACTAACTTAGTAAGGTGATAAGTAACTAAATTAGTTAGAAAGTTAGTTATTTAGTAACGAAGTTAAGTACACAGTAAATTGTGAGATGTTAAAATGCATTACCGATTAAATTAACACCAAAACAGATTAAAATAATCCATTTTTGTGTTATTTTTGACTATGAATAAAATTTTACTTAAAATAGAAACCAAGTCAGCGATTTGTCAAAATTCAACGATTTTAACTTAACCAGGAACAATATATCCTGATCTGAGTAGGTGAGTAAGTAATTAAGAAAGTAAGCATGTAAGCAAGTAAGTTGGGAAGCAAGTAAGGAAGCAAAAAAAGCAAGTAAGAAAGTAAACAAATAATCAAGGAAGTAAGCAAGAATCCAGAAAGCAAGTGAACAAGTAAGAGAGTAAGCAAGTAAGAAAGTAAGCAAATAATCAAGTAAGCTATAAGGAAAAAAGTAAGTAAGTAAGGAATTAAGCAAGTTTTTTTCTTCTTACTTACTTACTTCCTTCCTTGCATGCTTACTTGCTTATTTCCTTTTTGCTTATTTATTTTTTTACTTGCTTAAAGGGACATTCCAGTTCAAAATGTCAAAAAAATAGATTTTTTTTTGTTTTTATTTTCGGATTTCTTATAGTGTCAAGAATACTCTCCTAAAATATTATTGCAAAATAATGCCACATCGTTTTTGGTTTTATCTGTTTTAGAAAGTTTGGAATCGATCTTACCACCGAAAATGGGCATTTTTGAAAATGGCGTATATCGACGCCATTTTGAAATAAAAATAAAAAAATTTTTTTTTACAAATTCTTAAATAAATTATTTATTACATGTAAAAGAAATTTTTTAAATAAATGTCATAGTTATTTTAATAATATATACTAAAAAAGCCTTCTTTTTGCCTGTTTTGAACTGGAATGTCCCCTTAATAATTTACTTCCTTACTGACTTACTTCCTTGCTTATTTCCTATTTGCTTACTTGCTTACTTGATTATTTGCTTACTTGCTTGTTTTCTTTTTGATTACTTGCTTACTTACTTTTTTACTTGCTTAATAATGTACTAACTTGATTTTTCCCTTTTTTCTTACTTGCTTATTTTCTTCTTGCTTACTTACTTGCTTACTTTATTACTTGGTTACTTGCTTACCAACTTGCCTACTATTGTCCCTGGATTTAGCTAACTTCGCTGAATTTTGACAAATCATCATTGACTTGGTTATGATTTGTAGTGAAATTTCATTCATAGTCAAAAATTACAACAAAATGGATTATTTTAATCCTTTCTGGTGTTAATTTAATCCTAGAGGTATTAAACTGTTGCAGATTATTTTAATTCATTCTGGTGTTATTTTAACACCTTACGATTTACTGTGTATGTTAGCTAATTAATAAGTTAGTGAGTAAGTATATTAATAATTAAGTTAGAAAGTTAGTTAGTAAGTTAGTAAATAAGTTAAGTAAGTCAGTAACTAAGTTAAGTAAGTTAGTTGGTAAGGTAGTTAGTAAGTAAATTAGTAAGTTAGTTAGTAACTAAGTTAAGTAAGGTAGTTAGTAAGTTAGTTAATAAGTTAGGTAGTAACTAAGTTTGTTAGTTAGTTAGTTCGTAACCAAGTTAGTTAGTTTGTTACTTTATTGTTAGTAATCGTTGACTTGGTTTTAATTTAAAGTAAAATTTCAGTCATAGTAAAAAGTAACACCAAAATGGATTATTTCAATCATTTTTGGTGTTAATTTAATCTGCAACGCTTTTTAATACCTCTCAATTTACTGTGGCCCTAATAATAATATGACATTTACTTGGATCACAATAGTTATCCTCAACCATAAAATAAAAAAGTCGTGATTCCTCTCTGGGTCCCAATGTGGCCCAAATGATCAGACCATCCGTATTATATTATTATAATGAGGTATGCAAAGTAAACCCTATATAACGGTTCCAGTCAGTGCAGGCAAGAGTCCTATTGGTTCCCTAATATTTCATTTCAAATCGTGAACTCGACATCAACCTTAAAGATGGCCGGTAAAATTATGATTCTTTTTCTTATGTTAGACTGGTTTTCAATGCATTTTTATGTGTAGGAAATAATTCTGGCTTCAAAAGTATTGCATAGCAAGTCAATTTTTGAGTAAAGTGGAGATAGACAGTAGACACCAAAATACGTGTATTTAGAGTAATTACCACACTATTTCAATAAATTTTTATTTTTTTACCTAAACACTGATGGTGCGATAAAAATTTAAACTTTAATTTGAAACTAACTTATTAAATTTTTTGCTATTCTCGTTTTGAAAGGAATCATGTGAATATCCATGAAATAAGTATAGTGATATCTTGTGCTGTGATGGAATAGTCGATACTTACTTTTTTCTTGGATTATCTTGAAAGGAAAATCTTAAAGGGAGGAAATAAATATATATTAGTAATATAAAGTCGATTGATCAAAATATAATTTTATTTTTTTATGCTATATGTACATACGATTCGTTCAAAAACAGTTGATCTGCAAGTAAAATCACAATTAGCACCTGCAGAGTGTGACAAAAAAATAAAAATCTTTTGAGGAATACAAAATTACAGACTAAAATACCCTGTTTGAAAGGAAAATGTTCCTTATATAAACTATCATTCTTGTACAAAGTCAAAAAAATTAGTCACATAGTTATTAACAACATCCATTGATGGAAATTCGTCAGAATGTTCTTCAAGTAAATGAGCTTTAAGTTCTTTGGCAAAGTTAGTGCAGTATGGCTCCAAACCTTTTTCCTTACAAGCATCGCACTCGTAAATCGTTTTGCCAACGTGCAGACTCGTTGAAAGAATATGTTTCCTTAGATTCTCCTAAAAAATGCAAAATAAATACTATTCACATGATCTGTAATTTACTTTATTTCAAATTAATTTACTTTGCGATAAAAAATATTAAAATGGTCAATAATTCGCTCAAATTGGCAAGTTATACTAGAAGTTATAGTTTACTTTCCCCTTGGGAGACGCTTCACAGTCTCAATTCGATCATAAAACTTTTTACGAGCTCTTAAGATTTAGTTTGTAGAAATTGTTCGCTTCGATAGGGCGCAAAAGAATCGAGAATTCACGAGTAAGACAAAAATCTTAATCCTGATTGCATTTGAATTAAAAGGTAATTTTCTGTCAATTGTTTTAGTGTTGCAATAGTAATAGGGTTGCCACGCTTTTGCTCATTTCAAATTCCCTGACTTTTCCAGGTTTTCCAGAAGTTCAAAAACGGAATTATTCCAAGTTTTTTGAACTACAAATTTATTTACAAATTTCGTCAAAAGTAAAATTATTTGAAACCATCAATAACTTCATTTTTAAAATATATTTAATCATTTTTTTTTCATTGGAATTAAGATGTTCAAAAATTTCAATTTCAATACCTAACATACAAGAATATTTTATTATAAAAACATGAAGATATCGATCACACCGAGTCTTCGACTCGGAGTATCAATTTTACGAAATTTCGATTATTCGGAAATTCATTAACCCTTTAATGTCCGAGTTTTTTGCCGTTATTATAAATGTATAATGTTTAGTAAATTTGATTATTCTATTCAATATGAGAAAAAAATTTTTATTAACATGTTCCACCCCTTAAAACCACCCCTAACGTATATTACTACCCAAAAAAATTGATAATTAATCTAAGTGATAAATTAAATATTTTTTAGCTCCTTTCTGCTTTATAATTATTTATAAATATTCTCTGGTTGTTCAAAAATGAAAAATAATGATAAATAACCACTTGAACACCACCCTCAAATTCAAATAGCCACCCCTTGACGATAATAGTTTTTGTGAATATTTAAAAAAATCTATAAATTCTAAATGCATCTAAATTATAAAAAAATGTTTCTAAGTGACACAAATATGAATAATAATGTTAAACACCCCCCTTGGAACCCACCCCTATTTCATAATTATTCTTACATACTGTCAATAGTTTTGAACAATTAAAAAAATAATTTTCATTGATTCTATACGTTTCGAAAATACGAAAAAATATTTTTATGATGACTAGGTAATAATAGTAAATGTAAACTACCCTTTAAAAACAACCCTAATGTCAATAAACCACCCCTTGTTGATAAAAGTTTTTGTAAATGATAAAAAAAAATCATAGCCTCTAAATGCTTCTAAATTATAAAAAAAATGTTTTAAGTGACACAGATATGGATAATATTAATAATCACCCCCCTCGAAACCACCCCTATTGCATAACAACATTTAGGAAAATCTGCTAATTTTTTTTTATTTTTGTTGTCCGCCATTTTGAATTTTTGAAAACTGACATCGGATTCGTAATAAGCGACCCCGAAAACCCCGGGTAACAAATTTTATGCGAATTTGGTAGATTTTTAAATTTATCGTCCGCCATGTTAAATCCGCCATTTTGAATTTTTGAAAACTGACATCGGATTCGTAATAAGCGACCCCGAAAACCCCCGAGTAACAAATTTTTAGTCGAATTTGGTAGATTTTTGAATTGATTCGTTTTTTTGGGGTAGTTTTCATTAATTTTTTTTCCCTGAGGTAAAATTTTGTTATTAATTTTTTTTACAAAGTTTACAATATTTTAAAACGTATGTTACTTTAAAAGCCGAAAAAAATTTTTTTTTTGAATTTAAGATTTAATTAATTATAAAGAATTTAATTAACAAATTTTTAAATAATTAAATTCTTTTGACGAATTTTAAGAACATTTTTTAGAATAGTTACATTTTTCAAGGAATTCGATTAAAATAATTGTATTTAAAAAATAATTGAAATTCTGCGATGAGATTTATTATTTCAGAAAATAATTGAATTATTTAGAAGAAACTTATAAAAAATTTGTAAATATTTGAATTCCTGTGAAATTTTTATTATTTATAAAAATAATTAAATGTTTGCGTACAATTTTATTAAAATTGTTTTCAAATAATTGATTTCTTTATAGGGTAAGTTTATTAAAATAGTAGATATTAAAAATCATTGAAATGAGGAAAATTTTTGAAAATAATTGAATTTTAAAGAAGAATTTTTTTTATTTATAAAGATAATAATTGGGATTTTGTCGAGGTTTTTTTGTAAATTTTAAACATAATTGAATTTTGTGATAAGATTGTCATTAGTCTTATTACTTTTAAAAATAATTGAATTTCTGCAATCATTTGTAACTTCATCAAAATTACATTTTTTTTTTGTTTTTAACTAAAATTCTTGTATAAATCCATTATTTTTAATAATTAATTAAATATATATATTGACAAATTTAATTAATTTTAAAAGATTTTGAATTATTAAAATTTTTCAAAAATCTAAGTTCATTAAAATTTCTAACGAAATTCATTCAACATTGATATTTTATAAAATTTCAAATTGAAACCGTTTGAAGTTCATTTATTTATGAAAATTGTAAACGCAACTCTTTTAAAATTGAATTAATTTTGAAATATTTAAGTAACATTATTCATAAAATAATTTATTTATTTTATGATAGTTATTTAAGATTTAAGTTATTTAAAAAGAAATTTTTGTCAGAAATTGAAAAAATTGAATGTTTTGCATTAGAATTTGTGGTAATTTTATAGTTTATAAGTCAAACAAAAAAGACCCAAAAATTCAAAATTTTCTTATGAATTCTAAAAAATGTAATTTTTTCAGTACTTTTAATAAAAATTCCTTACTTTTCCCTGAATTCCCTATGTCAGAATATATGATTATTAAAATTATAATAATATTGAAACTATATATTTCAATTCATATTTTATTTTTATAAAAATTTTTACGTTCTATTATTTTTAAAATTGCTAATTTTATTTTAAAAAGTGAGTGAGTAGTCAGTTGCGCGCGTAATCGCGCGAATTGTTGCTAGTATTTAAGTAAAGTTAGGTTTCAAAAATAAGGACAATTATTTTTGGTTTTTTCAAGGGGTTTATAAAATATCCTGACATTTCCTGGTTTTCCAGGTTTCCAGGTTGCGTGGCAATCCTGAATAGAGAAAAGATTATATGATTTTATTTGTGGTTAATGGTGAGAATAATAAAAAATGATCTGCAAACGAAACATTGTCTTGAGTTCGTCATCGTATTTGTATTCATTGGACGAGAAGGAAGATTAGTTGATGCTGTTGGAATAAACCGGACGCGTTCATTGGCCAACGTATGGTGCTATTAAGGCATTCGGTTAAGTAGCCGACCGTATAGTCGTAAACATCTTCGCTTATACGAGCCGTTGATGGCAACGGCGATCATCAAATTTAATTTCCCATAAGTAAATCTTTTCGCGGTCCAACGTCCTCGCCACGAGGGCTTCAGAAATACTCACAATGATAAAAGACGATGGGCATAACCAGGCAACCGTGAATCCTCTTAAACTTGAGATGATAATAGTCGCACGAATATAGGTACAGTAAATTTAATTTGTATGTACTTTGAAACCTCAAAGAGAATAATGGCACCAAACAAGTTAGAAGGTATATTTAAGTCTCGCGCGCAGCTTCTAAATAATGTTAAGCGATAAAGTTTAATATAATATATTATATTTTATCAGAAGATAATCACGCGAGTCAGTGAAATTTAAAATAAATTTTTTCTACACAGAGTTTACTTCCTGTTTTTGAATGGATTTCAGATTAGACGGCGGAGGAAAAGACAAGAAAAGAGAGAAGGCGAAAACGTGTCGAAGTAAATCATATTTTGTAACAGTAGAGTAGAACGCAAGAAGAAAGAAAGGAGGGAAAGTGGCGCGTGTAATCTCGTTGACGCAGCGTGCGCCTTTTCGACGGGGGAATCCCCTCGTTAAATCGTCTCGCGCTCTCACGTTCGTTCTTTATTAAAGCACCAAGCAAACAATCATACCGAGAGTGCTAGACAGATATTTGTCGCACCTGGGATCGAGGCAATAATTTTTTTTCTAACACACGCACCGAAAGTACACTATTTCCTACCTTTGATATCCCCCTAACTTTCTTCCTTTAAAGGGCATGTCAAAGTCGTTTAGATTTTTACACGGAGCTTTAATGGAAAAAGTGTCACGACTTTGACATGGACCCTAGAACATAAATAATTAGTAATTTATGTCTTCTAATTCTGCATTATAATTCTCAAATTTATGGCCTTACATAGACTATGAGAAATGTCAGTTGAGAAATACTAAAACTTACACAGTTCCTCTATAAGGATATTATCTTTTTAAAGGCAACAATTTTGATAAATTTTTTGTCTCAATTTGATATCCTTAAAAAAACTGTGTGGGCAGCATTGGCGTTCAAGTTATTGAACCATTATTGACACCAGGCAACCGTAAATGGAAAAAAAGAAAAAGAAGATGAATTTTTAAAATGAAAGTAGACGACTCTGTATTTTAGTTTTAACAACTCAAAAGAAGATTTAGAATTGAAATATCATTCTTTGATTTTGTTAAAATTAAGACAAAAACTATCCTTAAAAAGATAAACTCAGACTACAGAAAACAATAAAAAAAGAATTAATTTTTTAAACATCAGAAGAATTATTTTTTATCTAACAACTTAAAAGCAGAGGTTTAATTAAAACATCACTTTTTGCTTTTGTTAAAATTAAAACAAAACTAATTGTCTTTTGTTGTATAAAAAGAAATTTTTTTTTAATTTTTATAAAAAAAAATTTTGAAAACTGTATATTAAAAATTGGCTTCAAGGAAGCGATGCAGAGTTTTATAAGCGTTAGTTGAAATAAAAATTATTAAATTTCGTTAAAAATATATATTTAATATATATTGTTTATAAGATTGACAATGCATATGTAAATTATTATTATTAAGTAAAAGAACATACAACAGAAATAACACTTTTTTCCCTGTGTTGTGTGGCCGATATATCTCTTAATATATAGAGAGAGATAGAAATAGGAGCTCGAGTTAAAATACGTATAAACAGTTAACATAATCTCAGTTAAACATTAGTCCAAACAAAAATTCTCAACCATAAACTTGTGACAGTTTTAGACAAAGCATTCCTTTCAATGTATTTACGTGTGGGGACGAAGCAGTTTAAAAATGTACGAAGCACGAATTTCAACTAGGGTAAAAATATAATAGTGCACAGAATGAGAAATGCTGATTGCGAAACTGAAAATAAATTTAAAAAATTGAAAATAGTAGATCTAACGTTGCAAAATTTATGAAAAAAATTTATCAAATTTGGTTATGTTAACATGTAAGTTCTAACAATTCTCGGACAAAGCAACAAATTACGTAATTAATTTTTTTCAATGCGCTACGAATTAACACATAAATGCTTCAGCGGACGAAAAAAAAATATCTTTCAGATTCTGCAGTTAGAATTTGCTTATAACATACATAAAAAAAGTTATAAAATTTCTTTTTTTTAAAAACAGGATTTTTTGAGAAAAAATTTTATTTTTATTATATTTTAATGGCAGATCCAATATGGCTGACGAAATTTAAAAAAATCCTCGAATTAACTTGTAAATAACCCTTTAAAAGCAACCCCTAAATGTTTACTTTATTTATTCACATAAAAAAATTATGACATCTTAGACACTTCAAAAATGTACAAGAATATTTATTTAACATTTTAAAAATTGCAATAAGGGGCCGTTCAAAAAATACGTAACGCTATTTTTCGAAAATTTGAACCCCCCCCCCTCCCCCATGTAACGCAATGTTGTATACATTAGCGCCATTTTTTCTGCTGACCGTAACAAATAGCTTGACCCCCCCTCCCCCCTAAAGCGTTACGTATTTTTTGAACGGCCCCTAATGGTTTCTTCTTCCATTATAACAACCCCTAACATATTTTTTTTAAAAAAAGGCCGCCATTTTGAATTTTAAAAAATTAACATCAGACTCGTAATCAGCAACCCCAAAAACCCCTAAGCAGCATGTTTCAAGCAAATCCGTTAAATTTTTTAAGAAATCAGCTGACATATTGGATCCGCCATTTTGAAATTTTTAAAATTGAAACCAAATTCGTAATCAGCAACCCCAAAAACCTCTAAATAATAAGTTTCAAGCAAATTCGTTAAATCTTAATTTAAGAATATTAATAAATTCATCAAACTTTATCGGTATTTACGCATTTTAAGTCTGAACTTCAAAATTCAAAATGGCGGATCCAATATGTCTGCCAGCTTTTTAAAAACTTGACAGATTTGCTTAAAACTTGTCACTCGAGAGTTTTCGAGAATGTTGATTAAGAATTCGGTTCAATTTTTCAAAATTCAAAATGGCGGATCCAATATGGCTGACGATGTCTTAAAAAATTTAACGTGTTTGCTTAAAACTTGTTACTTAAGGGTTTTTGGGTTTGCTGATTACGATTCTGGTGTTAATTTCTTAAAATTCAAAATGGCGGATTCAATATGGCTGTCAATTTTTTTAAAATTTGATGAATTTGCTTGAAACTTGGCACTTGGAGGTTTTCGAGAATGCTGATTACGAATTCGGTTCGTAATAATCAGCATTTTTTGGAAAACTTAACGGATTTGATTGGAATTTATTACTAGAAGGTTTTCCAGATCGCTGATTACGGACCTGGTGTTCATTTTTCAAAATTCAATATAAATCCAATATGGCGGACGATTTATGAAAAATTAAAAAAATTTGCTAGAAATTTGTTACTGAAGGATTTTTGGGGTGGATTATTATGAATTCGGTGCTAATTTTGAACATTTAGGGGTTGTTTTTAAAGAGTTATTTACTTTTGTTATAGATTTTAAAGCAATAAAAGAATGTTTATAAATTATTTTGGTGTAAGCAGAATCATTAAATATATTTTCAACCCTTTTGGACAAAAATCTAAAAGTGGTTTTATAGGTAAGGGGTGGTTTATAATTAGTTGATCTTTGTCATTATTAATATTATGTACAAGAATGTTTTTTTTGTATGTTAAAATGAAATAAATATTTTTCTCCAATAAGTACTGGTATTCATACTTCTTGGGGTTGTTTTTTGAAATAAGGGTAGTTTGAGGAAGTAGAAAGTGCTTAATAATTTTTGCTTCTTTATTCTAGACTCTTAATTAATTAAAACTAATAACATATTGGATCCGCTATTTTGAATTTTCAAAATGTCTCGCTTGGACGTTAAGGTCATGTTATTCAGTGTGACGCTTTTTTAAACTTAAGTTTAAAAATGTTGTTCATTAAATTTTGATATTTTCAATTGTTTAGATTCCTATCCGTGTACAGATTTCACTAAATATTCCAATAATAAACATTGGATAAGAGAACTTGATTAATTAAAGAAAAAATCGCCAAAAATGTAGTAATGAATCTTTTGTACTAATTATTATTTTTTTCACACGAAAGAAGAGATTGTTAATAATAAATTAGTTGATTTCGTGGTTTGTCCTTGTTCAGTACGGCAAAACAAGTTGAAGTAGAAAAATGTGGAGTTTAAAAAATCAAGACCAATGAGAAGTAAACTAATCGGAGGTTATGAGCGTCTGAGAGCCACTGAAATGTGTTTATGTTGCTATCAAAGAGACACGAAGCCCTCGTATATGCGAGGCGCGTCTCAGCAAAAGCATCAAAGGGCATTAGCATACCGGCCGCGGTATGACTGGCCCTATAAGCGTGTGTGGGCATCCAGTGAGCACAATTAACTCGTTATCTTATCGCGTTCTGGCCGCAGTGTCGGCGGCGGCGGTTGTCTCCTCTCGATCCCTACATTAAGGTGTACCTCGGTTAATTTACACCCTAAAACTTGCCCTGTATAAAAATTGCCTACTTCTTTATACACTTATTTGTGATAAGTGTGAGCGGATTTTCCATGTTCTGGAAAGTATGGTTGCTCTCGGCACACACTTATATATATATGCGTGTTACATTGCAACACTTGCCGGTAGCACTCCTTAAGAAAATGCACGCGCGAGTGAAAGAATAAGGTGTGTCACAGGCAATGCGGTAGGTCCCTCGACTTTTTATGAATGAGTCTTAAGCCCCAAGTACCCCGATAGGGTTAATCAAAGCCGTAGACGAGATTTACGAGGCCTCTCGAAACGCGTTACAACCGTTACCAGTCGAAGGTATACTAAGTATAGAGACTTTATATGAAGCGATGCGGGAATGCAGCTGGAGCATGTCCAGTTTCATTAGCGCTGAGATAATCGTTTTTTTCAACCAAAATGTTATACTCTACGACTGTAACTTTTCCGAAAGCTCCCTTATTTCTTTATCTCTATTCCTTGGACCGTTTCTAAATATTTATTTCTCTCATCTAGATCCAGAATCAGCAAAAATCACTGATTAATCACGAAATGTTCCTATTACACCGAAAAAAATAATACTAAGAGTTAATGTCTTTTACTAGAAGTAATTCCTCTTATTATAAGAGGATCTTAAATCCAGAGTGAAATATCCTCTCAAAGAGTAATTTGAAATGATAAAAATGTAAGTATCTAATTTTATAATCTATATGAAGCTTTCCACTCCAAGTCGGAAGTCATTTTGCTTTTGCATCTGAAATTTTTTTTAAATATTTTTTTTAGTACTTCTTGAAATTAGCTACCTTGATTTTTTTCATATTTTTTCATAAAGCGGTTCAGGAGATACAGATTTTTTAAAAATAACGTTTATATGTAAATTTTTTTAATTAAATGCTTATAACTCGGTCAAAAATTAATCAAATTCAACGTTCTTATAATGAGAAGTTTTGTTTTCAAGCGTAGTTTTTAATAAAAATATTTTAAAAAAATTTTAAATAATTTACGATAAGATTAAAAAATTTTTAAAATAAAATTTCATTTTTAACAATGTATGTATCGATTAATTTTTTTTAAAAATTTTTTGTAAGAAACTAGCACTAAATTAAGAATTTTTAAGCCTTATCCGATTGTGGGCAAAGGATGGGATTTACACTCTAAATCTGAATCAATGAAAATTTCACTGATTTCAATTCAGTGGCCCAGTTTTCTTTAATTCATCAGTGGGATTTCACTGAGAATCAGTAAAAACCACTGATTGTCAGTGAAATTCCACTGATTCATCAAAGAAAACTGTAAAATTGTGATTTTGTCAAATGGCAAGTTAGGCCTACCGTTTTCACTGTGTGTAGAAAAATTAAAAATTTCAAAATAAATATATCCCATCCCATCCATGAAATTTGTTGTAAATTTCATGAACATTTTAAATATGAAATTATAAATAACAAATCTGCAACCACGGAGAAAAATGGATATTTAAGGTAAATACTTAGATGTTAAAGTTTAATATTTTTATTCTTTAACATAATATCTAGATATTAAAGTTTAATATTTTTTATGTTAAGAGTTAATATATTTTTTAATAAATTTTTAAAAAATATATAAACTTAAGTTAATAGTTAATTAGTTTTGAATATCCAGTTTTCTCCGTGATGGGAATACCTAAAAAATTGAAATTAAACTTAAAAAGTATTATTTCTCAAAGATGGACACTTTTGATTTCAATTCTTTTCTCTCCACTTAAATCTTTATAAAGATAATATTTTATAAATTTTAAAAAATAAAACTCATTGAATCATAATTTTAAAGTTGTTTTCAGAAAATCATTAACGCCCAAATGTCCAAAATTTTTGACTGAAGTTCAAGGAAAGAATTTTTATCCTAAATGATTAGACTTTTAAAAACCCTTCAGTACTAAGGGGTATTGAGGTCCGCTCTTTCAGAATCCGGGGTCGAAAAAGCATTTCTACCATCAGGGAAACCAATATGGCGCTTAAAATGGAGAAAATACTGAAAAAATCGTATGTTTTTTTTTAAACACGCTTTTCACATCAATAAGATTTTTTTGAGCGGGTCTCATGTATGCTATAGGTGGATAAAATAGTTGTACTTTCGAACTGTGTACTTGACAACTTAAAAATTCAAGATGGCGGATCCAAAATGGCAGAAAAATCAGAGCAAAATACTTGATAAATAGCAAATGCATCATCAATATTCAAAACTTGATTTAAATCATCTGAAAATTACTTCTCGGGGGTTTTCGGGGTCGCTGATTACGAATATGAAGTTTAATTTTAAAAATTCAAAATGGCGGATCCAATATGGCAAATAAAAATTTTTGAAAATCAATAAAATTGCATGAAATTACTCACTCGGGGGTTTTTGGGGTCGCTGATTACGAATATGAAGTTTAATTTTAAAAATTCAAAATGGCGGATCCAAAATGTCGGAAAAAATTTTGTTAAAATATATAAAATTGCATGAAATTATTCACTCGGGGTTTTCGGGGTCGCTGATTACGAATATGAAGTTTAATTTTAAAAATTCAAAATGGCGGATCCAAAATGTCGGAAAAAATTTTGTTAAAATATATAAAATTGCATGAAATTATTCACTCGGGGTTTTCGGGGTCGCTGATTACGAATATAAAGTTTAATTTTAAAAATTCAAAATGGTGGTTCCAATATGGCAGATAAAAATTTTTGAAAATCGATAAAATTGCATGAAATTACTCACTCGGGGGTTTTCGGGGTCGCTGATTACGAATATGAAGTTCAATTTTTAAAATTCAAAATGGCGGATCCAATATGGCGAATAAAATTTTTTTAAAATAGATAAAATTGCATGGAATTACTTACTCGGGGGTTTTCGGGGTCGCTGATTACGAATATGAAGTTAAATTTTTAAAATTCAAAATGGCGGATCCAATATGGCGAATAAATTTTTTTTAAAATAGATAAAATTGCATGGAATTACTTACTCGGGGGTTTTTGGGGTCGCTGATTACGAATTTTAAAAGTGCAATTTTAAAAATTGAATACTACAAATTCATAAATTTCTAGTTGTTTTGGAGATTTTATTTTGTTTGTTACCGTCACGTTTTTCTGGAGTTGCCCAACTCTCACTCCGTGGAGTACGACCAAGTTTTTTAACTTTGTCTTCTTTTTTAAAAGATTTTTTGAACAATTTTTTAATATTTTTTTGTATTTTTTAATTTTTTAATTTTTTAATTTTGTTGTAGGGTGTTGTGGAGTGATGTGCAACTTTTGTTTTCGTTGGACGAAAAACATGTCAAATATTTAAATTTTTAAATATTTCAAAATTGAATGACTTAGAGACATTATAATAGAATATTTCTGCATTATTAGATTTTAAGAATTTTAAATTTTTCCTACAAATTTTTCGCTTTTTCAAAAACGTCTATTTTTGCATTTTCCAAAAAAGTTGGGGTGATGTGCAACACCAGTAAAATTCACGTATGTAATGCATAAATATCGATGAAAATCTCTTTAATTATTAATTTTAGGCTTTTTTCAATGTAAACTAATCGAAATCTGCCAAAAAAATTTACTAAGGTATAGTTGACCTCTAAAAAGTGGAGATTTCACCAAAGAAAAAAAATTATTTTTTGTTTAATTTTTTATTTATTTATAACTGAATAAGGAATATAATTAGAGGAAAATAACTAATCATTTTTTATTCATAATGTGAATCGCAGTTATGGCACGTAAAAAGTAGTTACGTCCACCCCAAAAAAAAGTGTTTGCACATCACCCCAAATATGATATTTTGCGAAAAATGATTTGTACGCAATACAATGCAATGGAAACACAAAATATAAAAAGATATTTAAAAACACTTGAAAAAGAAACAATAAGCACATTCTTATCTATAAAATAAATTAAAACCCTTTACGAAACGACTAGAAATGTAAAGCGCGAGAAATATTTCCTTCCCGAGAAATTTAAGTGAACTTACGTACAGAAAACCTGGCTGCGAGCTGTCTCGTGAGTTTTATATAAAAAAACAAGCTACTGAGGATACAAAAAAATGGCAATACTTGGCTCTGTTCAATATCGAACTATAGATCAGAAATCGGCGGTGTTGAACATCTCCCCATGTTTCACATCACCCCACATCACCCTACTTTTTCATTTTTAAATTTTTTTGTGTTTTTAACTGTTTTTATATTTTATTTAAAATTTTTTTATAACATTCAAATTAGTCGACCTCCACGTGGTGAGAGTAATTATCGACCCCGAAAACCCCCGAGTAAGTAATTCCATGCAATTTTATCGATTTAAAAAAATTTTATCCGCCATATTGGATCCGCCATTTTGAATTTTTTAAAATTAAACTTCATATTCGTAATCAGCGACCCCGAAAACCCCCGAGAAGTAATTTTCAGATGATTTAAATCAAGTTTTGAATATTGATGATGCATTTGCTATTTATCAAGTATTTTGCTCTGATTTTTCTGTCATTTTAGATCCGCCATCTTGAATTTTCAAGTAGTCAAGTACACAGTTCGAAAGTACAACTATTTTATCCACCTATAGCATACATGAGACCCGCCCAAAAAAATCTTATTGATGTGAATAGCGTGTTTTAAAAAAAAACATACGATTTTTTCGGTATTTTCTTCATTTTTGGCGCCATATTGGTTTCCCTGATGGTCGAAATGCTTTTTTGACCCCGGATTCTGAAAGAGCGGACCTCAATACCCCTTAGTACTGAAGGGTTTTTAAAAGTCTAAACATTTAGGATAAAAATTCTTACCTTGAAATTCAGTTAAAAATTTTGGACATTTGCGCGTTAATGGGTTAACAAATTTTAGAAAACAGTTACTACAGTTACCTGAGTGCTACTGGCATAGGTGCAGTAGCGACACCTGAAGGGCTTCTCATTTGTGTGAATAGTACGGACGTGGCGTTTGATATGTCCAGTAGAAATTGCCCGAAATTGACAGCCGTCGAATGGACAAGCATGCTGCTTATCACTCACGTCATCTGGAGGCCTGTGTTTCTTTTCATGTCTGAAACATAAAAATCTCGTGAAATTTAAGGTGTAAATTTTGGTTGACTCACCGATATTTATTTTAGAAATCGCGAAAAAGTAAATTGAATCAATATTTAAAGTAGTAGTTAAAGTAGTTAAAGTAGTACTGGATCCGCCATTTTGAATTTTGAAAAACTGACATCGGATTCGTAATTACCGACCCTGAAAACCCCTGGATACGAAGTTTCATAAAAAATAATTTTTAAAAATTCGTCCGCCATATTGGATCCGCCATTTTGAATTCTGAAAATCTGATATTAAATTCGTAATCAGCGACCGTGATACTTATTTTAAGATTAAGTCTAAGGTCAGTAAAGTAATTACTTTCACTTGATTAATTACAAAGGGAATTTTCATTATCAAAAACTTTGAATCTTTCAACAAACTCATTTTAATGCAAAATTTTCGTTAATAAAATAATTTTTATGTATTTCTAAATTTTTATAATATAAATTTTTTGGTGATTTATATTATCATCAGTTTGCTTATACTATAAGTGATATACATACTAATTTGTAAAGAGATTTTTTTATTTCTTTTCCGAAAAAATTGCGGCAAAATCAATCATTTGACAAAAGTTCTAATCAGAAAAGAAACTTTAAGAAAATTAAAAAACTTTTACTCATCGCTTTTGTAAAATTAGAATTTTGAAATATATTCTCTCGATGAAAGATCAGGGTAAGAGGATTTTCTCTCACATGCGCACCTATACACATAGAGTGAAACCGACGATATAATTCGAGTGACTTACGGGATCGTCGTGTCGGTGTTAAGCATCTTCTATCTGAGTTAATACTTAGATGGGTGACCGCACCTCAACTCCCGCTATAGACACAGTGTTTCACTGCGGTCGAAATATATTAAGCGATAAGTTAGACATTTAGGATGTGTTTCTGAATTTGCGATGACTATCCAAACGTACATTTCTAACTCGACAGTCAACAAACCGGCTGTACTAGCTGAGATTTTCTGCAGTTCCCCTCTCTTCTGGTTAAAAATTCCAAATACAAGTGATACATCTCTTTGTATTGTATATTCTAGTATACTAGAAGCCCTATCGCCAGGCTTATGTTTACATAGTTTGCGGCGGAGGGAGCTTTCGAGCGGCAGCAGAAATGCACACAGACGCGTAGAAAAGTATTTTTTTCGGGGAGGGAAGGCAAATATGTATTCAAAAAATTTTTTTAAGTACGGAAGAGTTGATAAAAATTCAAAAAAATCTCCTACAGTGTTTAACTTCTATTTATTTATTAATATCATTAAATCTCTGTCGAAAATGACACAATAATTTCAGTTAAAAAAATTAATGGGCCATTAATTTTTAATTAATAATAAATTGATGCCATTAATTAAATGGCATCAGCCATTTTGAATTTAAAAATTAACGTCAGATTCGTAAACAGCAACCCAAAAAACGAGTAACAACATTACATCTATCAGAGTCCGTTACTCAGGGGTTTTTGTGGTCACTGATTATGAACATGATGTCAGATTTTCAAAATTCAAAATGGCGGATCCAGTATGGTGGATAGTTGAAAGATTGATGCTATTTTGATCGAGATTAATTTCTCGGGGGTTTCTGGGGTCACTAAATCCAAATTTGATGTCAAAATTAAAAAATTGATGTCGTCAGTATGGCCCGATATTCATTTTAGGCATACCTTGGCGATTTCTAAACGGATATAGTAAATAAAGTATGAAATTTTTTTCTATTTTCGCGATATTAAATAATAAGTTAATAATAATGAATTATTTTATTACTTTAATAGGGGAGACAAGGTGTGGTTCACATGTTGTGCAGTGGGTACAAATTGAATATCCCTAAAGCAGTTAATTACAGAGATATGGGTTTAAAGGGGAAAATGATTAGTTTTTATGTTCGAACACACTGCAGTTCGAATAAATAAAGGCAATAAAAAAATTTTACAATCTTTAATTGTAAAACTTTTTTTCGAAGCCTAATAGTTTTCTGTTTGATCTTTCTATAAATAATAATTAAGAGATTTTTAATTTTACAAAGTGCACTTTTGCACATTAATTCTATGAGGATTCATTTTTTTAAAGAATGATTAGGTTGTTAAAACATAGTGTATATTTTTTTATCCAAGTTATAAATTTTAAAAAATGTATCACTTGTGTATTTAACACAATTTTACTGAAAATAAGTTAAAAATTATTGAACCATCACAAAAACGCAGTATTTTTAAGTCAATTTACTCCTATTAAAAGTAACAAGGATTAAAAATGTGAAAATTTAAAGGTTTTTTGTCTCGCAATATTACAACAACATTTCTGTACAATATTGACACAAAAAATAAATTAAACAAAAATTAATGAAAATTGAATAATTTGACGTGTCAAATCATGTAGATTAATAAAAAAATGCACGCAATGCTCAAAATTTGATTAATTACTAGAATCAATTTCACTGAATTTATAATGATGTAGTTAATAATTATTTATTAATTTACTGCCAAGACTGTTTTTATTGCTCTTCTAACACTGACATAGTACTGATTCGGTGTGTATGCCATTGTAATGCAAGTATTGTTTGATTCCGAAAGTCAATACTGACTGTCATTACCATGCTGGTAATAAACTTTGGTAGGGCATCGAACATCTCTACTTCGGGTCATTAAAAATAACATTTTAAAAATTAGCAATTTTCAAAAAAATGACTTTATGGTTTTTTTTATTAAATCATCATTTAAGTTTTAATATTTTTTACTCATTGCATAGGCGTTTTATAAATATAATTATATCGAATGACCTGTTTTGGATATTTATAATATGAATTTAATTAAGAATTTATTGATATTTTAAATGTTCAGAAATTATTCAAAATATTCATTAGTAGAATAATTTTAAAATCAATTAGAAGGAATTAAGTGACAAACATTTTTAATTTGTTTAAAATTTTAATATATCCAAAATTATTAATTTAAAATTTCATACTCAATAATTTGGTATTATTAACTAAAATGATACCAAGATCAGGTATTTTTAACTCTGTGTAAATATACAATTATTTTTTATCCAAAATTATTAGGGTGTACTTTTTTGTGTACTTTTAAGAAACGTAAAGTAGAATTCAAAATTTCAAGATGGTGGTCCAAATATGGCGTCAAATATAAAGTAAAATTTGAAAGTTTTGATCACTATAATTTCAAAATACCAAAATGTTATTGAATTCGCCTAAATTTTTTTACTCGAGTGTCTTTGAGATCGTTAATTACGAATACGATGTTAGTTTTCAAAAATTCAAAATGGCGGATTCAATATGGCGAAAAAATTAAAAAATTTATTCAATTGGTTCCAGAGTACCGTGCAAAAGTTATTAATTTGCTGTAAAACATTTCCGCAAATTTATTTTACGAATTTTTTGCTATTTGCCACAAATTTTCAGCAAACTTGCAGAAAATTTTATTGATGTGTATGTTAAAAAAATACCAGTAATGACCGCCAATATCCAACAGTCAATTCAGCATTGTGTATGTGAAAACTTTTTTTTTACTTTCATCACTATAGGATTTTTAATTCATAGTATGAAAAATGACAAAAGATGGTGCGTAAAACGCAACTGAAAAAATCTCTTGTACAGCTTATAAAACGAAGCCAAGCGTTTTTAACATGGATTCCGAGCAAATTACACTACATAGTGTGAGTGCTATATTCATAACTATTACTCATGCACGAATTGGAACAGAATTCCCTCCGTTTACTGATGCATCCGACCACGCCATAATATCACCCATTCATCAACATTCGAAAATTGATTAAAATTATTTGCAAATGACTAATCAGGGGTTTTCGAGGTTGCTGATTACGAATATGAGGTGGAAATTCAAAATGGTGAATTCAAAATGGCTATCTTCAACTTTCATTAGAACAATTAATTTAATAATAATTATTATTAATTGTATTGTACATATTATTAATAATGAAATGATCAGAAATATTAATGAAATAGTAAATTTTTAAGAAATATAATTCTATTAAATGGCTTAACTTTATTAATTAAATTATTTAAATGAATTATAATTTAATAATATTATTTACACATAGATCACATTTTTGCCATTGGGAAAAATTGTTTTAAAAATATACCGTCATTTTATTCCGTTTAATTTGGAATTTAGACGAATTATAAAATTTCAAGTGGATCAGCTGTTTTATTTGTTCGCCGCCATATTGTTTTCGTAATTCTAAGAAGTGACGGAATACAAGCCGAAAAGGTTTCTGAATTTGAATTTGAAAGAAAATGTTGGACTGTTTGTTATTTGGAAATAAGAATTTTTCTACCTTCTTATTTTTGGAACAAAGAATTATTGGAACTTTTGGCTTTTGGAACAAAGAATATTATTAGAACTTTTTTTTCTAAAACTTTTTTTTTTGTTTTTTGTCCTTTAACCGTAATTTCATTTATAGTAAAAAATTATTAAAATTTCAAATTCATATTTGAAATTATTTGGTAATAATATTAGCAAGTCTTAAATTCAAGACTTATAGTTAAATATAATTAATTTCTGTGGGAATTTCTATAAGTCTTTTATTGTAGAGGAATTTTTTTTATTGTTAGAAAAATTGATATTGACGATTGTTAGACGTTTACTCTTATTATAATCTTGAAGAGTTAGGGAAAAATATTTTTGCTCTTCGGGAGAGATTAATTCATTGGTATCCTTTTTATTATGTTTATTGACGATTTAAAGAGTCATGGAACTTTCACTGCCGTTGTTTTGTGACTGTAGTAAACTAAGGTGACATTGCCCGTATGGCCCAATAAAAACGCCCACGCTCGCACGCGGATGTAAGTAAAAGTTAAGTGGCGTGTCGGAACACTTTTTCACTTGCGTCCTTTTTATCGCGTGTATGTCATTCATCCCGAAAGGATTTCCGTTTATTGACACAGCCATAAATACGTGACTCTTAAACATTACAAGAAAATCATACACAAATTTGTTCTTGTAGCACAAAATTAATTGATTTCAAATTAATTATTAACATCGTCTCTTAATTTGAATCAGATGAATTTCACTGATTCAACAGCTTATAAAGTTTTAAAAGAATAGTGTTTCTTTAAAGTGTTTTCCGCGGAGAAATTCAAAATTTATGGACAATTTCTTGAAAATTCATGTCCTCCCCTAGCGCTTACAGTATATTACCCAGAGTATCAAAAATTTGCATACTTATTTATTTTTATATTTAGATTATAAGAAAAATATATCGAAAATGATTGAAGTTGATCTTCATTGTGTTTTATCGAAAAGTTCGGAATTTTCAATGAATTCTTTAAAATATGTTTACTACTCCTTTTCCTTGCGTTCTGGTGTATTTTTACGTATCGATTATATAAAAAAATTTTAAATTATTTTTATAAAAATAAGTATCAAGAATAATAATTATTATTAATTGTCAACTAAATAAAAAGTTCAGTACGTGTACGAAACCCTCGGTTTCAGTATGAGTTAATCTCATACTCTTGTACGATTTTTTAATAATTGGCACAGAATAATAATTAGTTATAATTTTAGCAATAAATTATAGTAATAAATTTTCAAATATAAAAACAATAATTACAACATTTTTAAAAACAAGAATGTAAAAGTTATTGAATTATTATTATAATAATAAATACTAATATAATAATAATTCAGTAACTTTTATATTTCATTTTAAACGTAATCAGGGGGTCAATTACGTAATTTCATTTTTACTTTCACCGATTTCTATTTTCACTTTCATTTTGACATATTTATATTTTCACTTTAATTTTCACTGTCACTTTTACAGATTTATATTTTATTTTTCACATTCACTTTGACAGATTTATATTTTCACTTTTACAAATTTATACTTTCACTTTCATTTTAACTTAACAGATTTATATTTTCACTTTCATTTTTACTTTCACCGATTTATATTTTTACTTTCATTTTCACATTCACTTTTACTTTGCCAATTTTAATTTTTACTTTCACTTTGATAGACTTTTATTTTCATTTTATTATCACTTTTGCTTTCACTATGACAGATTTTCACTTTCATTTCCACTATTATAACTTAATATTTTCACTTTCATTTGCACTCTTTGTCTTAACTTTGATATGGTTATTTTTACTTTTAAGTTTACTTTGACATTTCATTTTTATTCTCATTTTCTCCTTAATTTTTATAGATTTTTATTCTCACTTTCATTTTCTTAGAATTGTATTTAACTTTCATTGTCACATTTTTAATTGATTACATTTTCACAGCTTACGAAAAGAAAAATATGTAGAAGGTAAGAATGATAGATACAAATATATTAAAGTGGAAATGAGAGTGAAAATAAAAGTAAAAACAAAATACTGCAAAGTGAAAGTGGTTATAAAAAAAATTTCATCGAAGTGAAAGTAAAAATGGGACAATGAATGTTAAAATATAATTCTTTTAAATTAACGTCAAAGTGTATTTGAAAGTAAAAATAATCATATCAAAGTTATGACAAAGAATACAAATGAAAGTGGAAATAATGTGTTATAATAGTGAAAATAAAAATCTGCCATAATGATAGTCAAAGTGACAGTAAAATTAAAATTAAAATCTGTCAAAGCGAAAATGAAAGTAAAAATATAAATTTGTCAAAGTGAAATTGAAAGTAAAAGTGATAGTGAAAATGGAAGTTGTAAGTGTAACAATTAATTAACTCTAACATTTTTGTTTATATTATTATTTTTTTGTCTATACAAAAATTAAAAATGTCAGACGAATACTGAAAAAAACTTTAATTTTTTCTATTTTTGACAATAATTTATTTTAAATAACTTAATGTTATTGCAGAACTAGCAATTATTACATATAAATCATTTAATGAAGTATTTTTTCGAAAAACTTTAATTTTAATTCTGTTGAAATTAGTTTCAATTTTAAAAACTTAAACATGAAAGAATTCAACTATCTTAATAAATATTAAAATTCTTTCCAGAAATTCAATTATTTTCAAAAATTTTGTATAAAACTCTCGTTAGCATTTTAATTATCTTTATAAATAGCAAAATTCTTTGCTGAAATTCAATTATGTTCAGGAATTTTTATAAAATTCATTGTAAAATTCAATTATTTTCATAAATAACAATATTTATCACAAGAATTCAATTATCTTCAAAATTAATAAAATTTTTTTTATAAATTCAATTATTTTCAAAGAATCCAAAAAAAATTGTCAACATTTCAATTACCTATCTTTATGAATAAATAGCAAAATTCTTCAACAAATTTCTATCGAACTAATTTTTTTCAAGAAGCTTAAGGTAGTACGCTCGTGATCGCACTTTTCTAAAGAATTTCATGAAATTTGAAATCAGAATAGTTAATAACAAGATCTATGTATTTGCAAAATATTAAAAAAATTGACCGTTTCTAAAACAAGATATTTAAGTTCAAAGTTTGTTATTTAACATGGTTAACCTATGAAAAGTGCATGTAAACGGCACATTTCTTCTAATAACTTTTAAAATTTTCTATAGATTGTTTTAAAAAACTAATATATTATAAATGAATGTTTGAGAAATTTATAACAAAAAGATTTAACAATATTAACCGTTTCAGTTAAAAGATATAATATAATATAATATTCTAATCTGACTAGTATACTTGTGTGTGAGTGTGTCTGTACATAGGGCTGACTATGTATTCAGTACAGTCCAAGCAAAAATATGCTACAGTAACTGCACCATACTATAGCATTTTATTAAAATTTACTTTTGAGAGTGACTGTCGCGAGCGTACTACCTTAATTAAAATTTTTTAAAATTATTTCAAGTTTTTATTTTCTAATGTATATTTAATTAAAGAATTTTCGAATAATCAAAATTTTGTAAAACTGAATTGTAAACAAATGAATTTTAAAATTCTCAAAAGAACTTTATCATAAATTATTAAATATAATTGATTTAAAGAAGAATTTTATTTAAAAATTTTAGAAAATAATTGAATTAAAATCATAAAAATAATTCTAAAGAATTTGCAGTAATAATATTCCTATTTTATAATATAAAATAATAATATTATCACTCGCGGTCAGCATTAATTATTATAAAACATAAAGAAATCAATCACACCAAGTTTTCGACTCGGAGTGATCCATTTCTTTATGTTTTATAATAATATTCTTTTAGGTTATTGAATTTCAAAGGTTTGAATTTGAAATTTTTGAAATTTTTTTTTTCCATGAAAAAATAATAATGATTAAAAAAAAAGTTAAGTTATTGATATTTTAAAATAATTTTACAATTAAATCAATTCGTAAATAAATGCAATAGAACACTTTTTTAAGTATATCTAATCATTTTTAGAGTGAATCAGAATATTCTTCAGGATCAGCGAAGAAGTAAAAATTTTTTCTGGAAATCAGGGAAAAACAAAATTAAATTGTTGTGTCAACTCTGAACAAACAATGATGGAAAAATAATATTTTTTAAAAGGTTGGGGTTGTTGCTAGATTTCCTTGTATAATACAATTTTTTACAAGATCCGAGTGTCACCGAAAATTCCTGACCCCAATTATTTACCTAAATTCCTTACGAGAATCGTACTACACTGAGAGAAATGGATAGTAAGATTTTGATATTAAAAAGATGATGTTAAACATTACTATCATCATGCTACTGGCTACTGTTACAGATGTTACAAAAAATATAGTTATGCTACCCCGTACTATCAAGATGTTACTCCTCGTAATCTTCATGGTAAATGTTACTATCTAGATAGCTGTCCGTAATTGTAACACTTAAGAGTACCCTAACCATCATTATGTTACCCACTACTATAAATTTTTGTCCGTGTAGAATTTAATTTTTAATATGGAAACTTAGAGAAATTTCTACGTATGTGAAATGTTCTGTGGCACGTGGAAAGTTAAAATTAATCCATTTATTTGTATGCACATGTATAGCACTATCTACTATACTTACATATAGTATACGTATGGAAGGCATACACATAAATATGGTTATTTCAGACAATAATTTCCAGTAGTGATGTTTTTACAAATAAACATATTCCGTAAATTTTGGTGCTAATTGTCCCTAAAAGAGTAACGGAATCGAAAACGAGGGTTGTTTTTAAAAGAAGTTTATTTACTCAATATAGTATTTTCAGTTAGGGGTTAGCTTCGCGCGATTTTCCAGCAATTAAGTGACCCTCTGTTTTCACAAGCCCTCTTTTTTTTCTCTCATTCGTATCATCTTTTCAGCGCACATTGAAATATACGGAAGGGTAAAAAAAAGGACGGCGCAAATAGGAAGCTGCGTACACCACCCGGTACCCCGACGGTTCGTTATAATCATCGACGATGGTAGTCGCGATATTTCATCGCGAATTGAGTACTTAAGTCGAACGTAACATAGCCACAGAGTGTCGCCCTTCCTCCCGCTGCTTCATTCACACTTTACACACTTTCAGCTCTCTCTCTCATTCTCTCTCCTTCTCTCTCACACCATCTCTTTTTCTCTCTCTCTCTCTCCCTTTCTCTCTTGTTCTCTCATATTTAGTTCCCTGAGTGCGACGGAGTAAATCACGTGGGTTTTTAATTAAACGTGTCGCGCATTTCGAAAGTGATGTAGGTATACATGTAGCAATGCCAATGACTCGAACCATTGGGTCTACAGATCGTAATATCTCGCACGCATATCGCATCACTCATAATCAATGGCCGCGAAACTCGCCTCTTTACCTACACACTATACAGTATATTTCTCCCTATATATGCATGCATATATTTCATTATTGCGCGCACGGTCTTTCAACCCTTTACATAAACTCTTCCAAATAACAATTTTACAAAACTTTAAATTTAAATCGTCTTTTAAAATTACAAAAACCCATTAACCGCAGCAAATAAATCGGGAAAATTTTCTCGATTTACCTATTGATGGTGCTATGGGAAGTTCTCCCAGTGGAAAAATTTTCAACTCTAGTTACGTCCAAGTCTAGTATATATTATTGTAATATACATTACTCTAATTTGCTAGTTACTAGCTTTTATGGCTAGAACATTTTTTTTCAAGTTTTATTTCAATATAAGAGTAAAATTTTGCATGCGGACTCAAAATCGGAACCGAGTGCATGCTAATTTTTATGGAGGGAATTAAATTTTTTTAAATTACGACACCTATAGTGCTTTTACATTTTAAATCAATATTTTTGTTTTCATTGAGAGTATCATTAACTCAATTACCTCAAATGTTTGATTTATTTTCTTCGTATTTGTATTCTCATTGTTGGTGATATTGCGGAATCATTTCCAGGTAGAAATGGTGGTTGGATTTTAATGGGGACCTCACTAGTTTACCCTATTTGAAGAGTTTCAATCAAATCCAAATAGTTTTTAAATTTTCCATCCGCCATATTGGAGCCGCCATTTTGAATTTTAAAAAACTAATATCAAATCCGTAATCAGCGACCCCTAAAACCGTCAAGTAAGGATTTTCAAGAGAATCCGACTGATTTTTGAAAATATCGTCCACCATATTGGATCCGCCATTTTGAATTTTGGAAAACTAACATCAGATTCGTATTTAGAGACCCGGAAAACCTCCGAGTAACGAGTTTCATTCAAAACTAAACAGTTTTTAAATTTGTCATCCGCCATATCCGAGCCGCCATTTTATATTTTGAAAAACCGACTTCCGCCATTTTAAATTTTGAAAAACTAATATCAAATTCGTAATTAGCGACCCCTAAAACCCTCAAGTAAGGATTTTCAAGATAATCCGACTGATTTTTAAAAATGTCGTCCGCCATATTGGATCCACCATTTTGAATTTGGAAAATCCGACTCCAGATTCGCCAGCAGCGATCACAAAAACCTCCGAGTAAATTTTGAAAGTGAAATAATCGAGTACACGATTTATAGAAATATTAGCTGTTAAAATTTTTTTTTGACCATTAAATTTAAGAATTTTTAATAAAAAATATTTCAAAAATTTGTGCAATTTTTTAATTACTTGCAAAAAAATATTGTTAAACAATTTTTTACATCATATTCGGGTAGAGGACACTCTAATACATAAAAAAAAATTTTTCGAAGAGATAAAATACTACGTTTATTAAAAAATATTTAAATTTGAAGTCAGACTAAAAATTCTGTTCATTCAGGCGTTAATGAGTTAATCTATTTATTTTTGAATTCTTCGTTTATCTTTGCATTATTAACACCTTCGCTGTCCAGTTAAAAATCTCTCGATAGTATAAAAATAGTTTAAAAAAAGTGATTTCATCATATATAAGATTTTTGGGATCGCTGAATTCAAATTTGAGGTCAGTATTTCAAAATTCAAAATGGCGGATCCAATATGGCGGTTGATTTTAAAATTAAAGCGTTTCGACCAAATTCATTTCTCGGGGGTTTTCGGGGTCACTGATTACAAATCTGATGTCAGATTTTCAAATTTCAAAATGGCGGATTCAATATGGTGATCAAATTTGTTAAAAATTGACGGATTTCTCTAAAAATATTTACTCTGCAGTTTTTAAAGTTATTAAATTCGAATTTAATGTCAAATTATAAATTGTAAAATTTGTCTTTTCTATTTTTTCAATTACTGAAACGTACGCGTACGCTACACTTCTCATTAGATATATATTTTATAAACCATTTTGCATTTTTGAAGTTTAACATCAGATTTTAATTCATTTTTTAAATTTTGTTCGTCATATTGAGACGCATGACTATACTCCCGAAATCTTATTTGACATAATTGTCACTTGACATAAAACCATTTAACAAAAATTCTAATTTGACATGAAATCTATTTGGTATAAAAGATATTTATTTTGAAATTCATTTGACATAAATTTCATTATAGGCATACAATTATATTGCATAAATAAAATTTTATATGATATCAATTAGATTAGACATAAAATTTATACATTTAACATATAAGTCATTTGATATAAAATACATTTGATGTAAATTTTATTTTGACCTAAAATTCATTTATGATAAATTTCATTTGACTTAAATTCACTTGACATAAATTCCATTTGGCATAAATGTCATTTAACGTAATTCTCATATGGTATAAAGTTTATTTTACATAAAAGACATTTACCATAATTCTCATTTGACATAAAAGTTATTTGACATAAAATACATTTGATGTAAATTTTATTTTCACCTAAAATTCATTTATTATAAATTTCATTTGACGTAAATTTCACTTGACATAAATTTCATTTGGCATAAATGTCATTTAATATAATTCTCATATGGCATAAAGTTCAATTGTCATAAAAGACATTTACCACAATTCTCATTTGACATAATTTCAATTGACATAAAAGTCGTTCAACAACATTCTCATTTGACATGAAATGTATTTTACATTAATTACATTTGACATAAAAATATCGGAGCGAATTTTAAAACAACCATTTAGATATTATCAACAACATTGTGATTAGCCAATTTTGAAATTCGCGCTTATATTTTCATGTCAAATCATCTTTATGTAAAATGAAATCTATGTCAACTGGATTTTATATCAAATGAGAATTGTGATTAATTACATTAATGTCAAGTAAATGTTATGTCAAATGACAATCATGCCAAATAAAATTAACATCAAGTGAATTTTATGTCAAATAAGAATTGTGTTATATATAATTTTATGTCAAATGAGGATTATGTTAAATGACTTTTATGCCAAATGAAATTGATGTTCAATTATATTTGTGTCAAATGAAATTTTTGTCCAATAAATTTATGTCAAATGAATTTTATATTAAATAAAATTTACGTTTAATGAATTTAATATCAAAAGAAATTTATGTTAAATGATTTTTATGTCAAATACCAAATAGGAATTATTTTATATGAGTTTTATGTAACATAAAATTTGTGTTAAATGAATTTTCTGACAATTGATAGTTATATTAAATGGATTTTGTGTGCAATGAAATTTCTCACAAATAACGTTCAAATTATGTGAAATTTAAGTTAAGTGTTTTTATATCATAAATAACTATTGTGTCAAAAAAGTTTTTCGGAATAAGCATGCGCCTCGTCATATTGACGACATCAATTTTTAATCTTTTAATTTTGACATCAAATTTGGATTTAATGACCTCAAAAACCCCCGAGTTAACATTTTATACAAATCCAGCAACATTAAAAAATTTGGGTAGCCGTATTGGATCCGCCATTTTAAATTTTTAAAAACGGATATCAAATTCTGATTCAGCGACCCCAAAAACCCCCAAGAAATGAATATCAATTGATTGCATCAATCTATTTAAATAGCTAAAATAAAATATGTAATATACTTCTTGAAATTACAAATCTAAAGTTATTTTTTAAAAATTTAAAATCCCGGTCCAAGTATAAAAAGTTTTTTTTCAAATTCTGGTCGCTGATTATAAATTTTGATTTCAGTTTTTAGAATTTAAAAATAGCATATTCAATACAGTGAACATTAATGTCAAAAAATAAAATATTTTACTGAATTTCATTATCTTTGAAATATGTTTACTTTTGCGTCAAAATCTGATATGAAAATTTGCAACTTGTAGATTATTCACTGCACATACATACATGTGACATTTTTTTATTAGGACAACAAAATTGACGATTGGAATATCAATTTTCAATTGTTTTCATATTTGATGCGGCTTTTTCAACTTTTTTTCGTTGGTTTCATGCAGCAGCTAATTTAATGGTAGGGGGAGATTGCGGTTGTATTGTGAGGCAGGTCTTTATTTCGAAATATTCATAAAGTTTCATATGATGTTATATTTGACGTCTTGTTATATTTGATGAAAAGGCTATTTTTTCATTAGCACATTATGCTTATATGTTGTCCCTCCAGTTTAGAGACCTCATAAAAAAGCAGCACTTGTATCACAATTTTATTATTTAATAACTAATACATCTCCACAAAAAATTGCCAAAAGTAAAGTAAAATATCATGAAATGATATTGTTTTTTTCGTGTCAGTCTCGAAATTTAACATAAATAATTATTATTCCAACCGATAAACAGATTTTCGCTACGAGAACGTTCCTTAAGTATTTCATGTCAAATAAATTAACATTTCAGAAATATTTCAAGAATATTTAACGTTTTTGAAATGGCAATTTGTCTACGTTTCTTATCTTATGCCGCTGCATTCTAAGCTCCAGCTGGTCAATAAAGTGTCCATTTTTGCCCTAGGGTAATAATAGGACCTTTATTGCCCTAGGACAATAATGGGTACTTTATTGCCCTAGGACAATAATGGGTATACTTTATTGTCCTAGAACAATAATGTGCACTTTATTGACCGCTGGGCTATAAGGGGAACTTAGTATGCGTCTATACAGGTCGGTTTTTTCTCACTGCCTCCCCTTAATTAAACCTATAACCAAAAAATCTGACCTTGATATTTTTTTATTCTAAAAAGTGAAGTGAATGCAGACCATACTCATTAACGATGTGACTTAATAATTATTATAAAGTTTTGTTTTTATAGAACGTAATTGAATATCTAAGATTGATATAAAAAAGTCTGACTATAGCAGTGTTAAAGAAACCAATATTAGTGATAACTTAATTCCAAAAATAAATGAATGTTCTCAAATGATGGTTTTATTCATTTCCATTAATAAAATTTTTTTGCTAACTGATAGTAGCATTTAAATTTTTCTTTATTAAAATCCCAAAATTTACAACTGTTACATCTGACCTCGACATGTGTTTCAATTCACCTCGGTGCTTGGTGAGTTGTAACGTGGGTAACCATTTTAGATACGTTCTTTGGATCTTTATTTTACAAAACTAGAAACAATTCGCGTGGCTAATTTCTTATAATATGAACTTTTTAAAATAAAATTATCAATTTTTAAAAAAGTAGAATTTAAAAATTTTTAATTAAAATTTTTCTTTATAAAAATAAAATATGAATTGGAATAAAGATTATAACCACAATAATCTGTAAGTGATGAGTCATGAGTTCGTTGTCAATTCGGCAAAAATCAAGGGAGAATCGGTTCTTCCCGATTACTCCAGTCTACGGCGATCTTCCGGTAGATTGACACGTTTTATAAGAAGTATAATAAATCTATTTGTCTCAGAAATTATTTAATGAATAATTTTCCTTAAATATTTTAAAATTAATTCAATTTTAAAAAAGATTGTGTTTAAAATTTTCATAAATAGATCAACTTCAACAGATTTTAATTTAAAATTTTATAAAATTTCTATTTTTAATGAATTTAATTAGAAATTTTAAAAACTTTGATTTTTGCAAATTGTTAATAATTCAAATTCTTCTTGAAATTAGTTAAATCTGTCAATATATATTTCATTAATTTTATTAAAAATTCAATTATTTTTATAAATAATAAATTTGTTTTAGAAATTTAATTATTTTAATAAATAATAAAGATCATCGCAGAATTTTAATTATTTTAAGTAAATTTTTAATCGAATTCCTAGAAAAATGTAATTATTCTTAAAAATCTTAAAAATTTAATTAAAATTCGTCAAAAGAATTCAATTATTTAAAAATTTGTTGATAAAATTCTTTATAAGAATTAAATTTTAAAAAACATTCAATTATACAATACATTATTTACTTTTGTATTTAAATAATTAAATAATTTTAAAAAGGTTTCAAATTAAAATATTTGAAAATTTAAATTTTCTATACTTTTACTAACAATTTTGAAGAATTAATTTTTTTGAAAAAGTTGAATTTAATTTTTTTTTTAAATAATTTGAAGATGTTTATTTTCTAATATATTTAATTGAAGAATTTCCAAATAATCGAAATTTCGTAAAATTGAATTTTAAACAAATGTATTTGAAAATATTCTCAAAGAACTTTTTCAAAAATTATAAAAAATAGTTGATTTAAAGAAGAATTTTAGTTAAAAATTCTAGAAAATAATAATTGAATTGATAATATGATGAAAATAATTTTTAAGAATTTACCGAAACAATCCTATTCTTAATATAAAATAATGATAATACTTTTATAAGTTGTTTCAATTCAAAAAGGTTTGAATTTGAAAGTTTTGAAAATCTTAATTCCTGTGGAAAAATAATAATTAAATATTTATTTAAAAAATCAGTTATTGATATTTTTGAATAATTTTACAATTCAAGAAATTCGTAATTAAATGTAACAGAACATTTTTTTGAGTAAAATTTTTTTCTTTATTATTTTATTATAAACGGGAACATGTATATTAAATTTTCTAATTTCAAATATTTTTTATTATAAATTATGAAAAATACACGGAGAGAAAATATATATTAAATTTTGTAAAAGTATTTTACAATTTGAGACAAAAGTGCAACAAACCGAAATTTTGACATAGAAAATACTGAACAGTGAAAAAAATAACATGAAATTTAGTAAAGTTATATTAAAATTTAACTAAAATTCTTATATTTGATATATTTGTACCAAATTCCACATAAGTTTTTTTTTAATTTTAGTATTTTTTATATCAAAATTTCTCTTTGTCGCAATTTTTCCCGAAATTGTGAAAAACATTAACAAAATTTAATATAATTTTCTCTCCATGTACCTGTATATTTCCGATTTGTCAAACAATATTTTCTAAAGAAAAAAAAAACAAAAGCATACACAAAAACTAACTTCAAAGTGTGGACAGACAGAATGAATGAAATAATAAAATACGAAGATTATTATAGTTAATTATAATAAAATTTGGAAAAAGTGAACTAACTATACCTAGACCACCACTGAGCGTTCATCTTATGAAAAATTTAAAAATCATTTTTCTCGTAAACATTTTAAAAGCGCAACGAACTGCTTTGTGACAATTAAAGGTAGGTCATATGTAATACATTTTAGGGAACTATTAATTTTTTAAAAAAACACCACGTCCGGTGGTCCCCTCATTACACTTGCCATGCAAATCTGTTGAGGTGCTAAATTTTCCAATCTTGACAATTTGACTGGCTATTGCAGTGTAATATTACCAAGCTTACCATTTACAATAACCGTGTGAGGCTTCAGGCCAGAAGTTGTGTTGTCTGGGGATATAGACAACACATGTATTATGTAATAATAGTAACTTATTAACCCCTTGACAGTCCATAGCACACATATGGCCCATAAAATGTCGTGCTCCCTTTGTTTCATTGCGCATGGACGAAAAAAATAATAAATTCACTTCGATTCGAGTGTCACTGGCAATTCTTAGGTTTTTATCCGAATTTAGTATCAGGTTTAAAAAATTCAAAATGGCGGTTCTAATATGGCGACGAAAATTTTTAAAAAGTTATCGTATTTGTCTGGAAATGTGTACTCGGAGAATTTTTGGGGTAACTGAATCCAAAAATTTTAGATTTAAAAAATTCAAAATGGCGTAACCAATAAGGGAAGCAAAGTTTTTTTAAATTGTCCAAAAAATTTTTCTAAATTAAATTTTATTAAACGGGGACATTTAATAAAATTTAAATTTTTTTTTCTTTATTCAGCATTAAGTAACTAGGGGTCGTCCATAAATTACGTAAGACATTTAGAGGGGAGGGGGGGTCTGCTAATTCTTACGAACAGTAGAGAAAATGGCGCTAATGTATGTAAATTATCTTGCGAGGGGGAGGGGGGGGGTCAAATTTTCCAAAAAAATGTCTTACGTAATTTATGGACGGCCCCCTAGATTTAAAAAATATTTCATATTTTTATATCGATTTGTTTGATTAAATAATTTTTAATATTTTATTATTATTTTTTGGCTTTTTGTACTAATCTCAATTCTGAGAATACAAGACTTGATTTCTTTGGTCTTAGGGTGAATGAACAAGTGCATGGTTGGCAATGGTGGAAGCGAAAAACATAAGCCGACTAATATCTAGTGCTAATTGCTCCAGTTCAATTACATTAAAATAATAAGTGACTTTCACATATTCTTGTCGGTCCCTCTTTTTTTTCCTTTTCCCTCTTTCTATCGACTTAATTAAAGAAAGATGAAAATGGCTGAGAGAGGAGTAGGTAACTGCCAGGTGGCGTATTGCAGTTTAGCCATTCCCAATACAGTTAATCATAGAGATGAAGGGCCAAGGAGAAAAATGTGGTTTTCATATATGCGAACCTATTGCGACATCGTTAGAACTCGTACGCGAGCTTTATAAGTAAAAAATGGACACATTAGTTTTTTGCGGTAAAAAGTACATATTTCTTCGGAGAATCTTTTGCAAATAATAAAAGAATTTTATATTCTGGAAAGAGTGTGGGTTTAGAATATTAATTACACTGTAAAGATAAATTTTATTTTAAGCCCACTTTTAGGGTAGTCTGTAATGATTGGCCATGTAGTTAAAATAAAAATATAAGAATTTATTTATAGTAACAAATATTATCAACTGTGGTTAATAAACTTAATAGAATTTAGCAACAATTTTTACGAACAGTCTTATGTTGTCTCTCGATTTTTTTTAACCTTAAGTGGGCCGGGGTGGCCACCATTTATTTTGACGAATCTTCTTTATCGAATTGACGTATTATTTATGAATTTTTTAAAATAAAAAATAATTTCTTGAATAAAAAATTATGATTTTTTGAAAACAAAATCTCACAATCTTCTATTGACTCAACAGTATTAAATAATTTTTTCCTGTTTTCTGAGAAGAAATTTTCATCTATTCATTCACTTTGTAACCAGACTCTAATTAAAAAATTTAATGTACTACTTAATAAGAAACACTCTGTTCGTAATATTAATTCTAAAAAATAAAATTAGTTAATTAATTTAGCTAATGCTGCCATTCCTCAAGAAGTTTGTGATGTCATTTCTTTGGGCCAAAATTACATTATAAAACTTGCTACTTTGTTACTGTAACTTCTTCAAAAATTATTTTCATCATTACGATTATTTATTTCTAAAATTTTCAACTAAAATTCTTCTTTAAGTCAAATTTTTTAAAATAATTTTTGAAAAAGATCTTTGAGAATTTTCAAATTCTTTTGTTTTCAATTTAATTTAACGAAATTTGGATTATTTTGACATTCTTTAATTAAATATATTAGAAATTAAAAACTTTAAATAATTAAAAAAATTCCATTAAACTTATTAAGAAAAATTAATTCGATGGAATTCTTATTTAAAAGTATGAAAAGTTCGAAATTTTTAAAGATTTTAATTGGAAATTCATTTTTAAATCAATATTTTTTAGAAAATTCGACGAAAATTAAATATTTTATTAAACAATTAAATGTTTATTAAAATTGAATTTTCATAAAAAATTTTCTCAACAAATTTTTAAATGATTGAATTTTTTTGACAAATTTTTTAATAAAATTTTAAAGAATAATTGCATTTTTCGAGAAATTTGATTAAAATTGTATTAAAAATAATTGAAATTCTGCCAAGCATTTTATCAAAAGTTTTGAAAATAATTGAATTTTTAAGAAAAATTTTATTATTCATAAAGATAATTGAAATTTTGACGAGAATTTCTGGTAATTTTTAAAACCATAATTGGATTTCTGTGAAGAATTTTATTAAAATTATTTTGAAAAAAATTGAATTGTTACGCAAAGAATTTCATTAAAATTTTTGAAAATAATTTTATTCTTTAAATAAATTAAAATAAAAATCTATTGAAAATAATACTTAAATTCTAATAAATTAATTGTAGCTAAGGTTATTAAAATAATTAAATTTCTTTGATGAATTTTAATAAAATTCTTAAGAATAATAACTTTTTCCGAGGAATTACATTAAAATTGTATTAAAAATAATTAAAATGCAGCATTGAGTTTTATTATTTATGAAAATAATTGAATAAAATATGAAAGTAATTTGTAAAAAATTTAATTCCTGTGAAATTTTTATTATTTATGAAAGTAATTAAATGTTTGGGTAGAATTTTATTAAAATTTTTCTAACTAATTGAATTCTTTTAGGAATTTTTATTAAAGTAGTTGATCTTAAAAATCATTAAATTCAGGAAAGTTTTTAAAAATAATTAAAATTTTTCCAAGAATTTCATTAAAATTTTTGAAAATAATTGAATTTCTGAGAAGAATTTTACTACTTTTAAGAATAATTGAATTGATGCAATCATTTCTAATTGCTTCAAAACTCAATTTGTTTTATTGTTTTCTAACTAAAATTCTTTTCTAAATCCATTATTTTTTTTAAAAACTTTTTTTAAATGTAAGATTTTTACATTTCTAATTAAATTCATTTAAAATTGAAATTTTACAAAATTATAAATCAAAATCCATTTCTTCTTATAGATTAATAAATTGTTTTTCACGTCATCCAATTCAACAAAAGAAGAAAATTGTTTACAATTTATATGATAGAGCTATTTTATTGTCTCACCAGTCCTTTCATAATAAAAACATTAAACTTTGAAATTGTGGAAAACAACGATTACCTTTTAGAATTTATAGGAAAAAATAATAAAGAAAGAAAACATTCATTAAGTCATAAAACAATAGATAAAAAGCAAACTAACAATGTCGTTAAGTATTTATCAACAACTATACCTAAAGTCTGTATTCCTTTTAATGATATTTATATTATCAATTATCTAATATTTAAAAAAATATAATTTACCGTCTATTCCTATTGTAGAAAAAAGCTCAAGCTCTGTAATAAAATTGGGAAAGGACTTGACGAGAAACTGGGATAGGAATAATATTGTTTATAAATTTAATTGTAATAGTTGCCCAGCTATGTATATTGGTGAATCAAAACGTACTTTGAAAAAAAGAATTAGTGAGCATAAAGACAAAAACCTCGATTCTGTTGTGAACAAACATCAAATTGAATATAATCATTCTTTTAATTTTGACGATGCAGAAATGTTAAATTGCGAAACTTCTTATAAAAAATGATTAATTTCTGAGATGATTTACATTAAATGTAATAATTTTACTATTAACAAGAAGAAAGATGTACAGTTTCTTAGTAGTACCTATTTTCCTTTGCTTAATAAATTAAACTAATGGTTATAATTCATAATATTTAGATTACAGGTCTTTGACCCTATCGTCTGTAATAAAATAAAAGGCAAAATATTTTAAATGATCGAAGAAGCAGTCGCAAAGTTATGTCTAACTCAAATCGAAAAAAAAATGATTTCATCAGTGTCAATTTAGACGTGCTGTCAAGAGGAGACGAAAAAGAAAATAAAAAGCTCCTGTAGTCCGGAAAAAATTAAACAACTGAAAAAATGATGAAGGAAAAAAGCAACTTCAAGAAAGGTGACGAGAAGATCAACAATGGTAATCAGAGTCGCCAAGGGGAAGGCGTATGCTGACGTGGTGAGCAATCCTCGCAAGAAAGTTAATCCAGACGTCAGGCACACGAGAGTTGTAGGAGCAAGACTTACAAGGAAGGGAGACCTCCTGATTAAAATCAAAGGTGGCATTTACAGCAGAGGTCATTAAAGCGGTCGGGAGCATGAGTGAGCTGCAGTCGGTGAATCAAAAGGTAACACTTGAAATCTGTGACTTGGATTGAGTTACTTACCAAAAAGAACTTTTAGGAAGTTCTGGAAATAATTTTCAAGGTACCTGCAAATCAGAAGGAGGTCTTAAGGCCCAATTTGCAAAGGATGAAGAATGTTGTTACATTCTTTATCCTTTGCAAATTGTCGAAGTCACATAAAAATGGATATTGTGTTGTTCACAATCAGAAAGAGAAGGGATTGCCACAAGGTATCATCAGTACTTCAGTTGGGGCCCAAAAAGTGTATAAAATAGTCGACAGATTAGCAGCGTGCTTTAATTGCAGTAAATATTGTCCAATCCTCAAACAAGCTTTATAAAACCTGAACCTGGATAGTATACTGAAATCAAAAATTTTTAACAAAATTTCTCTGCATGTAAAAAAAAGATTGCGCTTCAAGTTCGTTTAAGCGTTATGCATCCTTAGTCAGATACATCACAAGGCCAATAACATACAGAGTTAATAATTATTTTATCATTCAAAATAAATTGTATTAAGAATATTAAATTACACAGACAAGTGTAAATGAATAAAAATGAATGCGCATGAAATATACGAAAACTTTTTTCAGTGCAACGTGTGTTATGGTGTAGTTATGGATCAAAATTGACGACAAACGAACACAATATCATATTCATATGTGAAAGGGTGTATGTGCACAGGTTGTATTGGTGTCCTGGCAATTAATTATCAGCTTCCTCGAAAGCATTGATCATGTGAACATTGCTGCGATAAACGGCGCAGGAATACCTCGTCTCGGTTGGGGATCTCGATAAATGAATATCGGCTTTATCATGATAAATTCTTCAGTTGAGAAATTGTGAATGAGTTTGTCTATCTTAACACTCTTTTCTAACGAAAGTCTCAATAAGTTTACGTGTGCTTGACTCGAAAGGAAATTTCGCAATTTTTTACGACTGCTATTAATGAACTAAAACAATTTTTATAACTGGTATCAGAAAATGTGATTGAAAAAGTATCTACAACATTTTGTCCAATACCGGTCTAAGCAAGAAGTGAATAAAAAAAATTAGAATATTATTAATTAGTGTTCATTTATTGTGTATTTGATAAGATTAATTATTTGTTTCTAAGGAAAAACGGTACTATAAAAATTTGATTATACTTATGATATTATTATGCATCAAGTGAATTATTTTTAAATTTATAACTCAAGAAGTCAGCCTTTTTAATACAAATAAAAACTAAACTAAAATAAAAACTATCATTACTATAATTTTAATAGTTTAAAAAGGTTAAATTTCTAGTAGCTTTTGAATCACAAACCGTACATAAAAACAGAAACAAAAATTTGGTTTTGTATGCTACACTCGGTTTACAAATTAAAAATATTAATTAATATAATTAATATGAATATTAATAAATACCTTGCTAGTTGCCAGCGAAATTTAGCTGTATAACTACAGTAACTGCATGGATAGATTTGCTCCGGAGTTCCATGAACTCTCATCTGATGATGTTTTAATTCAGCTTCAGTACGTAAAGAAGTAATACAGCCAGGAAATTCGCATTTATACTGCTTTCCATTATGCCTCATCATATGCTGTCGAAGTGCATGCCTGTTATCAAAAGTAAAAAAAATTATTTAAATAAAAAATTTATATATATTTGGAATGACATTAAAACTTTTCTAAATTTTTAATTTGTTTTTTATTTTTGTTTCTTTGTTTTTTTAAAAATCATTTTCGAGATTTTAATTATTCCCCAGACACCATTGAAACTTGCAGCAATATTCACATTTGTTGTCAATATTGCTATAAGTTACGGTGCAGTATGGGCAAGGGCTGACATTATTGTTCCTTGGGCATCATACAAAATTTTAGCCATTGATAAATTAATCATGATTTATTTTGACCTATGCGTGCAAACGAGAATTTAGCGGTATATCGAAAGAAATATCCATGAGTTACTGGCATTATTATTAGTGATACATAGTGCACGTTATTATAGCTTGAAACCCGTTACTCGAGGGCTTTCTGGATCGCTGATTGAAATTATAAATGATGAACCTAATATGGCGGACAATTTTAAAAGTTTATTATGTTTGTTTCAAACTCGATACACAAAGGTTTTTGGGGGCTATATAGCTGATTATGAATGTAGCATTAGATTTTCGAAATTCAAAATGGTGGAACCAATTAGGTAAAGCAATTTATAAAAATAAGTGATCGAAGTCGCTTGAATCTTGTTACTCAGGGATCCTCGGGGTAGATAATCATTAAATTAATATCAGATTCCTAACCAGCACCTTTTGAAGCCCTTGAGTAACAAGTTTAAAGCGAATCTGATGAATTTAAAAAATTCTGGTGTCAAATTAGATTCGCCATTTTGAATTTTGAAAAACTATTATCAAATTTATAATAAGTGATTCTGAAAATGAAAATATCTAAGCAACGAGCTTTAAAAAAAAACAAATAAACTTTATTTATTTATTTATTTTATTTAAAAAAGAAACAGTCCAATAACATCATTTTTCTATTATAAGAGAGACTAAGCGCGGTTGTTACAGTTTTGATAAAAACAGTTACTGTGATTAGAGTTTAACTCCAATTTGTTTGGTCAAACTATTAAATCAAAAGTATATTATCTAGCTTTAAAAGGCAATAATTGATTTAGCTCTATATCTATTATTTAAATAACTAGAAGCTTTTAGGTGACAGCGTGTAGATTGTAACAACTGCCCAAAGTGAATATCGGTTGTTACAATACCAAGAATCCTCTGCAACGTTTCTAAATTAAAGACAAATAATTTTTTATAACCATTTTGATTAATTATTCGTAATTTTTGGTACAAAGATGATAATATTGAAATGATATAGTTTAATTTAAGTACATAATTATTAGTAATATAGTTCCCAATAATGTATATTAGGTAATTTGAGTTTTATTTGGTAATTCAGGTAAGTTAGATGAGAAATAATTTTCCTCTATGAGGAAATACACTTAAAAACTATTTAGAACGAAAGTAACAATTGTTTAAACAATTAAAATAAAACATATCAGACTTCAACTGATGTTTAAACAATTAAAATAAAACAAATCAAACAACAAAAGTAAACACTTGTTTAGTCCATTTGTTTTGACATTTTATAGGGGTTATGTAGCTCAATGTAACATAGTAGTGACAGTTCCTTAGAGATGGCAGCACTAATACTATTTCGATATGAAAGTAACTTAAAAAGTTTTTTTTCATTAATTTTGAATGATTTTGAAGTCGAATTTTAAAAAAACATGAGATTTTATATAAAAAAATGAGTGTGATAACATTTCTGACAAATATTTTACATTTCTAACGAATCTGCTGAATTACATATGGGAAGAATATTCTTTCTCATCATCACTTGTAACAATAACACTTCACAAAATCGTAACAACTGCCCAACAGGTACATTTTTTACAAAAACTTACTTTATTTAAAAAGTTTACACTAAATGTGGACAACGAAGGCAGTTTTTTAAAGCTTAATTCTCACAGAATTGATATTAAAAAATTTACTTTGTTAAGTATAAAAGTCTATTAGTTATTTAAAGAATATCAAGCAGAGAAATATTTACTTTTGGCCTCTAAAAACCAATGTGCCTATTTTTTTACTTGTAAAGCTTGCATATAATTTTTTAACATATTGCAGTAAGTTCATACATAAAAACTAAACATTTTTCCCTTTGGAACCCCATTTCTATAATTCACTGTTTTAGAGATATTCCATTTGTAACAACTGTGCACTGTAACGACCGCGCTTAGTCTCCCCCCGTGCAGAAAATGCCCCACTTTGCCCTATTTAAAACAGGGTTCTGGTCGGGGCCTCGACAGTTTTCCCTATTAAATTTTTTTTTTTAATAAAGTTTTTAGAATTCCTTTTTGTTGTACAAGCTATTAACAATGAAAGGCAATCATTATTTTAGTTATTTAAATTTAAATAAAGTGTAACAAAATTAAATCTCTAAAATTACTTTTAATAAAAAATAATGAACAATTGAAGAATACAATTAAAGGGAGTAATTATACTATCGTTTTAATAATTCTTTTATTTTGTGGGTTTGACCAGAATTTCTGGCCAAAACCCCAAGTGAGGTATTCACTAGATATTAAATAGGGCTCTGATCAGGGCTTCGACAGTTTTCCTCGTTTTAATAAAGTGTAAATGAATTAAGTTTTTTAAATTAGTTCCCATAATAAAATTAAAAACAATTGAAGAAATTAATTAAACGGAGTAATTATACTACATTTTTAAGAATTTTTTTATCTTATGGGTTTGACCAGAAATTCTGGCCAAAACCCTAAGTAGGATATTCACTAGATATGAAATAGGGCTCTGATCAGGGCCTCGACAGTTTTCCTCGTTTTGAAAGCATGTAAATAAATTTAATTTTTTAAAATTAACTTTTTTAAAACAGTTATTTAAGTTAAAAAAGCGGGTTTTTTAAAACACTTTATAAAATAATTATGGTTATATATTTAAAAAACGAAAATACATATAATTTTTTTTTCTTTAAGTACAATATTATAATAAAGTTTATTTATTAATAATAACAACTAAATTATAAATTACGAATAATAATAGTTATTAAATAATTAATTATTATACATTTATTTAAAAATAAAATTTATTAATTTCAAAAATAATAATTAATAAACAATTATTAATAAATTATACTTAATGAATTTTAATAATTATTAATTTATAGGATGAATTTAACATTTGGTTTGTATATATATTCTATTATTTTAATAATAATAATTATTTTATATTATATTAGCTTAAAGTGAGGAAATGATTCGGAGAGATTGTTAAATTTAACACTTTCAATATTTAATAACTATTTTTTAAACATAATTTATAAATTTGAATAAAATATTTATTAAATAAATATTAATTATTACTTATACATTTGAAAACAAAAATTATAACCTTTATTAATATTATAAAATTAAGGAGGCAGAAAGGAGCGACAACCTCCAAAAGAAAAATGAATTAATCATAAAACCAAAAATTATATTTTTCAAAAATTTTTAAGTTTTTCTATACTTGAAATTATATTATTTTTATCATTTTCACTTTTAAATTAGTCAAAATGACTATAATACCGAGTATAATACCTCATTATGTTATGTATAAATATGTTGTATATATAATGAATATGTTCATTATGTTTTTAATATAATAATATTTTTAATTACAGTAAATTTATTGTAATTTCTTTTGAATAAAATTAACCTCACAAAATAGGGCAATTTTAAGAAAAACTGACGAGGCCCTGACCAGTTTTTCCCTAAGTAGGGCATTGGTCGGGAACAGCGTCACACACTAGTCGGGCACTGGTCAGTTTCTCTACCCAGAGCCACACCAGAGATCGGGAAAACTGTCCAGTACCCTATCAGGCCCACATTTTAATTTCTGCACGGGCCTATATATATATACATTAATAAACAAGTCTTTAAGGTTGGCAGCATCAAAGTTTCCTAAAATAGTTAAAATTAACTTTACTTTCCGAAAAAATGAAATTTTTTTAAAAATGATTTTACCATAATATATTTGTCGTATTTCATTTTTATTAATTAATTATTGAGGAGTATGGATTCAAATAATTGATTTTAATACCGAAAATGATTTTAAAAAAGTTCAAATATCAAGTTTTGAAACCTTTAACCCTTTCGTGCCCCCGGGAACTCCTGCGGTTTGATTATGTTGAAAATGTGTACTCCAGGGTTTTTGGGATCGCTGATAAGAATCAGATGTCAAATTTTTATAATTTTCAAAATTCAAAATAGCGGATCCAATATGGCGGAAAGATTTTTAAAAATTGTTTCGATTTGCTTTAAAATTGGTACTCACGGATTTTTGGGGTCGCTGATTACGAGTCCAATATCAGGTTTTAAAAATTTTAAATGGCGGATTTAATATGGTGGAAGATATTTTCAAAAATTGCTTGAATTTGCTTCAATATTGTTACTCGGGGGGTTTTTTGGGGTCGCTGATTACGAATTCGATATCAGATTTTCAAAATTTTCAAAATTTAAAATGGCGGATCCAATATGGCTGACTAGATTTTTAAAAATTGCTTCAATTTGCTTCAAAACTGCTATTTGAAGCTTTCATGGTCGCTGATTACGAATTTGATATCAGATTTTCAAAATTTATAAAATTCAAAATGGCGAATCCAATATGGCGGTCGTTTTTTATTTAACTGAAAAAGATTAATTCATATTAAATCCGCCATTTTGAATTTTCAAAAACTGACAAAAAATTCGTAATCTGCTACCTAAAAAAATCCAAAGTGCCAATTTTCAAGAAATTTTAATAAAATTTAAAAATATTTTGATAATTTGTTTAAAAATTTCGCCATATTAAATACATTTTGAATTTTTTGAATTTTTTAAATCTGACTCCAAATTCGTAATCAGCTACCTTTAAAACATATAGAAAAACGAAGAGTTGCTAAAAATTATTCACTAAATGTTAATGAAATAAATATTTTGTTACATAACTGTTTTTTTAAAACAGTCAATGTTCATCCTATTGTTTAGAATAAATATTACCACTTTTTTTGTAATGTGTCCCGAAGCTATGAAAGGGTTAAACATTTATTTTCAAGGAACATTAAAAATATTTTTATTGTAAAATGATGGCCCAAAACTTATTTTACTATATCATATATTGTTTAAACTTCAAATCTTTTAATTTAATTAATTTCACTTATTTGCCAGGTAACCCCAGGCCGGGGTTGCTTGCCGTATTTAGCACAGATTTAAATAAAGTGGTATAAAAAAAGTACCAAATGGATTGCAACTTTTTTTCTTTTAAATTAAAGCTGTGATGTTACAGCATGTTTTCCGTACAATATAAGGATTTAACAAAAGCAAAAATAAATTTTGGCGAACCTCTTATTGTTAACCTGAATTTTAAATATCGACGTCGAACTTATTCAATAATCTGTAAATTTATCTTTGATATTCTTAGCTTCCAATAACCCCACTTGGCCCTATATAATAAAATTAGTAAAAGTTTACTATTCGACACATAGTTATGATTGCAAAAAATTAAATTAATCGAGAATTGAATAAAAGAACAAAATTATATAATTGAAAGAATGGAGACGATAGGTGCATCCGTCGGAGTTGATAATAATAATTTAATGGGAAATTATTTCATTTGACAAAAAATTTCTTTGGGTTTAAAAAAACAAAAAAATTTCATAACTAAAAAAAATAGTTTTCTTACCCCAAAATTGAGGTAATAGGGGTGTGTCACTGAAAAATATAAAAAGTCAACTACCCAAAAAACCCACAAATACCAAGTTGCAGGAAAATGAAATAATTTTTTTCAAAATTCGTCTGCCATATTAGATTCGCCATTTTTAATTTTTAAAAACGTATTTTAGATTTGTAATCAGCGAATTCGAAAACCTCTAGATACCAAATTGCAGGAAAATTCAATCATTGTTTCAAAATTCGTCCGCCATATTGGATCCGACATTTTGAATTTTGTAATACTAAATTCATGTATGTAATTAGCGATCCAGAAAATCCCTTATATACTTATTTATATAAAAATCCAATATTTTTTAAAAAAATTTATCAGCTTTTAAAATTAATAATTTGAGCTTATTTTTTCCCATTTTTACACTAATTTTAGTTATTATTTATTAACAAATATTTTATAAATATGAACTTCTGAAGAATTGTATGACAATTTTTTAGTCTTAAGCTTTTATTTGCAACTTATTATTTGCAGGATGGTTAATAAAAAAAAAGGAAACTATTTTTTTCTCAACTTCATTTTTTCAGAGTGAAGAAAGGTGATCCAATATGCCCCGGCCCGGGGCGTATTGGATCACTACCTGAGGCGTAGTGTATCAAAGAGTATAATTATTATTTAAAAGTTCGAACTTTATTATATATTATCAATTGAAGTTTCAATAGTAAATTTATAAAATAAATATTGGAAATTAATCATATTAAATATTGACACTTCGAATACTTTTTAAAAATTTTAAACATATAGAGAATTATAATAAATTTAAAAACGCAAATTCTTAAAAATATTCTTTGGTTATTGTTTTTATAAAATAACATGTTTGGTACGTATTAATATTAAAATTATGTGGTTTTTGAAATAAATATTAATTGATTTTACAGTAATCGCTGGTAAAGAAATGTAAAACATTCTGCACCTGATCCAATATGCCCCAATGGTAGTTATCAAATATTTTCCTATTTTTTATCAATACAGTAATTAGTAATTAACAATATTTTTTTCTTAAAAATAAATGTTTCAAGCTCAAAATCGGATATTTCTTGTTTTTTCTAAATATTTTTAAAGAAATAATAACACTAAGACATCAACTTGAAAATAAAGCGAAATAATGAACTTAACGCATTTAAATAAATTTTAATAATCTCCCCTAATTTAAAAAAATATGATCTTTATTCGATTTCTATTCATCCCCCTATTTAGAGCCTCGAAATATTTTTAAAAATATAATGTACACTTATACACACTCGGAACGACATTTTCAAAAAATATGCTTTTTGGAAACATAAAGTAGATCACAAAATCGAATTTATGTGCATTGCATTTTTTCTACAATTACATTATGGTTAATGTAATGATGCTATGAGATGCACAGTGTGCTCGGCTATAAGGCTATCACTTCGTGCTGTCGTTATTATAGTCATAAACTGCACACACGTCGCGATAATGACAAAGTAATATGCACTGTACATTACTTCGTTGTTATTTGGGAGTATTTAATTAAAATGAATGTTTTTTTACTAATACCCTTGTAGAAATATGCAAACCTGAAACGAAATCTGTAATGAAAACGCACTGCCCGATCAGGCCCCGATCAGAGCCCCAAGACAAAGAAATACTTCTTTCATTGTAAACACACGGATATTTGGAAAAAAAGTTGTATTTATTTAACAAAAGCAGTTTAGCATTTGCACCTAATCGTTTTTTTAACTTGGAGAATATTTAAAAATTTCTCGAATCCTGCTGGTATATAGGAAAGAAATTAATTTATAACTTTTCAGAGCGTATCGTGTGTGCATATCAAACAATTGTTAATTATCCCTGTTTCCCAAGAAAGACTATAAAGGAAAGGAAAGGGGGGGAGAAATTCTTGGCTGAAAGGTATCCCAAGTCCTAAATCTGCTTGTGCATTACGATCTGCTATCCGGAGCCTTTCCTACGCGAGAAGCTGCTGGCAAGATCGATGACTTTGAATTGTTCTCCTGGTGGCATTGGCAAGAAATTCTTCGGGATCGCGATAGGCAGCACTGCAAATGCGAGAGAATATGTGAAGAGCAAGAGACCATAGTCCGCAAGAGAAAGGAAGAGAAGAGGGATCGTGGCAAGACTGGGCCGTCCTCAAGGAAGCTGGTTCGCAATTGGTCGCGCAAATGTAACGCAGAGATTCACATTGTCAGGATACCCGCCCTCGCACGATATTTACTTATAATGCCTGCATGTAAGTTTGTAGGTAGCTCTGATCTCAGCAAAAGTCCTGGTCACGCTCTTATCCTGAAACTCTAAATCTTTAAAATACCGACAAAAACAACCTCTACAATCTTCTTTATCCAAGAATGTCGATAGGTGACATTTTTTAAAACCCATCACTTTCGTTGAATCACCTGTTGAAACTTTGCATACTAAAACTCTCCCTGTGGCAATTTTTCCCCAGATTTCCACCATTTTCCTACTAGTTTTTAGTGCATACACTAAAAACAACATTTTTTATATGTCAACATAGTAAGACTAGATCATAATACTAAATAAATGGTTATTCTTTTTCGAAACACTATGATCAATCAAATGAACCCAAGAAACGTTACAAGTAATATAACATCGCAACATTAAAATAAAATTACCATTATAATAACAAAACATGTAAATTATTTTGAAGTTATTCATATTTTGTTAAGAATGTTTACATCCCTCAGATTGGCTTGTTCATTATTCTTTTGTCGTGCGTGCAATTGGTAAATTAATTTATAATATTTACACAACTTATTTCCTTAAATTGAACGCATTACAAATATTTAGAAAATTATTACCACTCGCGGTGATCGATACCTCTACCAGACGCTCCGAAGCCTAACACTCTGAGGGTCGATTCTGTAGCTTCCCCACTTCCCACTTCTTTTTACCCTCTTCCCACTTTTCAATTCCTACTTTTAATTACCCACTTTTAACAATGCTTACAAAGAATGGGAAATGGGAAGTGAAATGTGGGAACATTTCACTTCCCCTTTCCCATTCTTTGTTAGCGCCTTCTCTAATCAAGCTGGCGTAAAATAACAAAAAATGTCGCACCTAAGATTACCAACTAAGAGTGCAGTCCAATGTGGGTACAATAGTAAAATTGAATTGTCAATTGAATTACAATTCAATTGAGTAATCAGGAGAAGTGTTTAAAAAATCCAGTTATAATATTGGTCTAATTATTATCCAACTTCCATCAATCAAAAAAGATACTAACTATAGTGGCGATAAATGGAACTGTGAATAACTATGGCAACTCTATGGTATCGAATATGATTGAATGAGATCGTGTTGCTACCAGTACTATTTAACATTTTTTTTCGAATTCTATCATATAGAACTTTTAGTACATTCATTAACATATATCTTTTGGTATGATTAATTCATTAAAATTTAAAACGGACTCAACATTATACTTATTTTTCAAGAACACTATTTTTTGACTTTTCAGAAAAAGGTGGGAAGTTGTGCAACACCGATAAAAATAAAAGAAAATGGCATAATTTTAAAAGTATTATTTATTTAAACTATGGAACCTTAAAAAGAGATGTAATTTAGACAAAATAAATTAAATGGAGTTTATAAGGTACTACACGGAGAAAAATGGAGTATTCAACTAACTATCTGGAGGGACAAACAGACTATATTTAAGGTTAAGTTTTTCGTAACCGTCTCGGAGGGATAAATAGACACTCCGATGATCAATGTGACTGACTCGGAGGGAAAAGTTAACTATCCAGAGAAACAGGCTTAACACTCAAAACCTAAGTTTTGGGTCAAACCTCTAAGTTTGACTATCCAGTTTTCTCAGTGTACCATTGTCCTCTTCAGTGGCTCCGGTTTTGGCAAAGAGTGTAATTCACATTTAATCTTAAAAATTTTCAACTAAAAATGAAAAGTTTCCATCGAAACTGGTTAATTTTTAGGTCGCCATGTTGGATCCACTTCACAGTAGGATAGATTCCAAATCTAGGTGGACAAAATACCAAAAATGAAAGTCGATAAATTAATGTTAATACATAAGGAACATAATCTCTAGTATTTTTTTAAAAAGGTCCTGAAGTCTACGAACCCAAAAATTATTTTATGTAGCTGTATTTATGTCAAAACAATGTGTTTTTTGCGACTACCAAATTTTTCTTTGATTCTCAGTTTTCTATTGAGACGAGTTTAACATGCAATGCCTTGAAAAATTAGAGATCTTTTTTAATGTTATAGTTCAATGTATTATAAGTTAAGTATAATGTTTTGTTAATTTCCCGTTTTATAGTTTATAATATATGTTTAAAAGCATTTATTGCGGTAAGTACGTACCAAATGAAATTATACATCGATTAGAAAGTTTAGAAATAAAAATTATTAAACTTTATTAATGATATTTTCACATTTTCTGACAACTAAATATATGTAAGGTTGAAGCACAACAAAAATTATTGCTTACTTTGATTACTCTATCTTATATATTTGATTTTAAACATTATATTACGGCCATTTTTAATATTGAAAAACTACCTTCACATTTGTAATCAGCGACCTCAAAAACAAGGCGCGCATGCTTTTTCCCGAAATCTTTTTTGACCAAATAGTTGTTTGATATAAAACTACTTAACTTAAAATTCACATAATATAAACATTATTTGTCATAAATTTCATTGCAAACAAAAACCATGTAACATAAATATCATTTGTCATAGAATTCATTTAACAGAAATATTATGTTACATAAAACTCAGATAACTTAGATTCATTTGATATCAATTTCATTTGGCATAAATGTCATTTAACGTAATTCTCATTTGACACAAAATCCATTTGACATAAATATCATTAGACATAAAATTCGCTTGACATAAATTTCATTTAACGTAAATATCATTTAACATAATTTTATGTGACTTGTGAATTTGTATATTAAAGTGACCTGATGATGATGGCGAACCAGTCCATCGAAACGTTGTCAACAAAATGAAAATTTATTGTTTCATTTAATTTATTTCTTCCTTGAATCGAACAAATATTATTTATTAACAATATACGGAAGGATAAACAATTATTTTAAATAAAATTAAATTGGTATAAATTTTATTTGGCATAAATGCCATTTAACGTAATTCTCATTTGACATAAAATTTACTTGACATAAATTTCATTTGGTATAAATCCCATTTAACATAATTTTCATTTAACATAAAGTTCACTTGATATAAATTTCATTTGACGAATAAGTCATTACACATAATTCTCATTTGACATAAAATTCAGTTATCATAGATTTCATTTTACATAAAGATCATTTGACATGAAAATGTAGACGCGAATTTCAAAATTGCCGAATCACAATGTTGTTGATAATATCTAATTGGTTACTTTTAAAATTCGCGCCGATATTTTTATGTAAAATGATTTTTATGTCAAATGAGAATTTTGTTGAATGACTTTTATGTCAAATTTAATTCATGTCAAATGACTTTTAAGACAAATGAGAATTATGTTAAATGTCTTTTATGTCAAATGAACTTTATGAAAATGAAATTTATGTTAAATGAGAATTATATTAAATGACATTTATATCAAATGAAATTTATGTCAAGTAAAATTTATGTCAAATGAAATTTATGACAAATAAATTTTAGGAAAAAATAAAATTTATTAAATGTATGAATATTATGTCAAATGACGTATATGTTAAATAAATTTCACCTCGAATTAATTTTCTGTCAAATAAAACTTATGTCAATTGAAATATATGTCAAGTGATTTTTATGTGAAATAAAATTCAAGTCAATTGTATTTCTACGTTAAATGGAAATTATGCTAAATGATTTTTATATCAAATATAATAATATATATTGAATTAATTCTATATCAAATGACATATATGTCATATAAATTTTATGTCTAATGAAATATATATCAAATGGATTGTCAAATAAATTTCAAATTAAATGTTTTTTATACCAAATAGATTTTTTGTCAAATTAAATTTATGGTAAATGGTTTTATGTCAAATGACTATTATGTCAAATAAGATTTCGGGAATAGTCATGCATCTCCTCAAAAACCCGTAAGTGCAGTCCAGTTTCTAGAAAATCCATTGTTTTTGAAAAACAGTGAAAACAATTTTGAAAAACTAACATCAGATTAATAATCAGCGACCTGGAAAATTCTTAGTTATGAAATTTTATAAAAATCTATTCAAAAACCACTGAATAATTTATTCTGTCCACCTAGATTTGCTATCTACCCACTGTGAGCTATTTTGAATTTTTGAAATATGATATTAAATTCGGAATCAGAGACTCCAAAAGCTCCCGAGTAACGCATTTCGATCGCATCGCATCAATTTGAAAAAATCCGCCATATTGGATCTGACATTTTGAATTTTTAAAATCTAATATCAAATTCGGAATCAGCGACCTCAAAAACCTTAGAATACTACACTACTTTAAATTTTAAATTACATGCAATATTACATGAAAGATTCGAATCATTCATAATTGTAATGAAATGTGAGAAATAGAAAGTTGGATGTGGGATTTTGAAATTATAAGAAGAAAATATGATGTGGGTAATGAAAAGTGGGAAATAGGAAGTAGGAGATGAGTAATGAATAGTGGAAAATGTGAAGTGGGTATAACAAAGTGGGTAATGCAAAGTGGAAAGTAAACAATGACATGTCGGTAATGAGAAGTGGAAATTCAAAAGTAGGAAATTGGTAGTGTAAAGTGGGAAATGTTAAATTTGTCTTGAGTTTCTTTTTGATTCTCTAAATTTGAAATCAGTTTTTATTGAATATTTTGGATGTAATAAAGACTTGAACATCAATAATTTTTAATAATAATTGATTCTCTTTCTGTATTTTTACTTAAAAAATTATAAAATTTTCTGCTTTTCAGGTACCATTCTTGGGAACGCGTCACGTATTTAATCTACATCCATTGCAAAAATTGTTTTACTTTTCTCTATTTAAAATATAAGAATTAAGAAAAAGCGTAGACGGTTTCCTATTTTCTAGAAAGTATAGAAATAGTAATGCATTTTTTTAATTAAAACCGTTTTTAATTTCTTATCTTTATCCTGTTTGTGTGAGTACGGTATAGGTGATTTCTGTAAAAGAGTTTAAATTCCTCATTAACATAGAAAATTGTACAGTTACTATTGGTGAATTCTTAACAAAAATAAAACAATTGACATCCACTTCAATGATAAAGTATGTGCACCTTCAGTGGCGCTAGCTAACTATTATACTATCTCCTACTGTTGAACTCCAACAAGTTACGATCGAGTTGCATAAGCGAGCGATTTTCGATACAGCGGACTTGTGTTCACTTCCTGCTGTCCTGAGATTTTTATCGATGAAATTGTGTTTGTTTAAACTTAATATTAATTATGGAGTACTGATAAAATGGACCCATCCATATCTCAAAAATAAAGCTGTTTCATAATTCTTTGATTTCGATGAAATTAAGAAATTTTACAGGGTGTCAAGTGTCAATGTCCAGGTGTTAATACAAGTAAATAGAAAAGTATGAAAAAAATTACAATTACAGATTTAAAAAATTGTAAAAAAAATTTTTCGTTTTATAGTTTTCAAAAGTTTGACACCGCAGAAGTCCAAAGTGAATTTTCATCAGAATATTAATCTGAATGTGTATTGATCGTAATAATATTAAGTTTGCATCAATATACCTCATAAACAAAAAGATCCAGTTATCATGTATGTAAACTTGTGATAAGAGGTCGTTCATATACCACGAGGTCAACTTTTTACCACTTTTTGACCCACATTCCCCCCAACGTTGACAATCGTGGACTTTTCACACTCCCCTCCCATAACTGATGTCCACGTGGGCATGTTTTTGTGAGGGATTAGTATTTTTGATGGAATATGAAAACTTTTATAACTATAAAGAAGGTTTTTTATTTTATAGTAGCAAAAAAAACTGATATTTTCCAAAAATAAATGTTTACGATATTTCAAATTATCTTAAAGTTTTGTACTACAAGCCTCGAATTGACTTTAAGGAGTAAAAAAGTATCTTTAGTCCATTAAAAATAAAAAAGAGTCGAAAAAGTCGTTTATTTAATTCTGTGTTGTCAGGTTTAATTTTATTTTGTATTTCCTTGACCTTTCACTGATTTATAAATTCAATTATTCAAAAATTGAATAATTTTTTAAATGAAACATTCAAATACTTCTTATTTGTTTTTCTATTAAAAAATTCCAATTTAAAACCTTGTGAAATGTAATAATTTCTAAAAATTACAACATTACCCTTCTAAAGTTCAATAACTTCCTACAATTTTTAACTGAACTTCATTTCTAAATCAATTATTTTTAATAATTTTTCGAAAGTTTTTCAAGAGATCAATTATTTAAATACAAAAATTCAATTTTTTATAATAATTGTAACTGTCCATGTTTTTGTAAGATTTATTATTAAGAATTAGTATTTTCAAAAAATTAAAATAAAAAAATTCTAAAATTAAACTTTTAAAAATATTTCAACCCTTTAAGGCCCAGCTACTATTCGGGGGTTTTAGGAGTCGCTGATTACGAATCTGTTTTTCAAAATTCAAATTAGTGGATCCAATATGCCGGACGGAAAAATTTGAAAATTTAACTAAGCTCATGAAAATTAATATTCGGGGGTTTTTGGGGTCGCTGATTACAAATCTAATGTTCGTTTATCAAAACTCAAAATAGAGGATCCAATATGGCGGACAAAAAATTTAAAAATTGAGATATGCTCAAAAACCACTAAATGGTCATTTTTATCAGCCTAAATAAATTTTTTTCGTCCGGCATATTGGATCCGACATTTTGAATTTTGAAAAACTAACATCAGATTCGTAATCAGCGACCCAAAAAAATCCCCAAATGATAATTTTCATGATCCTAGCTCAATTTTCAAAATTTTTTTGTCCGCCATATTGGATCCGCCATTTTGAATTTTGAAAATTTTGCAAAAGCGACATCGGATTGGTAATCTACCCCAAAAGTACGGAGTATGACGATAATCACATCACCTAAAGAAAGTCGGGAACTAAAGGGTTAAAATAATTTTTGAAACATTATTATTTTTTCAATTATGTGCAATTAAAAAATTCACAAACAATTAAAACTTGGTAAAATCATATAAAAATTATTTAAATTTTTAAAAAATATAAAAAAATAATATTGATTATTATTTTTTATTTTATTTTTAAAAAATTTTTTTTATTATTTTTTAATTAAAAATTTTGAACATAATCCTTTTCTTCAAAATGTTAAAAACGATTCTAAAAAATTTTTATGTTATTAATTATTGTTTATTGTATGTATTAAATTAATTATTTAATTACAAATTTTTTAATTATTTATGTATATTTTTAAAAGTTTATTAGCGTAAATAAATAATTCAAATAAAATATAATTTTAAAGATTTGTCTATAGTTATTTTTAACATTATAAAAATCGAAAGAAGTTGTATTTTATATTAAAACTGGTATTTTGTTAAAATTTTTGGAAGAAAAGTCAAACAAGTAGAAATTTTTGAAAATAAAATGTCTGTAAAATTCAAAAAAAAAATTAGAATTTAATAAAATTTGCTTGAAAATTGTTAGTTTGGGTTTTTTGGGTCGCTGTTTACAAATCCGATGTCAGTTCTTAAAAATTCAATATGGCGGATCCAATATGGCGGACTAAAATTTTAGTATTTTTTACTAATTTCTAGTAGAAAATTACTAATTTATTTAGTAAATTGGCTTACTAATTTGAAATTGTAAAAAATACGGCTGACTAAATGAATTAGTAATTTTCTACTATAGTAATTCGTAAAAAACTACTAAAGATTAGTAAAAACTGTTACTATTTCAAATTGGTAAACGAATCCGCACTATTTCATTTTTAGTAGAAAGTTACTAATTCAGATCTAGAGAGTAATCAATCAATTTTCAAGAAAATTTGATTAAGGGGATATTCCAGTTTAAAACAGGCAAAAAGAAGGCTTTTTAGTATATATTATTAAAATAACTATGACATTTATTTAAAAAATTTCTTTTACATGTAATAAATAATTTATTTAAGAATTTGTAAAAAAAAATTTTTTCATTTTTATTTCAAAATGGCGGCGATATACGCCATTTTCGAAAATGCCCATTTTCGGTGGTAAGATCGATTCCAAACTTTCTAAAACAGATAAAACCAAAAACGAAGTGACATTCTCTTCGTTAGATATTTCTTTAGGTGTGGAACCTCAAAAAAATGGAATTTTCTTCCCCCCCTTTTTTAGAGTACTTTATCCCAAAAATAAGCAAAAAAAAAGTGTTTTTATTCAGAATTTCTCTTATAAAAAAAAGGGAATTGGAAATTTTCCAGTTTTTGAGGTTCCACTTATAGGCATGATGACGCTAAATCAAAAGCCGTTTGATTTTTTAAAATCGCTTCAAAAGAACTCGAGATATCACTTTTACCAGATCAAAAAATGACATTTTGAGAAAAACGCATTTAAAGTTTTTGTTCATAAGTTTCGAAATTTTTTTTTAAAAAATTATCAGATTTGCTTAAAAATCGTTGCTCGGGGGTTTTTGAGGTCGCTAATTACGAATATGGAATCAGATTTTTAAAATTCAAAATGGCGGATCCACTACGGCAGACATTTTTTTCAAAATCATTGGATTTGCTTGAAAATCGTTACGGGGGGGGGGGGGGTTGGAGTCGCTGATTACGAATATGACATCATTTTTTCAAAATTAAAAATGGCGGATGCAATATGGTGGACGAAAAAAATAATTAAACGAAGAAAAAATTAAAATAAAAAAATTTTCTTTTCCGCTATATTGGATCCGCCATTTTGAATTTTGAAAATTTGATATCTAATTTGTGATCAGCAACACCAAATACATTTTTGTTTGTCTTTTTTAAAAAATGCAAATGAGAAAACATTTAAATCATTCGATTGCTTATCCGCATACAAAAACATCTTTGACATGGCGAAGAATAAGGATGTATAACTTTTGTTTTACTTCGAATTTTGCAATAATATTTTAGGAGAGTATTCTTGACACTATAAGAAATCCAAAAATAAAAACAAAAAAAATCGATTTTTTTGACATTTTGAACTGGAATGTCGCCTTAAATTCTAATTTTTAAAAATTTTACTGCCATATTGTGTCCGACATTTTGTTTCCTGTGAATTATGGCAACAAGTTTAAAGGACAATAAACATATTTTATAATGACCTTTAAATATTCCAAATTTAATTCAATTCCGAGTGAAACATCGAAAAATGTTTCCTTGTAAATGTGTATTAATCATAATAACATTAAGTTTTCCTCAATAAATCTCAGAAACAAAAATATTCAGTTATCATGTAAACTGATGATAATATTTTTTTCAGTCTAAATTTGGAAAATTTGACCGTGTATTACCAAAAAGTTAACATGTTTAACATATCGTATTAAGCTATTATGTAACTGTGTCGTAATGTTGCATGATATGATACAATTTGTTGCCGATCATGCTAACAGTACTAGTGAATTATTTTAATAAACTTGTAGAATATTAATAATTATTTATAAAAACGACTTTCAGTATTGTGCCGTATTAATGACAGCTCAATTAAAATATTGAACACACTGAGATGTGTATTTTTGTAGTCTTGGTGTCTCCAAGAAGGACATCAATATTTATTAACGAGATTATATTCTGTCATGGGCAGGTAATCGATATAATAATTTAAATTGACTTTGGCCTTACACAACAAACGTTTAATTTACGACGAGGTTTTTATTTTGACGAAAATAGTAGAAAGAGACGAGCAAAAGATAAAGGGAGTGGCAAGATGAGACGTTCGCATTTTTGGAATGTCACGGGCGTGACAAGAGGCCGTTAAAGTTGGTCGATTGGGCGACTATCCGGATGCGGTCAATCTTAGTGATTTACCTAAGAAACCGTCATCCTGTGAAATACGCGTGCTTAGCCGCTATTTTAAAGTCTAATATCTACGGTTCTTTATGATTTTCATCAATAACCGCACCTCATCAGAGGATCGGTTGATTTCTGACATTTTCAAGATAGAGAGGGAGAGAGAGAGAAAGAGAAACCCGTTCCTTCGAAGTATCGGGTCGTCAATTTCCTACGTCGGCTCCATTAACAAAACCTGACATTAAAAATAAAGAAGAAAAAGGCTAAACATTTACTCTGATTCATTGGATTTTGCGATGTGAGTGGCCTTTGTGCGCGCAAAATATCTACAAAGAAACCAGGACAAATTAATTCTCCATTTTATACTTATGGAATCGATTCAAATAGTTGGAATTAAATAATGCACAAAATTGTCTGTCTTCATTAAATATTCCTTTATGATGTTTTCAAATAATAATTGAGAATTGTTATTGTTATTCTTTAGAAAAAATATTTAATATTAAATCACGTTTATTAAATGTGTTACTAGTACTTGATTATTTTCGAAATGAGTTCACCTTTCCAACATTGATATAAATAAATAAACTATTATTACGTAAGTGGAAGTAATTCAATCAAGCTGTCTGGAATATTTAATATGCATCACATATAATGAAAAATCAATTAATGAAAAATTTGGATAACACAGAAAAAAGGAAGTGTTATTTTAATACTTAAATGTGGTGTTAAAAATCAGCTCGAAACAGAAATAACACTAATTTTTTATTTTGAAAACACTTTTGAGCCTACACATGACTTAAGACTAATTTCTATTATTTATTTAAAACTTTGTTTACAAGGTTGCCACAGGTCAAGGATTTTTACTAAAAGTACTAGAAAAAATTTAATTTTTAGAATTTTTTCCATTTCTGACAATAATTTCTTATTTTAGATAAATTCATTCATAAGTAGATGAACTTCAAAAGGTTTTAATTTGTAATTTTATAAAACTTCCTTTTTCAATGAATTTTATTAGAAATTTTCTCGAAAATTTTAAAGAACTTAGATTTAAATTTTTTTTTAAATTTAGATTCTTCTGAAATTAGTTAAATCTTTCAATTGTATTTAATTAATTATTAAAAATAATTAATTTATAAAAAACTTTTATTTAAAAACTCTAAAAAAATTTGCATTTTGGAGAAGTTACAAATGATTGCAAGATTTCAATTATTTTCAAAAATGTTAATAATTTTTTTAATTAATTAATTAATTAATTAATTAATTAATTAATTTTTTTTTTAATTTTTTTTTTTTTTTTTTTTAAATTATTTTTAAAAATTTTAATAAAATTCTTGTCCAAAATTTCAATTATTTTCGAAAATGTTAATAAAATTGTTAGCAAAATTTCAATTCTTTTCAAAAATGTTAATAAATTTTCTTGTCAAATATTTCAATTATTTTCATGAATAATAAGATTCTTTTCTTAAATACAATTATTTTTAAAAATTTTAATAAAATTCTTGTCCAAAATTTCAATTATTTTCAAAAATGTTAATAATTTTTCTTGTCAAAATTTCAATTATCTTTATGAATAATGAAATTCATCTCCAAAATTCAATTATTTTCAAAAATTTTAATAAAATTCTTGGCAAAATTTCAATTATTTTCGAAAATGTTAATAAAATTGTTAGCAAAATTTCAATTCTTTTCAAAAATGTTAATAAATTTTCTTGTCAAATATTTCAATTATATTTATGAATAATAAGATTCTTCTCCAAAATTCAATTATTTTCAAAAATTTTAATAAAATTCTTGGCAAAATTTCAATTATTTTAAAAAATTTTTCTCATTTTAATGATTTTTAATATCTACCTATTTTAATTACAACTTTGTTTTAAATTTTTCGCAATAATTCCATTATTTTCATAAACAATAAAATTTTTTTTCTTTTTAATTCAATTATTTTCGTAAATAATAAAATTCTTTTTAGAAATTCAATTATATTCATAAATAATAAAACTTGTCGCACAATTTCAATTATTTTTAATTCAATTTTAATCAAATTCCTCAAAAAATGTAATTAATCGTAAAATTTTTTTTAAAATTTGTCTAAAAACTTCAATTATTTAAAAATTTATTTATAAAATGCTTTATGAGAATTAAATTTGGAGAAAAAATTAATTCTTCAAAAAATTATTTATTATTGTATTAAACTGATTGTAAATTTAATAAATAATAATTGAATTTCAGATAAAATTTTAAAAAACAATTGTGAACAATAAAAAAGCTTTATAGTGTGAATTTTTAAAAATAATTAAATTTTGAAAAAGCTTCAATTTTTTTTATACTTTTTACTAACAATTCTGTTGAATTGATTTTTTTGAAAACTTTTATTCAATTTTTTTTTAAATTACTTTTATTTTTTCTTAATATTTAATGAATTTCCTAATAATTAACAAAATTTCCTAAAATTCAATTGTAAACAATGGATTTGAATATTTCTTAAAGTACTTTTTTAAAAATTATTAAAAATTATTGGTTTAAAGAAAATTTCTAGTTAACAATTGTAGAAAATAATAATTGAATTTAAATGATAAGAATAATCAAGGAGTTACAGTAACTCGGAGTGCTTGATATCTTTATGTTTTGTAATTTAATATTCTCAAAAGTTTTCTTTTTTTTAAATTTTTAAAAAATTTCAAAAAGTTTAAATTTGAAATTTTTGAAAACTTTAAAGCCTACAGAAAAATAATAATTAAATATTTATTTTAAATTAAACTATTGATGTTTTCGAATAATTTTACAATATTAAAGAAATTTGTAAATAAATGTTATAGAACGTTTTTTTGAGTATCTAATAATTTTTACAGTGAATCAGAATATTTTTTAGTGTCAGGAAAGATGTTAAAATTTTGTCTGGTAATTAGGAAAAATTCAGGATTTTTCTAGCAACCCTAGTTTATTAAGTTTATACTGTAAAAATAAAATAATTTATATGAAATAGATGTTCATAACTTGGGAATTTTAAAAATAATCTTGTGTTTAATTTTAAAAACTAGTTCTAAAAATTACCTGAATGATAAAAATTTCTTTGATAATAGAATAAATACTTTTTCTCAATAAATTTTGATAAACAATGATTTCACATATCATATTACCTAAAATTTTAGAAATCTGATGGAATATTTTTTTTAATATTTTTCTTTAAATTTGAATTAATGAGATTTTACTGATTCATAGCGTTTATATATACGCTGTTTGTAATTAGCGGTATACATATCGCTTATATCTTTATAGAGTTCGATGAACAAATAATTGATTTCAATTTTAATTAAATTTCCAAAAGGACAAGAATATATATATTCAATATTTTGAATATATATGCGAGAACAATAAAATACGCGTGTAGAAATTAAATTTGAAAAAAAAGAATTTCTTTAACTTGAAATTTTATTCTTTTAAATTGGAAAAAAAACACTTCTAAAAATATTAGGTATATATAGGAACATTGTCAAAAAAATGGCAAAACCTTTCCAATCACCTTTCCTTCCGAAGCACTTTTAAAATACCCAAATGCTCTTAAATTACAAGCCATTCAAATCTTTTAAAAGATCCAGCCTCAAATTGCCAGCGATGTTTTTCTGGAGACCAGATTCCATCTAAAAAGAACAAATTCTCTTTTATCTCTTCTCTCCCCACGTCTTTTTCCTCTCACGTCCCATTCTCTCATCCCCCTGATCTCTCTGGGCCACCCCGACTCTGGGTCAATAAATATAAATTTCAAAGCTTCAGCTTGCAGGCTAATCAATGAAAAAACTCGTAAATCTAATTGACAATTCATGTAATTAAAATCAAGTAGCTAAGTATAACCGTGGCTCGTCAAAAAATGCTTGTGTTTGTGTATACAAACACGTATCGTATCGTATCGTCGCGAGGATAACAGATGGAGAATGAACAAGAATGAACAAGAATGAACGACAGTCAACAGTCAAAAGTGCTTTCTCTCTCTCTCTCTCTCTCCTCGACCAAATGGGGTTGTCTATATACATATATGGAATAATTTAGAGTTAATACAGTCTCGATAGTCCGTTCTTTCGCATCAGGCACAGATGCGGGAATGGTGAAACGTGTAAGGCGGTCGTGTACCAATATATGAGATAGAGTGTGAGAGGCAAGGGGGGCAAGGAAGAGCTGATGGGAGAACCAGCACGGGCATTAATTAAAAAGGTTGCGCATTAAAATGATTTGTTTTAATTGGCTGAACGCGCTGAGCTATTTATGATCGGACGGTTGCTCCGCTCGATCCGTCGATCGCTCGATTCTTGGACTTGTCGCTCTCTGCCGATCGAGAGTCTTCAATGTTTCCCTTGCCATAATTCTTCACTCTTGACCTTCTGTCGGTTTCTCTTCTTTTATGCTCAATTTTAAATTGATACCAGTTTCCAGATTCTTGGAGTGATTAAGAAACCATCTTTTACATCCTTGATATTAAGAATCCTATAATATAAGATCTTATATATATGTGTGTGTGTGTTCGCTCTGTTATCTACGAGTGCAGATGAAACTGATAAGATCTATGGTTCTGCAGGTAGAAACGTATGGCTTCCCTGAGGTTAGATGCTTATCAGAACAGCAGACCTTTATCCACTTTTCAAATTTTATATATAGAAAAGCTACATTTCTCTTTTACAACTAAAGAAACTAGTTCGATATCATTCATGTTTTAGATGATTCTTACTGTGAATCTTCATTCATTTTCATAATTTGTTATATTTATGTTCGACATTTGTAATACAAATCAATTTCTTATTTTTTTAAAATCGTATGCAAATATTTATCATATGAAAGTTTACTTTGTCAGACTTCCAACTGTCCAATTCTAATTTTTTAATAAATTAAATTCAAGATCAAAGTTTATTGGTTTTCTTTTTAAAAATATCAATTTTTATCAGGGTTGCAATTCACTTGACAGTTGTCAACCATCAAATTGTCAAGTGTAGATTTTTTTGTAATCAGCTTTTCAAAAAATCAAAATACTCTCATTTTCATTGAAACAAATACGTAATTTAGTAGAAAATATGTTTTAGTATCCATAAAAACATTTACGAATGAAAAAATTAATATTTTTAAAAGTTTTTTTTAAAATTCTTAACCTAAAAACTATTCTTTTTTTTTGAAAAAATGCTAAAACTTTTGTAAATATTATTTTTTTACGTATGTATTTCAAAATCTATCAATTTTTAGAAAAAAATAAAATTCCAAAAGGGTCAAAATATTTCTGACCAATTTTTTTTATGACCATTGAATTCCTCTCAAAAAATTACTGTAAAAATAATTTTATTAATTATTTAAAATATTTTCTTCATATAATTGAAAATGTAGGTTTAATCCCCTTAAAAAATATTGTTTGAAAAATCGAAAATATGCAGGTATTTTTTCACGATTTATAATAAAATATTACAAATTAGAAAAGTTAAAAAAAATATAAATTACAAATAAAAAATATACCCAGTTTGTTTTTTATATGCTTTCTTCTATAACAAATTTCGTTTGACTGATCTAAATTATTATACAAATTATTCTTCTTTTTATTTATAGAAAATACTAGAAAATTGTTAATTGTTAAAACATTTTAAGTAAGAAGTAGAAAATATACCCATTTTATGCATAATTTTTATTTCTCAATAAAAATATTGTTTACAAACTCATTATTTTGGGGAAGAAAAACATTGGATATTCCCGTTTCTTAATGTTTTTCTAGAAAATTTTCAATTTCCATAAGGAAATAATTTGCATTAATTCTATTTCCGAATTTTAATTGTTTTAATAAAATTAAAAGTTTTTTAAAAATAAAAGAAATAAATGTTTATAAATTATATTTGTCAATTAGAAAAATTAATTGAAAATGAAACTGAAAATTAAATTTAAATTTAAATTTAAATTTTTGAATTTTTAGAAAAGAAAGGAAAAAATTTTATTGAAAAAAATGTTCTGTTAAATTTATTTACGAATATCTTTAATTGTAAAATTATTCGAAAACAATAATTTCTTTTTTAAATATTTAATTATTATTATTTTCCATAGGAATTAGGATTTTTAAAAATTTCAAATTCAAACCTTTTTAAAATTAAACAACTTTAAAAATATTGTTATAAAACATGAAGATATCGATTGCTCCGAGTCGAAGACTCGGAGTGATCGATTTCTTCATGTTTTATAATATTAAAGATGTTTGAGAGATAAAGTAATTATTTTATATTATAAGAATATTGTTAGGTACTGTAACTTATTCAAAATTATTTTCATATTCAATTATTATCTAAAATTTTAACTAAAATTAATTTTTTAATTAATTTTTATTAGAATATTCTATGAGAATTCAATTATTTAAGTACAAAATTAAATTAGATAATTAAATTTTTCTTAAAATTTGATGCTTATAAAGAATTTTATTATCAAATTTTTAAATAATTCAATTCTTTTGACGAATTTCAATAACATTTTTAAGAATAGTTACATTCTTCAAGAAATTCGATTAAAATTGTATTAAAAATAATTAAAATTCTGCGATGAGTTTTATTATTTATGAAAATAATTGAATTATTGAGAATAAGAAACTTATAAAAAATTTGTAAATAATTGAATTCCTGTACAATTTTTATTATTCATCCAAATAATTAAATGTTTGCGTACAATTTTATTAAACAAATTTTTAAATAATTGATTTCTTTTGGGTAGTTTTATTAAAATAGAAATATTGAAAATAATTAAAATTTTTTAAAATAATTAAATTTTTATGAAGAATTTAAAAAAAAATTTTTAAAATACTAGAACTTTTTCAGCGAATTTAAAAATAATTTTAGAATAAATGCAATTTTCTATCAGTTTATTTAAAATTGTATAAAAAATAATTGAATTCCGGAGAAAAATATTATTATTTATCGAAATAATTAATTTCTTGTAAACAATTGTATTCACATTTTTTTAAATTATTGAACGATTTTATAGGGTTCCTATAAAAAATGTATTATTTCACTGAAAAAAAAATTTATTTGATTCAAATAACCGATTATTTGGTTATATTCAAATAAATATTTATTTGAATCAAATAATTTTTATTTGAATTAAATAAATTGTATTTGAATCAAATATTTCAGTATTTGAAGCAAATATTATTTAATTGATTCAAATAAAAATTATTTGATTCAAATAAATATTTATTTGAATATAACCAAATAATCGGTTATTTAAATCAAATAAATTTTTTTTTCAGTGTTGTAAAAATAATTGAATTCTTAAGAAGAATTGTATAGTGAAAATAATTGAATTGGATAGGAAAATTTTATTAAAATTCCAATTTTATTAACTAAATCTTGTAAAGAATTTTGTCAAAATTTTTTTGAATAATAGAATTTTATTTAAACTTTTCGAAATAATTGAATTTCTTAGAATTATTTTTTTCAATTCTCTGAATATATTATTTGAATTCTTTCGAGAAATTATTGTGAGCAATAGAATTGCTTTTTAGAATTCTTGCCAATTTTATAATTTATGAGGCAAACAGAAAAGACACCGAAATTCAGAATTGTTTAATAAATTCTAAAAATTTAATTTTTTCCAGTACTTTTAATAAAAATCCCTGACTTTTCCCTGAATTTCCTGACTAGTGGCAACCATGTGATTGATTAGAAAATTGTCAAATATCAAATTTATACACTGAACATCAAATTAGTGATCAGCAACGAGTGCCCCTGATAACATACAAAACTTCAATTTTTAGAACGAACTTAAATAGTATTATAATAGTCTAATATGAAATATAATAAAACAAAAAAATTCCAGGAAAAAATAATTATTTCTACTGTTGTTGGTACGATTACTAAATAATGAAAGCATTGACTTTAAATTTGTTTTATAATACATCACTTATTCGAGGAGTTATCGAATTAATCTGATTAAAAGTTCACGAATCCAGGTAGGAAAGGTTGATATTATAGGTACTTTTATCGATCTGGACGTGATGGAATACCTATTTGAGATATTTTGACCTACTTTTCGAGAATAGACACATGTTCTTAATTGCCAAATGACTATCTGTGTTTGTATCAACAATTATCCTGGCTTCGTTATAGTATAAAATCGAATCCTAAGCCTTGAAAATGATATTAGGCTACGTCCACAATTACGTAATACACTTTTTACCCATATTTAATCCCCTCCCACCCTTGTCACATTAGGTAACATAAGAAAAAATCCCCCTACCCTTTAAATTACTTCACAATATGTATACGCCCTATAATTATTTTTTCCAAAATTAATTATTACTATAATTATTAAAATTACATAAATAATCCCTGAGAGTCCAATTGGGGTACAAAAGTACCCCAGAAAAAATTATAAAAACTGTATTTTTCGCAAATTTTGTATTTCTTGTTTTGGTTTTTGTAACTTTTTGACCATATTTGTCATTCTATAAAAAAATAAAAAAAGCTGTCTTCTTTCTTATGAAAAAACGAAAAAGAATGATGTATTATAAATTTATATTTCGTTAAATATGAACATTCTAGTAACAAAACAATTTTGGGGTACTTTTTTACCCCAGTTGTACTTTTACGTATGAGCCAACTATGTTGTAATGACACTGTCTATGGTTAAAGTAACCTAAGTAATTAGAATCATTTTTATACGTTGAAAAAATAAATTTTTCTTATTTAGATTTTATTTATATTTATATTATTATTCTCCTTATAATTTATAACACAATATACACTAAAAAAATGTATTCTAATTAATTATTTGAATTTAATAAATAATTATTTTCTATACAAAAAAATTATCAGTTATTTGAAATAATTCAATTCTTTTTCATTTATATTTCTTATTTTTAATATTGAAATATTTGATTTCTTGATATAATTGAATATTGTATGATTCAATAACTTTATTATTTTTATTCAAGTAAACTAAATCTTATTCAATTTATGTAATTTACGATTTTAAATCACGTACATTATTTAAATATACACAAATAAAAAAGATCTCTTTTTGAATAATAGGAGAGAAAAACTAAAAATAATTAAATTTTCTTTGATATTATTTTTAAACATTAGAATGATTAAAATTTAATTTCTCTTTCTTTTTTAAATTTTCTATTTCCTTTTGAAAAATTAGAAAGACGTTTATACTATTAATTACCCTGTGAGGTAATTAAAAATATACTATTTATTATTAGTTAAAGCCTTAATTTAAATAACTAATTAGTTAACTAATTTTATTTTATAAAAATTAAATGAACTTAGTAGCTCTACTGTATAATCTATAAATTGAGGCCTTGGATCCAATAACTCGCCCGACGCTCGAAGGCACGCGCTAATACCAGTCGGGTAGCAGTGAGTGGCCCAGAGGCGCTCACTGCTCACTGACTGGCAGTTGCGCGTTCCTCCGAGCGTCGGGCGAGTTATTGGATCCAAGGCCTCAATTATATTGTGTTATACGTTTTTCTGAGTCATTATTTACAAGTTATAAAGGCTTAAAGAAAATATTTGTTTACTTGAGTAAAATAATTATTTATTTGAAGTCCTTTTACATTTATTTGGAGCAAAAAATCGTTTTTTTAAAAGCAATAAATTATGTTTTTGGTCTATTTGATGCAATAAAAAAATATTGGTGTTAATTAATTCGGTAGATGGTCACTTTTTGTAAAAAATAGTTTTTAATCCTTTTTGTCTAAAAAAAAAAACAATTTCTAATGTAATCTGTTTTCTAAAAAAAGTCTCTTTAACATATTTTGATTTTTAAAAAAAGTTTTTCTAAAATGTTATGATTTCTAATATTTATTTTCCTGAAATTTGTGAAATTCCATAATTTTTTGATAAAAGTCAGAAAATTGTTAAAAAATTAAGATTAGGGAATAGAAACTATTTTGCATATTTTCTGCTTTTCAATTACAATACTGTTTACAAAATTATGAGTTTCTTTTTGAAAAAGAGGAAAAATTTTATAAAATTCCTATTTCTTATCAAAATTCTGTTCTTCTTTGAAGAAAGGAAATAATAATATGCATCATTTTTATACCAAAATTTCCAAAATTAATATATTTAGGTATAAAATATCCCATTTTTCTATAAAATTTTAAATATCTTTAGGAAAAAAATCCCTATAATTTCTATTTGTTAATTACGAGTTTTAACCAGATTATATTAAAACTTTGTTAAAAAATTTGCATAATTTCTATTTTTCTATTACAAAATTTATTAACGAAAACTCATGTATTTTTTTAGAATTAAAAAATTTTTATTCATTTTATTTTTTAATCATTACAAAAATTGAATATTGTTAGAAAAAAACAAATTTTGAAAATTACCTTTACTAGAAAACAAATTTTCGAAAAAATGACCTTTATTTGAAGAAAGAAAATTAGAAAATCACCTTCATTAGAAAATTTTTTTTTAGAAATTCACTTTTATTAGAAAAAAAGTTTCAGAAAATAAAAAATTAGAAAATACGTTTTAGGATAAACTGTACCCTAACCAAAATTAATTCAATTATATATTCATATTGAATAAATGAAATATTTGGTTCAAAAAAATCGTTTTACTACTTTACAATCAATTAAATTTTAATTTCAGTGTATCTCTAGTAGACAAAATATCATGTTCGTTCCAAAAAAGTTTAGAACGTTTCATGTCCGCCAATTAATGTTCCGAAACATATTAAAAACACATGGATGTTCAGATAATGTTCTAGAACTATTTTATATCAACTTTTCGGTCTGCTATGTAAAGATTTTTGTAAATTTTTTTTCATTATTATTATTAATGAATATAATATTTCTACCAAGTGTATTTAAAATTAAAAAATTTAAGACACAGAAACTGCTCTGTTATTGAAAACTAGACTACGAATTCTTTTATTATTAAAAAGTTTAACGGTTTGCTAACTGTTTTTATTTTTATGCCAAATAATTTCTAGTCTGGTTTTAAATAACAGAGCAGTTTCTATGTGTTAATTTTTTTAATTTTAAATATACTTGGTAGAAATATTACATTCATCATAAAAAATTACATTATTAAAAAAAAAAAAAAATTACAAAAATTTTTACATAGCAGACTGAAAAATTGATATAAAATAGTTCTAGAACATTATCTGAACATCTATGTTCTTAAAATGTTTCCGAACATTATTTGACGGAATATATAATTTTTACTCTGTTATATTATTATGTATTATGCACTTTTTGGTACTGTGTAAAAAACATATTTTAAGTGACATTGGAGCTTCGGTGGATTTTTGTTTTTTTAAAATATAGGAATTTCGACCTAAACGTTAATGGCCCTTACATATGTTTTTCGTTGTATTCAGTCAATGAAATGACTAGCAACGCCACAAATAGTAAAATTCTCCTCCTCCCCTAAAATTAGTAATTTAGGGAGGTAGTTTATTGATGACTACCTAATTTTTTCTTTTTGCAATTATCATCTTATGCTTTCGCATTAGATGATAATTGCAAGAAGAAAAAATTCGCAATCTGCATATGAAAATTTAGCTGCAGATGCAAGAGATGCTGAAAATAACAATCATGAATGCAATGATTGATTTGAATTCAAGTCTTTCATGAGAAAAAAGGATGAGAAAAAGGAATGAAAAGTAAATTTAAAAAAAAGAATTGAAAGAATACTCCTTTGCACATCCTTGAGATGTTGAGAAAGTATCTCCGACAGACATGGTGGATGGTCTTGGAAGGTCAAGGTCTGCTCAGGGTGTCAACCTGCCTAAGAGCAATTAACAAAGGGGCTCGTCTGAATTATTTATCTTTCGGGGAGGAATGAAGGGACATAGCCGAGCACTAAATGTTAAACCTGAGCTGGCAAATATATCGTGTCGGTGGGTGGAATCGTCGATCCAAAGTCGAGGTGGGATCGTCGGATCGTGCAATGTCGATGATGGCGATGGCGTTGATGTGGTGGTGGTAGTAGAACGATGCCGAAGAGGCCGGCCAAACTGAGCAGAAGGTGATGCATGGCCGACGTCCCATCGGCCCAGGCCAAAGAGAGAAGAAATAAAGAATAAGAAGAATATCCGCTTCGCCAGGTTCAGAGCCGGCCCCCTGGAGCAACCGCTGTCATAACTCAATCCCACCTTGGTTCGTCTGTATATGTCCGTATAACATCCGTCCATTCCGATACAGGTTGCACCTGCAATCTCTTTATATCTCCTCGCATTCTCCCCGGCTCTCCCTCTCTCATACAGAGTCTGTCATATAGTTATGCTCATTCCTTTCCTTTTTCCCTGCGACTATTCATTCGAGGACGCCATCAGCAAAGTTTTGTCGCAGGACAAACCCTCGGGGTCGTCGTCATTCGCTTATACGGTTCGCGCACGAATATAATACAACTGATTAGATAAGACTCTTAATCATGGAATATAAAATAACTCCTTCGTTATTTATTAATCCACTAATTGCATTGCGTATCGAGCAGTGCAATTCTCTTTTTTGAGCTCGAATTCGAATCCCACTCTTTAAAATCCGAATGTGAACTTTTTTGCAATGTTTAAAATGCTTTTATGCCTTTTATTGCGCTTCATATCTTTAGGAACTAATTAACTGAGTCCAATCAAACATGGACGAGAAGCATGTGCAAGGAAGAAGAATAAGCGACCACTACCAGCAAACAAAATTTCATCTGCCGTTCGGTGCCAAGTATTGCCTCAGTTGCGTTGGGAGATGGTGTTAGTGGATGAAGTGTCAGGAATACGGAAAAGGGAGTAGGAGAATGAGAAGGGGTAGTTGCCGCGTCAGTAAGATTAGGGGTGAAAAGGGAGGGTGGAAACGGGGGTGGTTAACGCTTCGCAGGCGAGGTTCAGAATAAACAACAATATTATAACGCGAGCTTAATTGCGCCAGAGGGCTCGGTAACGGGCGCATAAATCGGAGGGCTCGAGCCTCTGCGCAAAACTACCCACTCACACCTTCTCGCACCCGAAACATGAACACGACCACCTCTAAGTTGCCTTTGCCTTCCCAGTCTCCTGTTTTCTCCTCTCTGTTCCATCTGTCCCCCTCCAAGCCACCTACTGTGACTCCTTCTCCTTTACCCACTCGGCGCTCGTGCTAGGATTCATTTACAATAAACATGTCACTCGCTAATTTCGTCCGTGGAAAAGGAGATGCTATTCACGACGATCCCGTTTCAGTAACGTCCTCCAGGCGCCGGTCTCGTTAGATAGATATCCGGGCCATCAAATCTGTAGGATGAACGACTCTTGAAACGTTTTTCTGTAAAAGAAAATAGCATTCTTCTTGGGGAAATGTTCACATATTGCGAATTATGGTCGGAGCGAAGGATATGTCCTTACGGCAGTTAACTCCGTCCATCGCAAAAGTTTAATTAAATCTAATTGTAATGTCAATACTTTTACCACCGAACCTTATTCTATATAAAATAAAGTGCAATTATAGTAAAAATTTAGGATTTCTAAAATAAAGTGCAATAGTGCAATTAGAAGAAAAATTTAGGATTTCTCGTTTCCAACTCAATTTTTTTCTGCAAATTTCAACTCTGTTATGTTAGTCATGTGTGTGTTGACGATCGAAAAACAAGAAATGTTGGAAGGTTATCGCATTCACGTTGGATTCATCCAATGCGTAATCGTGCAAAATATGGATTGGGTTGTATTGTAATAAATGCGTTTGCCGCTTAAAGCTGAATAGCCAAAACCCTTTATTGTAAATGAAACTCACTAATGTTTTCTATAATGTATTTTCTCGTTTATGATGTGTAATTTAATAAATTTTTATGCTTTTTTAATGCAATTCTGATAATTAATCACGTGAAAATTAATCCCAAAAAGCAAGTTTATTCTTATTTTAGTGCATTGATAAAAAATTAATGAACACGGTTGCTACATCCCGAATAAAAATTAAAGTCGTCAGTATGTAGGATCTATGTTGGCTGGCCTACCTGGCGACATAGGCCTGCGAGTCAAATCGGACGTAATGCCTACGTAAGAATGTAACGCTCGTCGCTTTAAATTCTACGTAGGCCAACAAGCTAGAATCTACGTATCAGTATTAATGTAGGTCGTACATAGGCCACATGATGTATGTTCTACGTAAGAATGTAACGCTTGTCGCTTTAAATTCTACGTAGGCCAACAAGCTAGAACCTACGTATCAGTATTAATGTAGGTCGTACATAGGCCACATGATGTATGTTCTACGTAAGAATGTAACGCTCGTCCCTTCAAATTCTACGTAGGCCAACAAGATAGAACCTACGTATCAGTTTTACTGTAGGTAGTACATAGGCCACATTATGTAGGATCTACAAACGCTTGGTTACATCTACTCTATGTATGGCAGAATATGTAGAGCCCACGTAGCAGAAGTGCATATGTTCTACGTAGGCCACGCTATATAGAATCTACGTAGTATTTTTCTGTAATATTTACATAGGCCTGACTATGTAGAATGTAAATAGAAATTTTGAATGTAGTCTATGTAGGCCAATTGTTATAAGATCTATGTAGTGCTAATAAGTACTTTCTACATAGATTTATAATCACACAAGATATATATATAAATACATTTGAAATTCTATAATTTTATTAGATAGTAATTGTTGACAAAAAATTCTAAACTGCAATGTTTTCTTTGCAAAAAGTAAAAAATTATATTTTTATGAATTTATCACTTGGTAAAAATTACACAATTTAAATTAGAAGGAAATTAAGTAGGGATTTATATTTAATCTAGTTTTGGTTTTCACATTACATGCGGGAATTTAATTAATGTAGTTCTAATAAACAAACAAACTACGGAATAAAATTAAGACATGATATTCAATTATATATAAGTATATTGAGATTCATTCAGTTTCAGTTATTCAGTCTACTATTCCTTTACAATTATTGTAATTATAAATTAAATAAGTAGTTATTATATTCAATTTAATTTTAATTATTTCATACACATAAATTTTCTTAATTTATTGAATAAATAAATTAATAATTTCCACAAAATATAATTAAAATATATATCAGTCCTTTAAAACTTTTTATTACACAAGAACACTTAAACAATTCACTTTAATATTCACTTTACAATTCACTTTTCACATATCCATTTTAATGCAAAAAAAAATTCTGCTTACGAAAAAATTCACTTCACAAAAAATATTAACTTCAAAATAATATTGTCACACACGGTTTTAGACTCTTTGTGACGAATGCTAAAGAGCAACTGACGCTCGAAAGACCTTCGGAAAAAGATTTTACAGAAAATATTTGAAGTTCCTGAACATTTGCCCTGTATATTTCTATCTGAAAAATTTCTAAGTTTTTGTCTAAGTAAATCTATAAGAAAAAAAGAGAAGTGGAAAAGCTATAAAATAGTCCCCCTCTTACAATGAGGAACCCTTAAGATGGTCAACTACGACTAACCAGATGTGACAAACTCTTGAAAATAAGAAAATTCTTTTAACATTTTATATATTTTGCCTTTAGAGAAGAAATATTTACCATTTACAATAAAATTAACAAATGTAATTTTTTATTTGTTTACAATATAATTGTTATTATTTAGGTTTATGGGTATAAAATAGAATAAGAAACAATATTATATTTTCACTTCTGCTTTTATTAAATACGCACTTGGAAGATGCATGTAATCTTTACTCTTTGCCTGATCAATTAAGACTAAAATGGAAATCACAGAACCAGAGAAAACTGACTCACATAAGCCTAATACTTCTGCAATAGTCTTTGTTCAAAAATGGTTTACAAAATTTGATAGCCGTCCGCCGTCCTGTCGTCTCAATATATAAACAGTTTAAAAGAAAAACTTATACGATCTTATATTACATTTCTAAGAAAGAATGATTTTTGATAAATAATTATTTTATAAAAACTAATAGTTATTTTTAAATAAATTGAAATTTTTAGAATAAAACTGCTGATCTAGTTATAAAAATATTTCTAACTTTTTGACAGTCAAAATTTTGTAATAAAATTTAGGATAAAAATATCTTTCATTAACAGACAAATAGCTTGTTTTATTTTATTTTCAATCATTATTTTCATTTAAAAGTCTTAGTATATCCTATATAAATATTACATCTGTAGACCTACATAGAAAAGCCTGCTCATAACTTATCTCGATATTACGTCGACTGTCCTGTATATTTCCTACATATGAATGCAGATGAAGATCCTGCCTAGATTTAAAAATTAAATGCCTACATAGAAAAGCCTATTCAAAACTTACCTCGACATTACGTTAGATGGCCTATATCTTTCTTATGTACAAATTCTAATGTAGATCCTACATAAATTTCATGTATATGGGCCTACATAGAAAGACCTACTAAAAACTTACCTCAATACTACGTTGGGTGGCCTATATCTTTCCTATTTACAAATTCTAATGTAGATCCTACATAATTTTCATGTATATGGGCCTACATAGAAAGACCTACTAAAAACTTACCTCAATACTACGTTGGGTGGCCTATATCTTTCCTATTTACAAATTCTAATGTAGATCCTACATAATTTTCATGTATATGGACCTACATAGAAAGACCTACCAATAACTTACCTCAATACTACGTTGGGTAGCCTATATTTTTCCTATGTACAAATACTAATGTAGATCCTACATAAATTTCATGTATATGGGCCTACATAGAAAGTCCTATCAAAAACTCACGTCAATACTACGTTGGGTGGCCTATATCTGTCAGACATAAGAATACCGATGTAGATCCTACAGAAATACAACAATTATAGGCCTACATAGAAAGACCTACCCAAATATCACCTCAATACTACGTTGGGCGACCTATATCTGTTAGACATAGAAATGTCGATGTAGATCCTACCTAGATTCAGAAACTGCAGGCCTACATAGATATGTCTACACAAAACCTGTGTCGACACTTCATTGTGAGGCCTACATCAATTGACTATAGAAAGGCCTACGTATATCCTACATAGATACTACATCTTATAGGCCTTCATAGGAAAATCTACGTACACTCTACATAGAATGTACATAACTTGGCCTACATAGAAGGCCTATTTTAATCCTACACAAACACTACGTAGTAAATACATAGGCCGTACTATTTTTTTACTCGGGATGAATTGGATTTTCGCTGACTTCTAGATAGAATTTTGAATTTTTCCGTAACCCTAAAAAACAATTCTGATTCATTCTAAAAACCCTCTAAATCTGAATTAGTGGAAAATGACTAATGAGATGATAAAAAGTAGTTTATGAAATGATTTAGTAATAATTTTACTAACAATTAGTAGAAAAATTAGAATTAGAAAATTTAAAAAAAAATTAAAAAACAATTAGAAAAATTAGTATTAAAAGTATAAAACAGTTTCACTAATTCATGTAGTCAATTAAATGACTAGAAATCAGTGAAATGCTACAAAAAAATTAGTAAAATTTTACTAACAATCAGTAATAATTTACTAATCAAAAAAGAAACACACTGAAAAAACTCGATCTCAAATTGAGTAAGAATCTGACTCAATTTAATACCCATAAAAAATAAGTATGGAAGATGGCGCCACGTTCTATGGCATTTAACACACTCATTTTGAGATGCAACAAAAATGGGTCCAAATTTTTTCTTTGAAGTTGTCCATAAAAACTATATGTACTAACAATTAGTGAAATTTTAATATTTGTTAGTAGAATTCTACAAAATCAGATTTAGTGAGAATGATTAGACATGCAAGAAAATGTTTCTAATAAATTTCTGAAAAATTTGTGAAAAATTGCAAATTCATGTAGAAAATTGACAACATTTATTATCATCGATGGAATAAAAAAATCCTTTTAAGCGAAAATAGTAAAATTTATTGTTTACAAATCTTTCTTTTTTAAATAATTAATCAGGAAATTAGGTAAAACATTTTCTAAACCAAATTTTATAAAAAACTTCATAGGGAAATTTTATAAATCGTCGACAATGAATGTAAATTTCACTAAAGGTCAACATTCAATGATAATTTTTAGTTTTTAAGTAAAATTATTCTCTAAATAATTTTTAAATAATAAGAATATGAAAGTATGTCAAGAATTAAATTATTTAAAATAATTTCAATGTCACATTTTGTAAAATTCAGTTAATGTCAGAAATAAACAAAATTTAAGTAAAGTTTTGCATTGAAATTCGTGGTGACTTCAAAGTTTATAAAGTGAATAAAAAACATCATTTAAGAAAAATTAAATGTTTTTAATATTTTCAAAAGTTGCGAGACACAAAAAACAGACTTTTTTATGAATTTTGGAAATTCAATACTTTTTCCAGTACTTTTAATAAATTCCTTGACTTTTCCCTAATCTCCCTGATAAATTTTACTTTCTTTGTCTTTTCCCTTAAATTTTTTATTTCACTGACCTCTATAGCAGTCCAAATCTCTAAATTTGAATCAGTTAAAAATAACTGATTATCAGTTTAAAATTGATTATCGCAGTCAAAAATAAGTGATACTTTAATATAGATTTTCTTAACTGACTTCATTAGACAAGTTTAACTAATTTTTAAGTAATTTTTTTTACTAAAATTTAGCCCATTTTTGCAAACAATCAGTTATTTTTAACTGACTCAGAAGCAAAAAGACAGTCACTGATTGGAAGTTAAAACTTAAAACTATAATTTTTTAACTGATTCAAATTTAGAAACTATACAAAAATCACCGAAATAATATAAATAGAGTTTTCCCCTTTGACCCGTTGACTGTCGCTGACGCATATATGCGCAAAACTAAACTGGCCAAAAGTGGTTCATGACGCATATATGCGCAACTTAAAAAAAGTTATTAAAAACTTCTTAAATGTTCCTGAAACCGGTTACTCGGGGGTTTTCGAGGTCGCTGATTACGAATATGACATTCGTTTTCCAAAATTCAAAATGGCGGATCCAATATGGCGGACAACGAAATAAAAAATTGATCAGATTGACTTGAAACGTAGTACTCGGGGGTTTTTGGGGTCGCTGATTACGAATCTGACATCAGTTTTTCGAAATTCAAAATGGCGGATCCAAGATGGCGGAAATTTTTTCAAAATTCGTCGAATTTGTTGAAACTTGTTACTCGGGGGTTTTGAGGGTCGCTGATTACGAATCTGACATTAGTTTTCCAAAATTCAAAATGGCGGATCCAATATGGCGGACAACGAAATAAAAAATTGATCAGATTGGCTTGAAACTGAATACTCGGGGGTTATTAGGGTCACTGATTACGAATTTGACATTATTTTTCTAGGGTATTTATCAAAATTCGATTTCACCAAAAATTATCATAGTGATGTCATATTAACCACTTTCAAACAAATTCAATAAATTTTAAAAAATTTTCCGCCATATTGAACCAGATATTTTGAATTTTGCAAAACTGATTTCAGATTCGTAATCAGCGACCCTGAAAATCCCCAAATATTCAGTTTCAAGCCAATCTGATCAATTTTTTATTTCGTTGTCCGCCATATTGAATCCGCCATTTTAAATTTTGGAAAACTAATGTTAGATTCGTAATCAGCGACCCTTAAAACCCCCGAGTAACAAGGTTCAAGCAAATTCGACGAATTTGGAAAAAATTTCCGCCATCTTGGATCCGCCATTTTGAATTTCTAAAAACTGATGTCAGATTCGTAATCAGCGACCCCAGAAACCTTAGGGTACCAAGTTTCATAAAAATCCATTAAAATTTTTTTCAACACATTTTTGGCCCAAACAGTGGAAATCTCGTTGACAGCCAAGGGGTTAACTGCACCCTAAAAAAAAATCTTCCTGATATAGATTCTCCTAATCTGAATTAATAGAATTCTACTAACAAATAGTAAAATTTAACTAATTCTTATTATAATTTTCATGAACGACTTTTCTCATTTTTCATTAATAAAATTTTACTAATTGCTAGTTATTTAATTAACTGAATACATTAGTGAAATTGTTTAACCGACTTTTAATAAAAATTTTCTACTAATTTTTAGTTAAACTCTACTAACAATTGATAAAATCCTACTAATTATTGGTGAAATTTCACTAATTGACAGTAAAATTCTTACTAAATCGGCTCATCATAAAAAAAGTCATTCAAGCGATTTATATTATATTTTTCTTTCATGTAAGATATCATAATGATATCATAATACGCATTTATATATTTCAAATATTACTCGTTTTCAATATTAAGTCATTTTATAAAAATAATAACTGTTTTTAATTTATCTTTATTAATTTTTCCAAAAGTTGTCTGCCATATTGGATCCGTCATTTTAAATTTTGAAAAACCGACATCAGATCCGTAATCAGCAACCCCGAAAACTCCCGAGCAAACGAATTTCAGGTAAATTGGGTCGTTTTTAAGAAAGTCGTCCGCCATATTGGATCCGCCATTTTTAATTTGAAAAATTTTTTAAATCTGCCATCGGTTTCGTAGTCAGCGACCCGAAAAACCCCCAAGTAACAATTTTTAGGTAAATTGGATCGATTTTTCGAACAGTCTTCCGCCACATTGGACCCGCTATTTTGAATTTTGAAAAACCGTCATCGGATTCGTAATCAGCAAACCCGAAAACCCTTTAGAAACTAATTTTAGGTAAATTGATTCAAATTTTCAAAAAGTCGTCCTCCATATTGGATCCACCATTTTGAATTTTGAAAAATCGACATCGGATTCGTAATCAGCAACTCCGATAATCCCTGAGTAATAAATTTTAGGTGAATTGGATCGATTTTTGAAAAAGTCGTCCGCCATATTGGATCCGACATTTTGGATTTTGAAAATTTAGTATCGGTTTCGTAGTCAGCAACCCTGAAAACCCTCGAGTAACAAATTTCAGGTAAATTGGATCGATTTTTTAAAAAGTCGTCCGCCATATTGGATCCGCCATTTTGATTTTTGAAAACTCGACATCGGATTCTTACTCAGGGACCTCGAAAACCTCTGTGTAACAAGTTTCAAGACAAATAGAATGATTTTTTAGTTTTTGCATTCTGCGCTCATTTAGTGTTTTTCAGCTGGCAGTTAAGGGGTTAATATTCCGGAATAGAGGAAATTTATTCCTTATTCCTACTAATGGATAAAATTTGGAAAAATTCTGGAAAGAAACTTGAAAACTTTTAAAATCAAACTTCTGCTCACAATCAGTTAGATTCGGCGATGCTTTTCTAAATTTCCTTTGAAATTCTAGCTGAAGTTTTCCTTCAAAGATATCAAATTTAAACAAAAAACGTATTTAAACGTTGCTTTCCAATACTATATTGGTATGTTTTTTTGACTCAAATTGATATTCTTGGAAAAATTGTGTCAAGGTTCTAGTGAAAGCTTTTCTTGGGCGGATATTTTAAACTTCCAGAAAGCTTCCAGGAAGAGGAATTTCCCTCTAAATATCCCAGAGGTGGAAATGTTAACGTTAGCTTAGGATATTAACTTTAGACTAACGTTAGCTAATGATAGTAACGTTAACTAACGTTAAGTTAACGTTAGGTACTTAACATTAGACTAACGTTAATCTATCAACATTTTTTGGTCACTAATGTTAGATTAACGTTAATTAAACGTTAGTCTAACGTTAACCTATCGTTAACTAACCTTAACTTTTCCACTTGGGATGAGATTACTTTTTTTGGGTGTGAGTTCCGATCGAATCATATCTAAAACATCAAAAACAATATCTCACTTTCGGTTAATAAAGACCAATGATTTAAAAAATTACTGTTGATGGAGATTCCTGTTTCGAAACATTCGAGCTGTTTTATGTAAAGACAAAAAGGTGTTATTCCCGCTGCGTGTTGTTTTAATCGATGCTAATTCACACATTAGATAGTGGCGCTCTCAATGAGGAGAATTTAATAAATATTTATCCAGCGATAGATAACAACACAACAGAAGAAGTGCATGAAGATTCGGAAATTAAATATTGTTAAAAGAACTGGACATTTTGTTGGAAGGACGACGCTGGACAGAGTATGGAGATTTAACTCAGAGGATAGAGGAGAATGAGAAGGTGGAGTTGTAGGTAGTAGGAGGCGTGCAGGGCAGTACACGATCCATCGAAGAATGGGTAGCGAGAGGAACGCGGGATCAGGGGTGGCAGCGGAGAAGGGCGGTTAGGATGGTTAGCGACCGCCGGCTATATCTTCACGTCCTCGACCGCAGGCCTGTTTTATTTTATGAATCGCAATATTTCACGCGACAACTGTACTCCGCGGGGCGGTCACCACTAAACTGTCTGCATACGGGGCATATATGCTTACCGCCATAGCCAACCGTACCAATACCACAATGGTTGTGTTGCTGCTGGCTACCATCCACCCTGGTGTACGCGAACGAACGTCGGTACCAAGTCCGAGGGACACCTCACCAACACTTTTTGACTCTAATACCCGCAAGCAGCAGCGTCGCATTGTTCGCTGAACTCCCTGTAGATTCATAACATGCATACCATTAAAGGGATGGCACTTAAGCATCCTCTAGGGTGTCTATACACGGACTGACCAGACAAGTCGTGCCAACGCCTAGATAAATAACCGAGACGGCTTGTGGTTTGCTATACTCAGGGAAATGAACTGCACACTACTTTCGCTCTTAAATCTTTTGTAAAATTCTATGCTTAGTTTAAATTCGCTTTGACATTTTCTATATTGCGCTTTTCGGATTAAAAACCCCGCTGTCAACTTCCAGTATACCTTTGCATTTATTTTTGACTCCCTATCTTCTCAATATTTCATGAGCATGAAACGAGATTGTACGAGATAAAAATTTGTCGATTAAATATACTAAAGAGAATTTATTCACTCTCCGATCGTCTAAAACACTGAGAAAGATGATTGAGTATTTTGTTTTTTCAGAGAATTCCGTTGCAAAAATTGAGACGCCATATTTCTAGCGTGGCTCTGGCGAGTGAAACTGACCAGTGCCCTGCCAGTTTTGTAACGCTGTGCCAGACCAACGCCCTACTTACGGAAAAACTAGTCTAGTCAGTTTTTCCATCAATTTCCTTATTTTTACCTATCGTCATCTTTTATTTAAAAATCCTGCCATATTAAATCCGCTATTTTGGATTTTTTAAATCCGACTCCAAATTCGTAATTAGACCCCAATAAACAAAGTGTTGTTAAAATATATTCACTAAATGTTCAGGGTTGCCACAAATATTTAATTTTATTTTTCCTAACTTTTCCCTGATTTCCAGAAAAAATTTGTACTTTTTCTCTTACCCTAAAGAATATTCTGATATTATTCACTCTAAAAATTATTAGATACTCAAAAAAATGTTCTATTATATTTATTTATACAAATTTCTTCAAAAGTAAAATTATTCGTAAACATCAATAACTTCTTTTTTAAATAAATATTTAATCATTATTATTTTTTTGCAGGAATTAAAATTCTTCAAAACATTCAAATTTAAACCTTTTTAAAATTCAACAACTTTAAAAATATTATTACAAAACATAAAGAAGGCGATCACTCCGAGTCTTCGACTTTGAGTGATCGCTTTCTTCATGTTTTGTAATAATTTAAATTACCAAAAAATTTTTCTAAAAAAAAGTTAATTATTTACAAAAATCCTAGTATGTTCCTTCGCAAGAATCCAATTATTTCTACAAGTAGTAAAATTTCTCAAAAAAATTCAATTATTTGAAAAAAATGTAATAAAATTAGTTGCAATAATTCAATTATTTTTATAAATAATAAATCGATTATCCGGTAACTCATTTTTATGAATAAATTTTTTTAGAAAATTGTATAAGAATTAAATTATTCAAATTAAAAAATTAATAATTTATTGAATAATTGAATGTTTGTTAAAATTGAATTCTCATATAGAATTTTACCAACAAATTTTTAAATAATTAAATTCTTTTGACAAATTCTAATAGAATTTTTAAGAATAATTACATTTTTCCAGGAATTCAATTAAAATATTGTATATCAAAAATAATTAAAATCCTGCAATGAGTTTCATTATTTATGAAAATAATTCAAATTTTTCCAAGAATTTTATCAAAATTTTTCTAAAATAATTGAATTTCGGAGAAGAATTTTATTATTTATAAAGATACTTGAAATTTTACCAAGAATTTTTTTCAAATTTTTTAACATAATTGAATTTCTGCAATAAGAATTTTATTATACTTTTGAAAATAATTTAATTCTTCGAACGAATTTTAATAAAGTTTACAAAAAACACTTATTTTTTGTGAAAAATTTTATTATTTTTGTAAATAATTGAATTCTTGCAAACGAATTTTATTCAAGTTTATTAATAATTGAATTTCGGTGAGGGATTTTATTATTTATACAAATAATTAAATTCTTGAAAAGAAATTTGTTAAATTTTTTTAAATAGTTGAATTCTTGCTACGAATTTTTATAAAAATATTTTTAAATAATTCATATTTTTCGAAAAATTTTATGAAATTTTGTATTTTAAATAATTGAGAATAATTGGATTATTTCAAAAAAATTTATTAAAAATTAAATAATTAAATTCCTGTGAAATTTTGGCAAGAATTTTAATAAAATTTTAGAATATAATTGAATTTCGATGAAGAATTTTATTATTTATAAAGATAATTGAAATTTTGACGAGTATTTTTTTTTAATTGCTGAACATAATTGAAATTCTGCAAATTTAACTTTTGAATTGATTTAATTTTTAACTTTTGAAAATAATTGAATCATTTGTAACTTTTCCAAAATTCCATTTTTTTTTTAGTTTTTTTAACTAAAATTCTTCTATCAATCTAGTATGTATGAAAATTGTAAAAATTATTCATTAAATAATTTATAAGTCATAATTTTATGATAGTTCTTGAAAAATTAAGTTATTTAAAAAGAAATTATTGTCAGAAATAGAAAAAATTGAAGGTTTTGTATTAAAATTTGTGGTAATTTCATCGTTTACGAGGCAAACAAAAAAAAATCAAAATTCAGAGTTTTTTCATGAATTTTAAAAATTTAATTTTTTTCCAGTACTTTTAATAAAAATCCCTAACTTTTTCCTGATTTCCCTGACTTGTGGCAACCTTGATGTTAATAAAATAATTAATTTGTTACATAACTGTTTTTTTTTTAAACAGTCAATTTTCTTTATATTGTTTAAAATAAATATTACTACTTTTTGAATTTACTACTTTCAAATTTGAAAAATTTCTAAACAAAAAAGTTGAGAAACTATTTTTCATAATTTTTGGTTATTAAAAAATTAAAAATTTCGTAATTTCTAAATGAATTAGCTTCAAAAATAGGTCAATTAAATCAATTTTTAATGCTGTACAAGTTGGTTAAGCAACTTTTAAAGTTTCTCCTTTTTTTAACAAAATTTTCAAAAAAAGTCTTAATTTCAAAAATTTTAGATTTTTAAATACGGATTGACATTTTTAAGAAAATATGATTTTTGAGTTCTCTCAGGTCAAAAAACATTAAAATATGTATGTGAAAAAATCCAAATTGAAAATTTTTGCTAAATTTTGATTACATAGGTTAAACATTTTTCTCAGTGAAGGTTCGTGAAAAATCCAATTTATATATTTTCAAGTATTCTAATAATATCAGCTACTTGTAATATATTAATAGATAAACAAAGGATTATGTAAATTACTTTAAAAAACGGTTTTTTGACCCTAAATAGTATAACATAGCTGGCTAATACGTTGAAGTACTGGGTACTTTTGTACTATCTAGGGTTAAAAAGTTAATAATTTCTAATTAACAAAAACACAAAATTCGAAAACTTCACGTTTTCGATGAAATGAGAAATGATATTGAAAAATATATTTAATTCGAGTTAATTAATAGGGTCATGAGCTGTTCTTATTCAGACCGTCGGCAAAATTTTGATAAATACAATTTGGATTCACAGTGAGTTAATTTATTTATGAATGAATGTTGGCTGATGGTGAGAATTTTGGAAAACACTGTTTAAGGAAGTTTTTAAGTCTTTGTCAGCAAAACTGTATATGGATTAACGTTGACAAGACTGTTGGCGTAATTTAAGCTGATACAGTTTAAAAGACTTTGGCTTTGATTGACGCTTATATACGTAACATCAATTCGAATCTTTCAGAACTATAATAATTATAGATACATTAAATTACATACTATTTATTTTAATATTCTGTCACTTTTAAAATATGTGTCAGGGGAGGTAAAAAATCTATAATAATTATAATAATTATAGGTACATTAAGTTTCATACTATTTATTTTAATATTTTTTCACTTTTAAAATATGTGTCAGGAGATGTCCAACTGTTTAATGAATTTAAAGTAACCTAATAATTAACCCAATTTTATAATAACTCAATATTTAAATTTTTTCCAATAGGTAGTACAATTTTGCTTATTGACCAAACAATAAACAGATTGCTTTGGGTACTAATCAAAAATTCACAATTAAAAAGATTTCTAAATTTCAATTTCTTCATCTTCCAGTAGCACCTACAGCAAAACTAGTAGCGAATAGATAACTACTCGTATTTTCTGATAGTTGTAACTATTTACTACAAAACCACAGAGACCAGTATTCCTATATTGCCATTTCTGCTACTGAAAACCTGCAAACTCTAAGGCAAGTTAATTTGAAAAGGCTTGAAAATGTTTCTCCCGATGGTTGACACAACCAGTTGAATATTTATTAACACATGAACTAAAATGTCTGGTATATTTTATGATAACCGGTTCAGTAGGTTTCTCAGTGTGTATAAGGTAGATGATCACTGTTTGCATCCACTGACAACTCCAAACTTTCCGATCATTAATCGAGAAATTTTTTAAACATTCTTCGGTGTCTTCTTCATCAATATCATTTTTACATTTTTCCTAAATAATGATCACATCAAGATTATTAATACTTGTCTAACAATAAATCAAATTAGCAATGATTCAATTATATAGTTGAAAATGGACATTTTTCATGCAAAATTCCTAATTAATCTGTTTATAGAATTCGAATTAATTTATTATTAATTCAATTCAGATATTTACACATACTCACTTAGAAGGTGCTATTGATTAAAACATCACCTGCATGTGTGTGGAAACATTTTTTGAATACCGGGTGTCGAGAGAGTATTAGTGTTATTCGTATATCTAATCTTGATAATCAGGATATTATTTTCGTTTAAAGTTTATGTCACTAAACAATTAAAAAAATCAGCATTATTGTATAACTAGCAACAATTTGCGCGCCACTGACTTCTCACTCACTTTTTTAAATAAAATTAGCAATTTTTTAAAAAATAGAAGGTAAAAATGTTTAATTCGAATTTTTTTTCTGTAAAAATAAAATATGAATTTGAATATATAGTTTTAATATTATTATAATTATAATAATCATATACTCTGACATAAGGAATTCAGGGAAAGGCAGGAATTTTTATTAAAAGTACTGAAAAAAATTTAATTTTTAGAATTCATAAGAAAATTCTGAATTTTTGTGTCTTTTTTGTTTGACTCAAACTAGAAAATTGACACGAATTCTAATACAAAACCTTTAATTTTTTCAATTTTTGACAAAAATTTCTTTTTAAATAACTTAAATCTTGAACAACTATCATTATATAAATAAATTATTAAAATGAATAATTTTACTTAGGGGTCGTCCATATACCACGTGGACACTTTTGGGGGGTGGGGGGTTCAAAAAAGTTTGAAAATGTCCACGATCCCATGTATTTTTGTGTCCACAAGGGGGGAGGGGGGGTCAAAAATCTTTGAAAAACTGTCCACGTGGTATATGGACGACCCCTTAAAAATTTCAAAATTAATTCAATTTTAAAAGAGTTGCGTTTACAATTTTCATAAATAAATTAACTTTAAACGGTTTCAATTTGAAATTTGATAAAATTTCAATGTTGAATGAATTTAATTAGAAATTTTAATGAACTTAGATTTTTGAAAAATTTTAATAATTCAAAATCTTCTAAAATTATAATTAAACTTGTCAACATACATTTAACTAATTATTTAAAACAAAATTTTTGTTAAAAAGATTAAAAAAATTGAATTTTGAAGAAGTTACAAATGATTGCAGAAATTCAATTATTTTCAAAAGTAATAAAATTCTTATCACAAAATTCAATTATGTAACAAAATTTACAAAAAAAATTTAGAAAAAAACTTAATTATTATTTTTATAAATAAAAAAATTCTTCTTCAAAATTCAATTATTTTCAAAATTTCATTTATTTTCAAAAATTTTCCTCATTTCAATGATTTTCAATATCTACTATTTTAATAATATTACCAAAAAGAATTCAATTATTTAAAAAACAATTCTTATAAAATTATTATACTCAAATTTTTTGTTATTTTCATAAATAATAAAAATTTTACAGGAATTCAAATATTTAAAAATTTTTTTATAATTTTGTTCTCAATAATTCAATTATTTTCAGAAATAATAAAATTCATCGCAGAATTTCAATTATTTTTAATTATTTTGAATACAATTTTAATCAAATTCCTTGAATAATGTAACTATTTTAAAAAATTTTATTAAAATTTGTCAACGGAATTCAATTATTTAAAAATTTGTTAATAAAATTCTTTATAAGAATTAAATTTTAAAAAACATTCAATTATTCAATAAATAATTCACTTTTGTATTAAAATAATTTAATTCTCGTAGAATTTTCTAATAAAAATTGATTTGAAAATGAATTTTAGTTTAAATTTTAGATAATAATAGAATATGAAAATAATTTTTAAAAAGTTACAGTAACAATATTCTTATAATATAAAATAATGGTTTTAGCACTCGATCCTCTTTAATTATTATAAAACATGAAGAAATCTATCACTCCGAGCCTTCGACTCGGAGTAATCGTTATCTTTTATGTTTTATAACAATTCTTTTAAAGTTGATTAATTTCAAAAAGGTTTGAATTTGAATCTTTTGAAGAATTTTAATTCCTACGGAAAAATAATGATAATTAAATATTTAAAATATTTAAAAAAGAAATTGTTGTTTTCGAATAATTTTACAATTAAAGATATTCGTAAATAAATTTAACAGAACCTTTTTTTTTAATAAAATTTTTCTCTTTCTTTTCTAAAAATTCAAAAATTTTCAGTTTCATTTTTAGTTAAATTTTCTAATTGAAAAATATAATTTATAAACATTTTTTTCTTTTATTTTTAAAAAACTTTTAATTTTATTAAAACAATTAAAATTCGGAAATAGAATTGATGCAAATTATTTCCTTAAGAAAATTGAAAATTTTCTACAAAAATATTAAGAAACGGGAATATTTAATGTTTTTCTTCCCAAAAGAAAAAAAATGAGTTTGTAAACAATATTTTTATTGAGAAATAAAAATTATGTATAATATGGGTATATTTCCTACTTCTTAATAAAAAATGTTAACAATTAACAATTTTCTAGTATTTTTTATAAATAAAAAGGACAATAATTTGCCTAATAATTTAGATGAGTCAAACGAAATTTGTTGCAGAAAAAAGCGTGTAATACACAAAATGGGTATATTTTTCATTTGTTAATCATATTTTTTTTTAAATTTTCTAATTTCTAATATTATTTTATTATGAATTATGAAAAAATACTTGCATATTTTCGATTTCTCAAACAATATTTTTTAAAGAAAAAAAAAACAAAAGCATACACAGAAACTAACTTTAAACTGCGGACAGAATGATTTTTTTGCCCATACTTCACCCAAGTTTTTATCAAACTTCAAATAAATAATTTTCTTTTCATCAAAAATAGAGAAAAGTACCTTTTTTTGCCCATATTATACCCATGTTTTCGCCAAACTTTAGATAAATAATTTTCCAAGGGTCAATAATAGAGACAAGTCGATTATTAAATTAAGTTAAGGCACAATATTTCTAAGGTTATGGATTTTGGGGAATTTACACTGAAGCAAAAGGTAGTGAATTTAAGATTGACCTAAAATTACGATTTTCTTTTTACTTTGAAGTTAATTTGTAGCATATATAGTCACTTATGCGTTATTCTAGAACGTGGAATGGAACTTTCGATTCTCTTCTAAATAACACAAGAGCGTTCAACCTGAATATTTGTGAAACATTGAAGTTAGAATACAAAGACAGTAAGACACAAAACTGACGATGTTTGTATTAATTATTTGACAGACTAAATTTTCGCTGCACAAGAAAAGAACAAGGAATTGGTTTTATAAAGAAAAGTTATTTTTGAGATGTGAATTCTTGACACGAATGAGAGTAAACTCGCTCGTTAGCGAACAAGGCGAATGTGGATAAGGTGGTACGTGATTTCGTAGTCGGTAAAGCAAGAAGAGAAGTCGATATATGTGTATTGGTGACGGTGGGTGTACTGGTCCAGTTGAGAGGGCCGGAATGAAAGAAAGAAGATAATTACGAGACGAGCAGCTCCCGCGCACCGATCGCGTTCACCAGTTCTGAGAATATGCGGCCTGGTTCTGGTCGAGATGTATGCGCATATTCAAGATAGTATGTTACATACGCGCGAGCTACTGACCGTACATTTCACCTAAGTATCTCTCTCTCTCTTTCTCTCTCTTTCTCTCTCTTTCTTTTTCTTATTTCCATTTTCTCATTCTTTCTATCTTTCCTTCTCTCCTTCCAACAATCTCATTCTCCTCCCTATTCTCTCGTTTGCTCCATCTCGCGGTTCATGCGTTCCCAAAGATGTTTACATATATGGACCCTACTGGCGTGGCGTGTACTTATCTTTTATTTACATACACAAAAATTCTTTGTTGATGTGACTTTTAGTTTTTTAACTATTTTCCTAATACGTGGATCAACCTTATCAACCATACTAGTCAAGTATATTAATTACAAAAATTAAAATAATTGGTTGTTTTGCTTCTTTGTTAGGAGCTACTGTTTGTGTTCGTTAAACTCGCCGGGTTCGATTCCCAATCCCTTTGAATTTGTCTTCAAAATATTTTTCATAAGTTTCAAAATAAAACAAATAATTGAAAAGAATAGACGACAAATCAAAACAAAAGGAAATATAAAAAAAATAATAAATGAAACACTATTTCATTAGTTGTGCAACGTTTCGGAGTCTTGGTTTGACACCATCATCAGGCCACTTTATTAAACAATGAAATTAAAATAAAATTAAGATTTTTAACACAAATTAAACAAAATAATATCTACCTGGTCATTTAAAAAGAAAAAAAAATTTATATAAATTATTTAAAAAACTAATTTGTTAAATTTGTAACGCGTCTAGAAATAAAAAATGTCCGAAATTAAAACAAATAAATTAGGACAGAACACTAACATCTCGTACGGATGACAAAACAAGACTAAAATCTAAAGGAGACAATTTTGCACTATGTGCAATAAATAACATAATAAATTTAAGTAAACTTGCCGCAAGCTTACGGTTATCTTTCGTGCTATCTAGGTTAATATCAGAAAAGACAATTTTTAGCCGCAAGTTTACGACAATCTTACAATTTTTTTTTAATAACAATAAGTATTAAAAAATTATAAAATGGTAAAAAATATTTTTTATTAGCTTCATTAATTAACAAAATTGATGAAAAAACATATTAAAATAATATTTGAGTGTTTCTGATTTATGAAGAAAAGTAGGGGAATGTAGTCAAGGTTGGCCTACTGTCTAGGTAGGCCACTCGCGTTTTTTTGTCAAGTTCACTAGCGCCACCTACGCGCATTTTTGTCGAAGCTTGTCTTAGTGAAACCTAACTTTTTGTTCAATTACATTTTCGGAAAATCGAAAATTGTGTTTTCTGTGACGTCGGTACAAAAAAAGCTCAAAAAAAGTTTTGTGCATAATGTGAAAAACCATTAATAAAAGATAAAAAACAAATTGAATCGTCAAGGCAAGTATGCAGAAAATTTGTGGGACTCATGGTTGAAAGGAAAACAAAGTAAAAAATCGAATCCCGAAACGTATTTCTTTATGGTTACAACAATTCGGTAATGTTACTTACTGTCAAGGTCGGCCACTATGTGTTTAAAATGCGCAAAGTTGAGGACGAGCTACTTCATTTGCAAAAACTGCAATTCTGTATAACTCATAATATAATTGATCATCTTATTAATATTTTTATTTAATTTTATTAATATTTTAGTGCAAAACTTTTTTTTATTTATATTTATTTTTTTATATTGTTTATTGTTATTATTTTGTTATTTCATTAAGTTACAAACTGTAAACAATAAAGAATCAATTTTCCGTAACTCCAAACATGTTATTTTATTTTTTAACGATTAATGCCCTTTGAATTTTAAACATGGCCGACCTTGACTGTAATGGCCAACCTGGACTACAAATTTTTTTTTTTTTAAATCTTTATAACTTTTTCATTTTTAAACCTGTCAATTTACTTTGTACAGAAAAAATGTTCCTATTAAACAGGACTTTCCAACCATATACTTCAATTGTCCAAATTCATTTTTAAAAAAAAGTTATAAACAAAAGTCAAAAAGGTGGCCGACCTAGACTATGTTCCCCTATATATATATATATATATCAATTTATTAAATTGTTTAACCCATTAATGCCCATGGGCACAGGTACTCAGATATAAAAGAAGTAACAATTGGGATCCTGGCATGGGGTCCAATAATAATTTTTGACGTTCAAAATTTTGTTGAAAAAATTTTTTTTTTCAAATTTGTTTTAAACAAATAAATAAAAATTCATTTTCGTAAAAAACTAATAGCACCATTCGATTCTACGCAAAAAAATACTACGAGAACATATAATACTTAATTTTTTTTAAAAAAATCAGTTTTTCTTCATTTGTTTATAACAAAAAAAAAAATTTGTTTTAACAAAATTTTTAAAGTCAAAAATTATTATTAGACCCCATGCCAGGATTCCAACTGTTACTTTTTTTATATCTGCGTTTCTGTGTCCATGGGCTGGATCGAGTATATATGCAGGCTAATTGTTTATAACATTTTTATAACAATAGGTCTTTTTTTAAATTTTGTAATATACGTTCTTGTAGTAGTTTTTCGCGTCGAATCGAATGGTGCTATTAGTTTTTTACGAAAATGAATTTTTATTTATTTGTTTAAAACAAATTTAAAAAAAAAAATTTTTTACAAAATTTTTAACGTCAAAAATTATTATTAGACCCTATGCCAGGATCCCAATTGTTACTTTTTCTATAACTGCGTTCCTGTGCTCATGGGCATTAATGGGTTAAACAATTAATTGTTGTTATTTTTTTATAAACTGTAATTATGACAAGAAATTTATAGTTTTTTCTCAATATTGTGCAATTTTCCAGGAGAACAACATTTACTAATGTTATTATTAAAATAATATTCGAGTGTTTCTGATTTAAAGAAACGTATAAAAATTTCTTAAATTGTTTGAACAATTAAATGTTGTTATTTTTTTTATAAACTGTAATTAAGACTAGAAATTTCTAGTTTTTTCTCAATTATGCAACTTTTCAGGAAAAAAACATTTACTAATGATAAAAAAAAACACTATTTATTTATTAAATTGTTTAAACAAATTATTGTTGTTATTTCTTTATAAACTGTACGTAGGGCTAGACATTTTTTTCTGTATTATACATTTTCTTGTATAATTACAACATTTAAGTATCAAAAAAAAATTAAAAATTAATGATTTAAACTTTGTTTAAACAATTTATCATTTTTAAATTAAATTTGAACAAATATTTTAAAACCAATTTTTAATTTTTCAATTGATTGTATTTAGAGAAAACTAGAAATTTCTAGCCCTAAGTGCACTTTATAAAAAGAACCCAGATAAAAAAATAACAACAATACATTGTTTAAACAGTTTAAAAATAAATTATTATTTTTTTATAATTAGTAGATATTTTACTCATGAAAAATTGCACAATTGAGAAAAAACTAGAAATTTCTAGACCTAATTACAGTTTATAAAAAAAGTAACAACAATAATTTGTTTAAACAATTTAATAAATAAATGTTTTATTTTTTATCATTAGTAAATGTTTTATTCCTGAAAAGTGCACAATTAAGAAAAAACTAGAAATTTCTAGTCCTAAGGATAGTTTATGAAAAAAATAACAACAATCAATTGTTTAAACAATATGGCGGAAACGAAAATTAAAAATCGACTGAATTCGCTTAAAACTCGTTAAGCTTGTTTTTCGGGTCGCTGAACACAAGTCTAAGGTCACTTTTCAAAATTTCAAAATAGAGGATCTAATATGACGGCCATGCATGAAAATTCATAATCGACTGTATTTGCTTGAAACTACTTACTTAGGAATTTGTGGGTATAAATATAATTCCGGTAATTTGTATAAAATGGAAGCCTTTTTAGTAGCATCAATATTTTTATGTACAAGATTGTTAGTATTTATCTTTTTTTACTGAATCTAATGTAGAATTTTTTGACTAAAATTGATTGTTTTATGTAAAACAAAAAAATTTAAAAAAAACAAAAAATTCAGTCGATTTTTAAATTTCTTGTCCGTCATATTGGATCCGCCATTTTGAATTTTTAAAAACTGACTCGATCGTATTATCAGTTTTCCTGAAAGAATCAAATTGATACCAAAGTGGATCAAATTGAGACAGAAAATTCGAATTAATTTCTTTTTTCATCCACAATTTTTATATCAATTCGTTGTAATTTGATACTTTTAAGTTAACAGTGATTAATTAAGAAAATTATTTTATTCGAGTAAAACGGTGTGTCCATTTCTGATAGAAATTTTCTTAATATTCTTATTTTCTTATTTTATGGCAAGGATAGGCTTAAGTGGGTTTTGGAAGCAGCAGACTAAGTGTCGGATCTCTAATGGAAAATTAATAATGTCTGTTGAGAGCCACAGCTTGGACCCATGTTTATAGTTTCTACATGAATAACAAAATATTAAATTTTTATAAAATTATAGTATTAATTATTATTGAATATTATTGTTAATAAAAGACGTTGGAGTCGACTTTGCTATAATTTTGGGACTTGTTCAATTTTAAACTTGAAATCTAATAAACACATTTTATGCATTTATTATAAATGAAGTTTCATAGAAAATCTTTGTCACCTCTTTCTCGGTAAAGATGTAGATGAGATTGTAGATGCTTAACCCTTCAACGCCCAACGGTTTCGATCGAAACCAATTTTGTATTCAAATATTCATAACTTTGACTACTCCAAAAACCCCTGAGTAGTCATTTTTATGAGCTTAGTTAAACTTTTTGAAATTTTCGTCCGCCATGTTGGCCTTATATTAGTACTCGATAATTTCTATATTTACAACAATTGAGTTTATAGAGTAGCTAAAAAAAGTGTTATCTACAAGAGGTATCAATTTTTTACAACAAGCCTGAGATATTTAATCTTTTTCTTCATCAAAACTTTTTTTTTGTAATTTTGACATTTTTTCGTTTAGATACAAATTATAATACTAATAATAGTTTTGGTTTTGCGGCCACTTAATGTTAACTTTTTAGTTTTACTCTTAGTACTTTGTACGATGGGGCACAAAACTTTGTTCGTTTATAAATAAATAAAAATATTCCAGGTTAGATAAATCGACTTAACTTCAAGGAATGTGACCTATGGTGGACTTTTCTAAATAAATATCTGTTCGTTTGGTAAAAAAAATGTTCTTTCACCTTCAATATTTAATTATTATGTGTTTTTTATCTTACGCAATTAAGCCCTTATAAATTAAGAAGTTCGCAAACGTCTGTGACAAATAGTGAATCACCGACAATTAGGAATTACTTTCCATTGCCAAGACTTGATCTTCCCACTTTTGCAGACGGTTATGAGGAGTTGCTGGGTTTTAGGGATTTATTCTCTGCAATTATTCCTAATGATCAAAGCATCCCTAAGGTCTAGAAATTACGGTATTTAAAATCTTATTTAAGAGACGCAAGAGATTGAGAATATAGAATTTTAGTAGCAATCTATAATGTTGCCTGGAATTCATTGAAGGAGGGATTCGGTAATAAACGGTTATTAATCAATCGAATTCGCATATTTGAAAAGGAGCGAGTGCACAAAGTCAACAAGATGAAAATTCGAAACATTAACTTACGTTTTGCAAAAGTAAGAATTTTACTTAATTGTTGACTCTAATCGATCTCTAATCATTAGGATTAGCAATTTTATGTGGCACATAAAATTGGGAGAGATTTTTATGGAAATTTATTTTCAGGAACATTCTAAATAGCGAGGAGCGCTTTTTAGTGCAAGTGTTAATCGTAATCCCTCCACGAGATAGGGTTAATTTATGTCACACTAAGTTTCTTGGCAATTCAATTCCTGAGGGAACTATTTAAAGATGTTACTCATTGTCAGAAAGGCAGCTAAAGTTCTAAAGGAGGATTTCTATGTGGATGACACATTGACTGGATGTGATACCATCAAAGAAGCTCAACAATTGAACATAGAATTTATGCACTATTAAAAAGCGAAAGATAAATGTATGTAAATATAAGAATCAAACAAACGTGACCTTAACGGACAGTTAGCTGATATTGTGGTTCGAATTTTTGATCCTTTCTAGAAAAAAGTTCAAAGATACTGCGCGTGATACGTTGAATAATAATCAGGATTCACTAGACTTAAGGGGACACAAAATCAGAAGAATCAAACTTGAACATTAGGCTAAGTTGAACAAAAATCCTTATTCTTCTAAAAAAATCATAATTTTTTTATAAAATTAACATTTTTGTGAATTTTAGAACCAAAGTACTTCACTTACACCAAATTTTATTTTTCTTAACTTTTAATATTCACATCACTTTCATTTCACTTTCATCAACATTTTTTGTTTCATCACTTTGAATATTTACTTCTCCGAATGAAAACTTACTTTACGACCAAATTTTTTTTCACGTTTCACATTCACTTAAAATTTTCTTCTTTTTCTGTAAAATTTATTTATGACAATTCGCCTGAAACTTGTTACACAGGGGTTTTTAGGGTTGCTAAATACGAATATCACCTTAGTTTTAAAAAATTCTAAATCTGATAAATTGTTAAAAAATTTGGCAGCCATATTGGATCCGCCATTTTGAATTTTTAAAAACTGAGGTGAAATTCGTATTCAGCGACCCCAAAAACCCCCGAGTAACAAGTTTCAGACGAATTTGGTGAATTTTAAAAAAATCGACGCCATATTGGATCCACCATCTTAAATTTTGAATATTTACGAGTTTTTTTTTATTCATTAACATTATATAATATTTTTTCATTGTGTTAAAGTTGATTTTTAATAGAATCTTCTAATTACTAATTTTTATTTATATCGTGTTTTCAGTCAGTTTTTGCGAATTTTATTAACTTTTGTAAAGAAACTTGACGTGATGGCGAAAAACTGAATTCAGATTCGAATTCAGCGACCCAAAAAACATTAAAACATGGTCCGGTGAATACTTCCTTTAAAAAAAATTTTGTATTCCTGTGCTATTATCAATTGTAAAACCGACAAGTATTGCCAGAACATAAACTAGACTAAAATAATTTTTTCTAACTTGAAAAACTAGAAGATTTTATTAAAATATTTAAATAATTTTTTTAGCATAAATAAAAATATAATAATTCCAAATGTTACAAATAACGTGACAAAAATATATAAATATATAAGATTCGTAATCAAAGACCCCAAAAACCCCTGAATAACAAGTTTCAAGCGAATCTGATGAGTTTTTAAAAAAATTGTCCGCCATATTGGATCCGCCATTTTAAATTTTTAAAATTGGACTTCAGATTCGTGATCAGCGACTCCTAAAACCTCTGAGTAACAAGTTTCGACTTAATCTAAACACTTTTAACAATTTCGTACTTTCCTATCTTGTAGCTTATATATATTTTTTATAAAAAACATTAATAACCTTTTTTAAAAGTTTTTGATTTTTTTGTACAACACCATTCGATAGAACGCATATGAAAATATAAGAAATTATGATTAATGAATTTTTTTATTGATTTTTAAGTACCAAAATAAGTCCTCAAACTTCATGCCAAAATTTTGTACATTTGGGCGTTAAAAGGGTTAACTTTGGTATTGTTAACTCGTATTGTTAATAAGATATAGATATATTACGTGGTATTACAACAATGTGATAATGCGCTACTGTACTACTTTATTACGCGACTAATACATGCCTATCATCAGAAAAATTTACACTCTAATACACGAGCAAATACCCCATCAAAAAAATAAATTTTGGTGAAAGTGAAGTGAATGTGAAAATTAAAAAAAAAATGTTGTGAAAGTGAAGCGAAAGTAAAATGAATGTGAAGTGAAACTACATAATTGACCATCTGATTAAATATTATTTTAAAAAACATTAGATACTCTCTGCTGTATATTACATATTTCCCCCGACGTCCAAAAAAAACCCCTAAATATAACAAAAATCAAAGAATATATTTCACCAATACTAAATGTGTGGTGATTTCTAGTACTGTATCAACTCTCTGGTAACTAATACTGACAAAAAGTTATTCCAAATTTACGCCAGCTCTGGGGCCAATAATGGTAACTACTACAACAGTAAGGCGCCAGTCGTAAATTCCTGGATATGCGCTAATTTGGAACGAATTTCAAAAGATACAAAATGATTAGACCAACTAACTGCAGGCGCACCCGACGTGAACGCTAATGTAGCAGAGAGAATTTCCTTTAAAGCAGGTTTTACACTGAAAATCGACAATTTAAAAATTCATGAAAATTTATTTCGTATGAAAGTGGTATTGGTTTTGTCGAGAACTAATAAATAGATAAATTTATTCATTCATTTTCTTTTATAAAATGTGATTCATCTGTATATTGTTTAAACAGTTTCAAGTACTTGAGGAATAAGAAAGAAATGTAAAAAAAATTGAATAGAGAAAAGCACGTCCGATCGTAACAGAAGAATCCTGATATACCAAATGTCATTCAATTCTGATATTAAAGATTCTTACGGTGTGCTAGAGTAGTGTCAATAAAAAGGCTTCTGAACTCTGCCGGCCTAACAAAATCCCCCGAAACGGCTGGAAACCATGACATTAAATGAAAAGCTCGGAGTCATTCGAGAAGCGAAATTCATGCCCTCGTTCGAGGCTGCTATTGGTATGGGAATAGGTTGGATGCTGGGCGTTGAATAGATTCTGTTTCCAGTACATAGAGAGGAGGGTTGGTTCTCGCTCAGAAACGAGAATGAGAACGAAAACGAGAGAGAGGGAGAGAGTGAGAGAGAGTGAGGAATAAACGTGGGACGAAGAGAGGACGAAGAAGAGAGCGAAGGTGTTAACATTTGCTTTATAGCGCCCACTACAACCCTGCAATGCTTTAATACTTATGTCGACCAAGCAGCACAACATAGAGCAATGTGTATGTAGCTAGTGTCGTACATACGAGCCAGTGTGTATATAGTATTACAGAATAGAAAGTACTTGCTGGAGCTATAATGTAGACCCGTTAAATACTAAAATGACCCACGGGCTGAGATGTTAATACGAACTTGTGTCAGGGAGCGCGTGCGCCTCTGTTTCCCTTTTAAACCCAACTCGAGCGTCTCTTCTATTCTGCTCTTCATACTGAATTTCTCTAACTTCCGCCCTTCCTTTGTTTTTTTATTTCCCTTTATCTGCCCCCTTTTTTCTACTCTTCTTTTCAATATTTAGCCATATGTTAAGATTTTAAATTCTCGACGTGGAGAAAAATGGATTTTCAGATAATACACATCCATACCGATTATTTATGACTGCATATTTCATGGACTCAACTAACCCAGCTATACACAAAAAACAATTAGATATGAATTTGAATTATTAATTAAGAATTCGATAATGAAAATAATCCACTCAACGTTAAAAATACTGAATATGTTAAATAAATATTTTAACTAACTATGCAATCTAATTTGAATTAGATTACCATTCTACCATTCCAATCTACCTTTGTGTATACACATTTTTTTCATTGCATAAAAGAGTGTAAAGATCTTTTATAAACCTCTAAATATTTCCCTTATTTTCTCTTTTGCTTGGTTTTTTTTTAGTCTTTTTTTTAGTCTGGTTGTTTCCTTGGCTTCAGACACGGTCCTTTATTTTACAGTTATGCAGCGAGGACACTTTTACTACTACACGAGCTTCATTCGCGGCTAGTTCGTGACTCCAAAGCGTTTATTGTCTTGCACTTTTCTCCGAATGCTTGTTCGTTTATTTATACAAAGTACACTTGCTAACAGTTCATGCATTATGACATGATTTTAGTGCATAAAATTAACTTTCAACACTATTGGATGCTTGTAATATGTAAGTTTTGCAAATTTTCCGCAAGCTAGCTGAAAACTTACAGGTCAATTTCATAATATTTAAGAATTCGTTTAATGATGATCGTAATTTTCAAAAGTCCCACGTCAAAAGGTAAGTACTTCAAATTTATCCCCTTCCAGATAGCATAACATTTTTTAACCAGTTTGCATAGCAAAGTATATCCTTAAATTCGCACAAACAATAGACATCCAAATGAAGACCAGGAATCAGATTTTCAAAATTCAAAATGGCGGATCCAATATGGAGAACAAATTTTTTAAATTGATCGAATTCACTTAACCTTCGCGCTACCAAAGATTTTTGTATACGCGGGCTACCGGATGGCCACCCGGGGTGGCCAAACGCTTTTTTACTTTTATATATATTCCAAAAACGATTAAAATTCATCAAACTTTTTGTAAATAATTATGTGTTAATACAATTGCTGTATTTTAATAAAGGTTTTATGCATATTGCAATTGTTTAAAAAATTTGTTATTGCAAAAACATATAATTTTCAAATAAACAAAGAGATTAGAAAATTTTTGAAAACTTTTCTTTTTTTAACGTTACTTAGTATTAAATCAATAAATTAAAGAAAATATTTATTGAAACAAATCATAAATATTAGTAAAAAATTATTTAAACAAATTATTGTTGTTATTTACCAACTTTTTACAGAATACACCTAGAAAGTTGCAGTTTTTTTCCTAATTTTGCAATTTACTAAATCTTATATGATCACAAATAAAGAGTAAAAATTGAATTAATATTTAAATAATTTTAAAACAAATTATTGTTGCTATTTACCAACTTTTTACAGAATACACCTAGAAAGTTGCAGTTTTTTCCTAACTTTGCAATTTACTAAACCTTATATGATTACATATTACAATTTATAAACAAATTATTAATTTGTTTAAAAATGGTTTAAATAACAATTCAATTTTGATTTTTTTATCTATAATCATATAAGATTAATAAATTGCAAAATTAGAAAAAAAACTGCAACTTTCTAAGTGCATTCTGTAAAAAGTTGGTAAATAACAACAAAAATTTGTTTAAACAAATAGAAAATTCATTGTAACATCAAAATATGTTGTATTTATTGACATAAAACAATTTTATTGTGAAACTTTCATGATTTCATTTTTATTTTTTTGCAATATACAACATAACATCCAAACATTTTTCAGTAGTGTTGAACATAGTTTTTTAATTGTTATAAATAAACAAGAAGAAATGTAAAAAAATTTTTATTTTTTTTTTATTTTCCGAAAGTAGATAAAATTTTGTTCAGTGACTTAAAATCGCGATTCGATTGATGCAAAAATCGAGCAGATTTACAACATTATTTATTGCTTGGCCACCCTGGGTGGCCATCCGGTAGCGCGAAGGTTAAAACTTGTTTCTTTTGGGATTGCTGATTACGAATATGAAATCAGTTTTTAGAAACATAAAATTTCTGATGCATTTTAGACGACAAATTCTTCAAAATTTATTTGATTTATATGAATTTTGGTAGCTGTGGTTTTTTTAATGTCCCTAATTGAAAATTCTTATATATATATATATATATATATATATATATATATATATTAATATATTTCAATTTTTGAAAATCTGACTTCATATTAGCTATCAACGACCCTAAAAACCCCTGAATAACAAGTTTCAAGTGAATTTAATAAATTTTAAAAATAAGTCCGCCATATTGGATCCACCATTTTGAATTTTAAAAATCTGACTTCATGTTCGTAATCATCGACCCTGAAAACCCCCTAAAATATACTTGGTTATTAAATTCCTTGACTAGAAAAATGGATGCTTCAAAGGGTTAAAAAATATTAAGCTGAACCTTTTATAATAAAATTTTTAAAATAAATTATAAATCCGAGTTTATAAGCAAGAACTATATCTTTGATTTAAGAAATTTAAAAAATTTTTTTTCCGAAGATTGTATAAATATTTTTTGATGTCATTAATTTTTAAATATCATCATCAAATCCATTTTATTACCCATTTAGTAAATTAAAAAATTTTAAAAATACAATAATTTCTCTCTGAAAGGCACTTAATAATAAATCTATTAAAATTTGTCGAAAAATTATCCTAATGAAAAACGATTGTATTTGAGGGGCTGGTAGTAAAACTGGTTTAAAATAATAACGGGAGCAAAAATGGAATAAGTGACTTAGGTGCAAAAACGGGTTAAAATGATTGTGTATAATTACTTGATAATTAATTATATTAAATTATTAATGCTTAAAAAATAGTAAAAACAGTAAAAAAAGACTTATTTTATTATAATTAATATTTTGTAGTCATTAGTACAATAAATTTATCGCTAAATTAATCAATAATTTTAACCCGTTTTTGCTGCCACGTAACTTATTCCGCTTTTGCTCCCATTATTATTATTATTATTATTATTATTATTATTATTATTATTAACCCTAGAAGGAGTACGTTAGTTTACTCACCCTCTAAGGAGTAACTGGGGTGTCCCGACACCCCACGCTTTAAACTTGTTTTATAAGGATTATATTTGACGTAAGAAAAATTTGTTATAATGAATTGATTGGTTTTTTAGTAAGGAATACAATAATATTATTCATATTTTGATAAATTAAAAAAATTTTGAAGAAAAACCATAAAAACCCAAAAAAAACACCAAAAAATGGCAAAATTGACTTTTTTCACAAAAAACGTTGTAGTTTCTTAAAAATTTGACTAATTTTAAAACTATTTTAGGTTTTTAAAGTTAAATAAATACACTTTTAGGGGAAAAAATTAGTTTTTGTATTACTTCCAAAAAACATAATTATTTGAACATCTGAAGTGAATGAAATTAAAGACAATTGACGAATAGTGAAAATCATAAAAATGAACTATAAAATGGACTTAAACAATTAATATTTACTAAAAATGGTGTTATAAATTTAATATTTTACAAACTTAATATATCTGAATATATTAACATTAAAATTAATAACTTATGAAATGATTCTGTAAATTAATATTTAATCAAAGTTTTAATTAACAATTCTTAATAACTATAATATATGTTAAAATATTATTAACAATATAGAATTTATAATTTAAATTTGACTGTCATATACTACATTTTTCTGTATTAGAATTTAATTTCTGACTGTAGAGAGAGCACAGAAATTTTTAATAATAATCTTAACTCAAATTTCATAAGTTGTTACAAATGCAGAATGTCTATTTTTCATAAAAATAGAATTTTTGTATAAAAATGTTTCTTTTTTATAAAATACAACTTTTTCATGCATAACCTATCAATTTATACTTTATCAGATGATTTTAACTGATTTAAAACGATTTTTTTAAAAAAATTTGAATTTACTTATGTTGACAATTTTTCTAACGTTAGGGAGTAACTGGGGTGTCCAGACACCCCAGACGTATTTTAACAGGAGATAGAGCTCTTCCTAGAGCAAAACTTTTGGCGGCACAAATAGGTGTTAAAAGATAGTGGTTCAAACTAAATTATCAACAAGTTTTGAGCGTAAAAAAATTATTGGTTAAGCCATGGGAATACTTTGAATTTTACTTGGGGTGTCCAGACACCCCAGTTACTCCTTCTAGGGTTATTATTATTATTATTATTATTATTATTATTATTATTATTATTATTATTATTATTATTATTATTATTATTATTATTATTATTATTATTATTATTATTATTATTATTATTATTATTATTATTATTATTATTATTATTATTATTATTATTATTATTATTATTATTATTATTATTATTATTATTATTATTATTATTATTATTATTATTATTATTATTATTATTATTATTATTATTATTATTATTATTATTATTATTATTATTATTATTATTATTATTATTATTATTATTATTATTATTATTATTATTATTATTATTATTATTATTATTATTATTATTATTATTATTATTATTATTATTATTATTATTATTATTATTATTATTATTATTATTATTATTATTATTATTATTATTATTATTATTATTATTATTATTATTATTTTTTTTTTTTTTTTTTTTTTTTTTTTTTTGCTTAGGGACTTTTGGGAAATCTGCTTACAGACACCTTGGATTCCGCACTCCAAGGTTATGTGGGGTTGGTATGAAAATTAAAAAAAAAGAAAAATAAATGTAAATTTAATAAACTGGCGACTTACTGCCAGCCCGACCCACTAAAACCCGTAACCCTTCTTCTGGAGCCCTTTACCCTCCCTCGGAACTGTCGTAAGACTCTAGCCTTCGAGGGTGGCGCTCCAACTCTGTCGCTATTGCGACTTTCTGCTTTTCTCTGCGGTTATCCTGCGTTAATAGTTAAAAATTTTGAAACTATTTCAATATAAAAGCGGAATTAACAGCACAACAATAATTAAAAATAACAAATGTGTAATTAAGTGTAAAAAGTCAAAAGATAAAATTATAAACGGATATATAAAAAAAAGAAAAAATAAACGCGTATAAAATATTGAAAACACAAAACTGTACAAAGATGAATAAAAAACACAAACAAATTAAAAAATGTATAAGGACAAATAAATCACAAAATAAATTAATAAAAAACAAACGAATAAATTAAAAGCTGTTTAAATTACGCTTTTTGGCGGCCGTCGAGATCCTTCCTCGACATAACCGAGATTATGAAGTTCTCGACTTGCCGCCAATTCTCCTCTGACTGGGTCATCAGCGATACCATGTTCTCCGGTGTAACTTGACTGTTTACACCTTCGAACATGGCCCGCCTCTCCAAGTTCCATTTCTTGCATGAGAAGAGGGTGTGCTCCGCGTTGTCCTCAGGGAACTGGCAATATGCACACACCTCGTTCTCGCGTAATTTAAAGCGACACAGGTACGAGTTAAAACACCCGTGACCTGTGAACGCCTGAGTCAAGTAATAGGAAACCTGACCGTGTTTCCTATTTATCCAGGTGGCGAGTGCCGGGATAAGGCGATAAGTCCATCGACCTTTTTCCTCACCATCCCATCTTTCTTGCCATCTTTCTATGAGCCTGTGCCTCGCTTCTTTGCGGATCAGGCCCTTGCTTGGTCTTAATTCCTCATTCAAGAAACTGCTTTCTTTAGAAAAGAGAAACATTTCTTCCCTTTCCCTCGCCAAAAGATCTGCTGGCGGGACACTTGCAAGAACCTGCACAGCACTCGTAGATACCGTCTTATATGCAGAGATGATACGCGTTGTTATCGATCTCTGCGCAGACAGTATCTTTTCACAGATGGTCACACATCTTTTACTCCTCAGGGATGTGGCCCACGCTGGTGCTGCATAGAGCATTTTAGCGTGGGCGACACTCGCCACCAGTCTTCTTTTTTGTTCACGGGGTCCGCCAACATTTGGCATTAGCCGTGAAAGATTAGCCGCACACTCGATCGCCTTATTTGACGCCGTAGCCATGTGGTGGTGGAAGTTTAATTTCCCATCTAACTCCACACCAAGATATTTAATTTGCTTACTCCACTTGACCTCGAATCCGTCTATCACGATTCGTGGGAGCTCATAACCACGTCTGTCTGTGACCAGCAGTGCCTCGGTCTTTTCCAGGGCCATTTCAAGACCTCTGGTATCCAGCCAGCTTTTAGCTAGTCGCAGACATTCGTTCACCAATGTCCCAAGAGCCTCCTCACTTTCGGCAGTGCAAACGAATAACGCGTCGTCCGCAAAGCCGATGATCACTGCACCTTCGGGCAGATCCATTCGCAGAAAATCATCGTAAGATACATTCCATACAAATGGACCCACCCTCGAGCCTTGAGGAGCCCCACGCTGCATCTCTTCCTTGAGAGTGCAGGTGTCTCCCTCATATATAACCCACCTGTCGCTAAGATAATTATCCATTATCCGCAACAAGTAGGGCGGCATGTTTTTCTTTTCCATCGACTCGATGAGATCTTTCCATCTTGCGGAATTAAACGCGTTGCGTATGTCAATTGCTACCAACGCGCAGAAGCTCTTCTTTTTCCCAGGTCCCAATTTGTTTTTTCCTGCTTTGGCTATGTCCACAACTGCCTGGATGGCATCAACCGTGGACTTGCCTTTACGGAAACCAAATTGGTGATCGGATAGACGATTCTCTTCGGTCAAGTGGCTTTGCATTCTCTGCAGAACCATATCCTCTAGAAGTTTACCCATCGTATCTAGCAGGCATATAGGCCTGTACGATGAAACCTTATCTAGAGGTTTTTCACCTTTCCTTAGGAGGACTAACCTCTGTCGCTTCCAGTCGCGGAAGAACTCTCCTCTCTCAAGGCAAAGATTGAAGCATCGAAGCAGAATCTGGGGTGAAGTGTCGATTACCAACTTTAGGATCTCGTTACTTATCCCATCGATTCCAGGCGCCTTGCCTGTTTTCAATCTTTTGCCTGCTTTTTGCAGTTCACTAAGTGTGAAGAGTTCTTCCTCTTCGACTTTGCAAAAACTCCAGTCCCTTCTAAGGTATGGTTCCGCAGGAGGAAACAAAGAATTTATTATCTTTCTGACCCAATCGGGATTGTCCAGGCCGGGGGTCTTTTGCCTCGTCGCTAATTTCTTAGTAACGATTTTAAAAGCCAGACCCCATGGGTCCTTATCGACTTCCTCGATTAGGTCCTTCCAGCTACGGCGTCGCGACTTGCGGATCTCTTTCTTGAGGTTCTTTTTTGCCTCCTTGAAAGCCTCTTTCAGCAAGGGATCTCCCTTAGATCGGGTATATGTCCTTCTTGCTTTGAGGCATTCCTTCCTCAAGGAGGCTAGCTCCTCTGACCACCAGTGCAAGGATTTTCTTACGGGAATGGCGCCTTTGAGTGGCATTGACGCATTGCAAGCGGTGACTATCATGTTTCTCACCGCTCGCACCTTCCCATCCAGACTGCTCGGCCTTTTCACCCAGCCCAAGTCCTCAATCAAAAGGGATTCTCTTAGGGACCGGCCGAACTTTTCCTTGTCGAGTCTCTTCATATTCCACGAGGAGGTTTTGCGACTAGGAACATCCTGTCTTTTTTCTCCTCGTGTGCCTCCCATCGAGACTGAGAACTCAATGTACTGGTGGTCACTTGCGGTATATTCCTCTGAGACCCGCCAGTCGCTTATGCGGCTAAATAGTTTAGACGATGCGATCGTTAGATCTATAATTGATCCGATCGCACCTCGTCTAAAAGTCCATGTATTGCCTCGGTTCACAGCTAATAAGTCGTTTCTGGAGATCATTTCTCCAATACGAATTCCTCTCTTGTCGAGTCTCGTCTCACCCCACTCTGGCGACTTTGCGTTAAAATCGCCAGTGATGATGACATCCAGCCTGGATTCTGTGAGGCTCGCTTCTAGGTCTTCGATATTGGCTTCGAAGTTTGTCAGTGGGTCGTTGGGTGAGAAGTAGCAGCTATACATACGTATATTAGCTACCTCTATCCACACGAACCCACTGCTCGTCTCCAGAAACTTGTCAACCCGCAATTCTGGGTTGCACAGCTTTATGGCGGCTCTCTTCGCCTTATCCTGATACCAAGGGGCGAGGTCGCTTCCTTGATACTGCTCACTGCAGAACAGGACATCGACCTCATTTTCCCTTGCCGTTTGCATTAGGAGCAACTGTGCATCCTTACTTGTATGCAGGTTAACCTGCAAAAATTTTAAGGATTTGCCTTTTTAATCTTTTGCAGTTCTTCCCAGTAAACCGGGCAGGCTCTCTTTCCGGACTCATGATTTGTTTCTGGCTTTCCCAGGTCCAAGCATGTAAGGCACTTCGGCTTAACGTTACAGCTCTTCGCGAGGTGTCCCTCTCCGCCGCATCTCCGACAGTTTTTACTTCTGTCGGGGCCTTTGCAGAATAGGGTTCTGTGTCCGTAACCTAGGCACTTTTGGCACCTAATTACTTCAACATGCTCACGAATTGGAGCGTTTATCCAGCCGATTTTGATTCGGCCAAGTTTAAGCAGAAAGTCACTTTCTGCTTCTGCTAAGCGGATTAGAGCCACCTTAGTACTTCTAAAGCGCGTCAAAAGGTGGCACTCTATCTTCAGATCAGGTTTGCCCAGCTTATCTCTCAGAACTGAAATCACCTCATCCTCCGTCGTGGTTTCATCCAGCTCCTTGATCTCAAGAGACCTTTTATTTACGAGAGCAGTGACGTCGCATGGCAAGGCGCCATGCAGAGCCGAGGACAGTGCTTCCGCAAACTTCAAGGTATCTCCACCCTTTTTCACTATCACAAGAACCTCCTGTTTAAAGGTTCTCCTGATTTTATGAATTACGGTACCAGTGTCTTCTGGTTTAACCTTTGCTTTTATCAGCGGCAAGATACCCTCATAAGATTTTGGGTCTCTTGCCGTGATCTTTACCGCTTCCGTGGTTCTAAGCTTCAAAGGGTGTTTTGGGAGCTCTTTTTTCTCGCCTGGGGGCTTTTTTCTTGGAGCCCGTTCCCTTCTCTTTCCAACAACCTTAAAGCCGTCCTCATTGTCCGCTCCGTCTTTTAATACGGTCTCAGCATACGTCTTGCTGGGACTACTTGAGGGCGCCTCTTTTGCTCCAACTAGCGACCCAGAATTAAGCTGTGGAGCATCCTTTCGCTTAATCCTCTTTCCGCTCCGAGTTACTTGTTGAGGACTCTTATCCGGGCTTACACCTTCTCTGGGGCGCTTACTCACCTTCTTTTCCTTATTAGAATCTGTAGCTGCTGCACTATCAAGAGTTGCAGCAGCACTCCTCTTTTGCCTTGGAGTTCCCACAGTTGAAATCCGTGGCTCCTGATCTCTGAACGGTTCAGGGATAAAACGCAGATTCCTACAAATTGTTAAGAACGCACTCTCCAAAACCGCCACGCCATCCTGGATGTCGCGACTGACGTTCTTTTGGCGCTTGAATGCCTGGTGCACGCTCTTAAAAATCCCGGGAATAGCCAGGAACTGATTTGCGACATTTGATTCGTAGCATGTCAGCTGGCTATCTATTTGGCTCCCTCCAAAATCCTTGGAGCCATCTGCACCGACTATCGGGGCTTGCACCCGATCAGAATCGGTGGTGGGATTACCCTCTTTCGAGGTACCCACTTGGAGTATTTCATTAAAAATTTTGTCCATTTCATTCATTTTTTTTATTTCTTTGTCCCGTGTCGAGGGACAATCGGGCCTTAACAGGGTACTACCATCTGGCCAGGATGGGCCCTGAACCGCCTCCGTTAGTTACATAAACGTTATAGCATTGCCGGAGCATTGATGCGACGTCTATGATATCCAAGGGCACGTGAACATGTATGTTCGGACGTGGAGGTCGATGTTTCTCTCCAAGATAGCAGGAAGTTTCCGCAAAGGGAGTGCATCCTGGTATCTCTTCACAGAGTTTACCCTCATTATTATTATTATTATTATTATTATTATTATTATTATTATTATTATTATTATTATTATTATTATTATTATTATTATTATTATTATTATTATTATTATTATTATTATTATTATTATTATTATTATTATTATTATTATTATTATTATTATTATTATTATTATTATTATTATTATTATTATTATTATTATTATTATTATTATTATTATTATTATTATTATTATTATTATTATTTTTTTTTTTTTTTTGCTTAGGGAATTTTGGGAAATCTGTTTACAGATACCTTGGATTCCGCACTCCAAGGTTATGTGGGGTTGGTAAAATAAAAAAGGGAATTTAAAAAAAAAAAGATAAATAAATAAATGTTATAATAAATTTAATAAACTGGCGACCTACTACCAGCCCGACCCACTAAAACCCGTAACCCTTCTTTTGGAGCCCTTTACCCTCCCTCGGAACTGTCGTAAGACTTTAGCCTTCGAGGGAGGCGCTCCAACTCTATCGCTGCTGCGACTTTGTTCTGTGTCTGCGGTTCTCCTGCGTCAATAGTTAAAAGATTTAAAACTATTTCAATATAAAAGCGGAATTAACAGCACAACAACAATAAAAAACAAAAATTTTAAGAAGTTTAAAAAGTCAAAAGATAAAATTATAAACGGATATATAAAAAAAAATAAAAATAAACGCGTATAAAATATTGAAAACATAAAATTGTACAAAGATGAATAAAAAAAAAACAAAACAAATTAAAAAAAATGTATAGGGACAAATAAATCACAAAATAAATTAATAAAAAACAAACAAACAAATTAAAAGCTGTTTAAATTACGCTTTTTGGCGGCCGTCGAGATCCTTCCTCGACATAACCGAGATTATGAAGTTCTCGACTTGCCGCCAATTCTCTTCCGACTGGGTCATCAGCGATACCATATTCTCCGGTGTAACTTGACTGTTTACACCTTCGAACATGGCCCGCCTCTCCAAGTCCCATTTTTTGCATGAGAAGAGGGTGTGCTCCGCGTTGTCCTCAAAGAACTGGCAATATGCACACACCTCGTTCTCGCGTAATTTAAAGCGACACAGGTACGAGTTAAAACACCCGTGACCTGTGAGCGCCTGAGTCAAATAATAGGAAACCTGACCGTGTTTCCTATTTATCCAGGTGGCGAGTGCCGGGATAAGGCGATAGGTCCATCGACCTTTTCCCTCACCATCCCATCTTTCCTGCCATCTTTCTATGAGCCTGTGCCTCGCTTCTTTGCGGATCAGGCCCTTGCTTGGTCTTAATTCCTCATCCCAGGAACTGCTTTCTTTAGAAAAGAGAAACATTTCTTCCCTTTCCCTCGCCAAGAGATCTGCTGGCGGGACACTTGCAAGGACCTGCACAGCACTCGTAGATACCGTCTTATATGCAGAGATGATACGCGTTGTTATCGATCTCTGCGCCGACAGTATCTTTTCACAGATGGTAACACATCTTTTACTCCTCAGGGATGGGGCCCACGCTGGTGCTGCATAGAGCATTTTAGCGTGGGCGACACTCGCCACCAGTCTTCTTTTTTGTTCACGGGGTCCGCCAACATTTGGCATTAACCGTGAAAGATTAGCCGCACACTCGATCGCCTTATTCGACGCCGTAGCCATGTGGTGGTGGAAGTTTAACCTTCCATCCAACTCCACACCAAGGTATTTAATTTGTTTACTCCACTTGACCTCGAATCCGTCTATCACGATTCGTGGGAGCTCATAACCACGTCTGTCTGTGACTAGCAGTGCCTCGGTCTTTTCCAGGGCCATTTCAAGACCTCTGGTATCCAGCCAGCTTTTTGCTAGTCGCAGACATTCGTTCACCAATGTCCCAAGAGCCTCCTCACTCTCGGCAGTGCACACGAACAACGCGTCGTCCGCAAAGCCGATGATCATCGCACCTTCGGGCAGATCCATTCGCAGAAAATCATCGTAAGATACATTCCATACAAATGGACCCACCCTCGAGCCTTGAGGAGCCCCACGCTGCATCTCTTCCCTGAGAGTGCAGGTGTCTCCCTCATATATAACCCACCTGTCGCTAAGATAATTATCCATTATCCGCAACAAGTAGGGCGGCATGTTTTTCTTTTCCATCGACTCGATGAGATCTTTCCATCTTGCGGAATTAAACGCGTTGCGTATGTCAATTGCTACCAACGCGCAGAAGCTCTTCTTTTTCCCAGGTCCCAATTTGTTTTTTTCCTGCTTTGGCTATGTCCACAACTGCCTGGATGGCATCAACTGTGGACTTGCCTTTACGGAAACCAAATTGGTAATCGGATAGACGATTCTCTTCGGTCAAGTGGCCCTGCATTCTCTGGAGAACCATATCCTCTAGAAGTTTACCCATCGTATCTAGCAGGCATATAGGCCTGTACGATGAAACCTTATCTAGAGGTTTTTCACCTTTCCTTAGGAGGACTAACCTCTGTCGCTTCCAGTCGCGGAAGAACTCTCCTCTCTCAAGGCAAAGATTGAAGCATCGAAGCAGAATCTGGGGTGAAGTGTCGATTACCAACTTTAGGATCTCGTTACTTATCCCATCGATTCCAGGCGCCTTGCCTGTTTTTAATCTTTTGCCTGCTTTTTTCAGTTCACTAAGTGTGAAGAGTTCTTCCTCTTCGACTTTGCAAAAACTCCAGTCCCTTCTAAGGTATGGTTCTGCAGGAGGAAACAAAGAACTTATTATCTTTCTGACCCAATCGGGATTGTCCAGGCCGGGGGTCTTTTGCCTCGTCACTAATTTCTTAGTTACGATTTTAAAAGCCAGACCCCATGGGTCCTTATCGACCTCCTCAATTAGGTCCTTCCAGCTACGGCGTCGCGACTTGCGGATCTCTTTCTTGAGGTCCTTTTTCGCCTCCTTGAAAGCCTCTTTCAGCAAGGGATCTCCCTTAGATCGGGTATATGTCCTTCTTGCTTTGAGGCATTCCTTTCTCAAGGAGGCCAGCTTCTCTGACCACCAGTGCAAGGATTTTTTCCTTGGAAAGGCTCCTTTGCGACGTGGCATCGACGCATTGCAAGCGGTGACGAATATATCTCGCACCGCTCGCACCTCTCCATTTAGACTTTTCGGCCTCCTCACCCAACCAGAATCCTCAATTAAGATAGATTCTTCTAGGGACCGGCTGAACTTCTCCTTGTCGAGTTTCTTAATGTTCCACGAGAAGGTTTTGCGACTAGGAGCTTCCTGCCTTTTTCCTCCTCGTGTGTCTCCCATTGAGACTGAGAACTCAATGTACTGGTGGTCACTTGCGGTATATTCCTCAGAGACCCGCCAGTCGCTTATGCGGCTAAATATATTAGACGATGCGATCGTTAGATCTATAATCGATCCGATCGCACCTCGTCTAAACGTCCATGTTTTTCCCCGGTTTACAACTAATAAATCGTTCTTGGAGATCATTTCTCCAATCAGAATTCCTCTCTTGTCGAGCCTCGTCTCACCCCACTCTGGCGACTTTGCATTAAAATCGCCAGTGATGATGACATCCAGCTTGGATTCTATGAGGCTCGATTCTAGGTCTTCTATATTGGCTTCGAAGGTGGTCAGCGGGTCGTTGGGTGAGAAGTAGCAGCTATACATACGTATGTTAGCCACCTCTATCCACACAAACCCGCTGCTTGTCTCCAAGAACTTGTCAACCCGCAATTCTGGGTTGCACAGCTTGATGGCGGCTCTCTTCGCCTTATCCTGATACCAAGGTGCGAGGTCGCTTCCTTGATACTGCTCACTGCAGAACAGGATATCGACCTCATTTTCCCTAGCTGTTTGCATCAGGAGCACCTGTGCATCCTTACTTGTATGCAGGTTGACTTGAAGGAGCTTTAAGGATTTGCCCTTTTAAGTTTCTCCAGTTCCTCCTTGTAAACCGGGCAGGAAATTCTTCCAGGGATATGGTTGACTTCCGTTTTTCCCAAATCTGTACACGTTATGCACTTTGGCTTGTGATTAGTACACTTTTTGGAGAAGTGTCCCGCTTCGCCGCATCTCCGACAGTTTATTATTTATTATTATTATTATTATTATTATTATTATTATTATTATTATTATTATTATTATTATTATTATTATTATTATTATTATTATTATTATTATTATTATTATTATTATTATTATTATTATTATTATTATTATTATTATTATTATTATTATTATTATTATTATTATTATTATTATTATTATTATTATTATTATTATTATTATTATTATTATTATTATTATTATTATTATTATTATTATTATTATTATTATTATTATTATTATTATTATTATTATTATTATTATTATTATTATTATTATTATTATTATTATTATTATTATTATTATTATTATTATTATTATTATTATTATTATTATTATTATTATTATTATTATTATTATTATTATTATTATTATTATTATTATTATTATTATTATTATTATTATTATTATTATTATTATTATTATTATTATTATTATTATTATTATTATTATTATTATTATTATTATTATTATTATTATTATTATTATTATTATTATTATTATTATTATTATTATTATTATTATTATTATTATTATTATTATTATTATTATTATTATTATTATTATTATTATTATTATTATTATTATTATTATTATTATTATTATTATTATTATTATTATTATTATTATTATTATTATTATTATTATTATTATTATAAACCACTTTTACTATCAGCTCCTTATTTATGATTAAAAATCGATTTTAAAATTTTTTAAATTTTCATTGTTTCGTTAAAATTAATATAGTTCTTAAAGTACTTGAAATATTTTAATGTTCTTGGGCTTGAATTAAAAATCACTGGGAGGGAAAATTATACATTTCCTCCCTCTCATCGGAAAAGACTCATTTTTCTGTCTACATGCAGGTTAGAAATGATGTATTTTCGGCGGGTGTGTTAGAAAAAAAGTTTACCTCTAAAAATAATCATGAAAATTTGTCAAATTTCTTAAATTAACTTTAAAAAAGGCATATTTTTGGAGAGAGTTATATCTAACAATTGGATATTTAAATTACATGCAAAATTACCTTGAAAACAAGTCAAAGAACATTAAAACACATAAATTTTATTTCAGAAATTATGTTAATTTTATTAATAGAAGAAGGCAAACTCAAGAGTTTTTTTTTATGTTTTTAGGAAATTATTTAAATTTTTTTGTTTCAGCTTCAGTTTTTTAAAAATGTTAATAATAGTAGATTTAAGAGATTCATTACCCACTTACAATAAAACAAAAACTTTAAATTCATAATAGATTTAAAGTCTTCTTTAAATTATTTTTACAAATTTTTGTCAATTGTCGGACCATTCATGGTCCAGAGTTCGGCCAGACAAAAATTTTAAGTCTCTTCAACTAAGTTTCTCGAAGTTTTGTCAACCATCGGGCCAACCAAGGCCTAGAGTTTTTCCAAATGAAAATTTGTCAATAATGTGATCGTTTGTCTTCTTATGACATAAACAAAGGCTGTCCAAGTTTTCCGAGTTTCTGCTGATTTCAAAGCCTCAAAGTTCTTGAAATTTAAAATCCCCCATTATCTCCACTCTCCCATTACCCCACGCTCCCCTAAATTGGGCTCTTTGTCTTAACCCGAGACTTACTCGAGACTCATGCGTTTCAGGTTCAGAGTTCGATTTCTATCTTGAGTCCATGCTTTCCTTAAAGTAAAAGTCATTTGAATATTACCTCAATATTATCCTAATGTTACAGTCCAAGACTAATATTCCAGAATATTACTCGGCAATACTGCTTTAGATAGTTAACTATAACTATAGTAATAGTTTTGTATGGAACACTAAACAACTATTACGTTTTCATAATGGTTGAGTTTCAGGTTGACACGAAAGTAAATTCAATATGTTACTTTAGTTTCTGATTGACTCGAAACTAAATGCAGTTTGTTACTTTAGTTTTGGGATGACCCAAAATTAATTCAGCCTTTTCTTTTCGATTCCTGTCTGACCCTTGACTGTAACGGCACTAAACTTTCGTAGCTTTCCCTGTTACACTCAAGTTTGTGTTTAACTGACTTAGGTTTAATAGATTCTTAGAATCGAAAATGGATTAAAGGGTAAGGGGACGGATACTTGGACTTGAGCTTTCGTAAGTATGACAGAAAACGTACTTTTAAAGTAGCAACATTTCTGAATGTTTCAAAAAACATAAAAACATTTCAACATTTGTTTTTTGTTTTATCATTTTTTTAGTCTATTTTTTTCAAAAATATCTTTAAACAAACGACTAATGTCATGTTTTGAACTTAAAACATATGTTTTTAAAAGGACAATTGGAAATTTTTGAATCACACTTACTGTATTGATAAAAAATGACAAAATATTCGCCAAAAGTACTTCCGAGGCATATTGGTTAGTTTTGCTTATAAGATTGCACCCCTACAGCCCCGAAACTTCCGTTAATTTAGGAATATTATATAAAGCAAATTTAATTATTCTAGTTTTTTAATTGTTTATTAATATGCCCTGATGCTTGAAAAATGAAAACAATGACCAACTACCCATAGAAAATTAGCCTTAATGTCAAATAATTATTGAACTTGGTATCCTAAGGTTTTCGGGGTCGCTGATTACGAATCTGACAACAGTTTTTCGAATTTCAAAATGGCGGATCCAATATGGCGGACGACAAAATAAATTTTTACTGAATTCGCTTGAAAATCGTTAGTCGGTGGTTTTTGGGGTCGTTGAATACGAATCTATGGTCAGTTTTTAAAAATTCAAAATATATCCAATATGGCGGACTTGAAAATTTAAAATCGACTGAATCCGCTTAAAAAGAGTTATTCGGTGATTAGGGGTCGTCCATATACCACGTGGACAGTTTAGGGGGGAGGGGGGGTTCGCCAAAAATCCACGATTTTCCACGAGGGGGGAGGGGGGGTCAATACAAATGTCCACGTGGACACAAAAGTTTAATTTTATATCTTTTTTTTCTTTATATTCAACTTTATTATTAGATTATTATTAGATTGTGATCAGACAATATTTGTAATCCGAAATTTATTTAACTGTCAAAAAACGCCAAATTCTTTTTCAATTTATAATTAAATAATAATTAAATATTACAAATAATTAATAATTATTATAAAATAATAATTATTATTATAATATAATAATTAATAATATATAAATAATAATAATATAATATATAATATATAATATATAATATAATATAATAATATAATAAATAATAATATAATAATTATTACAAAATCATTATCGTAAATGCACAAATATGAATATATGCAAATTTGACAATTAGGAATTCAAAGCAACCTCTACAAACTCTTACAAATTCTAAAAAAAATAATTTCTATTATTGTTTATGTGAAGGCTCCAAGCTATTGGATTTTAGAAAATTTTTAGATTTGTTACAGAAGAGATTAAGTATTTCTACTAATATAATAATTGAAAATATATTGCTGCCAAAGTCCTCTCTATAATACTAAAAATGGTATTTACCTATTTAATAATATTTTAGGATAATTTAATCTTTATTGAATTTTAAAGAAGTTTGTTATAAAAAAATTTAAAGAATTTTTTAATTGTATTTCTTATTAAATATTTTTTTATTATTCACTATTTTAAAATAAAAAACCCGATTGTCCACGTGGACAATCAGGGGGGGAGGGAGGGGTTCGTCAAAAATCCACGATTGTCCACGAGGGGGGAGGGGGGGTCAAAAAGTGTCTAAAAAGTGTCCACGTGGTATATGGACGACCCCTTAGATCCGCCATTTAAAATTTTTTTTTAAGTAACCAGTTTCGTATTCAGCGACCCAAAGAACCCTAGAATAACGAATTTCAAGTGAATTCATTCGATTTTTAATTTTTATGTCCTCCATATTGGATCCAACATTTTGAATTTTCAAAAACTAACCACATAGATTCGTATTCAGCAACCCTAAAAACCTCTGAGTAACGAATTTCAAGCTAATTCATTCGATTTCCAATTTTCATGTCCGCCATATTGGATCCGCCATTTTTAATTTTAGAAAAAATGACCTCAGTTTTGTCTTCAGCGACCCCAAAAACACCTGAGTAACTTTTTTATTTTTTGAAAAAGCATATAATTTTCTCTAAAAATATTTCCATTAAAAAAATATTACATTTTTGAAAATTTTGAAAAAGTCGTCCGCCATCTTCAATTATTTGTAATCAATTTAAAAAAATTTGGTTTTACAGGGGTAGTTTCTGTAATTTTTTTATTACCCTGTGGGGAGCGTTCACAAATGATGTCATGTTTTGGGGGGGAGGGTGTGGTCTCTACTAAACGTGACACAATGTATTTTTCTCATGTGAAATTGCAAAAATTGCGTGACAGGGGGGAGGGGGGGGGTCGAAAATCTCCAAAAATTGCGTGACATCATTTGTGAACGCTCCCATGGATGATTTTTTTGTTATTAATTTTTTTACAATATTTACTATAGTTTTAAGCATTTGTAATAATCGAAGTTCAAAAAAAAAATTTTTTACAAAATTTATACCATTTTTTTAAATTTTATGATTTTTGGCCTTTTTTAAAGGACTGTATTTCAAAAATGGTAGTTTTTTTAAAAATACATGAATATATTTATTCCTATTGCTCTCCCCTTCAAAATTGAACTTGATCTATTGAGATCTAACAAAGTTACGATTTTTTAAAGTACGTGGGATGTATATATGTCCCACTGTCCGTTAAAGGGTTAACTCCCAGCCTAAGGCGCCCATGAGTTTAATGCGACAAAAATCTTGTCTGCCTTTGTCTCCTTGTTGATTTATATACTGTTATCATAATCAGGAAGCGAAATGGTCATGAAATTTTTAAAAATTTTCAACTTACTTAATACTGAGGCCAGGCAATGTTGTCTCAATATTGTAGTCCAATGTTTTTTGAGATTATTTAAAAATAATTCATTTTTTCCAAATACTATACCTTACTTTAGTCTTGATAAAATCAACTAATATATTTCCAGTTTTTAAATTATGAAAAATCCACTTACTTGGTGAAGAAAGCAGAACTGCATTCAGCACACGAAAAGTTTCTTTGACGATCTGAATTTTCATGTTGAGGAATTTGCCTGCAAGTTTTACGATGCGTGTTCAGGTCATTTCGTCTCAAAAAACTAAGACTGCACTTGCTGCATGGAAATGGTCGTTCGCCAGTGTGACCCCTGATGTGATTTCTCAAAGTTGTTTTCGAGTAACACTTTTTGCAGAGAGTACACTGATAATTAACCGCAGGTCTACTACTTCCGGCTTCTCCAATTTTAGGTTCAACAGGTCCCGCATGTAGCGCTTCGTGAAAAATGAATTCTGACTGCAACTCAGTTGCAAAAGGACATATGCTACATTTCCATTCGACATTGTCGTTAAAAACATTTGGAATTTCTTGCGGATTGCATTCACCTTCTTTGGTATGTCTTGAGACATCTTGAGATAGTGCAAAAATTTTAGCACATTTTGGACACCTAAGAATAAATTTACATCTTTTTAATACAACTGCAAATTAAATTATTGATATTTATTTATTATGAAGTACTCGAAATACAAACCTGAAGCAAAGTTCTGGATGTAGCTCGAGAAGATGAGTTCTTAATTCTGAAAGGCTGGACAAATGTTTATTGCAATTAAGACATTCTCTAGAAATCGAGGGATTATCAGCTTTCGTCGATTTGACTATTTCTTTGTGTGCCAAGGTTCTTCGGTGCAAAATAGCTTCTTCTGTTGTCTTGAAACTCAAAGAACAAAAAGAGCAATAGTACGGAACAAGATCCATCTTTGGAACTTTATTAGGTTCTGACTTGTGAAATGTTAATTGATGTCTTTGTAGTGCCACTAATGATCTAAATACGATATCACAGAGTTGACATCTAATTCTTTTTTGGTATTCGTCAGTAGCTGTGAAATTAACCTCATGTCCAGTACTTTTTGCATGTTGGCATAATTCTATGTTATATCTGAAATAGTTGAAAAAAATTAAGTAAGAGGAAATACCCAGTGGGCATGGGAACGTCAGAAAAAGGCGTCTTTCTTTGTCCACGGAAGGTAAATTTTTAATTAAAACACGTTTTTATATTTTGCATGCTAACTTCTCTATTTATTAACTTTATGTACCCAAGTAGCATGTAATATTATAGTAATATTACACTGTAATATTACCGCCGGATTCAGTGCTCAGAAGTTGACCTTAAAGATCTTCATACCCTTTGAAGTTGGGTTAAAATTTAGGTCAAATTTGACCTATTTTTTAACGTACAGGTCAAAAAGAGGTCCCTATGGGTCCCCCAAAGGACCGATACCCTAGGTCAGAATTTAGGTTAAATGCAACCTACTTTTTAACCTACAGATCAAAAGAGGCCCTATTAGTAATTTTTGATAATCAGAGACATGTTAACTGTCAAAATAAGATGTAGACAATTTTGTTTGATTACAGTGTTCTAAACATTTCTTAAATCTGACAAAATAATTATATAATCATTCAATAACTTTTGTTTTAAAAAGTTTGTCAACTTTTTGACATCTAATTCGTGTTTAGCACATGATAAACCATAAATATACATAAGATCAAACCAAAATGTTAATAAATACAAAAATTAGCATGCATAATATACAAGAGTGGGCGCTAAACGTATATGTTAAACCCAATTTAAACTCTAACCTTTCGGTGGCATGGGTTAATATTCATTAAATGGGCTGTACTTGTGTACAGGCCATTTTTTTAACATTCGTAAAGTCTAGTCTAGTGTCCTAAGAAATTGAAACTTTCCCAAAATGAGGACCACTCTAATAAACTATGAAAGTTTAATAACTATTATTATTTTCCTTTCTTAGGTTACTAAAAAAATTGATAAACAAAAGAATGATTACCTAAATGTTTGTTCGCAAGTTATGCATATTAGGCTTCTTTGTCTTGATATGACAGTAGGAATTGAACCATTCATCATAGCAATCAAATCTCGATGACAAGAACTCAAAAGATGTGACTCCATACTTGAGTTTTCATCACACCAAAAGGCACATGGAGCACATTTAAAGTTTCCATCAATCTGTAAAATATTCAAAAATGAGAAAATTTAGCCGCATTTACACTACCGGCAGTAATGCCAAATGGTTAAAATGACGAATCTTTAAACTTTTCTTATTAATCTTCAGAAATCTTTAAACTAGTCAAAAAAATTTCTCAATTTAAACAAATTTTTAAATTAAATAATTTTTTCTAAAATATGATAAATGAAATTAAATTTCACAAACAATTTTAAAGGAATAAATTAATATTGTTGTGTTTGAATCTGTTCGCAAATTGAAGTTCGTTTTTGTTTGCTTCTCAACTTTTTTTAATAAATTTTCTTTATCAATGTTTTGAATTTTAAAACTAATGTATTGAAAATTACTAAAATCTTGCAAAGTTTTTTTCAAAAAATTTGAAAATAATTCGAGTCATTTGAACAATTTTATCAAACACTTTTTTAAATAATTGAATTCTTTCGAGAAAGTTTAATTAAAATTGTATTGAAAATAATTAAATTCTCGCAAAAATATTATTATATTTATAAAAAGAATCAAATTCTTCTACAGAATCTTATTAAAATTATTGCAAATAATTTAATTCTTAACAAGAATTTTTCAAAAAAAATTTTTAAATAATTGAATAATTGAATCTTTTCGTGAAATTTTATTAAAATTGTTATGAAAATAATTAAATCTGAGCAATGAATTTTTAATGTTTATAAAAATAATTGAATTCTTCCAGAGAATGTTTTATTAAAATTCTTAAAAATAACTTAATTCTTATCAAGAATTTTATTAAACATTTTTTCAAATAATTTAATTGTTGCTAAAAAGTTAATAAGTAAATTTTTTAAATTTTGAATCTGAAATTATTCAAAAATTGATGTTTATATTTGAAAATATAAAGTTTTTTAATTTTCAAAATAATAAATGGAACAGTAACATTTTGTGTAGTAATTAATAATTATTATAATATTTATTATTATAATCATAATAAGATAGATAGATATTTATTTCCTTAATGCTACATGTTTACATGTTTTACATCCAATATAATCATAATAATGTAAAGAACAAAAATTATAATTTATTTTTAAAAAATGGTTTGTTAATATTATTTTAATGTTTATAAATATTTTCATTATTACTTGATATATACACAGCCTTTGAAAAATTTTCAAAAAATCTTCAAATTTTTACAATATTTCTTCAAATATCGCAGATTGCTTTAATTTTCCACAGATTTGAAGAAAAATCTTCCAATCTTGCAGCACTGTCTACAAGATCTTTCAGAAGTCATTTGGCCCAAATTTTATTTACATATTTTTTAAACAATCGTCATTTTTAATGTTTTACAAAAATTTGAATTTTAAGCTTATTTTAAAAGTAATTTTGTACAGAATTATTAACAGGCATTAACGTGTAATTTTTTTCTTAGAAAATGCGGGTCGTCAAAGTTAGACAAAAAAAAAAAAATCAAGAAATTCTAAATAATTTTTTTCTACTAAAGCTATTCTACAAAATATATAAAACATGATATGGTGTAGATTTTTCAGGAAATTTAATAACAAATATGTTTGAATTTTAAAAATTATTATTCTGTTAAGATTGTTTCAAATTTTTTTAATTCTTTTGGTTCAAGTTTGACAACCTTCATTCTCTAAAAAAAATTACACTAATGCCTATAAGTAATTATCATTTTGTACAAAATAATCTTTAAAATAATAATAATGAACGCTTTTTAATGATCTTAAGATCATTAAAAAGCGTTGATTATTTTAGAAGTTATTAAAATTTTTGTAAAATATTAAAAATGACGATTTTTTAAAAATATTTAAATAAAATATTCGTTAATATGACATGGATTAGGATTAGGAGAATAAATATACAATCGAAATTAAAACTTCATAAAACAGTAAAAACTTGTAAATGTTTATAGAGAAACCAAATTTTATACGTAAAATCCAATTTTAAAACTATAGTAGAACCCTAATTGAGTTTTAATTTTTAAAATTAATTTGAAAATAAAACGAGTTTTTTTAAAGATTCTTTTCTTAGCGTTTAAGTCCTTTTTACAAACCTAAATCATTAAGTCACTATAATCTTAATTATTTTAATTTTAATTTTTAATTTCCATTTATATTATATTTCTCCAATTATATTATCTAATAAATAGTATTCTACTTGTTTTATTTATTTAGGATTGAAAATTGAAATTTACCTTGCTGATAATCGACAGGTGAAAGGAAGATCGCCAATGTAATAAAAAGGTGTCTTCTGTGTTACAATAAAATTTACAGGGACTACATTGAAAAGGACATTGTCGTACAACGTTCTCCATGTTCTCCAAAAGGAATTGCTGGGCTTTTGCTCTAAAAGGGTTTGCACCTGCTACTCGGCAGTGATAATGGGAAAGTAGATGCTTTCCCATTTGTGGGCGACGCACTCGAGCGCAACACATCTCACAAGTCAAAATCTCTTTTTCCCTTTTGCGAATCTGTTTCTTGACAATCTGATGCCCGTCATTCGAATTCTCTTCATTATTTTCTCTCGGCTGTTAATAAAGTTTTCCATCAAATTCATAAACATAATAAAAAACGATACGAATCTAAAAATTAATCTAAAAAATATCTACAAAATTAAATTTAATGAATAATATACGTTATATTTCTCTTAGTAATTATCATTATTATTTAGGAAATGGGACGCTTCATGGCACATCTGACTGGTCGAGAATAGATTTCGTCGCTTTGAAGTGTTCAGAATTAATCGTCCACACCTGAAGTCAGTCAATTATACTTATGCTGTCGTTTTTTTAATATGTTGACAGATTATATTTTTATATTATTTTATTTTTATATTATAATTAATTGAAAAAATGATTATTAATATTTTAAAAATTTATGGTTTCTATTTATTTACTTATTATATATAGTTAAATAATAATTTTATTATTTTTTTTGCGTTGACGCGCCAAGTTTTGAAATAAGGTACAAATTATAATCATTCCTAAAAGAAAAATGCAATAAATTTTGTCCCTATATTTTCAAAGAAAAATTCGTACCTATATTGATAAAAAATTATGATTAAGAAAGAGAAATTATGCCAAATTTTTTTTTTTTCTTAAAAAAATTTGGAATTTTGTAAGAAAAATTGTAATTGAAAAGTCAAAACCATGCAAAGTTTTTTTATTTTTGTTCTTTAAAAAACTTTGTTTGGCAGTTCGAAATTATGGAGTTTTTTTCTTTATTCATAAAACAAATTAGAAAATTGTTAAAAAATTATTATTAAGAAATTAAGAATTTAACCCATTTTGCATATTCTCCATTCCTCAATTTTAACAATATTGTCCACAAAATTGTAATATAAGTATTTTTCGGGAGAAAACTATTTGCATAATTTCTATTTTCTAAATCATAATTTTTGTAAAAAATTCTGTTTTTTTAAAGTGAATAATTTACATTTCTATTTTCCAATTTTTAACTTTTAAACATACCTGCAAGTATTTTAGAAATAAAGGAAGAAGAAATATAAATTTTATATGTCAATCACAATTTTTTAATCGTTTTTAATAGAAAATAAAACAGAATTTTTAAAAGATTTTTATAAAATAGAGGAAAAAGATTCAATTTGACAATCACATTTTTTTGCAAAATTCTTTGTTTCTTTTGTAAAAAAAATTACCGTGATTTCTATTTCTTAATCATAATTTTTAATGAAATTATAATTTATTTTTAAATTAAGGAAAAGCTTGCATAATTTCTATTTCAAAATTACAATTTTAATAGAAAATTCTGTTCTTTTCTGTTTAAAAAAGAATAAAATTGGACGATATTTATATTTCTCAATCACAATTTCTTTACCAAAATTTCCAATTTTTTTTAGAAATTAATAAAAAAAATTTGCATAATATTTATTTCTTCATCACAATTTTGCAACAAAATCTCAAGCATTTAAAAAAAGAGTTAAAAACTTTTCATAAATTATATTTTTTAATCACGATTTTCTAACATTACTTCTATTCTTAATTTTAGAATATATACTAAAATAGGTGCCAAGGATATTCCCCACTCAAATTAAGTGGGAAATATTCTTACAATAAGAATATATTCTAATAGTAAGAATATATACCACTTAATATATGTGGGGAATATCCTTGGCACCTATTTTAGTATATATTCTAAAATTAAGAATATTTTTTTTTCAGTGTACTTTTTTTGAGAAATGAATAGAAAAAATTAGTATAATTTCTAGTTTATAGTAAAAAATTTTGTAAAAATTTTATGTTTTTGTTTTGTGAGAAAAGAAATAAGATAATATTTAAAAAATATTTTAAAAATTGTCTTTTGAAATTTATAAATACTATTTTGCAAGAATTTGTTTAAACAATTTTTAATTGTTTATTTAAAACAAGATCCGGATACAAGAAGTATTTATTTCAATTAAAAGAAAAAATTAAATTTAAAATAATTTTCAACGTCGACGACAATTATTCTTTTGTATTCAGTGTCTGTTAATGTTATAATAATGGGGTGCGTTCACGTATAACTTTCACTTTCACTATAAAAATTATTCACTTTCAATTTCACCAAAAAAAATTTTCACTTTCGCGGGAAAAATTTTTACTTTTAATTTCACCCGAAAAAGTTTCACTTTCACCTAAAAAATTCTCACTTTTAATTTTACCAACAAAATTTTAACTTTCAATTTCACAAACAGAATTTCCACTCTAAATTACACCTAAAATATTTTCACTTTCGAACAAAAAATTTTCACCTCCACTCAGAAAATTCCCACTTTAAATTTCGCCAAAAAATATTTCACTTTCAATCAAAAAATTTGAGGTGAAATTTTAAGTGCAAATTTTTTAATAGAAAGTAAAAGTTAAGGTAGTACGCTCGCGACAGTCACTCTCAAAAGTAAATTTTAATAAAATGCTATAGTATGGTGCAGTTACTGTAGCATATTTTTGCTTGGACTGTACTGAATACATAGTCAGCCCTATGTACAGACACACTCACACACAAGTATACTAGTCAGGTTAGAATATTATATTATATTATATCTTTTAACTGAAACGGTTAATATTGTTAAATCTTTTTGTTATAAATTTCTCAAACATTCATTTATAATATATTAGTTTTTGAAAACAATCTATAGAAAATTTTAAAAGTTATTAGAAGAAATGTGCCGTTTACATGCACTTTTCATAGGTTAACCATGTTAAATAACAAACTTTGAACTTAAATATCTTGTTTTAGAAACGGTCAATTTTTTTAATATTTTGCAAATACATAGATCTTGTTATTAACTATTCTGATTTCAAATTTCATGAAATTCTATAGAAAAGTGCGATCACGAGCGTACTACCTTAAAATATTTTAAGTGAGAGTAAAAATATTTTTTATGAAATTGAAAGTGAAAAATTCTTTGGGAGAAATTAAAGATTCTTTAAGGGAAGGGACCTGTGAAATTTCAGTTCATCTAAATTTTGTTGTTTTTTTGGGTGCTTAATGTTTTTTATAACAAATTTTGGTATTTTAAATTATATAGGTATGCTTCGAAAAATTAAAAAAATTATATTTGTTAAAAATTTTTTAAATTTAAGTATCAAAATTTTCAAAAAATAAAAATTTGAACTGCTCTCGTAATTTTTATTAATTTTCATTGCTGATTTTTTTATACACTTATTTCATAATTCTAAACAATCGATAGTATGGATTTTTAAAAATTTTAATTTTTTGAAAAATAAAAAAAATTGTAAATCAGTTAAACATTACTTTTATTCATTTTCTAGTGTAATATGATTTAAGGTACTGAAATAGAAAAAAAAAAATTTTGAAACCTCTAAAAATGGTCATTTTTGATTGGCTCAAATTTTACTAGTAATTCTTAAAAAATTCAACTACTTACACATTTTTTATTATTTTTTCTTGCCAAATGTTTTGAAGGCTTTTCTGACGATTCTGAATAATCAATCGTATGGATTTTAAAAAATTTTAAATTTTCAAAAAATAAAATTTTCAAAATGTTCGAAATTTTTTTTTTCAATTTTAACTATATAGAATAAATTTAGATCCTAAATAATGCCAGAAAAAAATTGGCCCCTTTTAACAACGTAATTATCAAAGGGTTGAAATTTTACCGATTTCTCCCCTTAATTAGCTGTAAAAGTGAACATTTTTTTGTGAAAATGAAAACATATTGGGTGAAATTAAAAATTTTTTGATGGATAGAGAGAATTTTTTAAAATTGATATGAAAATTTTGTGGGTTAAAGTGAAATTTCTCTGAGTGAAAGTGAAAATTTTTGCGTGAAAGTGAAAAATATTTTTAAGATATTGAAAGTGAAAATTTTGTAGGTGAATTTGGAAGTTGGGCCTATTGGGGTTCCCATCTAGTTCACAAATTTAAGCCAGTAGAAATTAAAATTGTTTAATTGCAAATATTTTTGACAATAATTGAAATTTTGAAAGACTGGTCGGCATACTTAATGAGGATCTTGAGTACTTCAAAATAATGAAATACGAACAAAATCTGTTCTCGACCAGTTGAAGCTGCAATGGAACGTCGAATGTATTAAGAAATCTTGTCTTGAATTAGTAATAAGTATTTCTTTTTTTAAACAATTTTTCTAAGTAGTAAAATTTTAATTAGAATTAATTTTCGATGTATAAACATATCTTATGTTATTCATTAGTAGATATAATATTAATAACTATAGGTATTAATAATAATAGAGGAATGTAACTAAAAATATTGCGCGTTGCAAAAGTAAATATGATTTTTGAAATTTAAAAGTTAAACAAAGTTTTGATCAATACCTCTTGAAGCTTCATTTTTCGGTTGACAGATTGAGGAAATTGTACAACACCATCGATTTCCTGCATGTTTCTCCTGGCGTGAAGGTCAGAGCGCAGGTGCCTGTTGTAGAGTACGCGTGAAGCCAGATTTCTACCACAAGGACTGCACCAATATCCTGAGCTTATATCAGCACGTGCTCCGGGTACCCATTTTCCTCTAGTATGTCCCAGCGGTGGTTGGTCTATATCCATTTTGTGCTCCATCAACTCTATATCCTGGAAGCAAATAACGGAAAGAATTATTGTTATACTGAAACAGGATTGTTAATTTTCGTCTACCTGGTAGAAAATCCTCAAATTTTATAAAACACTTACATCCATAGAATTACTTTCGGTAGGCTTCCACTTGCCACCAGTGTGCGACGGCGGAGGATGATGATGATGATTATGTTCATTTTCATCTTCATTTGTAATTTCTATATCATCTTCATGAATATCATGTGATATGGTTTGTGATATGCTGCCTGGTTTCCACTTTCCCCCCGTGTGACTAACAGGAGGATAGCTACGATCTTCATCATCTGATTCCGAGAATGATTCATCGTCTTCTATATAATCTTCCCCACTCTCTTCCTCCATTTCCTCCTCCTGCTGAAAGTCGAAATCTTCAAATCTACTCAGACTCGAGTTCGAAGTGTCCTTATTGACAGGATTTACCACCAAATCAACCAAAAGGGAATCATCCAACCAACTTTGATGATCTGGGTCTAATCTTTGCGAATCATTCCGTTTACTATCCAGCTGCTTGGAAATGACACTCTCCAATGAATCTTGTTTTCCATGAAACTCAGATGCTTCTATTTTTCCTGAGGAAACCAGGCATATTTTGACAGAAGTTGATGGTTTACTGGTTGAGACAATATCGGGAAATCCGACCAGTGATGGAATTCCAAGATGATCTGTCGGATCATCAAGATCAGTTACGACTGGCAGAAGATTGTGTAATTTATCCTTTGAAGAGTCTTCCGGACTTTTGTCCTTTTGATTCTTCTTTTTACGATCCTCATTTCTTCCGGATTTTCTTGAACGATCACTTGAGGTCATTCGACGTGAATTTGATTTCGAACTGCTTTGAAGCTCCAGAGAACTGAAGAAAGCGTCGGCGTTTAAAATTTCTGGATAGGATACTGTCGTTGGAGTTGCAGGTGCATCATGAGATTCTGTTTTAACACGACATCCGGATTGTCGGTGACGAACGTAATTCTCCAAACCATGGATTGTGGAATTGCACTTAATGCAAAAGTGTGTGTCGTCATCGTCTTCATCGTATGCCTCCATCATTTATTTTTCGAAGAAAATATTATTGTCCCTTTTCTGAAAAGAAAATACATCTATTTTATTATTTATTTATTTAAATTTATTATTTATTTATTTATTATTTTATTATTATTCTTCAAAACATTCATTCAAGCATTTTTAAGATTCAACAACTTATAAGAATATTATTATAAAACATTAAGATATGAATCACTTCAAGTCTTCGACTCGGAGTAATTGATATCTTCGTGTTTTATACACGGAGAGAAATGTGTTACGAATAACGCTAGAGACATTTTGATTCGCTTTTCGCATAGACGTCTGTACCTAATTTTGCAAAGGCCGGTGCTAACTTTGCACAGCTTTTTTCCACTTGTGCCACAGTTGCTCAAATCCATGAAAAATCAGCATGGATTTCTTGCAACTTTCGCATGGTGGTGTGTATGCGCTTTTAGTACGGCCTGCTCATGCGCTAAGAGCAACAGATTTCTCTCCGTGTAAAAATATAAATTTCCATATAAAATTTTTCAAAAAAAAGTTAAATATGTATTAGGTATTTACAAAAATTATAATAAAATTCGTTGTACGAATTCAATTCACAGGAAATGAAAAGTGTTGTTTTAACCCGAATTCAGGTTAAAACAACACTTTTCATTTCCTGTGTTATTTTCATAAATAATAAAATTCTTCACAGGGTTTCAATTATTTTTAATACAATTTTCAATAAATTTCTCGAAAATTGAAATTATCTTCAAAAATTATTTGTAAGGATTAAATTACATTTCACACATAATTAAATTCTTGGCTGAAATTCAAAAATTTTCAAAATTTACTACTTTAATTAAAGTTCTCAAAAGAATTTAATTATTTAAATACAATGTAATAAAATTCGTTGCAGAAACTCAATTATTTTTACAAATAATACAATATTTCACATGAATTCAATTATTTAAAAAAAAATTGATAAAATTTGTTGTAAAAATTTCATTATTTTCATAAATAATTATAAAATTTTCCTGAGGATTTAAATTATTTATAATACAATTTAAAGAAAATTCCAAGAAAAATAGAATTATTTTCTTAAATTTTATGCAAGAATTTAGTTACATTTCACGAATATAATGAAATTGAGCGTCTGGATCGAATAATCCGCTCTCCGCTCGACTGTATGCTTACAAGCCAGTCAAACATACCAAAATGGTCTAGAAATTGCAATTCAAAATTTTAATTTTTAAAACATACATTCTTGTAGGAAATTGAATGACGCATCTTTTTTTCCTTTAAAATTTTTTTGTAAAACAAATATTTTTGAAGATAATGACCAAAAACTGAAAATTTTAAACTTATGAAATTAATTAAATTTTAAAACATAAATCATCATATCTTTGGTAATTATTATTGGATTTAAATGAAATTTGGCATACACCTTCTTTTACGTTAAGAGAAGGCAACGACAAAATCAAAAATTAAAAAATCATCAATTGTTTAACAATTTTGCTTTGTTAATTAAGAGAGGTTAGAAATTCTACTTTCTCAACTTTGCTGATAAAAAGTCTGCGGGGAATTTTATAATTCAGAAAACTTCCAGTGAGACATTTGTTTATTAGCATTCAAAGAAGTTTTTTGCAAAATTTCAAAAAGATTTGTTAAAAACTAACGAAAATATGAATAAATTACAAAAATGCGCTCGGCGTTAAACATAGCCACGTCAACCCTAATTTTTAGACCATTTTGGTATGTTTGACTGGCTTGTAAGCATACAGTCGAGCGGAGAGCGGATTATTCGATCCAGACGCTCAATTCTTCGTTGATAGTAAAATATTTTCAAAATCTACTATTTAAACAAAAATTCTCAAAAGAATTCAATTATTTAAAAAAAATGTAATAAAATTCGTTGCAGGAATTCAATTATTTTCGTAAATAATAAGATTCTTTGCATTATTTCAATTATTTAAAAAAAATTTATTTAAATTCATTGCAAGAATTCAATTACTTTTATAAATTAATAAAATTTTGCACCAATCCAACTATTTTCAAAAATTTTATTAAAATTCTTCGAAAGAATTCAGTTATCAATTATTTTTAAAAATTCATGCTTGAATGCTTTTAATATTCAATTATTATCTAAAATTTTAATTGATATTCCTTTTTAAAACAATTTTTATTGAAAAATTCTACGAGAATTCAATAATTTAAATGGAAAAAATAAATAATTTATTGAATAAATGAATGTTTCTCCAAATTTGAATTTTCATAAAGAATTTTATCGACAAATTTGAATTGTTTCGAGGAATTCAATTTAAATTGTATTAAAAATAATTGAAATTCTATTATGAATTTTATTATTTATGAAAATAATTGAATTTTTGTAAAAATGTTATTATTTATGAAAATAATTGAATTATTGCGAAGAAATTTTAAAAAAATTTGTAAATAGTTTAATTTTTGTGAAATTTTTATTATTTATGAAAATAATGTAATGTTTGCTTAGAATTTTATCAACATTTTTTTTAAATAATTGAATTCTTTAAAAAAGTTTTTTTAAAATAGTAGATATTGAAAATCATTGAATTGAAATAAATTTTTTGAAAATAATTGAAATTTTGCAATGAATTTTATTAAAATTTTTGGAAATAATTGAAATTCGGAAAAGAATTTTATTATCTTTAAAGATACTTGAATTTTGACGAGAATTTTTAAAAATTTTTAAACATACTTGAATTTCTGCGAAAAATTTTATTACTTTTGAAAATAATCGAATTTTTGCAATCATTTGTAACTTCTCCAAAAGTCAATTTTTTCTAGTTACTTTAATAAAAATTCCTGACTTTTCCCTGAATTCCTTGATTTCCCTGACCTGTGGCAACCCTGTATATGTAAAAAACAGGAAATTACATAGTACGATTATAATTACTATAAACAATAATTAGAATATTAAAAAAATCGACATTTAAATTTTCAAAATTTGTTCAAATTCGCTTAAAATTTCCTACTCAGAGGTTTACGGAGTCGCTGAATACGAATCTAAAGTTAGATTTTTAAAATTTTGAAAATTCAAAATGGCGGATCCAATATGGCGGAAATTTTTTTGAAAATAGCTTAATTTGTCGTGAAACTTGTGACTCGGGGGTTTTTAAAGTCGTCATTTTGAATTTTGAAAATTTGACTTCAAATTCGTAATCAGCGGACCCGAAAACCCCCGAGTAACAAATATTAAATGCGAATTTGATCAATTAAAAAAAAATGTCCGCCATATTGGATCCGACATTTTGAATTTTGAAAATCTGATTTCAGATTCATAATCAGGTACCCCAGAAACCCCCCGAATAACAAGTTTCAACAAAAACCACCAGCTGGGTTTCCCTGGGGCATGAAAGGGTTAAGCGCAGAGGGATCCGTGAAATTTTAAACCATCTAAATTAATTTTATTTATGGGTGGTCAATTTTTTTCTCACAATTTTGAATTATGAAAATTTTAATATATTATTTGAAAAATTATTATAACAACAATAATTAATTAGTTAATACTTTTTTTAAGTAAAATTCAAAGTTTTCAAAACATTGAAATTTGAACTTCTTTTGTAATTTTGATTATTACTAATACTAATACTGATACTAAAAAGAATCAACTCTATAAATTTACAGAAATTTAAATTTTTTCAAAAACTTATTTTATTGAAGAAAAAAAAATTGTACAACAATTAAAAGTTACTTTTAATTATTTTCAAAATTTTATTTTTTGAAAAAATTTTGAAAATAATCAAAAGTAATTTTTTTCAAAAAGTAATAAAAGATCCTAAATAAATTCAGGAATAATTCTTGAACAAAATTTTCCCGTGCAGAAAGAATCTTTTTACTTATCCATAAATTTTAATTGATTCAAAATAAAGTAAAGAAGCCAGATCATGTCACCGCTTTAAATACGTTAAAATTTTAACTGATTTAGATTCAGAGAGAATATTTTATTCTATAAAAGGACTAATATTACTCTAAATTTCTTCACTATAGAACAATACTTTTAGGGGTAGTACACATTGGCCGCAGTACAACCCGAGGTCGAGGAGAAAGCAAAGGGCTTGTAACATTTAAAAGTTCAAAAATTATCATATATAGTGCAAAATTATTTCGACTTATCCTTTTTTGAATAAATTGAAATGATTCATTACACCCTGGTCTCCCCTATAAGTGCGCACGATTTAGTGGCGAATCATAAATCGCCCCTTTGAATGCATCTCCTTTTAAACTACGTCACGCTATTTTGGAACCATTTTGGACCTAGCTCTCCCCTTGCGACACCTTCTGTTACATACGAATGGTCCTATTTTCCAAACAAATATATAGCTTTTTTCATTTATTTTAGTATTGTACATAAAAAAGTTTCCAAAAGATACTTTAGACAGAATTTGCGAAAATCTTCATGAAACACATTTTCTATACATTTTTTAGGAATAATATATGAGAAGAGAATATACGAAAAGGTTCTCAACCAATTTTTAACAGCTTTTTTAGGGTAATTTCTCCTTCTCCCAAAAGACACTTGTGTGTGTGTGTGATGCAGGTTTTAAATTAAGGTGTTATATAAAAATACGAGTACTTTTTTTGAAGGGATTATGTAAAAATGGATGTTCTTACAGTATAACAGTGAACTAGTGGGGTTCATACCGCATTTTGTCCTTTTGTTCCAAGAACTCTTAGCGTCGCGTTGCATTGTGTATTGTGGCAGCTGGAAATAATTTATGCACAAATTATCTTATGAAAAGTATATGGTAAATGGCAAAAATTGAATAAAAATAATATTATAAATAATAACGTCACTTTAATGACGAAGAGTTCAGTAAATAATTCAATTGATTTTAGAATATAATTTTAGTTAAAGAATTAATTATAATTTATTCTATTACTGTAATAATTTCTATAAAAGAAGGAATACGGTTGTGTCATTACATAATTAGGGTTTTTTAATGAAAAATTTCGATTCTTTGGCCTAAACCTCAAAACAAGAATAATTAGGGTTGCTACGCAACCTGGAAACCTGGAAAACCTGCAAATGTCAGGGGATTTTATAAACCTTGAAAAAACCTGGAAAAGTCAGGGAATTTTGATCGAAATCCTAAAAAATTGTTCTTTTTTAAAGTTTATTCTTGAAATCTAATTTCACTTAAATATTTCAAAATTAATTCAATTTTAAAAAAATTGAGTTTACAATTTTCATAAGTAGATGAATTTCAAAAGATTTTAATTTAAAATTTTCAAAAACTTGGAATTTAAATGAATTTAATTAGAATCATAAAAAAACTTAGTTTTAAAAAAAAAATTTAAAACTAAAATTCTTCTGAAATTAGTTAAACTTTTTAATATATATTTAACTAGTTTTAGTAACAATAATGGATTTATAGAAGAATTTTAGTTAAAAACACTAAAACAAATTAAATTTTGAAGCAATTAGGAATGATTACAGAAGTTCAATTATTTTCAAAAGTATAGTAAAATTCTTTTCAGAAATTCAATTATTTTCAAACATTTTAATAAAATTATTGGCAAAATTTTAATTATTTTCAAAAACTTTCCTCAATTTACTGATTTTTAATATTTACTTTACTTTAATTAAAATTACTAAAAGAATTCAATTAGTTAAAAAAATTTTAATAAGATTCTATACGCAAACATTTAATTATTTTCATAAATAATAAAAATTTCCCAGGAATTCAATTATTTACAAATTATTTTCATATTTCATTCAATTATTATTTTCATAAATAATAACATTTTTTAGAGGGATTCAATTATTTTTATAAATAATAAAACTCAATGCTGAATTAAAATTATTTTTAATAAAATTTTAATGTAATTCCTCAAAAAATGTTATTATTCCTTAAAATTTTATTAAAATTTATCAAAGGAATTTAATTATCTTAAAAAGCTTTGCTACAATTTATTTATTAGAATTTAAGTATTATTTTCAATAAATTTTTAATTAAATTTCTATAAAGAATAAAATGATTTTAAAAAATTTGAATGAAATTCTTTGCGTAACAATTCAATTTTTTTCAAAATAATTTTAATAAAATTCTTCACAGAAATTCAATAAATTATATGTTTCAAAATTAACAAATATTCTCGTCAAAATTTCAATTATCTTTATGAATAATAGAATTTTTCTCCAAAATTCAATTATTTTTAAAACTTTTAATAAAATTCTTGGCAAAATTTCAATTATTTTTAATACAATTTTCATCAAAATTTTTCGAAAAATGCAATTATTCTTAAAAAGTTTATTAAAATTTGTCAAGAGAATTCAATTATTTAAAAATTTGTTGATAAGATTCTTTATGAAAATTCAATTTTAAGAAAGATTCACTTGTTTGATAAAATATTTATTGTTATAGTTAAATAATTGAATTCTAGTGAAAATTTCGTAAAATCAAATGTAATTATTCTTGAAAATTTGATTAAAATTCGTCAAAAAAATTCAAATATTTAAACATTTGTTGATAAAATTCTTTATGAGAAGTCAATTTTTAAAAAACATTCAATTACTCAATAAATTTTTTTTGTACTTGTTTAAATAATTCAATTTTAGTAGAATTTTTCTAATAAAAATTTATTTAAAAATAAATTTCAGTTCCAATTTTAGATAATAATTGAATTTTGAAAAAGTTTAATTGAATTTTTTTTTTTTTTGGAAATTATTTCAAGTTTTTATTCTCTAAATATTTAATTGAATAATTTTCGAATAATCAAAATTTCGTAAAATTGGGTTGTAAACAAATGAATTTGAAAATATTCTAGGAACTTTTGCAAAAATTATTAAAAATAATAATTTACAAATTGTTTATTTATTTCTTTCAAAGAATTTTAATAAAATTTTCGAAATTAATTACATTTTTCGAAGAATTTACTTTAAATTGTATTAAAAATAATTGAAATCCTGTGTAGTATTTTATTATTTATGAAAATAATTGAATTCTTGCAACGAATTTTTATAACATTTCTTTTAAATAATCAAAATCCTGTGAAGAGTTTGATTATTTAAGAAAATAATTGAATTCTTGCAAACGAATATTACATTTTCTTAAATAATAAAAATTTCACAGAAATTTAACTATTTACAAATTTTTTTAAAATTTCTTCGCAATAATTCAATTATTTTCATAAATAATAACATTTTTTTAAAAAAATTCAATTATTTTCATGAATAATAAAATTCATAATAGAATTTCAATTATTTTTAATACAATTTTAATTGAATTCCTCGAAAAATTTAATTATTCTTAAAAATTTTATTGAAATTCCTCGAAAAATTCAAATTTGTCGATAAAATTGTTTATGAAAATTCAAATTTGGAGAAACATTCATTTATTCAATAAATTATTTATTTTTCCATTTAAATTATTGAATTCTCGTAGAATTTTTCAATAAAAATTGTTTTAAAAAGGAATATCAATTAAAATTTTAGATAATAATTGAATATTAAAAGCATTCAAGCATGAATTTTTAAAAATAATTGATAACTGAATTCTTTCGAAGAATTTTAACAAAATTTTTGAAAATAGTTGGATTTTTCGAATAATTCACTTAAAATTGTATTAAAAATAATTGAAGAAAAATAATGTTTTTAATAAAAAAAAGTAATGAAAAAGTACTTTTTGTTTTAAAAACCTGGAAAAATTCCGTTTTTCAACCTGAAAAACCTGGAAGAGTCGTGGAATTTCAAAAAAGCAAAAGCGTAGCAACCCTGATAATGTGACAGTATTTTTAAGCCTTTATCATGTACAATTGGCAAACTAAAGAGAAGAAACGGTTGAGAACCTTTTCGTGCTCACTGAGCGCTTAGAGCATGAACGTCAAAAACACCCCTGGTCACCCTACCCACTGAACACGTTCTTTAGTTGTTTTGTAACATAAAAAGACCGCCTTGCAAATCCTCCAGCGTGGCTTCATATTTAATATTTCTACTAAACTTCCTTGATTTAAGCCATGTACAAAAATTTCATGCTTACATGGGTAAGAAAATTTAGCAATTAATAAAACTTAATATTATAACCATATGGCAATTAATATATCACTGAATATTAAAAGCCCCAATACGTATGTTAAATATATTGGCAATATTGATGCGCAAGGAATGAAAGTGGACGCCAAATGTTGCTCATTGCCACTATATCTTTGGCTATGGAGCTCGTCTGGTTCGGGTGGTCAGATGTCCCAAATTGACATTAAACATTGCTCCTTTCTAACGGGGACAAATACGGCGTCAGACCGCGCAAAATGAGCCGTCAGACTTCCCGATTCGATGGTTCACTTAAGTACCACAATTAGTTCTGCACAGGACTCCCTTGGGCCGCCTCACCTCCCACTCTTCTTCTCTTTGTGTGAGAGACTAAAATATGTTATTTTACGTCAAAATGCACTGGGATCGTATTTTTTTGCTGACTGGTCTTTGTGTTAACTTTAACTTTTTAAGAGCGAGTCGTTTACGATTTTTAGGGGTAAAAACCAACCCTGAAATAGTAGGTGACAAAATATATAATTTTCAGGTAAATATAACAATTTAATAAATAATAGGGTAAAGGGCCCCAAGGTGTGCAGTAGGGTGTCCGTTATTTTCCAAGTCATCTATTTTCATTTGGGTATCCTCAAAATCGTTTCTTTTTGACCTAAAAACAATTCTAGAAACTAGAAACAATTTTTACGATGCCGTTTAACCCTGCCTAAATAACAATACTTTTCCCAATTAATTAACAAGGGATTTTTGCACTTTTTAGAAAATAATTTTTATTTCGTTTATAATATATACTCTTTGATTAACCAACAATGCTTGATTTTGCTTCTATTATGATTCCTTTAGACAGAGAAATTTTTATATTATCGCCAAAAATTTATTTCACAAGTTTTAAAAAGGTCAATTTCATTTTTAATGATTCTTCTGATTATTTTGCTAAATCTACTTATTAATTCATTTTTATTCGGTATTTCATTGAAAGTTTCTTGTTTTATGCATCCAATTGGACCATAACAATAATTTCAATTCATAAACTATCCAAGAATCACACACAGTAGACTACATCCATTTCAAATCAGGCAGGTCGACTAACTTCATGTTATAGAAAAAAAATTGTTTTGCTTGTCATTTTTTTTCTTTTAAGTATAATTTAATTTTCTTTCTTGGGTCTTGTAGATGGACTTGTCCTCTTCATAATCCAGTTTGAAATTTGAAAAAATATTTAAAATCAATATAAATTAATAATATTTTTTTAAATAATTGAATTTTGAACAAGAATTTTATTATTTTTAAAAATAATTAAAATTTTTACGAGAATTTTTAATAATTTTTAAATATAATTCAATTTCTGCGAAGAATTTTATTATTTTTGAAAATAATTGAATGTCGGAGAAAAATTTTATTATTTTTGAAAATAATTGGAATTTTTACGAGAATTTTTAATAATTTTTAAGTATAATTGAATTTCTGCGAAGAATTTTTTTATTTCTAAAAATACCTAATTGAAATTTTTATGAGAATTTTTTTAAATTTTCTTACACAATTGAATTCTTTCGACGAATTTTAATAAATTTTTTGAGAATAATTGCATTTTTCGAGGAATTCGATCAAAAATGTATTAAGAATAATTGAAGTTTTACGTTTTGAAATTAATTGAATTTCGGTATGCGTTGAATTTTATGAATTCTTTTAGGAATTTTTATTAAAGTAGTAGATATATTAAAAATCATTGAAATGAGGAAAGTTTTTGAAAATAATTAAAATTTTGCTCAGAATTTTATTAATTAATAATTAATAATTAATAATATTAATAATTGAATTTGTGAGAAGAATTTTACTACTTTTGAAAACAATTGAATTTCTGCAATTATTTCTAATTGCTTCAAAATTCAATTTGTTTTAGTGTTTTTAGCTAAAATTCTTCTATAAATCCATTATTTTTAATAAAACTAGTTAAATATATATTAAAAAATTTAACTAATTTCAGAAGAATTTTAATTCAAAAAATTTTTTTTAAATCTAAGTTTTTTTATATATTTCTAATTAAATTCATTTAAAATTGAAATTTTACAAAATTTTAAATGAAAATCTTTTAAAGTTCATCTATTTATGAAAATTGTAAACGCAATTCTTTTAAAATTGAATTAATTTTAAAATATTTAAGTGAAATTAGTTTTTCAAGAATAAACACAATAAGTTTATCAACAATTTTCCAGGATTTAGATCAAAATTCCCTGACTTTTCCAGGTTTTTTCAAGGTTTATAAAATTCCCTAAATTTTACAGGTTTTCAAGGTTTCCAGGATGCGTGGCAACCCTACTGTTACAGTTAATAGTTTAAAAGTTCTAAACTTTGTGCGGTAATTTTGTTTACATAAAATACAATAATATTATAAATGAATACCTATAAAATTGTGTGTTATACAATTTTTTGATAACTTTTCAAAAATGTTGTCCTTATAAGCAAAAAACAAAGTTTACAACTATTGATTCTGTTATTATAAGCCAAAAGCAATGCATTTCAAATAAAATTACCTTAAATTGATTTTTGCAACTATTTTTTTTAATTTTTCTGTGAATTTTTTATTGGTACCCACCTTGGGGCCACTTTTTTTTAAAGCAAAATTTCAGCTGATTTTCCAAAGTCGTCTAAGTTTTATTTTCCTTAGTAAAATAAAAAGAAAATTTCTAAAAAGTTAGCTAAGGAGATACAGTTTCAGGACATATATTATTAATTATTTTATATAATACCGTTTAGGAATTAGTCTTTCAAAAGATGTGTGGACACCTTGAAGCCCCTTAGGTACCCTAATAAATTAAATAATAAATATTTTTTATGAAATTTTTGTATATATGACATTTAATTTGTCAGTTGCAAATAGTCAAAGTGATACCACGTTATACCAAGTTCTTGATTTCGAAAAAAAAAACTTCATATATAATTTTTACCCCTTGGTAAGAGTGAGGCAGATTAATGATAATTTCCGCGCAAAGTGGTATTGCATAAAAATAAAACTCAGGATGATGATCTTTTGATGTCAACATGATTGAAGATTCTTTTCTTAAATAAAATTAGTTTCTGATAGATTTCACAGCGGTTCACTCCGTCGAACTTAATGAGATTTTAGTTTACACCATTAAGTGCCAGGCTATAATAATTTAGCGACTTTAATAAGTATATGGGCAAATCTATAGAACCGGAACGATTTCATGTTACTCTTGAATTAAACTATTGGCTGAATCCAATTCAAATCAGGTAAACCAACTAACTTCAAGCAGTAGATTTACCTACTTTTGCAAATATGTTATTCTATATGAAAAAATAAAGAGATATGTAGTTTTTTATGAAAAAATTTCTTTTGATATTTTTCTTTTATTCTTGAAAAAATTTATTTTTAACAAAGTTATGCACATTTGAACGTTGAGAAGTAAAATTTGTTTACTCATGAGTATAATTGAATTTTTTCCTTAGGTCATGTTGGTGGGTTTGTCCTCTTTAAAATCACGTTTGGAATTTGTAAAAATAAAGTAATTAGAAAAATGCGGGTTGATTTTTTTAAAATTAATGACAGTTTTCCTGAGGATGTCAAATTGGGATAAATAAAACTTATTAAAATTGTTGCGATTCAACTTTTTGATGCTATAATGGTCTAAATTTAAAAATCTTAGAAAAACTGTGAGGATGTCAACTTTCTCAAAAACACTATGTATAATCATAAACCTATCTTTAGTTTAAACACTGATTTATTGCCTCAAAGTTAGAAGATTTACTTAAATAGTTAAATACATTTAGTTAAACTTTTTGTAACTGTTATTCAAATTTTTTTAAACAAATAATAGTTGCCACGAACTAACATTTTTACAGTGGGCCTAGAATTACATTATGAGTTTTGCAATTATTTGAACTAAATGTGCCTATACGAATAATAATGAAACTTCAAAAATCATCATTTTAACAATTTTCTATTCATATACAGTACATACCTATAGAATGTTGCAGTTCATTCCCAACTTTGCAATTTATGGAGCTTATAACAATAAGTAAAAAAGGGAAATAAAAAACAGTACTTAAAATCGTAATTAATTACTTAAAATTTTACCATTGTGAAACTTGTACGTATTCATACAGATCTAATTGCACCAGTCTGAAACAACATTTTTTATTTTAAGTGTTGTCCGTCGAGCGAATCCTGATGGGAAAATTCTCGACGAAATCGACAATAATATCGTCAAAATAACAATTAAAACAGTGAGTCTTATAATTTCACCTCATTTCTTTTATGAAAGGATTCAAAAAAACAAATGACACCTACTTGCTCGATGTTTGTGATTATAAGCCATATGTAAATGATTCTTGATGAAACTTTGAAGGATGCGCAGTAGTTTTTTTAGGGCATTTATAGTTGCGCAGTTGATTTTACACTGTGAGGACAATGAAGTATTATAAGATTGCTTTACTATTTTATTAATTTTATTCATCATACAGAAAAATAAAAATTCAGATTTTGAACTGAGTATACTGTTAATAATCAGATTCCAACTTGCACCGAGGGATTGAAAATTATATATTAGTTTCAATATCAAAAAGTATGTGAATACTTTCAATTTATTGGATTGATTAAAATCCTTTCATCCAATGAAATGCAAGCATTACTTTGCGTAATTGAAACAAAAACGTTTTAATCTTTTTGGTGTAAGGCGATTTTGAACAGTGAATAAAACAATGTGAATAATTTCTATTGCCGAAGGGATGAATATTTAATTTTAGATTTCTTTTTTGATTCACTATTTGTTGCAAAAATTCACCAGCCGAGAAAAGTTTTTAGGATGTAACTTAATTTTATAGGCAAGCGATTTCTGACAAAAGTGTTATTTTATTTTTCTTTAAAAAAACGTTTTAATACAGTGACTTTAAGATAAGAATGTAAGCCTACTTTATTATACAAATTTCATTTAGGGTCATAAAGTAAATGTAAATCGTCACATTTTTTACATACAAAAAAAAATTTTTTTCCACACTTGGTCACACACAGCTTGACACACCCCCCCACCCCTAGAAGTTTGACGTAGTTTGTAAATGACCCCATTTGAGATTGTCTATTTCTAGACAATTTTTAATTTTCATGTCCGCCATATTGGATCCGCCATTTTGAATTTTTAAAAGCTCACAAGCAAATTCAGTAAAAATTCAGTAAAAGAAAAAAATTTTATTTTGACAATTGACAATGCCATACTCTAAGTTACCTCTTAATACATAAAAGATTAAAAATCAAAGTTTCACTGTTTTAGAATTTTGACTCGTATTTGCAAAAAAATAAACTAAAAATTCAAACCAAAATTTATAATTATTCCTGACTAAAGCTATAATAAAAATTGATTTTTACTTTTGTAAATTTAGCTAATAAATAATAATCTGTTCACATTTACCTAAAGAATTTAAATACTTGGGGTAAATACCTGCTTTGTGTGAGTCAATTACAGATCAGCATAATATTTTCCCTAAGTTGATTTTTGATGTTATGTGATGTCTTATAAATCAATTGGTTGATTTACTACACATGTACTACGATTTTTTTTCTGTTTTTTCATCCCTTAATACAATAGTACACTTGAGATAACGATTTCTTTTTTTAGGAAAAATTTCACAATCTTGGGGTAATGTACCTAAACAATCAATTTTATGTGTTTCAGGCTAATTAACATTTTATAGTTCATGATGTCAAACAAATATTAAATTATGTCAACCCAAGTTTATATTGTTTTCGAAGTGTTATGCGAGTCGTAAATGAGAAATATTAATTTCTCTATAAATTGAATCTAATTTTTTATTCTTATTTTATATACTACTAAAGAATTTTCCACATCATTCTACTGTTTAGTAAACTGCTTTACAAATTTTTCTTCATTTAAATGTTTCTATTTAATGTAAAAACTTGTGTTTTCTCTATTAATAGATATACACAGATGGTCTTTTTCAAATTTATAATTGCATCAATATCTTTGCAGACACTTCTTTTAATAAAATTTATTTCTTTTCCTATCCTATTTAATTTTTTTTTATCCTCACACAGTATTTTAAGTAATGAATCTATATTAATAATCGTTGTATTCCGGTAATCTATCCGCAGTTTGAAGTTGTAGTTATTTTTTGCTTTTTTGTTTCTTATCTTTTTAATAATTTTTCTTTTTAAATATTTTTAATTTTAAAATTATTAATGAATTGAAAATCATCGAATTGTTGCAAAGAATTTTATCAAAAAAATTGATAATAATAGAATTCCTTCGAAGAATTTTATTATTTAAGAAAATAATTTAATTCTCGCGAAGAATTTTGTTAAAATTTTTGAAAATTCTAATTCAATTTTTTTTAAGAATTACTTTTAATTTTTTTTAAATAATGAAGTTTCTTTAATAATTTTAATAAAAAATTTTGCAAAAAATTCAATTTTATGAACAATAATTTCTTTCAAGTTTTTAAAATAATCGTGTTTATTGATAATTGCAATTAAACATTTAAATAATTATTGAATTTTATAAAAATTTTAGAATATAACTGAATTCTTTTGAAAAATTTTATAACGAATTAAGAAAAAAAAATTTGAATTCTTTCGTGAAATTTATTTTAAAATAATTAAATTTTGGCAATGAATTTTATTATTATTAACGTAATTGAATTGAGGCCTTAATAAAATTTTCGAAAATAATTGGGTTTTTTCGAAAAATATTATTAAAAATTAAAAAAAATTGAATTCTTTCATAAAATTCTATTCAAATTGTATTAAAAATAATTGGATTTTTGCAAAGAATTTTACTATTTATAAATATAATTGAATTTTTTCTAAGAATTTATTAAAATTTTAGAAAAAAATTGAATTCTATGGAAATATATTATTAGAACGAATTAAGAAAAAAATTTAATTCGTTCGTGAAATTGTTTTGAATATAATTGAATTTTTGCAAAGAATTTTACAATTTATAAATATAATTGAATTGTTTTGAAGGATTTTATAAAATTTTGAAAAATAATAATTGAATTTTTTCAAAATATTATATAACTAACTAAGAAAAAAATTGAATTGCTACGTAAAATTTTTTCAAAAATAATTGAATTTTTGCAAAGATTTTATAACGAATTAAAAAAAATTAAATGTTTACAATGAAGTTTTTTGGAAAATAATTGAATTTTTGCAAAGAATATTACTATTTATAAATATAATTGAATTTTATCGAAAAATTTATTAAAATTTTAGAAAATAATTGAATTCTATTAAAATTTACTATTAGAACAAACTAAGAAAAAATTGAATTCTTTCCTGAAATTTTTTTTGAAAATAATTGAATTTTTGCAAACATTTTATAACGAATTATAAAAAATTGAATTCTTTTATGAAATTTTTTCGAAATAATTGGATTTTTGCAAAATTTCTACTATTGAAAAAAAAATTTAATTGTTTTAAAGGAAATTTTATTAAAATTTTGTTTAAAAATAATTGAATTTTCGCAAATAATTTTACTATATTTAAAAAATAATTTAATTGTTTCGAAGGATTTACTAAAATTTTAGAAAATAATTGTATTCGTTCGTAAAATTTTATTAGAATTTTGTTTAAAAGTAATTTTGCAAAGAATTTTACTATTTATAAAAATAATTGATTTGTTACGAAGAATGTTATTATTTATGAAAATAATTGAATTCTTGCGAAGAATTTTATTAAAATTTTTGAAACTAATAAACAAGAATAATTGATTAGTAAATTAGTTAATAATTGAATTTTTTTAAAGTTTGAATCTAAAATTATTCAGAAATTCATATTTGAAAATAAAAAATCTTGTAATTTGCATAATAACAAATGCGTAGCATTTGCTAGTTTATTTATAATTTTAATTAAATTAAAATTTTAGATAATGAATTTAATTATAATTTTAATTGAATTAAATTTTTAAGTAATGAATTTATTTATAATTTTAATTATTTAAGCTGATGCTCTACTAATTGATCCAGTTAATTTTTTTCCATCTGACGGAATCAAGAAAATTTCGTTATATTTACAGCAGTTTTTCATTTTTGGCTCTTTGAATTTTCATGGGTACAGATCAAGAAAGAAATGTCTACTAAAAGTAGGATTGAAGAAATTAGCAACTTGTTTGAAAGTTGAGATTAATGTAAAGCGACTAATAAATGTGGATATAACCTTGTAGTACTCTCGAAACCATTCAAGGATACTGAAGGATACTAATAAAAGAGAAAATAAACTGTTAACGATTACTCCGAGTTTGTGTGGAATAACCGAAAGATTATTTGGTAACATGCAATCTGTTGGAAGATTACAAGACACCCTGTATAAGCGATAACAACCATGCTTAGTTATGCCAGCCTATCTCTTCATAACCACGTTTTCACGAGCATCTGAGCATCACATTTATAACACGAGTATGTTCATAAATCTCGATAAAAAGCGGCGTCTGCACGAACAAGACTCGAGATGCATCACAGATTGGATCTTTACAAATGCTCAATCGTCGATATGGCGAGAGGCTCGGAAACAAGATCTAAGGGACTTTTTCATTCTCTCATTATTTTTAATAAACAGCAAATGTGCGGCTAGAGGTAAAAACTTTGTTAGAATATCTGAACGCATGGAGGAAGAAAATAAGATGCGAGGAAAAGGACGATTCACTTGGGATCACGAGGACAAAAGGTAAAGACAATCGCATTAGAGCGTCGCAGACGCAGAGTGCGGATAGAGGAGAAGAAGGTTTGGGGGGAAGAGAGATAGAGAGAGAGAGAGAGAGAGAGAAGAGGACTTGAGAGAAGGGTAGCAGGCAAATTGAACTCAATATTCGTGGAATAGAAGGGAAACAAGTTGACGCTTCGTGTACGAGCCGAGGGCAGCAGAAAGATCGGTCGATGCCGCTTGGCCGTTATTCGGACGACGACACTTCGCCTCCCGGTCGTGTAGCTGCCTTCCCCACCCGCATACACCCCCGCTACAATCACCCCTCGCACTTTCGTCCTTTCTGCTCCTTTCCAAAGCCTGCGTGCCGCCGGCGATCGCGCATCTTCTTTTTAAAAAATAGGATGCCAGCTCCTTCGTACGTTCTTTGCTTTTCTTCCTCACGGACAACTTTTTATCCTTTCCAAGATTTCGCTTCCTTTTTCTTATATATACTCTCTTCAGCTACAAACTCTTTACAAATTTCTTCGAGATTCTTTGACTTTTCCAACCACCCTCTCTCTCTCTCGCCCTCTGTCTCCAGTATCGCTTCGTACTTTCAATTGCATATGACACACACACATGAAGAGGCAAATTGATTTTTATTCTAATAATACTGTTTCCATTTTAGTCAAAGGCGAAGCAGGAGATACATATTTCCTCGAAAATTATTTGAATAGGAATTTGGGAATTATATATCGGAATTTTCTGAGTCACGTTTCCCAAAGGTACAAATTGCGTCCTCCTTGGAATTTAGAGCTTACATTCGCAATCAGATCTATTTAGCTCTAATATACAATTCAGCTCTATATCCCTGCAAAGATTCGCCAGCAATATTCCAATAAGTCGTGGAATAAATAAATGTAATGTAACAATTCACTTCCTATTAAATATATTGTTAGTAAAATTCATTTTCTATAAACAAGTCTAGTTATAATAATACAAATCTTTATTTCTATAAGATTATAACTCTAATCAAATAAATGAGCAAATCCATATAAAATATCAACGCTCCTCCATAAACATATTTATATGAAATATCATTCGATTCAACAATAAACAAAACTTGGAATACTTATCAACATGATAAGATGACTGAACGCTTCTCAATCCTATGATTTTTTGAACCTCAAACTGCCTCCTTGGTACAGGAGAGACTATAAGCAATTCCACAAAACATAAAATAATATTCATAGACCTTGTGGAGATTGGTGTTTAGTTGATGGTAAATGTTTGAAACCCCTTTCTATTGATTTTCAAAATAACACAACAATGGGATATATTGTTGATAATATACATGTTGTTCCCTATTGTCAAGTGCTTTTATTTTTAATTTTTATGTTTATTTGATTCTGTAAAAGTTTACATGGAAAATAATTAGTAAAACATGGAGCAAGAAGAAATCAGTTATTCTAAAATATTTATTTAACAATAGTTGTATTAGATGGTATGGTTCAAAAATTAATTAAATGGGCGCGCAAACATTTGTTCTATTTAAAAAGAAAACTACCTCGAGAACTCTAGCCAAGGTTTTCGAGTGTGACCCGTATTTTTCAATATAAACTAAGTATAAACAATCGAATAATGTCATTATCACATTAGGGGAATTTCCCTTTCAAAAGACACAAGGGATATGAGCGTCGATGGCAAATTTCTACAGATTCGTAATAGCCGAATATAACGATCGCTTCAGTAAGAAAGGAAAGTAAATGCAAACATGTTTATAAATCATTTCAGAAAATTAATTCCCGGTGATGAAAAAAGTATCGTCGATTCTTTCGATACTCAATCAATTTGGATGAGCACGCACGGGTTTGAGAGGTATTAAGAACTCTCATATATGAAATCTTCTCTTGAAATACAATAATTAGTTGGCAACGTGATTTCCCCGAGATGGAATGATGGATTAAACTGATACTTCTTTACGTTTCAATACCATAAAAACACATCCAACCAATTGCTATAATTTAGAATTTATTATTAGAAATTTAAATAGTAAACATCTTCAGTAATTAATCACAATTAGATCACATGTGCATCAGTTTTGGTAAATTGTGGAGGAAAATAAACAGAATAAAATATTTACTCTGAATTGATAAGTGCGAGGAAATATGTATATAATTAGTGTCATTTCAGATTTATAGAACAAATGATGACTGGATTTCTATATCTTTGAATGTATATTTTCAATTCGCAAAAATAATCCATTTATGAAGGCACGAGTCACCTGCCCACCAAAGGCATCAGGTGCAATAAGTTTTTCCGACTGTCAAGCGTATAATGAAGGATTAGTCATTGCCGATCGTCGATCAACCTTCCACCACGAGAGCCAATACTTCTAGAACGCTCTCGTTACGTTAACACTCTGGACATTCCATACCAGGATTGAAATACATCAATATGATGAATCCCAAACTGATACATCGTTCTTTCGTCTCACATATACTGTCCACAGCAAACAATTTAAGCTTTTATTTCTGTTTCCTCAACTAATATAACAAGCGATTTTTTCCGAACAGTTGAAGCGATTGTTGTATTCGCCTATTACGAATCTGTAGAAATTTGCCATCGACGCTCATCCTTTGTGGGAAATTCGCCTAATTGTATTGTAATGTGATAATGACATTTAATTAATTTTTGGACCATACCATCTAATACAACTATTGTGTTAAATAAATATTTAAAAATAACTGATTCCTTCTTGCTCCATGTTTTACTTATTATTTTCTATGTAAACTTTTACAGAATCAAATAAACCTAAAAATTAAAAATAAAAGGACTTGACAATAGGGAACAACATTATTAACAATATATCCATTTGGTCTTTCATGTCTTACCAGTATCGTTTTGACGGTATAATACATAGGAATTATCTTCCATTGTTGTGTTATTTTGAAAATCTTTAGAAAGGAGTTTCAAACATTTACCATCAACTAAACACCAATCTCCACAAGGTCTATGAATATTATTTTCTGTAATGTGGAATTTTCTCTCCTGTACCAAGGAGGCAATTTGAGGTTCAAAAAATCAGGATTGAGAAGCGTTCGGTCATCTTATCATCTTATGTTGATAAGTATTCCTCGTTTTGTTTACTATTGAATCGAATGATTACATAAATATTCTATGGATTAGCGTTGATATTTTATATGGGTTCAGTTATTTGCTTCGACGTCTCTTGAGTTAAAGATTTGTATTATTATAACTAGACTTTATGATATGAAGGAAAATGAATTGTTAGTTTAGCAAAACCATCATTATGTTTCGAGACTATTTTTGAAAATCGAAGTGCTTATTGCGAAAAATAAATCTGAAATTATCGAAATTGAAATAGACACGGCGAGTGAGGGCAATGGACCAAGGAGGATGTACGAATCGTCCAAGCCTCGTCCTCATCCACACCCAGGACCCTCTGGATACAAGGCAAGGATGAAAGAAGAGGGTGAGGGCCGAGGGTCCGGGGAATATTGAGCCGCTCCGTTAATGTTTATAACGACGTTAGACGGTGTCCTGGACGTGTGTTGGCGTTCGTACATACACATTCGGTTCACCAGTAAGAGCAACAACAGCAGTTCTAGTACCAGTAGCAGGACAGAAACTGACATAAGTGTAGGAGTGTGTATGTAGAGCACGTACTACGGTTCTCGAGTTCGACGTAGGAGATGGTATGGAGTCATGGGGACCCCCGTCGGGAGGTTTTAGGGTGGATGAAGCAAAGGGGCAGAGTGAGAGAGAGAGAGAGAGACAGACAGAGAGAGCGAGAGGGAAAATGAGAGGAAGATAACGAGAAAGAGAGAGAGAACGTGAGAGAGAGAGCCTCTGTCTAATCGATGCCGCGGCGGTGCGCGCTCGACCCGCTGGCTATTACGCACCTTAATGTCCTCTCTCCCGTTCCCTCTCACCCGCGTGAACTCTACCCCCCGGCATCCCTCGCCACCCAACGACCTCATCCCCATCCTCACATCCACCTCTTCCACTCCGAGAACCGAGGCGGCCATGACACGTGTCAATCTACCGCAGACGCCCGATCGATACGGACGGACCTCGTCTCCTCTGCACTCTGTACCAAGTCACCCCCTCCCCGCCCTGACACTCCCGACATCAACCCCTCATCTGCAGCCTCCTCCACCTTCTCTTTCACCCTTCACCGCTTTCTCCTACTCTTCTATATCTTCCAACGTTCTAACACTGGGTTTCACCCCTAACGACAACGTCTTCGTCCTGATCATCTTCTAAACTCAAATAATTATCAAGTCTGTCTCTTAGAAAAATCCAGAAAGATCATGTTTCGCATCTGTGCAATTATCCACAAATTGTCAAAATTTAATAACTTGATTGTACAATGCGCGACACTCAATATTCTCTCAAGCGAAAATTCGACACTCTTTTACTGAAAAGCTTTTTTGAAGCGTTCGTGATAACTAAGCAGCATTTAGGTAACTTTCAGGAGGCATGTACTTTTTCGCTCTCTAACCAATTTCTCCATTTTTCCCTCCTTGAGAAATTTGATTTCTTGACGCCCTATTAAAGAAGTTCAGTATAGGTATGCTTTAAGTGATTTTTTCAATCTAATGAAAACCCTTTTTGTTCATAGGTTCGGATTTTAGACAAGAATAGCTTTAAGAATATCACAATAAAAATCGTATTAATGGCTCAAGTATGGTATTTGTCTACGAGCTATTCTCCTGTAATGCTCAGCGGATTACGAAGATAAATTAAAACTGATACAAAAAAGCTGAGGATGCATCGTAACCCAAATGTCTGGATTACTTTTTTTTAAAATGAAAGCATGAAAGTTTCTAAGTTTTATTAAAATTAATTATTTTTAGAACATGACTTGTAACGAAACGAATTCTTTTTCGAAAATAGAAAATAGTTTTTAAAATTTTGCTTCCTCATATAGAGGAAGTATTGTAATACGAAAATGTTTCGAATTCGATTTTCTGACATATCTATGTTATTTGACCTCAGGAATTCAAAAATTACATTTTTAAAAAATGTCATTTCGTAGGTATGTGTGTGTAGGGTAGATGCACCAGTTTTGGCCACGCACTTTAAGGAATTCCTTATTTTCAGGACATCTTTTCTTATTCTAACTATAAAAAAATAATAAGTGACTGACACTTGTTAATAGATTAATTATCATTTTTAGTTTCCGAGTGTCCGAGTGGTTTTAATAATAAGACAGAAAAAATGAAGATATTCAGACAAAGATTTCTTTAATGTTACTCCAACGTTTCGAAATCCACAGAATTCCTCTTCAGGGAGTCTAATATATATAAAAAACCAATTAAAAATAAAAAGATGTTAGTTCACAATAAGAAATAAAATAATCAAAATATTGTACAAAAATTCATAAAATAAAATAAAATTATACAAAAAAAAACGTAAAATAAAATGAAACATAAAATAATAAATAATAAACTAAAGAAATCGAAATATTACACAATATTATCAAATAAAAAATAGTACGTAAAATAAAAACAATGCTATAAGTACAAAAATTACAATCTTACCAATTTAGCAGCAGTCAGAACTTAAATTAGTCAAAAATAAATAAAAATTCGTCAGAAAAATAAAAACATCACACCCATACATTGGAGCCATACAGAATCTCATTGGAGTAAAAAGTTTAAAATGTGTTATAGGGTAAACATACCAATTGTCGAGGATGGTTCCTGTTGTCGAGTAAACAAACTTTGAATTTTATTTAAAGATTGTAGCACATTGTAAATGGAAAAAAGTGATAAATATTAATTTTCTTATGCGTTATAAATGTGAAAAAAATATATTAATATTATATACACAAACAAATGAGACATTTTAGACAATATTTTTTGGTTATTACCATGGTAACATCGACAAATGGGACACCCTCGGCAATTGGTACACTTACCCTAAATAAAAATATATAAAAAGCAAAAATAAATTAAAAGTTAATAAAAAGTGAAAATAAATGAATACAATAAATAAATTAAAAATAATTAAATAAATAAACATAAAAGTAAGGTTAAAAACTAAAATAAATAATTATAAATAAAATTTAAACTTACCAAAAAATAAATTAATAATCCATTTTGTAAAAATAGTAAATAATAAAAACACATATAATAAATAGTAAAAACAAACAAAAACAACAGATAAAAGAATAAATATAACAAAACTAATAAATAAAATAAAATTTCAATCGGTTTTTTGAAATTTTACGATGAGACACAAAAAACTGTTTATTTTAAACAGTTTTAATTAAAAGAGTCCAGCTTTTTTTCGTAGTAACTAGATGCTATTTTATATGAGAAAATAATAAAAGAATTGCCCTTAATGACATTGAATCGGAGAAAATTGATATTATAGTTGTCAGAGTTGAGCCCTTTTCGAAATTCATGAAAAAAATATAATCGTTTTAATCATAAAAATATATTAATTAAATGTTTTACTGTCGAGAAACAATTTATTTTTTATTTAATTTTAAAACGTATTAAGTTTTTTTTTAACTCAAAAACAATTCAACATTAGATTAAAAAACAAACAAACTTAGGTTGAAAGTCAAAGGAAAACAAACTTTAATACATTTTTCGCCGCTAAACGTACTTTAGATAAAGTTTTATTTTTAAGAAAACGTCAATGAATATGTAATAATGCAAAAAATGCAAAAAAGTGAAATTTGAAAAAATCCGAGTTGGGCCCTTTTCGAAATTTACGATTCAGTTATTAGGTATAAACATTCAATAAGTTTGTCAAGAACATTAATTATTGTAAAATGACGTTTTTTTAAAAAAATAGACAGTGAAGATAACAGAAGACTAGTAAAATTAATAAACGTATATGGTTGGCCAAAATTGGTGCATTTACCCTAAACATTAGCTTTTCAAAAATATTCCGAGATTATGAAGAGCTTTAGGGATGAATATTTTTTAAATTGTAGATCTCACGTGCGGACATAAAATGAATGTTCCTTGAGATAGATTAATAAAGTTTAACTATATAATTTTCATATTTTTAATTTTGCAAAAAATCGTTTTGTGTCTATAAACTTAAAAAATGTTAGGACACCTATAAATGGGCAATTCTACGTGAGATTTCAGTCGACCTCTTAAAATCGGCCAAAAATATTTTTTTTCTATTCTGTATTGAAAAAAAACAGATACGTATTTTTTTATTATTTTTTTGGAGGCCAAATTTTTGAGTTATGAATTTTCAAAATTTTCGCTTTTTAAATGTAGCTATATTTTTAATGTCAGATAACTCAAAAAATATTGCTTCTTTTCATTTTTTGACAAGAAAAAAAAAGTTTTGTTTTTCTCTCTACTTTTGAATAATCAAAACAAAAAATTTTTTTTTTTCATTTTTTATTAAAAAAATAAAAAAAATTTATAAACAAATTAATTTTTTTTAACTTTGGGTATGATAAATTTTTAATTTTCTTTTTCTAAAACATACCTGGAAATGATAAGAAGGTTTTGCAAAAAGTTTCAGAGTGGGCCTGACAAGTTTGATGGGTCCAAAAAAAAAATTAAGCTGTCCGTGCAGGTCGCACGCACGTGGCACAATGGGATTTTTTTACAATTTATTATTAAAAATTGTCTAGAGCCTACAAATTTTATCGGATTTTGATTATTATTGAATTTTTAGGCTCTAAACAATTTTTAATAATAAATTGTAAAAAAGTCCCATTGTGCCACGTGCGTGTGACCTGCACGGAGAGCTTAATTATTTTTTTGGACCCATCAAATTTGTCAGGCCCACTCTGAAACTTTTTGCAAAATCTTCTTATCATTTCCAGGTATGTTTTAGAAAAAGAAAATTAAAAATTTATCATACCCAAAGTTAAAAAAAATTAATTTGTTTATAAAATTTTTTTATTTTTTTAATAAAAAATGAAAAAAAATTTTTTTTGTTATGATTATTCAAAAGTAGAGAAAAAAACAAAACTTTTTTTCTCTTGTCAAAAAATGAAAAGAAGCAATATTTTTTGAGTTATCTGACATTAAAAATATATCTTCATTTAAAAAACGAAAATTTTGAAAATTCATAACTCAAAAATTTGGCCTCCAAAAAAATAATAAAAAAATACGTATCTGTTTTTTTTCAATACAGAATAGAAAAAAAATATTTTTGGCCGATTTTAAGAGGTCGACTGAAATCTCACGTGGAATTGCCCAAATGTTTTTTTCTAATTTTGTAGAGTTGTTTAAGACACATCTTTTTCAACCCCTTATTGAACATTTTTTGTATATATTAGCCGGAGATATTAAACTTTTAAAAATCTAAAATTTTGGAAAATAAAATCTTTTTAAAATTTTATTAAGAAATGTAGGAGAAACTTTAAAAGTAGCATATCCAACTTGAAGAGCATTGAATAGCGTTTCGATTGACCTATTTTTCAACCTAATTCGATTAGAAATTACGAAATTATTAGTTTTTTAAAAACCAAAAATTGTAAACAAAAAACAATGTCTTATTTTTTAAATTTTTTTTGAAAGTGTGGAAGTAACTTTTAAAGTCTAATAAATAACTTGTAGAACTTTAAAAATATCTTTGATTCACCTATTTTTTTTACCTAATTCGATTAAAAATACGAAATTATTGTTATTTTAAAAACCAAAAATTTTGGAAAATATCATATTCAGAATGTATAGTAAAAATAATCTTATCAGTGTTTCTTGCAATAAAAATTTATTTAATAAATTTATGTAATAAATAAAAATAAAGTAAATTAATCGAAAAAAATTTCCATGAGAAAACAAAGTGTTGATGAAATGAACACAATAAATTCATCTTTAAACTTGGTAGAGGGTTTTCATTTTATATTAAAAAGCCTCTGCGAAGTTTAAAGTTGAAACTTTTGTGTTAATTTCTTAAATACTACCCGAAGATCTTAAAATTTTCCTAAAATTTGGGGTAAATGTAAACACCACTTTAGTAAAGAAATAATCAAGAGAAACGATATCTCAAATATTACTGTATTAAGGGATGAAAAAACGCAATTTTAAAAACAATAGAATTTAAAAATTTGTAACTCAAATTTTTGTTGAATATATTTAAAGAAATCAAATTTTTGAAAAATTACAAATCATTTCAGAAATTAAATTATTTTCAAGAGTGATAAAATTCTTCTCATAAAATTCAATTCTCTTTCAAACTTAAAAAAAATACTCGTCAAAATTCTAATTATCTTTAAAAATAACAAAATTCTTGAACTTTAAAAAGTTCAATTACTTTCAAATCAATTTCAAGTTCACAAAAATAGTACACAAACATTTAATTATTCTCATAAATAATAAAAATTTCTCAGGAATTCAATTGTTTACTAATTTTTTATAAATTCCTTCGCAATAATTCAATTATTTTTATAAATAATAAAAAAAATTCGTAAAAAATAATTAAAAATTGTAGAAAATAATAATTGATTTGAAATGATGAAAATAATTTTGAAAAAGTTACTGTAATAATATAAAACAATGATCACTCCGAGTCTTCGACTCGGAGCAATCGCTATCTTGTTTTATAAAAATATTCTTATAAGTTATTGAATTTGAAATTTTTGAAATTCTTAATTCCTATGGAAAATTAATATTGATTAAATATTTATTTTAAAAAAAAAGTTATTGATGTTTTCGAATAATTTTACAATTAAAGAACAGAACATTTTTTTGAGTAAAATTTTTTCCTTTATTTTCTAAAAATTTAAAAAGTTTCAATTTCATTTTCAATTAAAATTTGTAATTGACAAATAGAATAAAATATGTAATGTTTCTTTTCCAAAAGAAAAAAATGAGTTTCTGAACAATATTTTTATTGAGAAATATAAATTATGCATAAAATGGGTATATTTCCTATTTTTTAATTATAATTTTTTAACAATTAACAATTTTCTCATATTTTTTATAAATGAAAAGGAGAAAAATTTGCATAATTTAGATTAGTCAAACGAAATTTGTTATAGAAAAAAGCATATAATATACAAAATTTATTTTTTTATGTTTCAAAATGCACCGAAATTTTTTAAATTCGTCAATTTTTGGAAAAACTACCATTTTTTTAATAAAAAATGTCAATTTTGAGAAATTTTTGGTTTATATTTTGTTATTACAATTTTTTTCATTTCTTTTTACTTTATTAAAAAATGAATAATACCATTATCTTTCTTACAGAAAAGTGAAGAAACTAAATTCTTTCTTTTATGTAAAATAGAAACCTTTCACAAATGTCTTAAATCTGGGGTACGAAACTACCCCAGTTTTTTCGTTAGAGGGTAAAAAAATAATTTTTAGACTAAATAAATAAAATATTTACTTCAACCATCGTGTTTAGCTGCTAAATGAAAACTTTCTTACCTGACTATTCTTACCCCACTATCTCCAAATTATTATATTTAAGAATTAACTTTATAAATTTTGGCTTTAATTTTGATTGTTCTTTCTCTAAACTTAGACAGAAATAAAGAAAGCATTCTTACGGACCTAGAATTGAATCCTAAGACGTTGTCTTAAAACAGCACCTTAAGCCTCTCAGCCATTCAAGGCAAATGAAAACTTTTACAAAAGTTACGAAGTTATTTTTCATTCTGACACACACCAGAAAAAAGGAGTATAACTTTTCTTACAGGTAATTTTGCCCAATTTACATAAATGGTGGTTGGCTTCAAATGGGCTAAAATTTATTGCCGATAGATTTTACGCCTATTTTGAGGTAAGAATAATTAAATTTTTTTTCAAGTAATTTATAAATTGTCATTGGTTAATAATTAAAAAATAAAGAAAAAAAAATTCTGTTTTATTTCTCACTAATTATTTACCAGAAGGAAAAATTTAATATGTGGTTTATGGGTTATTGTGAGAAATCTTGAACAGTAGATTGCACGTAGTGTCTTTGTCTCAATGTGTTGAGCACAGCTGTCAGCAAAGACAGAAAATGCAATATCTGCGAAAGTTTTTGACTTTCTGTAAACTTTTTTTAATTAATCAGAAAAACATAAGAAATCAATACATCGATATTAAAATAAAAAGAAAGAAATTACCTAAGATAAAATACTTTAGTATAATTAGTCTTGTGTTTGCGTATAAAGATTATAAAAAAATTATTTTCATTAATGCGAGACAAGATGAGGTTGAGACGTTGTGCATTTGACACAAATTAAATATCTGCACTGAGAAAATTTTTTTTAATCCAGAAATACGTAGCTCACCAAAAAAATATGTTTGAATTAAACATATATTATATATTTGAGTTAAACGTAATTTTTATTGAATCAAACTAAATTATGCATTGAATAAAAATTATTGTTTATTTCGAACAGGTAAAAGAATGGCTACATTAGTTTTTCGATGGCAAATGCTAAATTTCCAAAATTATTATTTATCCAATAAACATTGTTTTTTACGAATTCTTTTTTTTAAAAGACATTTTTTTCAAAAAAAAATTGGATAATTTGAGAGTCAACTGTATAATAGTGCAATTTCATATTACGTGTAACTTCATTTTTTGTATTAATTATAACAAACAAATTTCTTCTTAAAAAAGCAAAAAATGTTCATGACATGAATATAATTTTCAAATTGTTTTCCAATCATTGGTTTTCACCATGAAAACCCTATGAAAAATTTGTGTACCTTATAATAAAAAACAAAAAAGTATTTCAAAAACGGCATTTTTTTAATTTTCAAGGTCAAATTTCTCGAAAACCTAGGGTAATGGAACAATTCTGATTACGGATTCGCGATCGGCATGAAAAAACTTATAAGAATCACCCCATCCGGTCTCAAAAATAAAAATGCTGTGTCACTGTGTAATTAAATACTGAACATTTAACTTTAAAGTTTAAAATAACGAAAAATAAAATAAAATATCTTCATAGAAATAATCTTAAAATTTAAATTTTTTCAAAAGTGCATTTAGTTAGTGATCTCTCTCAGAGTGTCTGGGAATTTAGTGCAGTTTTCATGTAGCCAAAAATTTCAAACACTGCACTAAATCCAATCTTCAGTCAATGTCGTTTGATTGTAACTTTCGCCTCAACCTACAAATAGATCTTCATCTGTGGTGTCAATTAGATCTTTATTTTGTTCTTAGACATTTAAATTTTGTTTTCTTTGATATTTCTTAAGTATATAACATTAACATAAAATTTTTTTAATATTATTATTAACTTTATTTACTCTCCGTGCATTATACAGGGTTCGAGACACCATAATTTACTATGATTTTTATTTAAAAAAAATTTTTTTTTAACATAAAAAAAAAAAAAAAAACTTTATTAAAAAAAAATATTTTAATAGAGAAAACTGTCGAGGCCCCGACCAAAACCCTGTTTTAAATAGGGCAAAGTGGGGCATTTTCTACACGGGAAATGGAATGTATTTTCTTTTAGTGTTTTCCTTATATTTTGTGATGCAATTTTGCATTGTTCCAATCACCAGTTGTGAGACAGTGTTGACATCCATCTGGGCAGCATAAAAAATATATTTTTTATGTCGTATACGACTTTGCAGGCATACTGTTTAAATGTTGTTTTGATTTTTTTCTAGTATTTTATTGGGCATGTCAAGTGGAAAAAAGTCAACCTCAACCGATTCAGAAGAAATCAATTTTAATGCTCTTCAATTGTTGAAGCTATTAAATTGTGTTTATTTGATAGTCATATTTTGGCGAATAAATATTATTATTTATTATATAATAATATATATTATTAATATATTTTATTATTTCTACTAAACATAACGTTTTATGTCAAACTTTTTGAATTTTAGCAATTTTTAATAAGTGTCTCACAACTGGACACATTTTTTTTTGTTGACAAAAGCGATGTGCTCGGAAAATTGATCATAACTTTTTTTGAGTCCATCTGAACACTATACTTTCTTGGAATAAAAGTTGCGTATTTAAGTTACTTTTCGAACGGTATATTTTATTTACAATTTCGTTTACCCATTTTCAATTTATGGGTCAAAAACAAAAAGCGTCTCATGCCTAGACACACTCCCCTACTTATGATAAAAGTAAACATCAAAATATTAAATGAATAAAATAATTTTTCATTTCATTTTTTGTTTACATCAACATTCTTTTTATTAAAACAATTTTTTTCGAATTCTACATATATGAAAAAGAAGTAAATACCGGTTTTTTTATTCTTTATTTGATCAAAATCATAGAAGTTATGATTTCTTTAAATTTAACGTCTTCAGGAGCAGCGTCCGTGAGAAAAACTAGCCAGGAACTTGCATGAATCTGTCATGACATATAATTTATTTCTACTAGGAATGCATAGTTTTAGGTTAAAAAAATGAAAACCTTTTACATTTAACGTAAGAAGGAATGTATATACATGCAGTTCTCAACGCTTGTCTTATATTGCATGGCTTTCCGCCAAAGAATTCCCAATAGTGTTACATATTTAAAAGTATTCTTCTTAATACGAGTTTTAATTAAAAATTTAAAGCAACTCAGAAGGGATCCACGACTGTAATGGTAAATTAATGCCAGTGCAGGCAGTCTATACTAATACGAAAGTCAAATTATATAACTAATTTGACTTTTTACTATCGACATGACAGTACTCATGTGGTACTGGTGTTCTCCCTACTTTCAAATCTTCCTTGCTGATGAAGTCAATTATTTACAAAGTTGAGGTAATATTTTATCTTGTTTTAATAATATAATTTAATTTTGTGTTTGTTTTTATTTTTTATTTTTGTAGTGACGTGTCATCAATGCTTTTATGCGTTGAACTTTCTCATACTGAAAAATGATATTGGAAACGAATAGATTAATGTATATAAAGTATACATTTTATCAAAATTTATAAAATTAACCGCTATTTCAATTTATCACAAAAAATTAAAATTTTTTTTTGAAATTTTTTAACACTTTAAAATAATTATTCTATAATAAAAAATTAAGCAATTGGTACATATATTATATTGACGAAGTTCCCCCTTATAACCCAACGATCAATAATGTGCCCATTATTGCCCTAGGGCAATAAAGTACTCATTATTACCCAAGGGCAATAATCACCTTATGTGAAAACCAATGTAAAATCTACACCTAATCTCACGTAATATTATTATAGTAAGATTTGAATTTGAAAAAGAAATAAATATATATCCTTAAACATATGAAAAAAATATAACCTAAAATGATTATTTGTCAAATGTAACAAGAAAAATTAGTTTTCAAAAAAAGTTCTTACTGAATCCTCGTAGGGTACTCGTACTTGCGCTATAATTCCCACGAAATAGGAATTTTCCGAGAGTGATTAGAAGAATTTTTGGTTTTCTTTTATTTTTACTTATTCTAACTTTAAGGGGTCGTCCATAAATTACGTAAGACATTTTTGTGGAGGGGGGGTCTGCTAGATCTTACAAACTCAATGAAATATGTTTATTTATTCTCCTAAATAAACTTGTAGAACGGCGACCCGATTCGTTTATTAATTTTTGAGATATCGTTTGAAGTTGCTAGACGAACGCGAGTTCTTGCGCTAGTCTATCTCCATTACTTGTGACCCGCTGTGTCTGACACGAACAGTGGCATTTCCCTTGCGACAAGCTACTACTTTTGGCCCGACTGTACCTTCGTTCCTATCACTGCTGCGTGCAATAATAATTTACTTTTAATTAGTAACAATTTTAAATGAAACAGTTCTGGAGAATAAGGTAATAATAATACTCCTTAATTGTCTTTATTCAAGTGTATGTTGCTTTACGAATAAAATTTAATCTCCCTAATTTCGGAAGTTTACTGTAATCATCAACTATTTTAACCGAATATACGCACTTGTAGTTAGTTTGTCGAAAAACTTCATTGTTTTCAGCTTTTTCACCGTAAAGTTTAAGATCCAGTAGGCAAAAAATAAATTTACGTTCGAGGAACGTTCCTGAAACATTACATGACTGACGAATTAACATTTTAAAAAAATTTTATGTTCTAAAAACGATTTTAGAATATTACACGTTTTCCAAATGTTAATCTGGCAGAGATGAAGAAATGAAGTATTAGGAATGTTCCTTGAACGTAAATGATTTTTTATGCCCATTGGGGAGTTGCATCTGATGAAGCATTTTTTTAATGAATGTTCAAGAAGATTTTACAAATGTTCTTCACCGGCTGAGACAATTATTTCAAATACAAATAGACTCAAGTTAAGTAACTCTATTGAAATTCGACGCTATCCCTAAGTGGCCCTTTCATTGTGTCCGTTCACATTGCATAGTAGTGGGAATGACTTCCAGTAACGTATTGAGTCCCAAGGGATCAAAGTGTTATACGATGCTTGAGTTGCTTTTCTCGTAGCATTTCATGAGAATGTCAACCTCAAAATCAAATACTCCTTTAATTAATATTTGCATCATATTGTTTATGCTGCACAATGGTTTATAAAAATAAATAGGTAGGACTAATTAATTTATAATTTTTATACCGATTATATCTTTACTTTAAACGCAATATTAAAAACATTTGAAAAATTCCTACCGCTTGCAGGAATCAAACACCTCAAATTAACGCACCAAAGTCTATCAGTCTAACCACACTACCACGCTGACATGGAACCAAAAAATTAAAATGGTTTTTAATTAGGCTAAACTACTGTCCAATAATGTACCATTATTGAGCTTGCTACGTTCCATTACTGGAAATTATAATTTACCATCATAGATATATTTTTTTTAATTTATTGATTGCTAGAATCTTTGTGTAGTTTATTAAAATTTTCAAATGTATATCATATATATTTAACGTAGAATATTATAAGCTTTCGAATGCTATATATTTGTTAATTTTCTGACATTTGTTTTTACAGAAAAATCATGATTTAAATATTTGGTATGTTTTTGAGCCAAGCGCGTGAAGCTGTACCTACCGATAATTAATAATTGACTTTCGATTCGTAAGTAGTAACCCAAAAAAATCTCTTAATACCATGTGGTATTAAAATCCATTAAATTTTTTATAATTTAATATCCGCCATATTGTATCTCAGATTTTGAATTTTTTAAAACTGACTTTAAATTTGTAATCATCGACCCAAAAAACAATTTTATCAAAATCTGTCAAAGCAAATTGGAGAAAACAGTTTTGTCTAGCTAGATTCGAGTTTAAAACCACTCTATTCTTGGGTTTGTTTGAATATAGCAAAACTATTTACTACTTCGTCTATAAAAACTAAAAAATTTGTATTACTATAGTATTATTATATAAAAGCAAACTTTTAAGTATAGATTATTATTAAAAATTCTAATTTTTCTTTAATTGACAAAGAATAAATTAGAAAACTTCGAACATTTCTGAATGCAGAAATGCATAGTACAATAAAGTCCTGAGAATGTTTCTAATTAGTTTAACATTAGATTTGAGATAAACCATGCTTAAGAGTTTCATTTCATTCTCATTAGTTTTGAAGTTAAAGGATTGGGATTCCATTATATCTTTTAAATTAAGAACAATGAGCAGTATTGATATTAATTTTCTAATTGTCCTTACTCACACTGACTTGTAACCATGTTCATTATCAAACAGGATGTATATGTTCGGTTAAATAAAATGACAATTCGGTTAAGTGATAATTTTGTTCAACGTAAGTTTTGTCACATAACAGTTTGACTAAGTGAAAATTCGGTCAAGTGTTAATCTTCTAGATTTTTTATTTTTTAACCCCTTCGTAGTCTGATGAAAAAATCGTTTTTCAGCAAAAAACGGTCCAACAAAAAGTTTCTAAAAAATTTTATTTAGTCACATTTAAGGTTTTTAGAATCACTGAATCCGAATTTAATGTTAGATTTTAAGAATTCAATATGGAGACAAATTTTTTTTTAAATTTAACGTATTAGTCTAAAAATGCTTCCTGATTTCTAAACCCTTTAACATCCAAGCAAAACATACAAAACGTATCAACCAATGAGACACTATTTCTAAGGTTTTCGAGGTAGCTGATTACAAATTTGATGACAAATTGACAATTTGACAGTTGACAGCTGTCAAACAAACTGTCAATTTTTATAAAATGATTTATTTTTTATAAAAATGACTTTCAAAGGGTTTTTAGGGTCACTGATTACGAACTTGAACTTAAATTGACAATTTAACAACTGTCAAAGCAACTGACAATTTTTATAAAAATGATTTTGTTTATATAAAAATGTTCTAAAACGGGTTTCAGATTTAAAATTTGGTGTCCAACTGACAATTTGACAGTTTACAGATGTCAAATCAACTGTCAAATTTTATGAGGATTTATTTTTGATAAAAGTGTTCATAAAAGGGTTTTCGGGGTGGCTGATTACGAATTTAGTATTTTAAACACAACTTGACAGTTGACAGTTAACAGCTTTGACAACTGTCAAAGCAAATGACAACATTTATAGGAAGTAATTTATTTTTTATTAAAATGACATTAAATCCATAATCAGCAACCTCAAAAAGCTTTTTACGGTAGTTTTTATCAAAAACAAAATAACTTCTTATAGAAGTTGACAGTTATTTTGATAGCTGTCAAATTGTGTTGATGACACTAAATTCGTAATCAGCAACCTCAAAAAGCCTTTTACTGTAATTTTTATCAAAAACAAAATTACTTCTTATAAAAGTTGACAGTTTTTTGACAGCTGTCAACTGTCAAATTGTGTTTATCACACTAAATTCGTAATCAGCAACCTTAAAAGCCTTTTACGGTAATTTTAATCAAAAACAAAATTACTTCTTATAAAAGCTGACAGTTATTTTGACAGCTGTCAACTGTCAAATTGTGTAAACAATAAAATTAAAATAAACACTAAATTACACTAAATTAGTGTAGTTTTAGTTTTTAGGTTTAGTTTTTTTTTAGTTTTAGTTTTAGTTACACTAAATTCGTAATCAACGACCCCGAAAATCCTTTTATGGTCTTAGTTATAAAAAAAATTACTTCTAATGATAATTGACTTTTTGTTTGACAGCTGTCAACTGTCAATTTGACATCAAATTCGTAATCAGCGACCTCGGAAACCGTAAGAAACTTTTTGTTAAATTTTTTACTGTTCGGGTAATGTAAGATATTTTTTCTTTGTCTTAGGCACCGTCTCGAATTCCCATGTTTAAATTTTTCCAAATGTTTCAAAATTGGGACCATAATTAAATTCATTGGTTCAAAACACTTTAAATAGTATGCTTAAAAAAATTTGTATGTCACTAGCGTCTGTACATGAGCTATAAGCGACTTTTTAAAACAATTTTTCCTATTTACATAAACATTTGTTATTTGTTTATAATAAAATCTTTGTTTATAGTTTACTTTTATTTTTTTTGTACCTTGATCGAATCTGAAGAAATCAAGTCAAACCCGATTTGAAAATATTAATTTTTAAAAAAATTACAATGGTTTTTTTAAGTGGGACGTGTATGTCCCGCAGGCGTTAAAGGGATAAAAGAAGACGTATAAAAAAATGGTATCTTACATCTTAAAATAAAATATTTTCTAATTTTTACGTTTCAATAGTGATTAAAATATTTTTTCTATTGTAAAATAGTTGGAGATATCAGAATGTTTCTATAGTTAACCTTGAATTTTTTTTCCCAAAAAATATGATGGAAATGTGTAAAGCATTGTTATGAAGATACTTTTAAAATGTTAAATTAAGGTATTTCAGGTAACTAATAAGTAACTATCAAAACATCTAAAATTAAGATACTTCTTATTTTTGCAGTGTAACGAGTTTTAAGCAACTCTGAATAAATTTAAATATTTTTGATTGTCATATTGGATGCAACATTTTCAATTTTTTTAAATCTGACATTAAATTCTTATTCAGTGACCTCTAAAACTCACAAGTAATGCATTTTGATAAAAACGCATCAATTTTTAAAGTTTTCGTCATATTGGGGTTCCGCTATTTCGATTTTTTCAAACCTGACATTAGATTTCAAATCTGCGACCCAAGAACATAAGAATACTCAGTGACATTTATTTCATCATTTGGGAGCAGAATGATGCCAATTTGAGAAAATATCCGTGAACCACTTCCGGAAGTAAATTTTCTTCTGGAATTGCATCTGAACGATTCTCGATTGTTTTATTCTATAAAAACATTTACCCAAAATAAATGAATAGAATGAATCGAGAAACTTAACCAAATATGATAAACCAGGAATTCTTATAATAATTTTCAAGGATTCTACACATGCAACGTGATATAAAAAAGTAAAATGTAGCTAATGTGATCTTTTAAAGCTCTTCCATTGATATTTAAGCATTTAGCTCAATAAAGACGAAAATATATTTCGCGAAAGTTGCAATTTATATTGAAGTCTCCAACAGTGTGGGATTTCAATCGAATCAAAACAATATGTGGAACTCAGGTCTCGCAGTAACGGCTCTGTACTTGATGAAAAAAAGAAATTCCCTGTCGTGTCCTGCACCCTCGTACACTGCTCTCGATCGGCCCGTAAAACTTTTATTCGTCCTAACGAGCGCATTACGCTTATTTATACGACCACGGATCGAGGTTTTCGTGTTTCCTGCCGTAATTTCGCCGTACGATGTATGCTGGAAACTGGCATAGATACACATATACAATTGCTCACATGTATATATGTATACATACTTCAGCTGTAAAAACCAACACTGCAACAATGCCTTTGGTATCTTACAATAAGATATAAGATGGGAAATTGCTATTCTTCCGTCTAAGAATAAGATGTTTTGCAAAATATCTTTTTAATGCCTGTAATATTTACTGCAAGCCAGAAATTGACGCCCAGCTTGCTACTGTTTAATATATTCACCAGTATTGGTGCATTGCTATCTCTACTCTATAAGACAACTGGGGGCATAATCATGCACTTGACCATGTATGTGAACAGGTACAGTGAGATCTTAACATCTAAATCAAAACAATGAGGTCATTAAACTAAGTTTTGAAAAATATAAGTTTTTCAACTCCCTAACTAAGAGAGGAAACTTCCTAACAGCCACGGATATTTCACGATATCCAGATGTTTGTAAGGTTTTTTTTATATTTACATTAAATGTCAAGCTGCGTAAATTTAAAATAGTACATTAAGCAACAGAGATATTAACTATTTCAAATAAATCTATTTAAAATGCAAAATAGAAAATTTGCATTTGCCGAAAACCCATTTTGCATTTTGATTTAAAACAGGGAGCGTCTCGAAAGTTTTAGTTTCGTTTTAGTTTCTGAGTTGACACGAAACTAAATTAACAAAGCGACTTTAGTTTCAAGTCGACACTAAACTAAACAAACAAAGTGATTTTAGTTTCGTGTCGACTCGAAACTAAATTAACGTTTAAATATTAGTTTAGTGTCAGCTTGAAACTGAATTAACTGATTGAATGTGAAATTTCGTGTCGACTCGAAACAAAAAATTGAAAAACATAATTGTTTAGTGTTAATCACAGAAAGTAAGTTACGTAATTAAAGTTAGTTAAGTAACCAGAGTAACTTACGTATGTTACGTAAACAGAGTAAATAACGTAAGTAAAGTAACTGACGTAAAAATAGAACATACGTAAGTTACGTAACTAGAATGTCTTACGTAATTAATGGAACTTACATATGTTACGTAAACAGAGTAATTGAACTTACGTAACTACATTAACTTACGTAATTTATTGTAGTAACGCAATTTACGTAAGTTGTTACGTAATTTGTTATAGTTACGTAACTTACGTAAATTATTGCAAAATTGGTTGTAGTTACGTAACTTAGGTAAGTTGTTCAATTTACATAACTTACGTAAGTTTAATTAGTCACGTAACTTACGTAAGTTTAATTATTTGCGTGAGTTCCATTTACTCTGTTTACGTAACATATGTAAGTTATTCTAATTTCGTAAGTTCGCGTAGTTACGTAAGTTACTTTAATTACGTAAGTTCCATTAATTACGAAAGACATTTTAGTTACGTAACTTGCGTAAGGTCTATTTTTTAAATAAGTAACTTTAGTTACGTTATTTACTCTGTTTACGTAACATACGTAATGTTACGTAAGTTCCATTATTTGCGTAATTTACTCTGGTTACGTAACTTACATTAATTACTTAATTTGCTCGAGTTACGTAAGTCAAGGAAAACAATTTTTCTGTGATTGGCACTAAATAATTATGTTTTTCAATCTTTTGTTTCGAGTCGACACCAAACTTAATTCAATCAGGTAATTTAGTTTCAAGTTAACACTAAACTAATATTTAGACGTTAATTTAGTTACGTGTCGACACGAAACTAATACTTTTGTTTTTGGATTATTCAAGAACTAAAACGAAAGTAATTTTCTATTTAGTTTCGTTTCAGCATTGGTCCCTGATTTAAAATGGTTTTTTTTTATTATTTAGCAATCGAAAATGCAAAATACAAGAAAACTTTTTTTAAATTGTAGCAATTTTTTCTTTTAAAGAGGTTCTCCAGCAAATTCATTTTCTTTGAATTTTTACCAAACTTTGGTAAAATATTCATCTTAGCATGCTAAAAACGGAAATTTTCAGGTTCAAAGAACTTTTAATTTACATAGGATTGCATTTCAAGCATTTGGAAATGAAATATTTTATTTAATTGCTGACAAAGTTTTCTTACAATTTTTTCAAAAAACTAGTTTATTTTATAGAGTCAAATTAATAGAATAATATAAAACAGTTTCAAAAGGGATTACCATGCTCACTTTTTTAAAAGAGCATTTTGACTTTTCTCTTTTGGAGGCATGATTATGAGACTTTTTAAAGGCTTTCAAATTTTAAGTGTTTTGTAATTATATATTCTGATTTAAACTACAATCTTATTTTATGAAAATGTCATAGTTATGTATAAAAATAAAGTTCATTTAAAGAAAATCATTTTATTTTGCAAAACCATTTTGAAAATACGTATTTTCTAATTTTTCATTTGAAATAACTTTTTAAAAACTATTTTATATTTGAAATACTTTTTGAGAAACCATTTAGTATTTAGCATTTCAAATAGGTTTTGAGACCCATTTTTAACATATCTGGGGAAAAAGGCAGACATTTGTTTACTGTGATTTTTGTGACACAAGTGGAGGTTGAGGGCACTTAATCAAATCTTCAATCAATGTCGTTTGATTGTAAATTTCGCCACAACCTACAAATAGTTCCCCACCTGGTGTTAATTAGATCAATTATTTTGTTATCAGAGATTTTTTTATTTGTCTTTCTTTAACAGTATATTACTGTTAGATATCCAATGTTAATGTTTCAATCATTTTTCTCCTGAAATATAAAATAAATGACGCTAATTTTTTGTAAATAACTCTAAAATATGATGCAGAAGGGCAGTGAGGTGCAAAGGTTTTAATATTTTTTAAATTAATTAAAAACACTTTAAATTTAACAGTTGAGATGATCACTTCAAATCTATTTTATATGAGGGTTACTACTTAATAAAAAAAAGAAATTTAAAATTATTTTAAAAAATAACAATATTAAATTTGACTTTCTCAAACTTTTATAGAACCATGCAAGAAAATAAAGAAGTTAAAAATAACAGAATTAACTTTATGACTGAATTGCCCAAATTGATTCTTTAACTCATTTTCATTATTATTTACATTTATTTTTAGACACAAAAGTTTGAAAAATAACCCATAATAAGTGATATTTCTTATATATTCTGTAAAATATTGGAATTGGTCATCTCTTCTGTATGGACAGATTTGAAAAATTTAAAATGGCAGATCCAATATGGCGGACGAAAATAGTAAAAATCTAACAGATTTGCTTCAAATTCATTACTCGAGTGTTCTTTTTGCTTCCTTATTTCAAATCTGAAGTTACATTTAAAAAATTTTAAAAGCTGGACCCAATATAAAGGACGGTTTTTCGTTAAACTAATCAAATTTTTTTTTTTTAAATGCCTACTGTTTTGGATTCGCCATTTTAAATTTGTGAAAATATGACTTCACATTCGTCATTACCGATCCCAAAAACTCCCTAGTAACAAGTTTCACGTTAATTAAATTGATTTTTTCATTTTTTCGTCCACCATATTTGATCCTCCATCTTGAATTTTTAATAACGGACAACGATTTAACAATTTGGACTTCTTTAACACCCTCCTTTTTTTCCCAATTTAAAATTATATTACTATACAATAAAATCTTATATTTTTGATTTGAAAATTGAATTCCTTTTAAAAAATTACTACAAAATCTATTCTATAGAATATTTAAATTACTTTCTTGATATAGATAAAAATATCGGTGTACCCATCCCCCTTAACATTTTTTAGCAAAATTACAATTACTTTGTGTAGGTGAGATCTATGTATAACGCTACCCATGTTAACACCAAAAGTGGTGCAACATGCAATGGATTTTCACCTTGTAAGGACGCGACAGTCTATGTACAATGATATTATACAAAGCCTTACCTGCCTATTATTTTGTCTTATTATAAATTTATCTTTTGACCATTTTTGTTATGTCAGTAATGTAAGCTACCGTTTTGTTCTTCTACCCATATTCATCTCCATGTAGTAAAAAATGAAATAAAAAATTAATAAAGTTGTATTTTTAAAAAGTGATATCTGCTTTAGTATCTCGATGAAATGAAACGATTAACTTCAGTCGACGTGAAAGTTTTTATCGTCCAAGACTCGGCATGACCTACTCCCACTGTGAGACGTTATGACGGTCTACTAATTAAATAATGTGCTTATGTTACTTTTATTTAGGATTCAACTGAAATATAGAGCATTCAGATTTTTAGTTTATAAATTATACGGTACAGAGTAGAGTATGATCTCTAACGTGACACACAGTTCGGGAAGGAATAAATTAGATAATTAGAGTTTGTCTATACAAAGACAGATTATTTACGCACTGAAAATAAAAGTATTGATTCAATAGCGCACATGCTATTGAATTAATTTTTTTGAAGCAATAATTTCTGTATTGGATTAAGTGAATATTAAAATAGAATTAACTATTTCTTATTTCATTCTTTCATTCAATTCTGTCTGTCCACGCTTTGAAGTTAGTTTTTGTGAATGCTTTTGTTTTTTTTCTTTAAAAATAATTGTTTAACAAATCGAAATTATGCAAGTATTTTTTCATGATTTATAATATTATTATATTATATGATATATATGATATATATAATATTATTATATATATGATTTATAATAATATTTGAAATTAGAAAATTAGAAAAATTAAAAAAAACATTTTGATTAACAAATAAATTTAGTTTATTTTATGTTTTTTTTAAACAAATTTCGATTAACTGATCTAAATTATGCAAATTTTTCTCCTTTTTATTTATAAAAAATACTATAAAATTGTTAATTGTCAAAAACTAATGTTGAAAGATGTATTTTAGTTATATTGACCAGAATTATTTGTAGTGAAAATGATATGATGTAAAGAAAGTGTTATTGTTAAAAAATAATGATTAAGGAATAGGAAATATACTCATTTTATGCATAATTTTTATTTCTCAATAACAATATTGTTCACAAACCCATTCTTTTCTTTGGAGAAAAAAACATTTCATATTTCCGTTTCTTAATATTTTTGTAGAAAATTCTCAATTTTCATAAGGAAATAATTTTTGCATCATTTCTATTTTTGAATTACAATTGCTTTAATAAAATTCAAAGTTTTTTAAAAATAAAAGAAAAAAATGTTTATAAATTCTATATTTGTCAATTAAAAATTATAATTAGAAATGAAATTATTATTTCAAAAAAATTTAATTAAATTTTTCTTTTAAAGATTAATTCTTCAAAATTTGTTTGTTAAATGTATGAAAAATTCAGATTTTCAAAGATTTTAATTTGAAACCTTTTGAAAATTCAATTATTCCTAAAAATTCATCCTATAGGTAATGCTTTTCAATTATTATCTAAAATATTAACTGAAATTTATCTTTAACTCCATTTTTATTAGAAAATTCTACGAGAATTCAATTATTTAAAAACCAGAGTAAGTAATTTATTAAATAATTAAATGTTTCTTAAAATTTAATTCTTATAAAGAATTTTATTAATAAATTTTAAAATAATTGAATTCTTTTGACGAATTTTAATCAACATTTTAAGAATAATTACATTTTTTGAGGAATTCGATAAAAATTGTATTAAAAATAATTCGAATTCTGCAATGAGTTTTATTATTTAAGAAAATAGTTGAATTTTAGCAAAGAAATTTATAAAAAATTTGTAAATAATTAAATTCCTGTGAAATTATTATTTTTGAAAATAATTAAATGTTTGCGTAGAATTTTCTTGACATTTTTTTTAACTGAATTCCTTTTGAAAATTTTTATTAAAATAGACATTAAAAATCATTGAATTGAGGAAAATTTCTGAAAATAATTGAAATTTGTCAAGAATTTTATTGACATTTTTGAAAATAATCGAACATTGAAGAAGAATTTTGTTATTTAAAAAGATAATTGTGATTTTAAGGAGAATTTTTTTTTAATTTTGAACAGAATTCAAGTTTGTGAGAAGAATTTTATTAATATGAAAATAATTGAATTTCTGCAATTATTTGTAACTTCTACAAAATTCAATATGTTAAAAATGTTTTTAACTACAATTCTTCTATAAATCCATTACTTTTTAATAATAATTAATTAAATATTTATTGACAAATTGAACTATAATTTCAGAAGAATTTGAATTATTAAATTTTTTTCAAAAATCTAAGTTCATTAACATTTCTAATTGAATTCATTCAAATTAAAATTTTCTGAAATTTCAAATTGTATCCGTTTGAAGTTCATTCATTTATAAAAATTTATTGTAAACGCAACTCTTTTAAAATTGAATTAATTTTGACATATTTAAGTATAAAATTATTCACTTTATAATTTCTAATAGTAATTATTTTATGATAGTTCTTTAAGAATTAAGTTATTTGAAAAGAAACTATTGTCAGAAATAAAAAAAAAATTGGAAAGGTTTTATATATTAGAATTTGTAATAATTTCATATTTTATGAAGCAAACAAAAAAAAACACCAAAATTGGGAATTTTCTTACGAATTCTAAAAATTTAATTAAAGTTAAAAATGTTAGGTATTGTCTTGTTAAATTGCATTTCTTAATAAGAAACTAGGGGAGAGTGGGGCAAAGGCGCTAGGTTTACATTTATCGATGTATATTTTTTTAATTAAGCAATTAATTTATGCGGTCTTTGTTTTTTATTATTCTAAAACTAATCAAAAAGATATTTTAATAGTTGTTATTTAGTATATTATAATTATAAATACATTATTTAATGAAATTTAAAAACAATGCAAAAAATGCCTTATTTGCCCCACACGCTGGGGCAGCGACGTTTTCGCTTATCTTTCTAAAAGAAAGCATTTATAAGCCTTAAAAAAATTAACAAGTGATATTTATTAGTATAATATTTACGAAACATAAGGTTAACAACATATTATTAAACGAATTAAACTAATTAAATAAAAAATAAAAACTTTTAGTGATTTTAACCTTATATTGTGAATTAATACATAGAAAATTCGAATATTCAATTGTTTTTAACCAAATTATGTTCAATATTGCCTTTGCCCCACATAACAAACTTTTTTTAGATACAAAATTAAACTAAAACACCACGCCAGTTGTGTAGAGAAATATTTAATTTATTTACATGTTACGTTTTTAAAAATTAAATACTTAAACTTATGTTTTAAAAAATAAAAGTTTGTTCAGTAAAATTATCATTTTATTTTTGCAAAACAATTTTTTTGTTATATTTCTTAAAATAGGGGAGGTGGGGGCGAAGCGACGCATTTTTCTTTATTTTAAAATATTTTCTAATTCCGATTATATTTTGAGTTCTAACTTGTATGATATGACGTATCAAAACATAACGCAACTTTTGTTAATGTATAGTTTGTTGATAGACTAAACCTGATAAAAGTTATAAACAATTTCCTGACCACGAAAATAGTGGGGCGAAGCGACGATAGCGGGGCGAAGCGACGCACTCAAAATTACTTGCATTCAAACCAATTAACTTATCTATAATTATATGTAAATAAAGAAAGAAGTTTATTTAAATATTTGTTTATTGAATAAAAGTTAAATAAATGATAAATTATAATTCTCAGTTTTTCGTTTCTAAACTCGAACCATTTTCACCGTATATTCGTACAGTGAAAATGTCTACATGCTGAAAATTTTAACCGACTTTAGTGTTCTTTGTTTTAAATTAAAAGGAAATAAATCTTTAAAACATCCCTGGAGGCCGATTTTTGAGATTTTAATTGTTTATCATTTTTTATTTTAATAAAAGTTAACAAATTGATACAATTTTTTAAGAAAGGACGATTTTTTTCTTATTCTGTTACTGCACATGATCTGAATCAGTTCTAATGATTCCAATATGACCACCAGACAATTAATAAAACATAAAATAATTTATTTAAATTATTGTAAACAATATTAATTAACAAATAGATAACTTTGATTCCTCTCCACTAAAAAAAAGCTTTTTTCACATTTTCTTTTTAATTTAAGTTTTTTTCAAGAATATATATCCGTTTTGTTTAGAAAGTAGCTTATTTAAATTGTTATAAACAATTTTACTTAACAAATAGATAATTTTGATTCCTCGCCAGTAAAAAATATTTTTTTCTACATTTTTTTTTTAATATAAGTTCATTTAAAGAATAAAATAATTTAAAGAATAAAAAAAATAGTTATTTTTTTAAGGAAGAAAGGACATATATTCTTTAAATGAATCTAAATAAAAAATCAATCGTGAAAAAAACATTTTTTACTGGAGTAGAATCAAAGTAAACTATTTGTTAATTAATACCTATTGTTTACAGCAATTTAAATAAGTTACTTTTTAAATAAAAAGGACATAATTATATTCCTGAAATAAACTTAAATTAAAAATAAAAGGTGGAAAAAAACCTTTTTTAGTGGAGAGGAATCAAAATTATCTATTTGTTAAGTAAAATTGTTTATAACAATTTAAATAAGTTACTTTTTAAACAAAAAGGACATATATTCTTAAAAAGAACTTAAATTAAAAAGAAAATGTGAAAAAAACTTTTTTTTGGTTGAGAGGAATTAAAGTTATTTATTTGTTAATTAATATTGTTTACAATAATTTAAATAAATTATTTTATGTTCTATTAATGATGGTTATATTGGATTATTTTGAACTGATTTAGATCATGTGCAGTAACGGAATAAGAAAATAAACGTTCATTTTTAAAATACTGTATTAATTTGTTAACTTTGATAAAAATATAAAATTATTAACAATTAAAGCCTTAAAAATTGGCCTACAGTGATGTCTTAAGAATTTATTCCCCTTTAATCTAAAATAAGAAACACTCAAATAGGCTAAAAATTGTAGGACGTAGAGATTTTTGAACAGTAAATTGTAAAAAAATCCTACTGTGCGTCACTTAGCCCCTTCAAGAATGCGTCGCTTCGCCCCAAGGTACATTTTTAATTTAAAAATATTAAATCTTCGTTTCTAAACGTATAGTCTAAAAATTGTTTATAGTTTATGAAACTACTGGTATTATCCTATACAAAAATACTTACTTTTAATTTTAAAAAACAAAAATAAGTAGTAAAAATTTGATTTCTGTTATCACGAAAAACGAAATGCCCAGAGGTCAAAAACACATTATTTATTGTCAAACGCTTATATGTTAATAAAATAAAATTTTTTATGCCACCAATTATGAAGGTTAAAAAGGTGTAATTAAAAATTATTCTTTTAACAAATTAAATGTTATTGTACTCGAGAAATGTTGACTGCGTCGCTTCGCCCCCACCTCCCCTATTCGATATTTTTAGGTTTTTCTTTTTTTAATCAATTGGTCTGATTGCATTGCAACTTAATTTTTAATACCATTTGGAATAGACAGAAAATAAAGGAGATATTTTAAAAAACGTCTTTGCCCCGCATGGCGCCTTTGCCCCACTCTCCCCTACTATTATTTCATGGTATTTGTATTTCATATGGGCAATTCCACGTGAGATTTCAGTCGACCTCTTAAAATCGGCCAAAAATATTTTTTTTCTATTCTGTATTGAAAAAAAACAGATACGTATTTTTTTATTATTTTTTTGGAGGCCAAATTTTTGAGTTATGAATTTTCAAAATTTTCGCTTTTTAAATGTAGGTATATTTTTAATGTCAGATAACTAAAAAAATATTGCTTCTTTTCATTTTTTGACAAGAGAAAAAAAGTTTTGTTTTTCTCTCTACTTTTGAATAATCATAACAAAAAAAATTTTGTTTCATTTTTTATTAAAAAAATAAAAAAATTTTATAAACAAATTAATTTTTTTTAACTTTGGGTATGATAAATTTTTAATTTTCTTTTTTTAAAACATACCTGGAATTGATAAGAAGGTTTTGCAAAAAGTTTCAGAGTGGGCCTGACAAGTTTGATGGGTCCAAAAAAATAATTAAGCTCTCCGTGCAGGTCGCACGCACATGGCACAATGGGATTTTTTTATAATTTATTATTAAAAATTGTTTAGAGCCTAAAAATTCAATAATAATCAAAATCCGATAAAATTTGTAGGCTCTAGACAATTTTTAATAATAAATTGTAAAAAAATTCCATTGTGCCACGTGCGTGCGACCTGCACGGACAGCTTAATTATTTTTTTGGACCTATCAAACTTGTCAGGCCCACTCTGAAACTTTTTGCAAAACCTTCTTATCAATTCCAGGTATGTTTTAAAAAAAGAAAATTAAAAATTTATCATACCCAAAGTTAAAAAAAATTAATTTGTTTATAAAATTTTTTTATTTTTTTAATAAAAAATGAAACAAAATTTTTTTTGTTATGATTATTCAAAAGTAGAGAGAAAAACAAAACTTTTTTTCTCTTGTCAAAAAATGAAAAGAAGCAATATTTTTTTAGTTATCTGACATTAAAAATATACCTACATTTAAAAAGCGAAAATTTTGAAAATTCATAACTCAAGAATTTTGCCTCCAAAAAAATAATAAAAAAATACGTATCTGTTTTTTTTCAATACAGAATAGAAAAAAAATATTTTTGGCCGATTTTAAGAGGTCGACTGAAATCTCACGTGGAATTGCCCATATATAATATAAGGAAATTCAAACCAATTTATATTTTATTTTTATTTTAATTATAAATGTAATGTGTGTTATAAAGTTTATATTGCAGTAAATTGTGAGCATACAAGTTGTGATTTTCTTAGTTATATCTCAAATTGAAAAGTGTATCTTGAAATAGGTATTCAAGAGGTAAAATATTTTTATTTCCTAAAACATTTTTTTCAGAAGAGCAACGTTTTTAATAATATTTAATAATTCAAATTATAGCATCATGCTATAAATTATTGTCCATGTACTTTAAAATTAATAGCATGTCCTATTGTTTTAAAATAAAACAGAAATCAAATCACTAGTACATGCTACTAAATTTATGAACTGATTTAATTATAAGAACAGAATGCATTTCTTGATATTATAGCAATTTCTGTTAACACCATAACTTCTGTAAGAATATAATACAAGATGAATTTAAATCTATAGTGCAATAATTGAATAGCACATGTTATTAAACCTACAGTATTTCTTTTTCGAACAATATTGAATATGCCGTTTCTTGCGACAAAAAATATATCATTAATTCAAGAGCATTTTTTTCTCAAATTTTTTCTTGAGAAGAAATTGTACAGTTCTCCAGAACCTTGGTGTTTATTGTTACAATAAACTACCTTTCACATTACTCACAATAGTTATAATTGTTTAAGGTGTTTTGCGCAATAAAACATTGAATTAAGATTTACATAAGATTTATGTGAGGAATTTAAGGAAAGTTTGAATTAATTTGACATAATTTTCAATAGGGTCAATCTGAAAAAGGCAATAAGGCGAACATAAATTGTCGCGATGGAAAACTTGTTTTCATTAGAAGAATGAGATGTGTAGCTATAATAAAGCTAATATACAACTCGCGTCTATCGTATGGCGTCAATCTGTCGACAATTTATTGCCATAAAACGTTATTCTTAGAGTCGAGGATTAATGGGCCACGTCCAATTGTCGTAGTGGAAGATTAGTTTTTGTCATTGTCACATTAAGAATTTCACAATGATGACTTTTCTTCAATAAATATATTTAGAAGTTTTGAAATTTGTTTTTTTCTTTTCAACAATATATTTTGATTATATTTGCAAAAACTTGATTGTTAACAAATAGTGAAATGGATTATATATGTAATTTCGGTTACATCTGCATCTAGCTAAATACATCTTTTCTTGGAGAGGCAAACGCAATGTTGCTCTTTTCCTTGAATATTTATGCACATACATACGACCTTCTTTGCTCGGTTCATTTTTGAGTTTATGTACTATCGATGTCCGGATATGGAGTTCAAACGGCTGCACTGTACATATTCTTCGCTTTAGAGAGAAATTAGCATAAAGCGTGGGGCGAGTGGACAGTTCGATTTATCTTCTAAACCAGGACGAATTTTAAGAAGTAGCGTATGTACCTGAATGTTAGTTTATCGAAACCAAACTTACGAGCTATAATAATGCATCGTAAGTAGGAATAACTATCTGCCTTTTTTTAATTTTTCTATGCTTACTTTGGAAAATTATATGTAAGTATGCGAAAAATTTTTAGTTACATTTGCATCAAAATAAAAGGGTTCTGGTTTTGTGCAAAATTTTAATATTATACAAAGTTTTTTCCATATTGCTTCTTTCGTGCCCCCGAGAAACCCAGGGATTGAATTTTGTTGAAACTGTTTACTCAGGAGTTTTTGGAGTCGCTTATTACGAATCTGAAGTCAGATTTTCAAAATTTTCAAAATTCAAAATGGCGGATCCAATATGGCGGACATTTTTTTAAAATTGCTTAAATTTACAAAAAACTTGTTACTCAGGGGCTTTTTAAAGTCGCTGATTACGAATCTGAAGTTAGAATTAAAAAATTCAAAATGGTGCCTCCGAAAACCCTCAAATAACAAGTTTCAAGCTAATTTGAGCAGATTTTGAAAAAAATGTCTACAATTTTGAATTTTGAAAATCTAACTTTAGATTCGAAATCAGCTACCCCAAAAACTGCTAGGTAAGAAGTTTTAAGCGAATTTGAAAAAAATTTGTGAAATTAGATTTCGCTATTTTCTTATAAATATTTTGTGTCTAATATTGTTTATAATAATTATAACCGTACTAGATAATTTTTTATTTTTTTAGACTGTAGCAGCGGACTTTCAGAGTAGAAAGAAATTTACCACAAATTACTTATTTGACTTTTATAAGAATAACATAAATTTTTCTAAGTGGGACATATATGTCCCGGAGACACGAAAGGGTTAAACATTTTTTAAAATCATTTGATTTTAATGTAATATGGCTTATTTTTTTCAAAAAATTATTCTCTACGGCATAAATTTCACTATCATTAAAAAAATTCTCGCATTCACATTCACTCAAAATATTTTCACTTTTAATTTAAAAAAAAAATTTTTTTATGGTCAAAGTGAACATTATTTAAGTGAAAGTGCGAATTTTTTGTGTAAAATTAAAAATGTTTGAGTCAAAGTATAAGTGGAAATTTTTGGATCGAAATTGAAAATTTTTTTTGGAAAAATAAATTTTTTTGACTGGATTCAATATTATTTTTCAGAAAGTGAGAATTTTTTGAATGAAAGTAAACATTTTTTTAGTGAATGTGAATGTGAAAATTTTTTTAATGAAAGTAAAACTGAGAATTTTTTGAATGAAAGTAAAAAATTTGTTGATTAAAAATAAAATTATTTGAGTCGAAGTAAAAGTGAAAATTTTTTAGGGAATATGAAATTTTTTTAATCACAACGAAAATTTTTTGATCGTAATTGAGAATCTTCTTAGGGGTAAAGTAAAAATTTTGTTGACTGAAGTTAATAATTTTTTAGTAAAAGTGAGAATTTTTTGAATAAAAGTAAAAATTTGTTGAGTAAAAATAAAAATATTTGAGTAGGGAATGTGAAATTTTTTTAGTAAAAATAAAAATATTTTGATCCAAATTGAGAATTTTTATAAGGAAAATAAATTTTTTGAGTGAAATTAATACTTTTTAAAAAAAGTGAGAATTTTTGGAATAAAAGTAAAATTTTTTTGAGTTAAAATCAAAATTTTTTTATGGAGGTGGTATCTATTTTTAATGAAAGTGAAAATTTTTTTAGTAAAATTAAAATTGTTGTAGTCAAAAATGTTTTAGTAAAAATAAGAATATTTGTTGAGTAAAAGTGGAAGTAGAAATTTTTTGAGTATTAGAATATAGGGTAAGTCCGGGGGAGATGGCCATATTGGAGAGATGGCCAATTCGTATATTTTACAGAATTTGTAAAGAAATATCACTTTTTATGGGTTATTCTTCAACCTTTTGTGATTAATAATAAATCTAAACAATAATTTGATGAAAAATAATGAAGCTGTAAGTGTAATCCTTGTTTATTTTTTTTGCATGGGTCCAAAATAATTTGAAAATTTCAGATTTCTTGTTGCTATATTGTTATTTATTAACATAATTTTTAAATTTAAGTTTTATTGAGTAGTGTATAACCCACGCTTCGATATAAACGAAAAATGAAAGGAAAAATTATTTTATTTATTTAATATTTTGATGTTTACTTTTATCATGGATTTTTGGGTAAGATGGCCATTAATGACTTTTATTTAAAATTTTTTTATGTTAATGTTAGATACTTGAGAAATATTAAAGAAAAGCAAATTAAAAATGTCTGAGAACAAAATAATTGATCTAATTGACACCAGAGATGGAGATTTATTTGTAGGTTGTGCTAAAAGTTACAACCGAACGACATTAATTTAAGATTGAATTCAATGCAGAATTTGACACTTGTGGCTACATGAAAACTGCTCTGAACCCCATGAAAAATTTTCAAAATGCGACCAGAAAAAGAGGAAAGTGATGTGAACGATTAAAAATTAAATTTAAGATAAAAGCCAAAAATTCATGCGATTTAGTTATACAAATCCTTGATAGAAGAAACAATATTATTCATAATAAATGTAAAATTCCTTTTGTTGACATTATTAATTGTACTGAATTTTTATTTGATAATACTTATTTTGTTTTTGATGAAAAAATTTATAAACAAATTTACGGTACTTCGATGGGGTCACCGATATCTCCATTTTTTGAGGATATTGTAATGGATGACGTGGAAACTGATTGTTTGAATTTGCTTAAAAATAATTTCAATTGTGTTCCTCTATTTTATTATAGATATGTGGACGACACACTTTTGTGCGTCCATAAAGCGATCAAGTCGAACTTTTCATTGATACTTTTAATTCGTTTAATATTAATTTAAAATTCACTCATGAACTAGAAATGGATAATAAAATAAATTTCCTAGATATGACATTAATAAAAAATAACAATCAACTCATCACTAATTGGTATCAAAAATCCATTTCTTCTAATAGATTGATAAATTATTTTTCACTTCATCCAATTCAACAAAAGAAAAACATTGTTTACAATTTATATGATAGAGCAATTTTATTGTCTCACAAGTCCTTTCATAATGAAAACATTAAAAGAATCTTTAAAATTTTGCAAAACAACGATTACCCTTTAGAATTTATACAAAAAAATATTAAAAAACGAAAACATACATTAATTCATGAAACAATAAATAAAAAACAAACTGACAATGTCGTTAGTATTTATCAACAACTACCTAAAATCTGTATTCCTTTTAATGATATTTATTATCAATTATCTTATATTTTAAAAAAATATAATTTACTTTCTATTCCTATTGTGGAAAAAAGCTTAAGCTCTGTAATAAAATTAGGAAAGGACTTGACGAAAAAGTGGGATCGGAATAATATTGTTTATAAATTTAATTGTAATAGTTGCCCTGCAACATATATTGGTGAATCAAAGCGTACTTTGAAAAAAAGAATTAACGAGCATAAAAACAAAAACCTCGAATCCGTTGTGAACAAACATCAAACTGAATATAATCATTCTTTTAATTTTGACGATGCAGAAATTTTAGATTATGAAACTTCTTATAAAAAACGATTAATTTCTGAGATGATTTATATTAAATGCAATAATTTTACTATTAACAAGAAGGAAGATATACAGTTTCTTAGTAATTCCTATTTTCCTTTGCTTAATAAATTGAAATAATGGTTACAATTCATAATATTTCGATTGCGGGTCATTGACCTCATCGACTGTATATAACGCGAAAATTGTCACCGGCTCAGTCAGTTTGACTAATCACTCGTTTTAATATGTTTGTGATTTGTAAATTTAAATTTTTTTTTTGTATTGCGTTTATTTATGATTTTAATTTATTGACGTGATGTTTATTTTGTTGACTTTAACTAGGTAAAAATTGTTTTTTATTTTTTGTTTAAATTTAATTTTTTTTAAATTTTGTTGTATTAATTTTTATTAAAAAAAATTTTTTCTATTAAAGTGACCTGATGATGGTGGCGAACCTGACCACCGAAACGTCGTCTATTTTATAAAAAAGTAAAAGAGTGTTTTTCTTTTACCTTTTATATACGTCTTCCAAAAATCGAAAAAATTAATTTATTAAATAACTGTGGAAGAATTTACTAAATATTTAATAATTATCGTCCTGGATTAATAATGGACGCAACATCTTCAACATTTCCTCGAAGATATTTCTTTAAATTCGTTGGAGAGAAATATGGAAGAAACGCCGTTCTTCTTCTTAAAAAATGGTCACATTTTAAACGTCAGCTGGCTGAAACATCATCAAAGCGACATTTTTTGCTAAGGTGCAGGAGCAATGGATTCATTCCGCAACATCTTCTTCATATAAGTAATCGATCTAATCATATTTCATTTCATAGTAATTCATGCAAAAAAAGCTTTCATAAATTTAATCTGAAATTATTTTATTTTATGTTTCTTTATTTTCAAGTTAAGTGTTCAATGTTTAATTATCAATAAAAGTTTAGACAAAAAAAGCTTTTTTATAAATTTTACACTACTTTAAAAAAACTATGGCCATCTCCCCCGGACTAACCCTAAGTTAAAATTTTTTGAATGAAAATGAAAGTAAGAAGTTTTTAAGGAAAGTGACATTTTTTTATTAAAATTAAGCTTTTCGAGTAAAGTCTATATTTTTTTAGGAAAATAAGAATTTTTTGAATGAAAGTAAACATTTTTGGAGTGGATGTAAATGTACCTAAGAATTTTTAAGGAAAGTGCAAATTTTTTGAATAAAAGTGAAAATAAAAATATTTGAGTGAAAGTGAAACTGAAAATTTTGTAGGAAATGCGAAATGTTTTTATTTTTGAGTGAACGTGAATGATACGTGAACTCACCTCTGTTTTAGGAAAAGGGGGCTTGGTGTCAGAAAATTATTTTTACTTTTCTACCGATTTGGATAGAATTTGAGACGCTCATTTACATGGAGAAAATCAGAAAGTTATTAGTTGTTGAAAAGTTTACTAAAAATGAAAAGAAGTAAGAATAGTTTTAAAAAAAGAAATGTGAATCTTTAAAAATGGTAATCCGATAATTTTTTAATTTCGTCCGCCATACTGGATCCGCCATTTTGTATTTTTAAAATCTTTCATTTAACTTTTCGAAAAAATTTTACATTTTTCATCAAATTTTTTTCATTTTTCAAAGTATGGGAAAAGTCTAGAATAAATTTATGGAAAACTATAACCCATACCCTTTTCCGGAATCTTCTTATACTTTAAAAACTAAAAATATATTTTATAAAAAACTAAAAATTTTCCCAAAAGTCCACTTTAGCCTTTTCCAAAACTTTTGCAGACTCTGCTCATACTTTAAAAAGAAAAGGATTTGAAGAAAAACTGAAAAATTTTACAAAAATTGATTCTAGCTTTCTTCTACACTTTTGCAGTTTCTATTTCGAAGCTTTTAAAAATGAAGAGAATTTGAAAAAACTTAAAAATGGACTCTAGACTTTTCCCAGACGCTTTCCATGCTTTGCAAATGAAAAAAAGTTGAAAAAAACTAAAAAAAACTTTTGAAATATTGATTCTAGTCTTTTCTGATAGGGGCGGGATTTCTTGTGAAGTGGTCAAGGACTCCTGCATTTACACGTCATACCTTGATGACTTATAGTTCACTTAAAAAAAAGATTTAAATTTCACAAAATATGTTTTAAAAAGTTTTTTGTGTACTTTACAATGGCGATGTTAGTTTTTCAAAAAAAAATAAATTAACCTTGAAAATTAAAAATAAAAATTAATTTATTAATTAATTTTATTTTTTTGTAAAATCGGTATTTAAAAAAATATTTTTTATTTAGAAAGAAAGCTGAAATTTTTTCCTATAAGAAAAGTTTCTCCCAAAAGTGGGACTAGATCTATTATTATACTTATATTTTAACGAGATGGAGAATCATTGTAAAAGGGCCAATTATTGTACAGACTACCCTATATTGATACCAAAAAAATATAAATTCAAGAGTTTGTTGAAATTGCACCACGTAGAAACATTTAGCTTTGTATTTCAGAATTTCCAAAAGGAAGAAAAGAAATTGTATACCTACCTTGGTTACTATGTCACTGAATATAGAATAGGCTTAACTGGCATGTACATAGATACAGTAATTGAATATCCTACTTTAGAAAATATAAGGGACTTACAAAGTTTCCTTGGGATGTGCTTCCACATCAGGATATCAGCTTTTGGCAAAGTCCGTATCTGCCATTTTTAATCTTGAAAATCTGACTACTGGATTGCAACCTGTAATCATAAAAATTGTGTAATTTAATTTTCTGCTAATATATAATGTATATTGCTGGGGTTAAAAGTAAAAAAGGAAGCCTTCAAAAAAGGTAACTTTTTGCTTTTAAGTTAGTAAATTTTACTAATAAATGGTCATTTCTGCTAATTTATTAGAAAAATTTATTAATTCAAAAGCAAAAATTCAGTCACAGCTGAATTGGCATGGTTTTAAATTGTAAATATGCATGGAAAAAATTGTCGTTAACCCCTTAACTGCCGGCTGAAAAACACTAAATGTGCCGATAATGCCAAAAATAAAAAATCGTCCAATTTGTCTGAAACTTGCTACTCGGGGGTTTTCGGGGTTGCTGATTACGAATCTGATGTCGGTATTTTAAAATTCAAAACGGCGGATCCAATATGGCAGACGGCTTTTTAAAAAAAATTTGTTTTTATCATAAAAGCAGAAAATTTTTTACAAATGCCGGTTTCATAGAACAGCTATAAAGAAAGTGCAAAAATTGAAATTCCATTGAAATGTCCTAACGCATTTGACCTTTCCAATAAGTTCATGGGTGAAGTGGATCTCCACGGTATGCCAAATTAAATCCGCAATTTTGAATTTTAAAAAACTGACATCGGATTAGTCATCAGCGACCCCGAAAACCCCTGAATGATAATTTTCAAGCGAATCCAAAATTTTTTTAAAAAATGTCTGCCATATTGGATCCGCCATTTTGGATTTTGAAAAATCATCATCATATTCGTAATCAGAGACCCCGACAACCCCCGAGTAACAAATTTCAGGTAAACTGGATCCAATTGTTGAAAAAGTCATCCGCCATATTGGATCCGCCATTTTGAATTTTGAAAAACCGACATCAAATTCGTAATCAGCGACCTCGAAAACCCTCAAGTAACAAATTTCAGGTAAATTGGATCAATTTTTAAAAAGGTCATCCGCCATATTGGATCCGCCATTTTGAATTTTGAAAAACCATCATCATATTCGTAATCAGCGACCCCGACAACCCCCGATTAACAAATTTCAGGTAATTTGGATCAATTTTAAAAAAGTCGTCCGCCATATTGGATCCGCCATTTTGAATTTTGAAAAACTGACATCATATTCGTAATCAGCGACCCCGAAAACCCCCGAGTAATAGATTTCAGGCGATTTTAGACATTTTTAAAATAAAAATGCATTGTATTGTCCATGGCAAAGATTTTGAAAAATTTGCTAAAAGTGTTGTTTTTAAAAATTTATAACATTTTTATAATTCATTGAATTTAAAAACAGAAACGTGCGTCGCATTCTGCATAGCGCTGTCTTTTTAGAAATCATTTTATTGTTAATTTTTAGCCATTTTTGACTTTTTTACATCAATTTTTATCATGGAAAAGATTGTCAGTTTTCCGGCAGTCAGAGCAAAGTCCGAAATAGCAAAGATCTTTGTCATTGGCAGTCAAGGGGTTAAAAAATATTAAAATCTGTGACAAAAGATTGATTTTCAATATTCAAATTTTTTAATTTTGATGAAATTCCAAAAGCCCTAAACGTTTAATATTTTCCAAACTTGCATGTCAGTCATGGCTTGGTACAAATATTTTATTAGAGATAACGATCGAGTCAACTACTGGTACCCCAGTATTAGTGCAATACTGCGCCTGTTGTGAATACCGACCTTTGACAGAAATTTTTGTTGGGTACTTTTAGATGGTATTATACGCTTTATGTTAATTAAACTTCCGTCCGATACATGTTCCAATGTTAATCGAAACATGTATTTCTCCGATTCACATAACATTCCAGGTTTTGACATTTTCGACCCTGTTGCGACTGTTTCTTTAGATCGTTAGGTATGTAAAGTTTATGAATTTACCTGAAAGCACAAGTTTCTAACTAATCTATAAATATGTTTAAATAAATATGAAAACCGTTTGAGTCTGACTTGACCCGGCTGACAGACGGAGAGTTAAGATAAATAAATGTTTAAGTGAACATTTTTTTAACATGCAGTTGATATTTAATTCTATTTGAATCCAGTATTTCATGAATCAAACACGCGTACACGATCGGAAAATCTTCTTTTAGAAGTTGCAAACATTTTACAGCCGGTCAAGTCACTGATGAGTGTATATTGATAACGTTTTCTCATTTTTCTGTAGCTGGCAACTTCATAGGATACTGAGGGGAAAGTAGATAACCCATGTTTTTCTAATTCCTCGTACATTGCTCTCTTGTTTAATGCTCGATTTTAATAGATAACATATGGGTGAAATTGATGGAAAAAAGTTTTATTAGATTTTACATTATTTAACAGTATTGAACCACGGTTTAGCCAGGCAATTCATTTGCGATTTATCAATGTATGTATTATCAAACATATAATCTCTCTTATCATCATATAAGAGATGAGGGTATATATTTCTAATACCGGATCTCGCACAACCTTGAGTTCCAGAGGAATCTATCCTTGACCTTCAGGGGCGAAGCTTCTTTAAGGTGGATAGTTTTACTTTCAATAGTGGTACATTAGCAAAAAAAATTATCGAATCTATAATATACGTCAAATTAGTAAGTCAGTGAAGAGAAAAGTGAAGTGAGGAGCAAGACAGTCCTTTTAAAAGAAATCGGACTGTAGTCAAAAAATGACAAAAAAATATGTCGAGTGCGAGTATTATACATGATACATAATGAATATTACAGAGTATTACAGAACATTACAGATTACAAAGTGTAGAACACGTGGTTTTTTTAAATATTCTTCACCATTCTTAATAATATTCTTAATATATGGGATGATAAAAAGTGAAAAATGACAAAACAATAAAAAAAATATATATATATATATATAAAATATCATAAGTGATAAGAAGTGAAAAAAGTTTTGTGATTAAAATAAGGATAAGGAGGATATATATGGGTGATTCTCCACGTAGCGCACGATTTAGTTATTACTATTACTGATTTTTTTTCAAATTGAGTAAAAGTCAATATAGAATCTTCAAATTTAGTGTTTATAAATGAAATATCAGTGGTGGGCCGGACAAAATATTTATAATTTTTCTATTTTTTTAACAAATAATTTTTATATATCTGTATATACTTTGCGGCAATACTATCCAGCTATGGTAAAATGAAAGCACCTGTTATATTTACAGGGAAATTAAATAATAATTATCTGTATGTTATTTTACAAATTACAATTGTTTAACAATTATTGCTTCACTCTGTTGTTACACGCTGTTCAATACAGAAAAGCCGTACCATGACAAGAAGGCCAGACCATGACGCTCAAGAAAAAATGATTTTTTAAACAATTTATTAGCGATTTTCATTCTGTTTCATATTTAAGTCATTCACTGATCTAATACTACTACACTTTAATTGACGTAAAATATAAATAATTATTAATTTTATTATGAAGTATGTGAAGGCCAGACCATGACGATTCTGTGATTCCCTATGCAAGTTTAGTGCTTCTAATGTCTAAAAAATAAAACAATTAATTCTCAAATTAGTTTCTCTCTTATTAATTTACTTAGGAGAGTTTGTTGTTGCGTTTTGCTAATATTAAGTAAAGTTTCGATTTGATTTTTATGTAAATAATACAATTTTATAAAAAGGCCAGATCATGACGCGAAAACAAAGGACAAGAATTAACATAAAAAAATTTTTTTAAATAAATTTTTTTCGCAAGTTTTTTGTTTTTCACAATTCTACGAACATAAACAATACGAAACTATGAATAGTTTTTAGATTAATTACTGTATTTTATTGAAAATAAATTTTTTTTATATACATCGTACTAGGGACAGGCCATACCATGACGTTTTAGAACCTTAAAACAGCTTTTAAAGCTAAATTATAAATTTTTAAATGGAAACGACTATTGGCTTTTGTTTGTAAACACAGAAATTAGTTTTTCTCCTTGAATTCATTGCAATATGTGCAACTAATTTCTTAAAAAATACGAGGGACATTCAATTGTGCACTACGCGGAGAATCACCCATATAGGTAATACGTTTTTGAAAATTATGTAAAATACTACTTTTTAGTGATAAAAATAATTTTTTATTTTTGTAAGTAATTGCAATTGATAAATAAGCATCAGTTAAAAACTTCTTGAGATTGCCTTGTTTAATTAAAATATTAAAATTAATATAATTTCTGAAATGCTTTACATGTTTTAATATTTTTTTAATGAATCTTAAACAAGAACCCAGATTTCATTTTAAAAATATTTATGTTGTTTTTTTAAAAAGAATATTTAGGTATAAAATTAAACCCTGAAAGTTAATAAACAGGTGCTATAATAATTGGATTACAGTGTTAGCATCTGTAAATTTTAGAATTAAATTTTAATGGTAAATATTTGTTTTTAAAACAAAAACATTAATATTTTTAAAATAAACTGGATGCTTATTTCAGCTTTATCCGTAGAATATTAAAACATGTAAAGTATTTTCGAAATTATATTAATTTTACTAATAAATATAATAGTAATAAATCATTTATCACAGAATAATTTAATCCCAACAAAAACATCTTTGATGTTATAATATAATATTAGTAAGAATATAATAAAATTTATAATAAACTGATGGAAAAAATCTGTAGCATTTTTACTTTATAATTTACATATTATGAACACAATTAGGTTTGTAATATATATATATATATATATATTAATATTATTTCAATATTAAATGTAAGAAAAACTGTTATAAAAATATAATATACACTACCGGTCAAAATTTAGAGACCATCCATTTTTAGGTAAATGAAAAACATTTAAAAACACATAATATATGGAAACTAAAATTTGTTTTATGTTGTAAAAGATGATAAAATTTTGAATAAAACAAGATCTTTCAGAAGTAATTTGGCCAATATTTTATTTCGATATTTTTAAAAACTCATCATTTCCAATGTTTTACAAAAATTTTAATAACTTCTAAAATAATAAATGCTTTTTAATGATCTTTGTAAGGCTTATTTCAAAAGTGATTTTCTACAGAATGAGAAATAGCCTACTTATAGGCATTAGCGTGTAATTTTTTTTTCTTAGAAAATGCAGGTCGTCAAACTTGGATTAAAAAATTAAAAACTTTTAAACAATCTTATTAACAGAAAAATAATTTTTAAAATACAAATTACAAACATATGTTTTTATTAAACTACCTTAAAAAATCTACACCATATCATGTTTTATATATTTTCTAGAATCGTTTTTAGAACAAAAAAATTATTTCAAAGTTCTGGAATTTTTTTATCTAACTTTGATGACATGCATCTTCTAAGAAAAAAAATTACACGTTAATGCCTGTAAGTGATTTTCATTCTTTAGAAAATCACTTTTAAAATAAGCATAAGATCATTAAAAAGCGTTCATTGTTCTAGAAGTAATTAATGTTCTTGTAAAACATTGAAGGACTTTACGCTTTTCAAAATTTTAACATCATTCAAGAAACAAAAAGAAAAAATTTTAGTTTCCATACATTTTATTTTTTAAAATGTTTTTTATTCACCTGAAAATGAGTGGTCTCTTAATTTTGACCGGTAGTGTATAATATAAGTAAAAATATAATAAAAGTTATAATAAACTGATGAAAAAATCTGTAGTGTTTTTACTTTGTAATTTAAATATATTATAAACAACGCCTATTTCTCGTTCGATAGAAAATACTACAGACAAGTTTACAGTACACCGACGGGTTCTCTAATCTCAGCTGTCGTCTCAGATATTGTTATTGATGATTTGGAAACTGAATGTTTAAAAGAATTAAAAGAAAAGCATAATTTTGTCCCCCTGTTCTATTTTAAGTAAGTGGATAACACAAATTTAGCTGTTAAAAAAGAACATGTTAATTTGGTCATTTATATTTTTAACTCTTATAATCAAAAACTGCAATTTACCGTAGAAAATAAAAATTCCAATAATTTTCTTTATTTAAAGTTTTTTAGAGATAACATAATAAAATTATTACAAATTAGTATCAAAAACCGATTTCATCGGATAAACTCATTAATTATTTTTCAGATCATCCAATTTATTAAAAAAAGAATATTGTATACAATCTTGTTGACAGAGCGATTCTATTCTTCAACAAAAAATTCCATTTTGATGTCAGTTGAAATAAATATATAAAATACAAATTTTTACGACGATCTGCAATAATTTTGCCTCCTGGATTAAGTTGTACAATCACATCTGGATGAGGCATCCTTAAAATACGTGAAATTCATAAATTCTATATCTGTTTCTGTTTTGTCAGACACTACCATTTTCTCATCCCACTACTTTTTCTCAAATTCTTTTCCCTTACATTACCTCTAACAATCTATGTACTCAGTCTGCTTTTAGTCGTTTCAACGAGCGTACAATCATTAAATGTTAAATTAGGGTCAGTTGGGGTAAATGCAAACAGAATTACTAAGTTTCACCAATAACGTGAGTTTTTTCTCTTAAATCGCAATACTTCTGGTTTTCTTTTACATTAAGTTGTTATTTCACTTCTCTGAAACAAATGGGATAGTAGAATATATAGGTAACATTAAACCACATAAAACTAACTTTTTTTGTATTTACTCCGGAATTTTCCGAATAAGGTAAAAGTTCGGAAAAGATTGTCAATTTAAATATTTTACAGAAAAATATTAGGTACATATTATAGATTGGTCATTCTTCTTTTCGTGACTAAAATTAAATGTAAATAACACAAGTCAACATGAAATTTGCGCCTGACATTTAAGATATTTTTTATGATAGATTTATCGACAGATATGAGGAAAAAAATTATATTTTATCAAAAAGTTTGCTTTTGTAGATAGGAGAACGTTTTTACCATATTTTTGAAAATTTATGATTTTCTGAATGAAATGGTCAATCACAAATCTGTAAAGTACGTAATAAAACGTACTTTACAGATTTTTGATTGACCATTTCATGAGTATTTCATGAGTATGGATGTGCAAAATAAATATATTTTTTAAATTTTATTAAAAAATGGTGGCTGTGCAGCATTTCATTAGAAAGCGTCTCGTTATAGGATTCCATAGCCAGACAACTAACGTCCTTAATTTTTGATCTGGAAAAAACGGAAATGTTGTCATTTTCTATACATCAACAGCTATCGACTCTCGAAGGTTTTTTTATATAACTTACTTTTATTTTTAACAACAATTTTTAGATTTTTTTTTGAAAATTGTCATTTTTTTGTTCAATTACGCACCATTTTGTAAAAAATCAAAATATCGAAAAAATCCTATGTGTGTCGATAGCTGTTGATGTATAAAAATGACAACATTTTGGTTTTTTAAAATTAAAAAGTGAGGACGTTAGTATTGTCCGGCCATGGAACCCTAAGATACAGACGCCTTTCAATAAAATGCTATACCGCAGCCATTTTGTAATGAAATTTTTTTTGAAAAAATAAAGTTTGCATATCAATACTCATGGAATAAAATGTAATTTACAGATTTTTAATTGACCATTTCATTGAGCCAAAAAAAATCCCTAAAATATGCCTAATTTTCGTGATTTCCCCCCTCATCATGTCTGCAACTACTACAAAAGCAAACTTTAAAAAGAATATGTATATTTTCCCTTTATTTTAATGAATAATAAATAGAAAAATCGTTATATAAACCCAGGCGCAAAATTTTTTCGTTTTTTTGTTGAGCTGTGTAATAGTTGATAAAAACACTAAAAAAGTAAATGTAAAGCTTCTTTATTTTTTTGCATATGGTTCTAAAATTTTTTTACCCAACCAAACAATTACCCGCAACAAAAACAACACTTCAAGTTTTCTGTTAACCAATATAACCAAAGAAAATGTAAAAAGTTCACAAACACTTACATTTATAATTTTGAAAGTAAAAGTATCACTAAGCAATTTATTAAATGTCATATTTATTTATTTAAATATTTAATTAATGATACGTATTTTGTATTTATTTTGTATTTATATTATTATAATTATTACTTTTATTTATTTATTTTTTTGACATTTTTGGCTACATGAAAACAGAAGTGAGTTCCATGATAAATGTTCGAAATGCGCCAAAAAAAGGGAAAAATAATGTAAACGACTAAAAATTAAGTTGAAGCTAAAACCTAAAAATTATAATTATTGTCCATCTCTCCCGCACACATGTGTCCATCACTCGCAAACATTTCCGTGACAGATTCCGGACAAATGCAAATTTTAAGATTATTTCTATGAAAATATTTTATTTTTTTACTTCCTCATGTGTAAACATTACATTTTCATAAATATCTCGAGTTTCAGAGAAACTAAACAAATGAATTTTTTTAAAATTATAGATCTCATTGGGGGAGACGAAATCAATAATCTTTGAATTGTAGGAGCTGTATAGAAGTTGGACTAAATTGTGTTTGGGATCGTACGCTTATAAGGAAGTTAGGGGAATTGAAGGGTGGGGGATGAAGAGAATGACATGGAACACTGATAAGTGTTTAGAGAAATGAAAAGCGATTAGTCAGCTCTCATCACTTGTTGTCGCGATATTGTCGTGCGTTCTTGCAAAATTTTATAAATTTGACTAGGACTGGAGTAATATATTCTCTTAATTAATATAACTCGATTATTACCTTTTTGAATCCTTTATACACTATATAGGTGATGAAAAAACCCTTCTAATTGTTTATTAAAAAAATAAATAAAAATGGTGGAGCTTCAAAACTTTTAATTTTTTGTACAATTCGTAACTTCTTTTCTAATAATCTAATTCCAATAATTTAAAATTTTCAATATTCAATTATTACAATTTAGGAAAAAAACATTTTGTACAATTTAAAAATAATTTTTTAAATAAAAATCGCTATTTTGAGAATCCCACAATGAAATTTAAAAGTTATATAGAAGACAATTATTTTGGGCATCATTTGGTAGGGAAGAATGGGGAATTGTACAATGGGTTTTGTTTTCAAGTCAAAAATATAAATTTTTTTTTCGAATTCTATTAATACATAGAACTTTTAGTAAATTTACTAACATATCTTTTGGCATAATTAATTTAATAAACTTCAAAACGGACTCAAAATTTTGCTTGTTTTTCAAAAACACTGTTTTTTGACTTTTCAGAAAAAGATTGTGAGTTGTGCAACATCGATAAAAATGAAAGAAAATGACATAATTTTAAAAGCATTATTTGTGGACGTCCACATGAAAAGGGCCCATATTGTCGGTTCTAGTTTTCGAGATAATCGCAATTTAGTAATTTAGGAGCAAAATCTTAATTTTCTTTTATTTTTTATTATCAATCTACATGTTTTGATAAGTCGAATCATGCGGTTTTCATTTATTTATCGATAATTCAACTGTTTGATTTCATTGGTTCTTTAGAAAAATGAAAAGGGCCCATTTTGTCGGTTTTTCGTATTTTCAAAATTAAGAGGGGGAGGGGGATGTTTTTAAAAATTTAAAACCTTTTGGTTTTTTATCTTCAAGGTGCTCTGAACTGGAAACAATTCTTATCTAAATGACTTTCAAGAAGAACCAGAGATACAACAATTAGTTGGTATCGCAATCTTTAATTCCGTTTTTCTCGAAATGAGGTTTTTGGCGTTTTAAACTTTGAAATTCCGTAACTCAGCGAATTTTTAACCAGAAAAGTTCTAAGACCACTCAAAAATTTCCAAATTTTTCCAGGAATACGCCTATATAGATAACTCCAATAGTGTCAAAATGGGCCCTTTTCATATGGACGTCCACATTTATTTAAACTACAGAACTTAAAAAAGGGATGTAATTTAGACAAAATAAATAAAATGGAGTATATTAGGCACTACCACGTCCTCTTTAGTGGCTCCGGTTTTGGCAAGGAGTATAATTTACATTTAATCTTAACAATTTTGAAGTAAAAATAAAAAGGTTTCATCGAATCTGGTTAATTTTTAAATTTTTAGGTCACCACCCTTACGAAAAAAATGACATTAAAAAATGACACTCATGAGTGTCGTATTTTGAGTGTGGTTATTTCGCTACCAAACTCAAAAAACGACATGAAAATTGATACTTGAAAAACATCGCTTGAATAATTTTAATTCTAATCAATGATAATAATATGGATAATATAACAAATTAAATAAAAAGAAATTTATTTAAAATCATTACGTTTATTTATAACATTAGTTATAATCAAGTACAATTGTATACTTTTCGGAGTATCATATTTTTACCTATAATTTTAATTATGAAAGATTTAGACTACATCAGCAATTAGTGACATCTATTAGATGTCGATTGAACTCTTTGGTTTAGAGTCAGGTGTTATTCTTGTTGTAGAGATAGTGAAAATTCAACATCTGCGTTTAATATTCTGTATTCTATAGTCTAGTAAATAGTTATAAGGGATTAGAAAAACTGGGTTTTTACCACTTCTTAAAACCGTATTAAGGGATTATCTCTAAAAATATGACGTATAATAAAATTAATGTATTTCTCCTCAGAGTATATTTTTGGTAAAGATTCAGGTAATTCAGGTAGACAAATGTACAGAGCACTTAGGTGCCCTTTTTGCGGAATGAGTTAGTCTGCTTCCGACATCGTTCGTGAGAACTATGTAAAAATTCACTTGTACTATTTTTATTGAATAAATAAGTTTGTTACTTATAGCTCAACAGGTTATGGGCCCAGAGCTAAGTGTAAAGTGTAGTGTGTAAAAGGTGCAAGTGTCATTTAAAAAAAAAAGAGTGGTATTTTTCTTCTCTGTGTAAAAGACTGAAAACTCAAACATGGACTCAGCCAATATGAAAATCAAAAAGTTACGTGACAAAGACAATTGGCATTTGTGGAGTTTCATGGTGCGCACATTATTAGAAGAAGACGACGATGTTTTGGCGATCTGAGAACGAAAGTTGACTTGCCCGGCAGCGGACTCAGAGGATCCAAATAAGGAGAGAGATACAAAACTTTATCTGAAAGCTGACAAAACTGCAAAAAGGATAATTATTCACTCTATTGAGCAAAGACCAATGGAACTAATAGTGAGCTGTACTAGTGCAAGAGAAATGTGGGTCAAGCTCAATTCTGTGTATGATATGAAGTCAGAAGAAAATTTATCAGCAATTCAGAAATTGTTCTATGAGTATAAGTGAATTGATGGTGAAAGTGTGGTTTATAATATTTCGAAAATAGAAATATTGTGGACTAAAATAAAAAAATCTTGGAAGTGAAGTGCTTGATAGTATGTTGATGTCTCGTATTTTGACATCTTTATCCCAAAAGTTTAATTACTTTCATAGTGCTTGGGATTCAGTTGAAGATAGTAAAAGAACATTGGACAATTTGACAACAACACGATTAATGTCTGAAGAATTAAGATTCAAAAGTCAGGATGATGTACGTGAAGAATCAGCAGCATTAATAGCGGGAAATCAAAAGGGTCATTTCCATGATAAACAGTATAAAAATGAAAGTGAAAATAAAAGGCATGAAGTGAAGTGTTATAATTGCGGGATATCAGGACATTTGAAAAAGGACTGCTTCAGGTGTTACATATGTAAAAAAGGCCATAACAGCAACAATTGTTTTAAAAGAAAGGACAATAATCAACGACAACAAGGCAAGCGTGATGAAGATGACAAGCGGAAAGGAATGATTGCAAGCAGAGATGGCAGAGAAGGCGATTTTTGGATAATTGATTCTGGTGCTTCAGATTACATGTCAAAGCGTCGAGATTGGTACTCATCGTTCGAGGAATTTGCGGAGCCTTTAAAGATTGTAATAGGCGATGGTAAATATATAACAGCATGTGGTATGGGTAATATTGATGTAGAAACATGTGTTAATAATAATGTAAAAGTAATAACAATGTATGATGTATTGTATGTTCCGGAAATTGTTTTTAATTTGTTTTCTGTCACGTCCGCTGTAAAAAGAGGAGTAGATTGCTTGATAAGAAATAAAGGAACGCAGTGTTTATTGAAACGTAATGATGAAATAATTGCAACGGGTTCAGATTTTGGAAATTTATTAAAATTAGATATTGACGTTTTGATGCCAAAATCGTGTAATTTAACTAGAAAAATAGAATCTAATAAAAATAAAACTTTGCAATTGTGGCACGAACGACTTTGCCATCAAAATGTTAAATATGTTCGCAGTTATTTAAGAAATGAAAATATTGAATTTTTAGAAAAAGATTTCTCTTGTGAAGGATGTGCTTACGGTAAGCAGCATCGCCCAAGTTTTCACAAAAAGATTAATCGTGCAACAAGACCTCGTGAGATAATTTATACAGATGTTTGTGGTCCAATGGAAGTAGAATCAATCGGGAGAAAAGTATATTTTGTAATTTTTAAAGACGATTTTTCTAGCTATCGCGAGATTTATTTTATGCGTCATAAATCAGAAGTGTTTGAAAAACTTAAGTTTTTTGTTCAGGCTGTTGAAAATCAATTCAATAAAAGTATTAATGAAAACCACAGCGATGGTGGTAGGGAATATATTAATAAAGATGTAAAAATGTTTTTTAATAAGAAGAGAATAAAACACACAGAAAATGTTCCATATACGCCTAAACAAAATGGAGTTTCAGAACGCGAAAATCGAACGATTCTTGAAGCTGCACGATCAATGTTACATTCAAATTCAGAATTACCCACGTTTTTATGGGCAGAAGCAATGAACACTGCAGTTCATGTAATAAATCGAACTGGTCCGACAAGAAATGTAAATAAAACTCCATTTGAATTGTGGTTTAATAAAGTGCCGAACATTGATAATTTAAAGGTTTTTGGTACAGAATGTTTTTATCATGTACCAAAAGAAAAGAAAAGGAAATTAGATAAGAAATCTGAAAAGGGTTACTTGGTAGGTTATTTAGAAAATTTGCAAAGGATACCGAATTTATGTTTCGAACAAGAAAGATGTTATTTTGAGTAGAGATGTTCTTTTTAAGCCCGAAAAAGTAGCCGCGGAAACGATTGATATCACTTGTTTTAAAACTGATAATAAAAGTGACATTATTTCTGTTGAAAATGTCGATGATTCGTCAAAAAAGGACGTAATTCAGAATATTAATGAAGTACCTTTGTAATCTTCAATTGATAATAATACAGAAAAACGACAATTGCGTGATAGAAGTAAGATTAGACGAACGGATTTCTACGGTTGTCCTATAACATGATTATCACAAAAATTACCATCAGATTATAAAGAGGCAATGGAATCTAAAGATAAAGATTTCTGGAAGGTTGCAATGCAAGATGAAATGGACTCTTTTAATCAAAACGGAACGTGGCTCTTAGTTCAGAAACCCGAAAATCAAAAGGTAATAGATAGCCGATGGGTTTTTACTAAAAAGCTCAATCACAACAGCTCGGAGCGGTATAAAGCGCGTTTAGTAATTGAAGGTTACTCTCAAAAACAGGGAATTTATTATACAGAAACTTTTAGTCCCGTCGTTAGATTTGACACTGTTAGATTTCTGTTAAGTGTAGCTGCAGAAGAAAATTTATTTTTAGGTCAATTTGATGTAAAAACAGCGTTTTTATACGGTAATCTTCAAGAAAATATTTATATGAAACAACTAGAAGGTTTTGAAGACGGTTCTTCTCGCGTATGTAAATTAATAAAAAGTTTGTATGGTTTAAAACAAGCTCCAAGATGTTGGACCGAGCATTTTACCAATTTTTTAAAAGGGTTAGGATTTACTCAAAGTATTGCAGATCCATGTCTGTATATACATTTTGAAAACAACAAAAGAATTCTATTAACAATTTATGTTGATGATGGTTTAATTGCAGCATTAAATGAGTTTTTGATTGATAAACTACTAGAAGATTTGGGTAACATTTTACAATCACTAGCACAAAAAATGTTACAAATTTTCTAGGAATTGAGATTTTTAGAAAACAAGATGGTTCCATTTTCATTCATCAGAGCAATTACATCAAAGAGGTTTTAGATAAATTTAATATGACTGATGCGAATTCTGTTTCAACGCCAATCGAATGTAATTGCGATGATAATGTATGTGAAAAATTCGACTGTAATGATCCTTTTCGCGAAGCAGTAGGGTATTTGATGTTTCTTCAAATAGTGACTAGACCGGACATAAGTTTTGCGATGAATGTAATTTCTAGAGAATTAAAGATACCAAGTGAACATCACTGCTTGTTGGTTAAGCGAATTTTTCGATACCTAAAAGAGACAATAAATATGGGCATTCTTTATTGTAAAAATGGTACTTTTGAAGCATACAGTGACGCTGATTACCCGGGAGATAAACAAACGCGAAAATCTACGTCTGGAGTTTTAAGTAAATTTGCAAATGCTTTAATAATAAATGCTTTAATAATATAGTCTTTTGTGCCAAAATATCTTCATGTTGTCTGCGAAGGAGTTGTAAAAATGATGACAAACTTATTTTTTGATTCTAAATTCAAAGATAAGGAGTGGTATTTGGGGGAAAAAATTAAAGATATGGATCATCTTCTACAGAACATTAAACCATCCTCAGAATTAACCTGTTGTCCTCAAGGAATAAAAGAACGTTCTTATTGGAAAACATTCGAGTGGAAAAATTTTCTTCTTTACTATTCCTCAGTGTGCTACAAATTATTAATGTGTGATAGAAAAAGAGTAAAATATTTCCAACATTGGTTTCTGTTTGTTCACAGTTTGCAGATTTTTTATAAAACTCTGTGGGCGTTGTCTACCTTTCCTTATGAAGGATACAATGGAGTAATAAACAAATTATTTAAAGGCACTCAATATGTCCCAGACCAAATTCTGAAATTTAACGCAAGACTGAAGTATCTTAAACTCAGTGTTGCAGTTTTCAATAAACCTGAGTCTAGCATTAAAGAAAAGGCATTGTTTCAAGTATTAATGAAAGAATGCGAAGTAAAAAATGCTGTAAGATACGACTAAAAATTAACAGTCTTTGGATGTGGAAATAAAATAATTCTTACAAATTTAGAAAAGTTACTTATAGAGCAATTTGTAAACGACGAAATTAATTTAGATGTATTATTGTTTATCATTTATGAACTTTTATGCAAATACGAGAACTTTAATTCCGATTTTGCAGCAATTGTTTGCGAGAGCAATAATAATATGATTGTAATCACACCTCAAATGATTGACAAAAATGTGTACGTGTGCCTTATGAAGATGAAAAGCTTTGTCTTATACTTCTTGTGAATGACATGGAAACAGACTAAACCTGACGAAATCAGCAAAATTATTCTGATTAATATAAGCTTTGTGATAAACATTTAATAATAATAAATTTAAAATTATAGGTAAAGTGTGATATTCCGAAAGGTAATATTAACCAAAGTTTTTGTTAACTACTAAAATATAATTCAGATTTATATTAATATACTATACTATTGTACTTGATTGTAACTAATGTTATAAATAAACGTAGTGATTTCAAATGAATTTCTTTTTACTTAATTTGTTATATTATCCATATTATTATCATTGATTAGAATTAAAATTTTTCAAGCGATGTTTTTCAAGTATCATTTTTCATGTCGTTTTTTGAGTGTGGTGGCGAAATAACCACATTCAAAATGCGACAATTATGAGTGTCATATTTTCATTTCATTTTTTCCGTAAGGGCATATTGGTTCAGCAATTTAAAATTTTTAAAATCTGATATCGAATTCAGAATCAGTGACCTTAAAAACCTTAAAATACGCACCGATACTAAAATCGAATTAGATTTATTATTTTATTTTCGTGGTGGCACTACTTTAAATGGGCTGTGTATATCTGTCATAGAATGTCAAGGGGTTAAAGAACAACATTTAAATTACATGCATAATTACATGAAACATTCGAATCATTCATATTTAATACCAAAAACTTATGGGAAATTCGAATTAAGTTAAAACATTATTAAAATTTATGTGTTGCACAACTGCCCACTTCCTAGATTTTCATAAAAGCCATATAATTATCTAAACATCGAATTTTTATGCATAATTGCATTTAGTATATCAAAAGGTTATTAACTTCTAATTATTTTTGTATACCAAACCTTTTGATTGCCTTCAAAAACGTTGTGTAAATATCCGAAATGCAAAGTGAAAAAAACTTTTTAACTCACTATTTGGAAAAGCACTATAAATACTTGTTCGGGTGACGAGTACTAGTACAAAAGTTAGATTTTAACGAAAAAAGAAGTTAACAATAGTTGAAACCTATTAAAATAATTGCCATTTGACAAATATTAGGGTATTGCACAACTCCCCACTCACCCCTATAAAAATAAAAAAAAATTGAAAACCCCACATTTTTAAAATAGTAATTTCTAATATTGAAAATTTTAATCGGATTATTAGAACAGAAGTTACAGATTACTCTTCTATTTCCCTCATTTTTCAGAAAAGTTTTCTAAATATGTTATAAAGAGCGAAAAAAGAATATGACTGCAGACTTCTCCTTACAGAACTCTCCTTGTTATTTTCGCTGATTTTGAAATACCATCACTATTTTTTGACAAAAATATTCAACATTCCACTATTGAAGGGTTCTAAAAATTGCCATTTTCTAGCTTTTAGATTAGAATATTTCAAAATCCTAACGTGATATAGCCATTACGATGATAGTTTTGGATTCAACGTGCCAAATTACATCGGAAATAACTAATCCTGTTTCTGAGTCTGATGACAAAGAAAAACTTTTCCAGGTCTGGGTAATTTATTATTATATTATTATAATATACCCATTCATTAATAATAAATAATAAATTAATTAAATGTTTGATAAGTTTGGAAGAATGTCTTTAAAAATCGTGGAAAATATTTTAATAGTTAATGAATTTAACGATTTTTTTAATTAATATATGGTTCGGTATGGAATATAAAAAAATTATAACAGATTTCTTTATGTTTTTTCACCCCCTTCGTAGTACTAAAATTGTGGTAACGCCAGTTTTCTACCAGTATACTGTTTTTAATACTTTTTACTTTTTTCACTCCCACATAGTATTGATTCAGTTTTGGAGTCAGAATATTTGCCGGATATTTTTATTTTCGAGCATTCTCGTATAATTTTGAAAATAGAGTGCATCTGAGGAAATTATTAATAAAAATTGTCATTATGAAAAATAAGTGTGATAGTATTTGTTTTCAATAAAATGGGAAATATCGTAAAATTAATTATTGTCGAAAGAGTTGTGAAATAATAGTTTGAACGGAACTGTTTTGTTGTTAAAGAGAGTATCGATCGATTGAGAAAGTGGCGAGAATTGTCTACGGTGGTTTCTGCAGCTGATATCTGAGGAAAGCGTGCCTGGCGTATTTTATTTTACGACGTGCACTTTACTTCAAGATCCCAGAGGGTGACTGTGTTAGAGGAAAAGAATCCGCACGGACAGTGGCTGTGTACTGATCCAGATTGTCATTGCATAACGGTACGATTTCAAAATATTTTCTAGTTTATAGTGCTTCGGGGGTATCTACCACATTTCTTTGGGCAATTGGATGGTAACATCGACAACGTCGATGAAGAGGATCGTAAATAAACTCCTCTACTTCTGCTTTTCGCAGGCACTCGCGCTGACCATTTGAACTCTCTCGAATACTTGCTTCAACCCAAGTTCGTTTCGCGTCCTGACATTCTATACGACACTCGTCACTCACCGGCTCTTTTGGCTCGCTGTGTTTTTGGCAACCAACTTGATACGTTCCATTTATTTTTCACAGAAATTTATTATTTTACTTTATCCAAAGAAACTGTGCTTCAAATTTACTATTGATTAAATTAACATTGCGTCTGAGTTAATGAACTTTGTTTCAATTTCTTCAAATGGGAAGAACAGCCTATAGTGTTGGTTTTTGGTTTTTAAAAAATTAACGATTCTTTGTTCGCAGAAGGAGAATGGCTTTTATCAGTTTAATATACACAAAAAGGTCAGAGTCTGATTTGAAAGTTTAAGGAGGCGGATACAACGCTTAACTGCTTCCGAGGCACAGGAAACAGCACAACGAGTTTATGCAGGTTCATCTCTTGTGCCAAGAAAACGTCATTTCCTTACTTTCAAGAAACCTACAGTACTAGTACGATATAAACGCGAATTCTATATCAAACTATAATTCTGTAAAACATTTTTTATTTTTATTTATTTTGCTTTTAGATTGAAACGTCATAGCACTGTCATCAATCCTTGGCATTGAAGATCACGACACTTTTTATCAAAACGATTAAGAGAAATATGCCATTTAACACAATAAACCTAGGTTCATTTTTGTTGCAGCTCAAAATGAACCCGTGTTAAAAGCCATAAGAACGCTCCATCTACAAGGTTTAATTTTGTTCCGTTTCAGATAGACTTTCGTAGGATACTCATTTTGAATTCAGGTTTTTTCAGTGTTCACAAAGAAATAAAACAATTTTTCATTCACATAGTTTTCTTTTGAAAACAGTTAATCAACAAACATTGTAAAAAATTTAAAAAATCAATTAAGAAAACTTGCATAAAAATTTTTTTACAAATAGTTGATTGTTAGCATTACGAAGTTTATCAAAGTAGCACTGATAATAATTATTGGGTTAATGACGATCCTACCTTTGCAGTAACCGTTAATGTTCTATTATAAGATGGTTCTAAAATTAGCTCCACCTAGAATAGCCACTTTAGTTATTCAGTATTGTTTAAACAATTAATTGTAGTTGTTTATAATTTTTTTATTGTAGTTGTTTAGCTTTTACATTTTATCTATATCTAGTGGGCAAAAAAAACATCGTTCCTAAAATGTTTCATATTATGATTGACAAATAAAAAATATACTTATTTTGTTTGCTAGATGCTTTTTTCTATAACAAATTTCGTTTCGCTGATCTAAATTATTATGCAAATTATTTTCCTTTTTATTTATAAAAAATACTAGAAAATTGTTAATTGTCAAAAGATTTTGATTTAGAAATAGGAAATATACCCATTTTATGCATAATTTTTATTTCTCAACAACAATATTGTTTACAAACTCATTTTTTTCTTTTGGGAAGCAGAACATTAGAAATTCCCGTTTCTTAATTTTTTTGTAGAACATTCTCAATTTTCATAAGGAAATAATTTGCGTCAATTCTATTTCTTAATTTCATTTGTCTTCATAAAATTCAAAGTTTTTTAAGAATAAAGGAAAAAAATATTTATAAATCATATTTGTCAATTAGAAAATTTAATTGAAACTGAAAACTTTTCAATGTTTGTAATTAAAGGAAAAAATTTTATTGAAAGAAATTTTCTGTTAAATTTATTTGAAGAGGATCGAATGTCAAAATCGTTATTTTATATTATAATATTTATAAGAGTATTGTAACTTTAACATCTTAAAATTATTTTCGCATTCTATTATTATCTAAACTTTAAACTAAAATTCAGTTTCAAATTAATTTTTATTAGAAAATTCTACGAGAATTGAATTATTTAAATACAAAAGTAAATTATTTATTGATTAATTGAATGTTTCCTAAAATTTAATTCTTATAAAGAATCTTATTAACAAATTTTTAAATAATTGAATTCTTTCGACGAATTTTAATAAAATTTTAAGAATAATTACATTTATCCAGGAATTCAATTAAAATTGTATTCAAAATAATTGAAATTCTGAGATGAGTTTTATTATTTCTGAAAATAATTGAATTACTGAGAAGAAACCTATAAAAAATTTGTAAATATTTGAATTCTTGGGAAATTTTTATTATTTATAAAAATAATTAAATGTTTGTGTACAATTTTATTAAAATTGTTTTTAAAAAATTGAATTCTTTTGGATAATTTTTTTAAAATAGTAGAGATATTGAAATCCATTGTAATGAGGAAAATTTTTGAAAATAATTGAATTTTGAAGAATTTTTTTTAAAAAGATAATAATTGGGATTTTGTCAAGATTTTTTTTGTAATTTTGAATATAATTGAATTTTATAATAAGAATTTTATTACTTTTGAAAATAATTGAATTTCTGCAATGATTTGTAACTTTTTTAAAATTCAATTTTTTAAATGTTTTTAACTAAAATTCTTCTACGAATTCATTATTTTTAATAATTAATTAAATATACATTGACAAATTTAACAAATTTTAGATCTTGAATTATTAAAATTTATCAAAAATCTAAGTTCATTAAAATTTCTAATTAAATGCATTAAACATTGAAAATTTTGAAAATTTTAAATTGAAACCGTTAGAAGTTCATTTATTTATGAAAATTGTTAACGCAACTCTTTTAAAATTGAATAAATTTTGAAATATTTAAGTAAAATTATTCGTTAAATACTTTATTTATTTTATGATAGTTGTTCAAAATTTAAGTTAGGTATTTAAAAAGGAATTTTTGTCAGAAATTGTAAAAATCGAATGTTTTGTATTAGAATTCGTGGTAATTTTATAGTTTATGAGTTAAACAAAAATGACACAAAAATTTAGAATTTTCTTATGAATTCTAAAAATTAATTTTTTTCGGTACTTTTAATAAAAATTCCTGATATTTCCCTGAAATCCCTATATCAGATTATATAATTATTATAATTAGAATAATAATAAAACATTATATTCCAATTCATATCTTATTTTTATAAAAAAAAATTTGAATTAAAAATTTTACGTTCTATTATTTTTAAAATTGTTAATTTTATTTAAAAAAGTGAGTGACTAGTAAGCAGCGCGCGAATTGTAGCTATAGTACTGCATTAAAATCTAGTCCATAACAATAATTTTTTAATAAGCAATTTTTATCTGTAAATAAACATAAAGTGTTACATTACGGAGCATAGTGTACATATGTGCCCATAGTTATGCCCTCAAGATATTTATCACAAAAAATATACTGAAGGATATCTAAAGCATTTTGTAATGAAGATACTTTTAACATCTTAAATTAAAATATTTCAACTAAAAAGTTCCTACAAAAACATCTGAAATTAAGATACTTCTTTTTGCAGTGAATAATAATCCTCTTCTCATTTCACATTTTTATATTAAAAAAAACCTTTATGTTATCAATATATTTTTATTTTAATTAGTTCTCTAAAATTTAATAGTATTGAGAGCGCAATATTGCCAGGTAGTTTTGGAAAACCGTGTCATGTTCCAACGTTATACTGTTGCAATAAATATCGAGAGACCATAAGGGTCGTAATTGTGCGTAAGCAATTAGTTAGATTACACAAGTCTTGTACTGCCGCCTGTGACTTACTGAACGCCATTTTCGTTTGATAATATTAATATGAATTTTGCCAATCCGATGATACAATTCGAAATAAGCTATTCCGAAAAATCCTGAGTTAGAAGTTTCAAGTTAACCCTAATGCTTCTAAATAACTATAGTTTTAATCGGATTCTAATAAATTTATCCTATTGACTTCGCTTTTGTCTTATTCGATTGCAATAATATAATCAAGTATCCAATCAAATAGTTACAAAACACGAGGTGAAATACAACTGTTTTTATATAAAGATTTATAAATGTAAAAAACACATTCAATTTTATGGGTAGTTTTTTCGAATTTTAACAATAAGGTGATGGTACAATTCTTACACGCATAAAAGATTTTGGTAATTTTTCTAATAAGTAGTATAAGTCATCTTGATTAGGTCAAAAAGTTTTTAAATTGAAAATCTACCCTAAATTTATCATAATTGAAGAAACAGACAGTTATATTATTGTAAAAAGTCGGGAAATTTTTGCAGAGGCTATTTTTGTTTAAATGTAAAAATTTGTTTCGTATAGTAAAATGATTTCTAACTTACAGTACGATTAAAGTTTTTTTTAACATAAAGTTGGAAATAAATACATGACTTTAAGATCGAAGCCAAGTTTCCTTCGTTACGAATGTTACCTAATAAACGATCCTATAAACGTCGCGACGCGAATGTGCCCGTCGTCGACGGCGTCTTCGAATCGTCTGACGCACTTGGAAACGGGGTAACAGTTCCACCAACGTCGCGAACTTCGAATAAAACTGCCTTTAACAATAATTGTATGAATATCATCGCATGCAAGAATGGCTGTCGAAGTGCTTGCAAATTCTCGATAAACCTAATAAATGCGAATATAAATAATATCTCTTGTTCCTGCAATAAAATTGAAAATTACTTTTACGAGTTTTATGTGTGAAATGTTTTCTTACCGATGAAAACTGATCGAATAAAGTAATGATTTATATGAGCTTAAGATTGTTGTTAATATTTTATGCGTTTAATAAAAATATATCTATATTATAGACGTTCTTTTTTTTAGTGTTTTATGTTGAACGAGACGAACGAGAAATCATTAAAAGCATGATAAGTTAAGGTGATTAAACGTTAGATTCTGACAGAAATTTGCAAACGTTTTAAATACAACCACAATTTATTCCCACGTTTAATCCACTACTAATTTCTCTTATTAATTTAGATAATGTATAAAACTTAACATTGTATAGTAAAAATTCTTTACAGTTTATTAAATTCATATTAATTAAAAAGTATATTAAAGTCAGTAAAATACTTGTTTATTTATTTAAAAAATCTTTTAATAAAATAAAAAAGAGAATTAATTAATTAATTAATAAAAAGGAGAATTCAATAAAAATGTTTTTCCTTTCTCCAAGAGTTGGAAAGTTTTATTTTAATTACGTTTTCATTGTGAGAAATATTAATTATAGAAACATGATCATTAATTTAATAGGCGTTAACTACATTACTATTAACTAATATTGTGTTTAACACATTTTAAACTATACACTTTTTAGTAATATGCACTTTCAAAGCATCATTTGTTTAATGTTTAAAGCTGTCATGCATCAGACACTAACCGAAGTTGTCTTGTATCAACTCGAGTTTCATCCGAGCTATTGCGACTCAATCTAATCATGAAATGTGTATATTATTTGGTCACCTCTTGACAAACAATTTTTTATTCCTTCCCAGTATTTGACATTTATGAAGTGAACTTTAATATAATCTTATAAAGATGTTATGCTATATAGTAGTATTTCAATACTGAGTGAGTACTGGAGTCAGTAGTTTGCGATCGTTGAAGTTAAGTAAAAAAATTTAAATTCTCAAATTCAGAAAGAAGATGAGTAAAAGTGGAGTTAACGACACCCAATATTAAGTGCAATTCAGGCGGTGGTATGATGTCAAGAACCAATCCTTCAGAAAGACTTGAAAAAATTGGTGAATTGATGCAACATTTATAATTCTTTGCTAGCTTTTTATTAGCTCCAGCACCTTTCCAATCCCTGTAATTTTTCAATATATTTTCAATCGATCTGAAATTCCCTCGTTTGCAAAGACTGTTTTTATCAATAACGGACCAGGTACATGGAAAGAAGCCTTCTTTCCACGCCTTTGATTTCAATCAAAATAACTATCAGGGTGGCCGCAAGATTGACTTTATCAATTTCCCTGACAAAAATTTTTTTGTTTAGAGCAAAAAATGTATTGCATGACCGTCTTAATTTCTTTAATTGTCCAGACAAAAAAATTTTTCCTGACATTTCCCTGACTTTACTGACTTTACTGACATGTGGCCACCCTGAACTATGTTGGGGGAGTACTTAACCACTACTTCAAGTTCATTATTGTAGACTCTATATTTTATATTAATATTTTTATTTTTAAACATGTAGTTTAAATAAAATTAATTCTTTCTTTTTTTAGAAGAATGTCAAAATGAAAATCAAGGTGGGACAAAAAAATCTTACAGAGCTCATACAGGAAGTCAGATCCAAGCACATAGAAGCGAAGGAGAAAAACGAGCGTCGATGACAAGGATTGGTCTGGTCTGAGGAAGCAGTTACGATGAGAAATGTCGTTCTAGAGTCTCAAAAAAAGAAGACAACAAAGTCGCAAAACAAGGTCACCTAGAGGAACAGTAATGATTAGTAAGGTGTCTAAAGACACTACCTATGCCGAAAATCTGGGAAGGTCTTACTGAGGAAAGCAAAGTCAAGGAGGCCTTGGTTGAGTTTTAATAGACACCAACAGAAGTCAGAAATCTGTCGGTCTTGTAATGGTAAAACGAGGAAAATATTTGTATTTACCTCTGTTCTGATGAGTCATAGGAAAGGGTCGGAGATAAGAAATTATAGAGGGACGATAAGTCGCTTTTGGTCAGTGGGACCAGCGAGAAGTATTTGTCGACGATACTGTTTATAAAGTGTTCATTGTCTCTGTGTCTTGTGAATTACTGGATTATTGAGTGTGGGGACGCCTACACTCTGAATTGAAAGTTATTTTATCTAACGAAACTAAAGAGATCTGGATCTTGGATTAATCATCAAGAAGGACACAACGCAGGTTGCAGTTCCACGGATGATTTCATAATAAGTCGATATTATAATTTGTATGTGTATAAATGTTTTTGGTTATAAATGAGGATTATGGATTTATGGCCTAATCCCCTCCATTAAATGTGAATGTTAATGTGTATTATTATTTATTCTCGATAGAGTTTGTAAATTGATCACATAATTGTTCAAAGAATCTTCTTATTCGAGTTCGAATACTAAGAGCATCATATCGCGATAATTGAATATTTCTTATGAGAGTTTTAGTTTTCTTAATAAAGTGATTTGATTGTTTAATTATAATTTATTTTAATCTCGTGAGGGGTTGCTGGTCCGGTCACCTTTTAGAGTGGCAGTTACGGTATATAGGGTAGACCAGGTGGTTGTAACTCCAAGATGGACCAAAATCAGCAAACAGAAAGTATAGAATCAAAAAATTCAGATTCAGTACCCCATATGATCAGGTCAATGTCCCTTCATCCAAAAAAAGAATATACACAAATATAGATTGTTCATTAAGAGATAAGGAATCGTACCAAAACAAGACAGAAAAAGAACATCGCACGCAGGAGTATCATGTCGTCTTGATCTCCCATGATTCGAGCCAGTACGTTATGTTTTTTAGATTCTATGCATTTATTTTATTTGGGACTTAAGAAATATTTGCTATACAAGAGGACTTCTGACAAAAATAAAACTAGAATGATTGTAAACCCGAAAGAAACTTTAAGACAAATTTTTTTAAACGTTAAAAATTTGGCACACTGGACAGCGACCCAACTTAGATTTTTTTACATTAAGTTAGTGATCTATAGTCTATATCTTTCCAAAGTTTTAAAGAAGGTCGTGTAGAAACATTTTTTGCTATTTTTTGTAGCTGCACACGAATTTTTTATTGCCCAGGACTTGCTGTCAGTCACGCAGATTATGCTGAAAAACTACTGAGCAAATTTATTAACATCGTTCCGAGTTTTTAAAGAAAATATTCATATTCAATCTACTATATATTGCTAATGACGTAGACTGCACAAAACTAGATCTGACTGCTCTATCGGCCTTCACTTTTAAAATCTGCTTGGGGTTAATCAAAAATAATAAAAGGATAAAAGAAACCTTGGTAACAAGTAGTGAGGGTGAATTCAGTTCCAAATGAAAACTCTGTTTCAAACGAAAATTTTATTCCAAATCGGACTCTAAACGAAAATTATGTTGCATGAAAAAACTATATTTCAATCGACAATGACAGCAATGAATTTCAAAATCTGGGTAAATATTATCTCTAATAAGCTTATAATTATTATTAGTCTTTACAATTTCATATTCCATTATTTAAATATTTTTTAAAAAATATTCTTCGAAAATTGACATAAATTCTATTTTCAAATCTTTTGAAGTTCTAATTTAGTAAGATTATTTTTTTAATTTGAAATAAAGTTTTTAAAATTTAATTTTAGATATGTACTTTTGTGCACAATTTTCTATTTCAGCTGTTTGTCTTAAATCAAAATTTTTCTTATTTCAAAATAAAAAAATATGTCATTTCAAAAATTTTTAATAGTTAAATTTTACTTTAATTCTAGGTTTTTTCAAAACAAAAAATTCAAAGAAAAGTAAATTCACAGATTTTAATTATAAACAAAAAATAAATTACAAATGAAAACAAATTCCAAAATAGATAGAAAATAAATAGGTGAGTATAAATGTTGAAAAATCTTTATTTTTAAAAAATATCTTTAATTTGAATAAGAATCAACCGTCTTCTGCTCACATCTTTTAAAAAATGTTAGAACACCTATAAATATTTTTCTTCGATTTTAAAGTTTCTTAAGGCGCTTCTTTTAACCCCTTATATTGAACATTCCTTAACTGTTTGGTAGATATATGAGGTTGGGCGTTGGCAATGCGTTAGAGTTGAATCACTCAGGAATACAATGTTGTTAGGTTGTCACTAGACTGGGGCTAGATAGGTGACTTCTTGGTAACATTGACAGTTCGTAGGTATTTATTTACACTTGGTTGATAATTGGTTGACAACAGATCGATAATTGATTTGGGATAAATAATTGATTTATAACTGACGATGGAATAACAATTAGTTTAACTGTTAATAAATAAATATTGATTAAAATGTTTTCGGGATACCGCTTGGTAGCGGGAGTTTTAAAATTCTTACACTTGTAAGAATTTTGTAAAAAGAGATTTGTATATACATATCTTGGTTAAATATAATTTATATAGAACGGGTAACACTCGATATAAGAAACTGTTGTATGCACCCGGAATTAAACTGATATAGTTATGTGGACCGAATTTTAAGACTACTCTTTTCCAAAAATCTGTGGCTTTTATAATCATGCTTTTTGGAAGACGATTGGTGGGTGGCAGCTAGCACTATATAAATATAGTAGTAGGCCTATTTATGTTTGATATGATAACAACCGTGAGCCTTTTTCTTAATTTAATAATTATATTATAATATATACGTCGCGAGGACGTGACATACACTACTGTCCGAAATTGTGCGAACGCTAACATCTCGAGCTATTAAAAAACACACCTGCACAGAAACAGTGATAACTCGGTTAAAAATGAAGCTACACTACCGTCGGGAATTATCGGTACGGCTGCACACGCACGGCCTAAAAACATACCAATCTTTAAATCACGATTTTTTTGTAAATACAAATGTCAGAAAATTAACAAATATACCATTCGAAAGATTATTAAATACTACGATTAATGGCACATAACTGAAAATTTTAATAATTTATACAAAGATTGCAGCAATCGACAAATTTGACAAAAAAATTTTTAAAATACAATTTTTTTGGAAATTTTTTCAACCCCTGCACATTTTTTAAAAATTGTAGAAAAAATTTGAAACTTACATAAGTGTGATCATTCAAGTCTCATCTTTAATTTTAGACCAAAAGAGTTTAAAAATCTTATTCGGTTCTTGAGATATCATTATAAACGTCCGAGCATGTTTTTTGACAAATGCATTGAATTAGTCGATTTTGAACGGTTTTTGGCTGAAAATGCTCGTCAGTTTATAATGATATCTCGCTAACCGATTAAGATTTTTGAATTTCTTTGGTCTTAAATTAAAGATGAGACTTAAATGATCACACCTATATAAGTTTCAAATTTCTTCTGCAATTTTTAAAAAATGTGCAGGGGTTGAAAAAATTTCCAAAAAAATTGTATTTTAAAAATTTTTTTGTCAAATTTGTCGATTGCTGCAATCTTTGTATAAATTATTAAAATTTTTAGTTATGTATCATTAATCGTAGAATTTAATGATCTTTCAAATGGTATATTTGTTAATTTTCTGACATTTATATTTACAAAAAAATCGTGATTTAAAGATTGGTATGTTTTTGGGCCGTGCGCGTGCAGCCGTACCGATAATTCCCGACGGTAATGTAGATGCTTTTTTTTAAGTTACATTGGAAAGCTTATTAAATTTCCAATTAAATGCCACTATTTTAAGTCGTATTGCATAAATAGGAAGCGCGATATCATGTTATAAAGACAAAAAAATAATTCTATTTTTTTCCGAAATTCTTACCCTGACTTTGACTCCTGGCAAAATTTAGAAAAGTTGATGAAAAAATTGTTATTTTCACAGACTATTCCTTGTAGCCTAAGCTTTAAATAGAGACCAAGAACAGCAAAAAATATTTACGGATTTCCGAGATATAACAAAAAGAGTCGGACCGTGCGAAGCAGAATTTTCAATCATCGATTTCTCTAATTCGCCGTTAAGTCAATTGCGTGTCTGTGAAAAAAGTGTCGAAAATTAATTTTACCAAGTACATTCTTACTGGGATCCATTTTTTAATGTAATTTATTTTATAATGATTTTTAAAAAGTGGATCCCAGTAAAAATGTACATAGTAAAATTTATTTTCGACACTTTTTTCACAGCCACGCAACTGACTCAACGGCGAATTAGAGAAATCGATGATTGAAAATTCTGCTTCGCACGGTCCGACTCTTTTTGTAATATCTCGGGAACCCGTAAATATTTTTTGCTGTTCTTGGTCTCTATTTAAAGCTTAGGTTACAAGGAATAGTCTGTGAAAATAACAATTTTTTTCATCAACTTTTCTAAATTTTGCCAGGAGTCAAAGTCAGGGTAAGAAATTCGGAAAAAAATAGAATTATTTTTTTGTCTTCATAACATGATATCGCGCTTCCTATTTATGCAATACGACTTAAAATAGTGGCATTTCATTGGAAATTTAATAAGCTTTCCAATGTAACTTAAAAAAAAGTATCTAGCTTCATTTTTAACCGAGTTATTACTGTTTCTGTACAGGTGTGCTTTTTAATAGCTCAAGATGTTAGCGTTCGCACAATTTCGGACGGTACCCTAGTAGAAATTTATCGTGGCATGACTAGATTTATTCAAGTTACTGTACAGTTTTAGTCATGGAAGTTTAATCTAGCTTAACTGTCGAATTACTAGACAGCTACTGCATAACACTGTTAAAGAAAATATAAAGTTGAACTTGATTATTACTGCATAGAAGTCCTGTACAGTTATTTTCATGGCACTATCGAGGCGTTTCGAGAAATTATGTTCTAAAGTTTGTCGTGGCGTTAGCGCTACCGCCAGTTTCAGTAACTAAACAGTTGTGTATTGACATTTTCGAAATATTTTCTATAAAATAAATCTTTTGGTTTTACAGTTTATAGTATTTTTATATTTTTAATTTTGTTCTTTTATTTTACTGTTGACAACTAAATAACAAATTTTTTAAATTATATAATATTAAAATTTTGATTTAATAATAAAAATTTCTTTTAAATCAAAGTTTAGTTTTAATGAAAATTCCTTCAGAAAAAAAAACTTTTTTAAAATTCGCTTTAATTAATTGAGTTAATTAAAATAACTAATTTTTTAAATTCAGAAGACAATTTCTTTTCAAGGTTATATACTCTTATTATATGTATAAATATTAATTTAACAAACCTGTTACATACAAAAAGTTATAATTGGTCCAATAAAGTGAGGTTATGTTTTACATTGATGTATTGACGTTGACATATGTATAGCTCTCCGATCTGTATAACAGAACTGTCTATAATTAATGACAGTAGCCAGTAACAATTTATTACTAATTCCTTACGGAAAAAATAGACATAATTCTAGTTATACCCGCGAATTATTTCTTTCAGTGTATACACTGATGTATTTATGGAAAATGTCTACATAACACTGTTCAGTTGCTGGACTGACGGTAACGCTAACGCCACGACAAACTTTGCAACATAATTTCACGGAACGCCTAGACAGTACCATGAAAATAACTGGACAGACAGAAGTTCTATACAGTAATAATCAATAAGTTCAACTTTAGAGTGTTATGCAGTAGCTGTCCAGTAATTCGCCAGTTGAGCTACAAAAGATGAAAAAGGGAACTGCTTTACCTGCCGGTAGAGTATGGTTCTTATTTTTCCGGAATCGTCCATCGACTAGAACGGCCGTGATGCGTAAGCGTGCGTTTAGGTATTTCGTCCCAGTGTGACCCGAGTTCGCTCCCCGATACCGCTAGATATTTTTCGTTTGAACTGAATTAGTTCTTCATATTAGGGTTTACTTATAAGTTTGTAGTGTGATAAAATAATATTTATTTCAGTGTTGTGCTTAATTCAAGGAAAAAGTGAATGTTGTTTAATGTAAAAAAATTACATGTGTACAAGAATCAGTAATGTTTATAATTTTTTTTTAATTATGTAGTTATTTAAAAATAATTTTACAGATAATTTATTATAAATAATTTATTATACGGAACAATAGATACACCAACAGTAAAAATATAGTTTCGTAAAATTTTAATTTATTTAATTTGTTAACAAAAAAATTTAACGTTATATTTTCAAATTTGTACGTGTTTAATACGAAACGTCAATATAAAGAAAGTTTTGACATTTCCAAGTGAATTATTTTGTATAGTTTTTCTACAGGACTATGATGATCAGAAACTGTAAAATTTGACTGGACAATAACCCAATGGGAAATGCCAGTGTAGTGCCGATGTTCACCACTGGCTTAGTACTCAGACTATTGTTCGTCGTAGTCTAGCCGAGCCTTGACACTTAGTGCTGGCGCAGTACAGAATTTTTGTTTCGCCAAAGCTTGGACAAGCCACGGCGGCAAGTGCTGGCTGAGTATAGGAAAATTGTTCACGACGCTCTTTGCCAACATTGCTTTTTTGACATAAACTTAAAAAAATTATTAAAAAAGTTTATAAATGTTTATAAATATAAATTTATTGAAAAAAATTAATATTTTACTTTTCAGTTGTTCATTTTTTATTCTTATTAAATTTAATAATAACAATTTAACACAATTGTCTAACTTTGTAAATATTAAATTATTTAAACAAATAAAAATTATAAACAAAATTTAAACTTCAATCTCAATAATAATTTGGTTCCTATTAAAATACTATTATACTTCTTACTATGAATAAAAAATTATTAAAAAATTACCACGTAATTTGAAAATTACGTAAAATGTTAAATGCAATAAGTAATTTAATTTAATTATTATTAATTTATTTTAATTCAATTTATTATTTCTAACGTATCCTTATTTTTTCTCATCTTTGACTCAATAATTGTATGTCTGAATGAAACTGAGATATTAATACTTTACTGTACACATGTGTCGTTAGCATAGTGGTTAGAGCGTTAGTCTGTTAGTCCATAGGTCGTAGGTTCGATTCCCCTCGTCAGCAATTTTGTTTATTTTTATAGGTTTGCGATATTTCTAGATTCCAATCGTTAGGTACTAAAATATGAAAATCTAATGCACACTTACTGTAATTGTTTATTATTTAATTTTTAAATGTAATAAACAATTTTTTTTTACTTCATTTACTATATCCATTGTTAGTCTCCATCTTTAATACAATTTCTTTAAGAAGAGAAATATTTTATGAATAATAACTATTTAATAATATTATTTACCATTTGGTTGTTAAATTATTTATAATTATGAATTTACGACTAATTAATAACAATACGGCATTTATTGAAGCAATATTCTCAGCCAGCACTGGTCCAGTGCTGCGCCAGCGCTGTCTGGCAGCACTGACAGACAGTACTTCGGCAGCGCCAGACGGCGTTATCATCCCAGTGCCATGCCAGTGCTGGCGCAGTACTACGCCAGTTGTAAATCTCCCATTGGGAACTTGAAGAAATTAGCGTGACATCACTTTATAGTTTTTAGCCAGTTTAACTGTAAAGTGCCTCGAAATTTTCCAGTGGAACTGTCCAGTGCCCTTAAAGATACTATGACAAATTTCTACTAGGGTAGTGTATGTTATAACAAAAATTCTGTTAACTATGTTTCTGGAAGAGTTTTTCATGATCTTTCTAATAGTGAATTTCATTTTTTAATATTTTAAAAATTTGACCCTAAATTCTAATAATTTATATTTAATTTGCAATTAATTAATATATTTTTTATTCATATGTATTGAAATATCATTTCAATAGTTTTGGAACCCAGCCGGTAGAATGCCAGAGCCCAGCTGGTTAATAGATTAAAAAAATCTCAGTCGGTTGAATTATAGTACCCAGTCCGTTTCAAATCTATAGAAGGCAAATCCACAGTCGGAACAATGCCAGTTCTCAGCCGGTTGAATTATGGACAAGACGGCTCTTCACGCCCGATTGCCGGGTGGTAGAATGCCAGTACCGAGCTGGTTGACAGTGCGCTCCCACCAAAGTTATCTTTCGGAATAATGCCCGTTCTCTGTCGGTTGGCAGACGGATCCCAGCCAGTAGTTTTTCCGACGTCGGTACTGGCCAGGATCTGTGCCAGTTGGAAATTTCTGCTTGGGGAAGAGCATCCTAACAATTAAGTATATCCCTAGAACATCGTGGTAATATCTTTTCTTCTTTTGACGGTTAGAAAATCCTATGGTTATTCCAGAAGACTATTCTTTAGATACCATGCCAAGGTTGGTCCAACGTATTTTATAACCATCTATCAGTTTTCCCCCAATCTTAAATTTGCTGAAATCATTTCTGGGGAAAATCATTCAAGGAATTTAAATCTGCCCGTGCAGAAATTGCCCGCCCGGGCCCTGACCCCGCATGAAACAGGGAACCCGACCGGGCCCCGGTCTGGGAGCTCGTCAAATCGGGGGCAAATCGGGCTGTCGCCATGGCCCCGGTCGGTTTTATTGTTTCACCCCGACTTAGGGAAGCCCGGTCTGGCCCCGGCCAGGCCCCTGCCAAAATTTCTACACGGGTGTAAGTAAATCTATGTCTTATTTCCCATTTACCTATAATATTCTTTCATTTTATAAACTAAGGATTAATTCTGGTTTCAGTGAGTTAATCTAATCTTGAGGATAGCTGCTCACCTGACAATTTTAACGAAAGTTAATTAAGTGTCGAAGTCAACGAGAGTTGTACTTATAAAAATAAATAAAGGACACATTATTTTATCTAAGCATTATAGCTTTCTTAGCCTGTTCCCTTAGCTCAAAGTCTTGCTTCCAAGTCAAATCAAAAGTAGAAGTGAAAGTAGAAAGGAAAATAAAAATTACCCTTTATTCTTAAAAAAGCCTTTGCGAGAAAAGGCCGAAAATATCAAAATAAGAAATTTGCATTGACAATGTAACAAGTGAATATAAGAGCGAACTCTTATATCCTAATTAAAATATAGTACCTTAAAAATTCACTTAAGAAATGAAGATACAATTACTCTTTTTTAAAACATTGGAGTTACAATTTTTAATTAATTTTAATCAATTCGACGCCTCCTGTCGAGAAAATGTTATTTCTAACGTCAGTTGAAAATAAATCTATCTCAGGAATAAGTGCAATATAAAATTAACTCACAAATTAATGCAAGACAATTATTATAATTCATTCTTCAATTCAAGATAATTATATCTCAAAATTCATGCAAAAAAATTACAACTATAGAATTAGCGCTCAATGTGAATTTTTTTCTTTTCTCTTAAAACGATATGTTTGTTTAACGTATATAAAAACAAAAGTGCGGTAGGGGAAGTGAAAATTAATTAACATAAAATCAAAAGTACAAGCGTAAGTGTAAAGAAAAGTGAAAATTAATTAAAGTGAAATCAAAAGTGAAAGTGGAAATGGAAAGAAAAGCAAAAAATTAATTAAAGTGAAATCAAAAGTAAAAGTGGAAGTCGATGGGAAAGAGAAGTAAAATTACATAATCAACGCCCCCAGGGTCAGCTTGGGCTATCGGTTCACCCAAACTAGAAATGCAACTTTACCGTATCTCAATTGTGATATACTCGTGGAATTTCGTCCAACTTGGAACAGCAAATCGTCCAAAACTTTTTCCTTATATATACATATGGGTAATTCTTTTGAAAGAGATATACTTTTTTTCTAAAAAACTAAACAATAAAAGTTTTTAAAATTTTTGAATTTTGTTATAAATAACATTTTAAAACGTTAAAAAATAAAAATGTAAATTGCATAAAATTAATTTTAAATACAAGTGTATTCCTTTTAAATTATAAGTTTTTATTTTTTAATTTATTAAACTCCTAATTTATTATTTTATACAATTAATTTATTAATTAATTTTATTAATTGATTTTATTAATAAAATTTATTGAGAGGAGGATATTTCAAAACAATCATTAAAAAATTTTAAACAAAACGAAAACGTTTACTCGGAGAAATTATATGGATAGAAAATATATTGTTACCTATCACAGCTAATAATTACGTCTCACAGCTAATATTTTTGCTGTGACAGCTAATTATTAGCTGCCATAGCTAAAAACAATTAGCTTAGCTATATAATAGCAAACTCATTTTTCTCTGTGCACAAAATATGAAAAAGGCTTCGAAGATAAACTCATTATCTTTGATAAAAAATTATTTTTTTAATTTAAAAATATTACAATATAATTAAGCAGGTTCTTTGCTTGATGCAGCTATAGGTCAAAACAGGAGCAATATTTACTGATTTGACTTACTTGGAAACGGTAAACGTTTGGCAACGCCGAAACGTTGCCAAACGTTATTATAGTGTTGTTCGTATTATCAGAAGAATCGTAAATCTTTTTACAAATTGATTTCTTGTAAATCTCACAGGTATACCTATTGACAATTGTTTTAACAGATATAATATATGTATAATTATATTGTATATATCGGTTTTGTTATTTAAAAAATTTAAATCAACATCTGGTTGTTAAATACTTTGTGCGTTCACGTAACTTTCACTTTCACTCCAAAAATTTTCACTTTCAATTTCACCAAAAAAAATGTCACTTTCACGCAAATAATTTTCAATCTCAATTTCACCCAAAATATTTTCACTTTCAATTTCAACAAACATAATTTTCACTTTAAATTACACCTAAAATATTTTCATTTTCAAACAAAAAAATTTCACTTTCACTTAAAAAATTTTCACCTCCTCTTAGAAAATCGTCACTTTCAATTTCGCCAAAAAATATTTCACTTTCAATCAAAACATTTTGGATAAAATTCTAAAGTAAAGTGAAAATTTTTTCATAGAAACTATGAAAGTTAAAATATTTTGAGTGAAAGTGAAAATATTTTCCGTGAAATTCAAAGTGAAAAAATTTTTGGTGAAATTCGAAGCAAAAAGTTCTTGATTCGAAGTGAAAATTTCTTTTCGTATTTTCTAAAGTTGAAAGTCAAAATATTTTTTGTGAAATTAAAAGTGAAAATTTGTTTGCAAAAATGAAATTAAAAATCTTTTAGAAGTCAAAATTCTTTGGGTGAAATTGTGAGTAAAAATTTTTTCATAGAAAGTGAAAGTATTTTTGGTGAAAATGAAAAATTTTTAACAGTAAAAGTAAAGATTTTTTTTTGGTAATGATAATGAAAACATTTTGCGTGAAATTGAAAATTGTTTGATCGATAGTGAGAATGTTTTAAATGGAGTTGGCTTCGGAGATGAATTTAAATTTCTATACACGGAGAGAGAATATAGGTAGGTATATTAAATTTTGTAAAAGTATTTTACAAATTGGAGAAAAAGTATGCGACAAAGCGAATTTTTGTTATAAAAAATACTAAGTTTTAAAAAAATGTATGTGAAATTTAATGAAATAATTATATCAAATATTCAGAATATTAATTAAATTCAAATATAACTTTACTAAATTTCACCTCAGTTTTTTTAATGTTTAGTATTTTTTATATAAAAAATTTCGCTTTGTCGCACTTTTTCCCAATTTGTAAAACACTTTTACAAAATTTAATATATATTCTCTCTACGTGTATACTCACATTGATATTACACTGAAAAAAAAATTTATTTTATTCAAATGACGAATTAATTGAATATTATCAATTAAATATTTAATTGAATCAAATAATATTTATAATTGGAGTCAATTAAATGGTACTTGCTTCAAATACTGAAGTTATTGGTTCAAATATACCATTAAGTTATTGACTCCAATAAATATTATTTGATTCAAGTAAACATTTAATTGATTATTTGAATCAAATAAATTTTTTTTTTCAGGGTACTCTAATTAATAATTTACTCATTTCATTTAAATAACAAATATAATTGACAACATATTAATAAAAGACATTAATATAAATATATAATGAACCTCAAGTTAGAGACACTTATAAATAATTAAAAAACACAATTTTTAATTAATTGAGAATATGAATTAAAAAATTACTCGGAGCTAGTTGATCCTAAATCATTATTCTCGGTTTCAAGATTATAGTTTCAGCTGACTCCTATTTTTATTTCATATTCTGACATTTTGATTTGCAAATTAATATAGTTATATTTTTTAAATAACCTCTGTTAATTAAGATTTCAAACGAGAAACAGATGAGTAATGAGACTATCATTAAAAATAAAAACCAGATTTTCAATCATGATGAATACTTCATAATTTATAGAAATCGATGAGACATTAAAATTTGAAAATATAGAAGAAAATAAATTTAAAAATTTTGTAAATACTTTTTTAAAAATACTTTGATGCATTATTTGAAACATTGCATTGTTTCAGAATATTTATTGAAAAAAGTAGCAGTAATTTTGGAATATAAGTATTAAAAGAAATCTGAAAAACTTGAAGTATCCACCCATTTATGGAACATTTTTGTCGGGCCGTATGCAGATAATTGAAAGCGGATATCAGCCTCCTGTGTGTATGACCATTTCGGCCACTGTATTCATACAGTTTGCTGGTATCTCACGGAGAAGGGTTGGTCCACGGCAGCGCCAGTATGTAGAGATCGCCACTAAATCGGACTGGTCGTGCACTTTTAATTGACAGGAATGTTTAGCGGTAATGAACGCCTCGAATATAAGAAATGGACATGAGGTAAAGAGCAGCCAGCAGTAGAGGTGGAAAAGCCAGGGAGGCTGGGGGAGAGAGAGAGAGAGAAAGAGAGAGACAGAGAGAGACAGAAAAGTGCACAGAGAATGAAGCAGCCAAACATGTGGGACAAGAGAGGAGTATAGAGCAGGGAAAGAAAGGGACAAGTGGACAGAAGAGAAAGAGCCCGGAACAGGGAACAGACAGAACCAGATAGAGACACGACGACGGAGCATAAACATCGCTGAAGGGGCTGGGGCCGCGACCGCGCATTCCTCTTCTCGGGCGTGGCCTTGAGGAACGTACAAACGGCCGCCACTTCAAAGAGGGGGTATTCTATGACGCTATAGATCACTCCAACTCCGCCCAGCCAAGTTCTCGTGGGCGGTACGACATCACGCAGGTCGTCTCCTAGCTCCACCATCCGGTGGTTCGAGAACTTCAACTCGGTGCGATTAAACACGATTCTTACCGAAGGTAAGCTCTTTGAAATCGCGCCAAAATTATATACATCTAAAATAGTATTGCACACGTATAAAACTGCTATTCGAATTAGAAAAACTTTATTGTCATCATTAAAGTATCACTTTGCGTAAAGAATATTTTTTCCACATCATAAGCTAATCTGTTATTAATTTTCAGGGGTACCCATTTTTAGACTACAATTAATCAAACGAAAGGCGATAAATAAATAAGCTGATGATCTGTGTTCCCAGTGAAAAGTACTCAGTACTTATTTTATTTAACACCATCTTCAAAAATTCTTGGACCCAAGGCATCAATATCATCAAAATTTAACACAAAAATTAAGGTCCTGAAAACATTCTAAGTTCCGGACAAAAAATTTTAATTTTTTCGTTAATAATTCGTTAATAAAAACGAAGTCATTTGGACCAGATGTTTAGTGTTTATTTTTTCTCCAACTTTTCGAAATCTTAACGATTTTCTCTTCAGGGAGTCGAAATAAATCAGTGATACAGTTTACATCATCTTTTTCAAATCGTCATAAAAATAATATTTGTCAATTTTTAACATAAAACCCATAAGCGTTGGAAAACAATAAGAGTTGAAGTCATTAACAACAACGTAAATATAATCCATTCACAAAAATCACAAAAAAAACATTTTCATGAACAAACAAAACATTGTTATCACACAAAACAATTATATTTATTAATAAATAAATCATTCAAACACATAAGCAAATAAATTAAACTGAGACAAAGGAATACAAATTTTTAACTTGTGTCAACTATCAAGTCACAACAACAATTTTTTGTTGCGAAAGCTAATTAATTGCTGTCATAAGTAAAAATTAGCTATACACTATAGAAAATTATTGTTTTTCGTGATATAAAATTTTATTGCTTTTTAAATATATTAAAGTCAATATGACTTAATATTGATTTACATATATTTAATTTATCAAAAATAAAATTTTTGATGCCTATTTTTGGTTTTTGTTTACTTCTCTGGTAGTACAAATTTTTAATTATAAATAATTTTAAATTTTACCTAATATAATTTCTCAGACGAGAATTTATGAAAATAATTTAATTAATGTTCTAGAATTTTATAAAATTAAAAAATAATTTTTAATGAATTTTAATTAAGTATTGAAGTCAACGATCATTCTGAGTTAAGCCAATGGAAAAATTGAAACAATTCCTTTAACGTTTTCAACAGCAAAGCTGTCCTCTTCAGAAACTGTAATTGTCGAAGAACGAATGTAATCAGATGTATGAAAATAAAGGTTGACGAATTTTGTCGAGTGTTGACGAAAAATATAGTGACGAATAAAATTTACGAAACGACAAGCCAGTATACTCTCATGACGTGCGGCGAATAAGAAAACTATTACTATTATCTTATTCATAAAATTAATAACGGAGTGTTTTTATATCAAAATATTTAAAATTTGTATTACTTTGTTTCATATTAAATAAAGTGGAGTGTGATTTAATAAAAGGATTGTTATTTTAAAAAAAGACTTTTATTTATTTATTGCTCAAACTTTCTCACATGGCAATTTTGCCAAATTGAATTGCTTTGTGAACAATAATTTTATTAAATATTACCGTAAAAATTGCGAAAAATTAAATTATAAGTACATATTTAAAAAAGAAATAAAGAAAATTTGAAAACCTAGTGATAAAATCATTATTATTATTAAATGAATTTTAATTTTAAAAATTCTAATTTAATTAAAATAATTAAAATTAAAAAAAAAATTCTAATCTAATTTTTTTTTAATTTAATAACTGTGAACAGCAAACGAAAGATTTAGAAGTTACCCTAACTTCTCATAACTTCTTGGTAAATTTTCGTATAATTGATGTAATATTCCTAAAATGTCATTTCGAAGCAAAATGACATATAACATCTTAATACATAAACTACTACCTTATTCTAATGTACGATGCATAAAATTTCAGTGAAAATAAAAGAAAAAAGAGGAAAAAATAAGAAAATAAACAAAATCTGTATTTTGAGGTTAGGTTTCAATATTTTGACAATTGTGGAAGAATCGCATTGCCTGCAATGTTGCATTTACGTCTATAGAAAGTGGAGACATTTAATAATTGAATGAAGTACTCACTAACTTTGAAGATCTTCAAAGAACAAGATGTAGTTTATTGGAAATGAGAAATTCACGAGTATCGTTTCGTTCGACTGTAGTACCAACGACGTCCGCTAAATTTCAGCGCCCCCCTTCCCTGGAGGCGTCATGCATTGGGAGGAAGCAGTCGTCCACCTCTCTCTCCCCCCCTTCTTCTGATTTTCTCTCTTAAACGCCAGGATTTGAGTCCCGCCTCCTTTCCATGCACACAACTTGTGTTCTCATGGAGTTTAATCTGTCCTGATGGGCCTTTTGAGTTTGGGTCCAGTAGCAAAAGTTCCTTCTTCATGGTTTTATATATCCCAACGGATAGTCATTTAATTAACAACTTATATGAAAAGTGTATTCCAAGTGTGTCTTTATTTCACAATTTTTTTAAATTCCAACTTTTTATCTTAAATTTTAATTCATACTGTTTCATATATGAATTTTTTTATTTTCATTGTTATGTTCTCTTTATTTATTGTTTATCCCGATTGCCTTTAGAGTACTTATTTCATTTATTTAAATGAACTTATTTTCTCCGAAGTATTAGGAAAAAGAATGTTCGTTCATTATTTCATTAAAAATAAGCAATTTCCCTTTTCTTGTAATTACAAATTAACGGAATTAAAGAGAAAAATATTTATTCTATTTCTTCAGAAAATTTTTCTAGAAAACTTTTTCAGGTGAAGACCTCTTCCCCAGAGAATCGTTGATCATATTTTTTATTATGTTTATCAATGAAAGAACAATCACCCGAGATATATGGTTATACGTGAAATTTTTTCATTTTTCAAATATTCGAATTTTCTACAATTCAATCGACATTTCTAGACTTTTGGGATTATATTAAACTTCTCTATTAAATTTTCTTTTTCAAATTTTGCTATTGCTTTTTTTTAAAAATCAGTTTAAAACAAATTTGTCTATACTTTGAAATAGGAGGTCAAATTTTTTAAAAATAAAAAAATCAGATTTCGATAATTTAATGCAGTGGAAATTCTTATAATAATAAAAAAATGACAATCAAATTCTCTGATAATTATTTTGGAGTAATGATAATAAAGTAATAAATGTTAGGTTGAATAAAACATAAGGACAAAATTTAATGTCACATCAAAATAAAATTAAGTGTATGAAGTCAGAAAAACGCGTGGAAAAAAGTTTCCTGAGGAATTCAGAGAAACTCTTGCGCTCTGCAAACAGAGTTATAGTCTCCACCCGGTCGGAAAAAAATTGAAATATGTCGGCTTAAATGCTGTGGCTTGGATAAAAGCAAGCGTGAGTGAGAAAGAGAGAGGGCATAATACTTTAACCTAAACTGCAACATTTAAGCGGGTTTATTTCTATTTTTTCCGATCGGTAGAAATAACACATTCATATATACATATAAACCGTTTACGTGTATGCGTAAATTTCTTGCGATTACCACTGGCCAGTTGGTGTGTCACATACCAGCTTATACGCGAAATACTAAATTTTGCTATAGACAGCACAAAAACTTAAAGGTTTTTATTGTATTCCACAAATTGGTGTTGTAAGTTACAGAATATTTTTTCTGTATAAGTGTTCCATTTGAGAAATTTTCATTGTCATAAATTTGTCGTTTTTCAGCTTCATATAAAATGCGTGTTGTCTAAATCTAAAAAAGCGATAAGTATACTGCACTGATTCTAATTAGCATATGTATGCAGTGAGTGTGAAATTAGTGATTAGAGAAATTTCATTAAATCATTATACTGAAATTTTACTGATTAATTAGTTCTTACACTCTCGGGGTTATTACGTAAGGATATTTTTAAGATTTTTTAATCTCCTCTCCTTCGTAAGATGTTTTACATGCATTAGCGATTTTAAAAATAATATAACGTAAAAATTTGTAATTCAAACTTTTTTTTATAAAAATAAAAAATGAATTGAAATATATAGTTTTAATATTATTATAATTATAATAATCATATATTCTGACATAGGGAATTCAACGAAAAGTCAGGAATTTTTATTAAAAGTACTGAAAAAAATTAAATTTTTATAATTCATCAGAAAATTCTGAATTTTTGTCTGTCTTGTTTGACTCGTAAACTATAAAATTACCACGAATTCTAATACAAAATCTTCAATTTTTTCAATTTCTGACAAAATTTTTTTTTTAAATAACTTAAATCTTGAACAATTATCATAAAATAAATAAATTATTTAATGAATAATTTTACTTAAATACTTCAAAATTAATTCAATTTTAAAAGAGTTGCGTTTACAATTTTCATAAATAAATTAACTTCAAACGGTTTCAATTTTTAGTTTTATAAAATTTCAATGTTTAATGAATTTAATTAGAAATTTTAATGAAGATTTTGAAAGATTTTATTAATTCAAATTCTTCTGAAATTAGTTACATTTCATAAAATACATTTAATTAATTATTAAAAATAATGGATTTGTAGAAGAATTTCAGTTAAAAACACTAAGAAAATTGAATTTTGAAGAAGTTACAAATGATTGCAAAAATTCAATTATTTTCAAAAGTAATAAAATTCTTCTTACAAAATTCAATTATGTTCAAAATTTACAAAAAAATCTCGACAAAATACCAATTATTATCTTTATAAATAAAAAAATTCAATTATTCAATAAATAATTTACTTTTTTATATAAATAATTGAATTCTCGTAGAATTTTCTAATAAAAATTTATTTGAAAATGAATTTTAGTTTAAATTTTAGATAATAATATAGAATATGAAAATAATTTTTATAAAGTTTTACAGTAAAAATATTCTTATAATATAAAATAATGATTTTAACACCCGATTCTCTTTAATTATATTATAAAACAAATATTGTTATCTTTATGTTTTATAACAATATTTTTAAAGTTGATTAATTTCAAAAAGGTTTGAATTTGAATATTTTGAAGAATTTTAATTCCTACGGAAAAATAATAATTAAATATTTAAAATATTTAAAAAAGAAATTATTGTTTTTGAATCATTTTAGAATTAAAAATATTCGTAAATACATTTAACAGAACATTTTTTTCAATAACATTTTTTCCTTTCTTTTTTAAAACTTCAAAAATTTTCAGTTTCATTTTCAATTAAATTTTCTAATTAACAAATATAATTTATAAACATTTTTTTCTTTATTTTTAAGAAACTTTGAATTTTATTAAAGCAATTGAAATTGAGAAATAGAATTGATGCAAATTATTTCCTTATGAAAATTGAGAATTTTTTACAAAAATATTAAGAAACGGGAATTTCTAATGTTTTTCTTCCCAAAAGAAAAAAATGAGTTTGTAAACAATATTGTTGTTGAGAAATAAAAATTATGCATAAAATGGGTATATTTCCTATTTCTAAATCAAAATCTTTTGACAATTAACAATTTTCCAGTATTTTTTATAAATTAAAAAGGAGAATAATTTGCATAATAATTTAGATCAGTCAAACGAAATTTGTTATAGAAAAAAGCATATAACAAACAAAATGGGTATATTTTTCATTTGTTAATCATAATGTTTTTTAAATTTTCTAATTTCTAATATTATTTTCTTATAAATCATGAAAAAATACCTGCATATTTTCGATTTGCCAAACAGTATTTTTTAAAGAAAAAAAAACAAAAGCATACACAGAAACTAACTTCAAACTGCGGACAGAATAAATGAAAGAATACGGAGATTAATGTATAGTTAATAACAGAAATATTGCAGAACGTGAAGGAGCTGATTATAATACTTTTCTACTTTTTATTTAATTGTAAAATTGAATTGTATAATTGTACATTAAAAAAATATTTTTGTATATTTCTTGCTTTATCCAAAATCAATGAATCCCAAACTTTATTGAATAATTGTATTACGCTGCCAATTCTCTAAAAAAAGGGGTTATCACTTCAGTGTGTTATTTCAACCACTATAGTGATTCACATGAACAGTACAGCGCTCTCAATTAAAAAAAAATCCATATGCATTGTTACAAACCCACTTTTGGCGTTAAAATAACACTTTCTTTTTTCTGTGAAATTTCAGTTTTCAAGTTAATTGACTTGAAATCAATAATTATGGACTTGAAATCAATAATTATTGACTCGAAATCAATAATTATTGATTCTCTAAATGAATAATTTAGAGAATTTAAAAATCTCCAAATAAGACTAAAAAGTAAAATGAAATCGTAAATTTGAAGAAGCAGAGTGAGAATGAGAAAGAAAAAAGCAGAAAGATCGTCCATGTTTTTCTATCTCACGCCAAAGTTTACGAGGTGATTGTGCATTGGCCTTATAGAATTTCACGGGCAGAGAAAGAACCCCACAATAGAGTGAAAGCTTTATCTAGTTTTTTGATAGTCGACTGTTTAGCGTGACCTTGCCGTAAAGAAGTGGAACTCCGTCTGCTTAGCACAGCACGCAATTTCTTAATTCTACATTTTAACAAAGAGGTCGCACACTGAACCAGACCACCAGAAAAGCTATAAAGCATTTGCCTCGCCCTTTTCCAGAACCTTGTTTTCCTTAACTATATACATGGTCATGAAGTCGAGTTGTACTACTTGGTATTTAAAATTGTAAACTCGTCAAAATATACGTATAGGCTTCTTTTCTTTTCATACAGAGTTGGATTTTTTATTTTAAGGGTCGAGGTATATAGAAGCATTCGAAGATAATTCTTCAAATAAATATTTACTTGAATCAATCACATTTGTTTGACTTAATTAATATCGTAATATTGGTTTTACAGCACTTTCAAAAATATCTGTAAGTTTTATGCTATTGAAAATAATTTTTTGATAATAAATATTTTTAAAATTTTATAAAACAGTGGCGTAAAATTTCAAAGCAGGGTAAACAAAATATAAAGGATAAAATCAAAGTTTTACTGACTCTGCATGGACATTTCTTTGACCCCCCTCCTCTTTTTGTGGACAATTTTGTTGATTTTTGACGAACCCCTCCATCCCCTCAATACTGCGTACTGGTATATGGACGATCCCTTATGAAATTTTTTGGAATATAATGTAACATTGGGATATCCCAAATGTCTATAGATCTAACTGGAACTTAATTTGTATATCCATAGAATATCATCTGCTGTATGGGATAAATCTTTTAAAAAAATAATGAAGACACTTTAATTAAAAAAATGTAAAAGTAAATAAAGAAATGAAAACGCAACCAATTTTCAAGAAAAATAATAGCCTTATATATAGTAACAAAATTATTATAATTATTTCATGTGATTACTCGGAGAAAAAGGATTATTACACGCGGATGTCAAATTGAGATCATTAATTGCGTATAGAGATAACAAAGTTGTAGATTTTAAATTATACTTTGTATTTTAATGTAAATTTTGTTGTTGTTAGCTATAGCTATCACTGATAAGTGTCATTGAAAATATTTTTTCAGTTTTGTTCAGTTCTGATTATTAAACAATATGTAATATTTTAGTTACATATTGTTTAATAATCAAAACTAAACAAAACTGTAGCAAAATTTTCAGGAAAAATAAAAAAAAATTCAAGCTATGACGTGTTACGAAAAATTACGAAACTGTAACAAAATTTTCAGTAAATAGCAACGGAAGTTTTATGCTGTTATGCATTAGGGTCAGAATTTCTGAAACGGATCACCTAAAACTAAAAAATTTTCTTTTTGAACCAAAATAGTTTTTTTTTGACTCTTAATATGGTTAAGAAGAATCCCTGAAAATATTAAGCCAACTAAAAATTTTTTTTAAAAGTTATTAACAATTGAATTTTTTAGTACTGCTAAATTAACAAATTTTTTTCTCGAGTTCTAGTTGACGGATTTTAAAATTAAAATATGGGTTTTTTTCGTCTTGAATTGCACTATTTGAATATATTTTTTGTTTTTAAATTTTTTTATTTTTTATAATTTTTTATATAATTTGTTTATAAAATGTTAATAAACAAATATGTTCTTCACGTCCTAACAAAAAAATTAAATATGTATTCTATTCCTTAAATGTCTCCTAGTGTAAAACCGTTTTGAAAAAAAATGAGCCTCAATTAGAAAAAAAGTTATTAATTAAAAACTGCAGCTATGTAGGGCTTTATATGACATTAAACTCGCCCCGCGCGCATTGGCATTTTTTTCAAAATTGTCTGTAACCTACAAATTTTTTTATTTTTTCATTGCAGATGATTGGAATCAATTTTAATTAGTCCAGCAGGACCACCAGACAAATAATAATGTATAATACAATTTATTTAAATTGTTGCAAACAATGTTAATTAACAAATAGATAACTTTGGTTCTTTTTTTAAACAAAATTTTTTTTTCAGACAAATTTATATTTATTTAAGCAAAAAGAAAAATTATTTTTCGTATTTTAACGAGTATAAAGTCAAGTAAAGCTCTACTCGATTATTAATAACTAGATTATTGTCCTTATGATTGTTAATAACAATAGTAGGGGAGACTGGGGGGTAAACCCGCTCACAGGGTAAACCCGCTCACTATAGCGATTTTATGCCATGAACTCAATTTAAGATGAAGATATTGGTACTGTGAATAGTACTTGACATTCAACTTATATTAACGAACTTTCGTTTAGTTTCATGAACTCAACATAGAATCAGAGACGATCAAATGTTTTTAGAGGTGTCAGAAAAAAAACGTATTTTGGATTTTTAAGTTTTTCGATCATTATTTTTGAGTCTTAATTTATCTGGCAAATTTTTTTTGTTGCTATTGGATGTCCTTCTTCGAAGTACATATATAGTTTCGTTTTATTTTAAAAAGATTTAATTAAATTTATTCTGAAATGTAAGGAATACACTCGGGGTAAAGTCGCTCACGTGAAGTCGGGGTAAAGCCGCTCACTTAGTTTTAAATTTAAAATTTAGAATAAAATAATTTCACGTATTATATTTCAACAATAACACAATTTATGACTTATTAAAACCAAAATTGTAACTACATTTCACTTTCTCTTAATAAAATATAACACTATTTAAATCCATAGTTGTAATTCATGAAATCTATGTTCATTATTTATTAAACCAATTTGTTGTTTATAGAATTGTTTATAAAACTCATAAATTATCAATAATAATTCATACTTAAGACGGGAATAAGACGAACTTTAATATTTAAAAAATAAAACTCTTCCGTCTTGAAAAGATAAGGTGAGCGGGTTTACCCTGGAAAATTGTGATTTCGAAATTTGGTATATGTTCATTAAAAAGTTTCTCTAAGTAAAACTAAAAAATATAAATCAAAAACTCTTTTTAATTTTTTTAGTAGAAATCATAAGCTTTCAAATGATATAAATTAACTTGGATTTAGAGAATAATTTCCTAGATTTTAGCCGATCTGAAAAAAGTGAGCGGGTTTACCCCAGTCTCCCCTAATTATTAAATTTAAAATAATTTTTTATCAAAATCGACATAGATTACTTAAATAAATATAAATATATCTAAAAAAAAATTTTGTTTATAAAAAAGAACCAAAGTTATCTATTTGTTAATTAACATTGTTTGCAACAATTGAAATAAATTGTATTATACATTATTATTTGTCTGGTGGTCATGCTGGACTAATTAAAATTGACTCCAATCATCTGCAATGAAAAAATAAAAAAGTAAACATGATTTTTTCTAAAAATATTGTAAATTGTTAACTTTGAGTAACAAAAAAATATAAACAATTTAAAATTCAAAAATTGGTTTAGTGGGATCTTTTGCAAATTTTATCCTCTTTAATTTAAAAAAAAATTTTTAAAAAACCCATATTTTAATTTTAAAATCCGTCAACTAGAACTCGAGAAAAAGATTTGTTAATTTAGCAGTACTAAAAAATTCAATTGTTAATAACTTTTACAAAAAATTTTTTTGGCTTAATATTTTCAGGGATTCTTCTTCACCATATTAAGAGTAAAAAAAAACTATTTTGGTTCAAAAAGAAAATTTTTTAGTTTTAGGTGATCCGTTTGAGAAATTCTGACCCATTACTGAAAATTACGAAACGGTCACAAAATTTTTGGTGAATTGGACTGAATATTTGTTCAGTCCTATGTATCTGAAAATAATGAAACGTTTCTAAATTTTACGTAAAATGTAACTGCATAAAACTTTATTGTTTCTGAAAAATTCTACAAAAATTTTTAACAGTGGATGAGATGCAACGTTATGATGCGATTAATGGTCTCCATTTGTTAACTTTAAAGAAAACAAAAAAACTTATACAATCGAATTGTTAATATATAAGACTAATAGATTTATTTTGTTGCCTTAAGAATTTAAATTTTGTGATAACAATAAATCTGTTTAAGCAAACATAAAATAGTATATCAAACTTCACGAACAACTTTGCTTTACTTTGATTAGTAAAATGTGATTAATATTGTTAATGAATATTCTCCCTAATAGTGGCGAATATTTCAGTATATTCTATATGGACGTCCTATATTAGGTTCAGGGTGAAGCATTTCCTACTGAAATGTTTCTGTATGCATTTCCATTATACTATACTATTTGCATCAGTGCACCACAAAAAGAAGCATTTTAAAATACTAAATACTTAATTTCCTTTTGGAAACTTTAAAAATATATTTCATTTCATCTTCCATCTTAAAGATATCAATGCATTATAAGCTTTGATAGCCTTTTTCAAAACAAATTAAAAGTAATGACTGCCAAAAGATGTTAAGGAGGGGGGTAAGGTATTTAAATTTCTTTTGACATTCAACAAAAAATTTTAAGTTAACCGATAATAATTAATATTTCCATAATATTGTGTTAAAATATATCAAGCCAATCGTATCAAAATTAACAAAGTTGAGAGTATTTTAGTTAAAATTGTCCAGGCTTCAGGATTCAAGTTTTTTTTATTAAATAATCATCTGTAATTGAAGGGCTGGATGCAATAAAGGGACGAACGCGTGGTTGAAAGGGATAATGCCAGTCTGGTAGCAGTGAGCAGCTCAAGCCTTGTCACTGCTACCCGACTGGTAGTATCCCTTCCAAGTCTCACGTTCGTCCCCTTATTGCATCCAGCCCTTCAATTTGTTTATTTTTAAATTTAAAATATTTTCTGACATACCATTTGAAAGAGCTGTTCCTGAGCCATAAGAAATGTCCATTGCGAAATTTTTTAAATTACGCGTATTAACGTTTAAAAATAATGCCAATCTTTTCAAGTATTGTGTTTCTTATCCTTATTAATGGTTGGAACGTTTTTCTGAAACTTTTTTTTGAAGTCCGTGTACGTCATAACACAAAATCGGCTGGATCAATCGTTCTGAAATTTGGCACTGTTTCTTCAAATATAATTCCTTAGGTATAGGGGAGACTGGGGTAAACCCGCTCACTTTTTTTCAGATCGGCTAAAATCTAGGAAATTATTCTCTAAATCCAAGTTAATTTATATCATTTGAAAGCTCATGATTTCTACTAAAAAAATTGAAAAGAGTTTATAATTTATCTTTTTTAGTTTTACTTAGAGAAACTTTTTATTACACATATACCAAATTTGGAAATCACAATTTTCCAGGGTAAATCCGATCACTTTATCTTTTCAAGACGGAACAGTTTTATTTTTTAAATATTAAAATTAGTCTTATTCCCGTCTTAAGTATGATTTATTATTGATAAACTATGAATTCTATAAACAATTCTATAAACCACAAATTGGTTTAATAAATAATGAATATGGGTTTCATGAATTACAACTATGGATTTAAATAATGTTATATTTTATTAAGAGAAAGTGAAATGTAGTTACAATTTTGGTTTTAATAAGTCATAAATTGTGTTATTGTTGAAATATAATACGTGAAATTATTTTATTCTAAATTTTAAATTTAAAACTAAGTGAGCGGCTTTACCCCGACTTCACGTGAGCGACTTTACCCCGAGTGTATTCCTCACATTTCAGAATAAATTTAATTAAATCTTTTTAAAATAAGACAAAACTATATATGTACTTCGAAGAAGGACATCCAATAGCAACAAAAAAAATTTGCCAGATAAATTAAGACTCAAAAATAATGATCGAAAAACTTAAAAATCCAAAATACGTTTTTTTTCTGACACCTCTAAAAACATTTGATCGTCTCTGATTCTATGTTGAGTTCATGAAACTAAACGAAAGTTCGTTAATATAAGTTGAATGTTAAGTAGGTATACCTACTACCTACTAGGTATACTACTATACCTACTAGTATACTATTCACAGTATCAATATCTCCATCTGAAGTTGAGTTCATAGCGTCAAATCGCTAGTGAGCGGATTTACCCTGTGAGTGGGTTTACCCCAGTCTCTCCTACCTATGCCTGTGAGCTTTTTCTTTTTTTTAAATTAATAATTTTACAATAACAAATTAGTCGATTTTTTATGAAGAAAATTGGCTGTTTGATTCAACTTTTTAGTTATTTGAAATATCTTAATTGAAGATGTTAAGAGTATCTTGATAATGCTTTACACATTTTCATATCATATTCACTGAATGCTAGTATAATAATTATTTTTGAATCATTTGGTGCTCGACTCTTCATCACATTATTAATAACTTGATATAATTAAAATTTAGACACTAAGCTAAAAATTTATTTGATTTAAAAATAAATAATTACCTTATCAAATACATATTTGTGACGCGCTCCAAAGAAAGGTACCTAAAAAGCAAATGAAGGTTATGTTCGTTTATTTTATGACATGAGGTTATGTTCGTGTTAGATTTATCTTGATTAAACGTTTATTTTTAATTATTTGAATATGAAACCAATTTTCGTTGAATATATTTTGGATTTAATGAAGACTTGAATATAAAGTTTTTTTTAAATAATAATGGATTTAAATGTCCACCTCATGGTTATATTACCGAGAAGTTACCATAATTTCTTCTTTATAATCATTAGATATGCATTTTATTGCAATTTTTATGTGTACGTCAAAAGGGACCACTTGGGCACTATAATATTGTACTTATCTGCGCTTATGAGTATAGGGGAGTGTGTCTAGGTATGAGACAGGTTTTGTTTTTGACCCATAAATTGTAAATGGGTAAAAGAAATTGTAAATAAAATATACCGTTCGAAAAATAACTTAAATACGCAACTTTTATTCAAAGAAAGTGTAGTGTTCAGATGGACTCAAAAAGAATTATGATCATTTTTCCGAGCACATCGCTTTTGTCAACAAAAAAAATGTGTCCAATTGTGAGACACTTATTAAAAATTGCTATAATTTAAAAAGTTTGACATAAAACGTTATTAGCAGAAATAATTAAATATATTAATATTAATAATATATATTATTATATACTAAATAATAATATTTATTCGCCATTTATTGAATAAACGCTTTTTTGTCGATTATCACACACAGTGTTGGTGTTTAACAAAAACAGTTTATATATCCGCTTCGGCGTACACGAAAAAATTGGTTCATATAAAAAGAAATGTTTTTATATAAACGAAATCGGCTTTTTAATTTTGCGTCTTAAAAAATCGACTGTCTCACAACTGGACACACTCCCCTATTTTTTTATTCAATTTAGAACAATTTGAGCGACCTTAGACCCATCTAAGTTAAAAAGTTCACGTACAAGTTTAGTTCCACACTCAAAAAAATTTCTAGTAGATTTGACTATACTTTTCAACTATACTGTCAATAATTCAATAAAGTTCTCAACTGAATTTGAAAAGCTGTACTGATTTAGCAGTTTTTTTTGTAATTTAACTACTTTTTCTAGTTAACTGGAAAAATTTTTTAACTACATCAAAAATATAGTAAAATTAATTACACAAAAATTATTAGCACAACTAAAAAAGTAATTTAAAGTTTCCACTCAACTACATAATTGTAGTTGAAGATTTCAACTGAATTTTTTTCAGTGCAATGTTAATTAAAATTAAAAAAAAATTAATTAACTTAATTTTAATTAAAATTGTTAATTAAATTAAATAATATTAAATTTTATTAATTTAAATTAATTATTATTAATTAAACAAGATTAATTGTTTTATTTACGATAAAGTCATGGTTAACGCGCATAAATTAACGTGGAGCACTTTGTTTGGTTTTCAACAATAAAAGAAGGATAAAAATCTGAACCATATAACCATGTAATATTATACCATCAGGTGGTCATTTTAATATGACTTCACTGTAGAAATTAAGTATATCTTAAAAGTGACTACAAAGTTACTTAAAACATTTTATATTAAGATGTTTAGGTCAGAAACTTCTTGTATAAGTTTTAAGTAACTTTGTAGTCACTTTTAAGATTTACTTCTTTTTGCAGTGTAATATTACTTGCTACTTGGGTAAGTTAAATTAAATGGTATTTGCCTTAAATACTGAAATTATTGCACCAGATACAATTTATTTTATTCAAATAAAAATATTTTAAATAATAAAATATTTAAAAATATTTGAATCAAGTAAATGATTATTTGATTACAGACAAATTTGAGGCAAATAAATTTTCTTTTCAGTGTAGTTATAGCCAAACGGCAGTTTTTAAGTAATTCAATCATATATTCGAAATGATGCTTTAACGATACGTAGGTATATATAAAGACCAAGTTAGCATAGAAATGAACCCTGAATTCGTAAAAAGAGACGAGAATGTTCGGTAAGAAGTTTGGGGTTTTAAAGTCGTATGATAAGGAATCTAAATCGTGAATTATCTTTTTATTATATAAATCAAACTACCCCTTTATCGAATCTATAGAAAAAATCGGAAATTCATTCCAATTCTTAAGCTTCAGATCTTCGGAGAGTTAATTCTTTAAGGAGTTGCTCAGCCAAGAAAAAAATGAAAAATTTTTCAAAAAACAATTACGAAAATGAGTATAAAATGAAGAAGAATGCACTTTTATCTTTTGAAACATTTCCACTTCTCCCATAGTAGCTGAGAAAGTTAAAAAGGTCTGCATAGGTTTCCGACGGTCGTCGTCGTGTTCTTCCCGCTCATTCACTCGTGGGGCTTTCCTCCCCTTTGGCGTCTCACCGCAAAGCTCCCTTTCTCGCCAAGTGGACGTGGTTCTTCTCCATCGCGAGAGACACTCTTTCACGAGAGAGAGAGAGAGAGAGAGAGAGAGAGAGTGAGCGCGCGGGGGTAAAGAGAGGGATATATAGAGCGAGTACAAGAATCGCGAAACGAGAGAGAAAATCGAAGACGGAGCAAGTGAGATCGCGAGGATGTGCAAATGCGGGTGGGTGGGTGGGAGAGAGAGGGAGTAATTGTATTCCCCCACCACTTTCGTTTCCGCTGCGACGCCAGACCGTAGTCAGTCAGCGCTGGACCGCCGCCCGCTCGATTTCGAATTTTACGTCGAGTCTTCACTTTCTCATAACAATAAATCAAACTGTGAGCTTCCCGCCCGTGAGTGACAACCACCGAACTATATACACTCAGAGAGAGAAAGAGAGAGAGAGAGCTGTCATTCCGACCTCATAACGTCTAATCATCCTCCTGACAATTTCCCAATTCCCAAGTGATCAATATTCGACTTTTTAACATTTTAGGTTGTTTTCCGATTTTTTCTCTTTTCAAGAATCCCTACGAGTAGTTGACACACCAGTTGATTTGCTTTTGCGAAAAAACATTTCAAAAGAAACAATTTTCTTCTATTCGAATGGATTTTCGTCTTTAATGTGGAAGTTCTTCAAAAACACAGTGAATAAGGTTAACGATTTTACCGCCATTTTTTTGTTTGCCTTTTAATTACAAGAGAGAGCGCATGTTGTGATAGGAACTGAAAAGACATGCTTTGGCATGTGTGTTACGTGCAAAAAAATTTCTCCTGGATTTAAATAACAAGTTGGTGAAAAAAAAAAAATTAGTGAAAAAAAATTTTCCATTTGTTTATTTGTGAAACGAATGACAAGTTTTTAGAAGTGCTCGTGAATGATGAGAGTTTGGAGGTTATATCAATTATTTGTGACGCTAGATATGTGCTTAAAGTGATAATAACCGGAAGAAATTCAATGTTCTATTAATAAGTAAAGGTAGAAGATTTTTCAAGAAGAAAACTGCAAATTGTTAATAGAGAAGACCTGGAGGCCTCAAGGAAAATCGAGCCCCCCCGCAGGACTCAGATGCCCCGCAGGAAACAGCACGCTCCGCAACGTATGAAATGTAAGGACAATTGAATTTTTAAAAAATAGTTTCTTTAGAAATAAGCTTATCAAAAAAAAGTAGTTTGCTGAATATTTGTAGAAAAATTCCTTTTTGTTTCAATAAAACTAACACTATTTTTTCTGCTTTGTTATTCGAGTGAATGTCCTCATCTCCATTTTCCTTTATTTACAACCTGCCGGCTTAATTTAAGATCTGGGGTCACTCTCTAAATCTAAATCAGTGCGGAATTTTTACTACATACCGAATAGTAATAAACCTCTGGCTACCTGGATCAGTGAAATTTCACTTATTTGCAGAGAAAATGACTTAAATTCCACTGATTAAAATCAGAAGTTGATTCCTAATTGGAAGTTTTTGCTGATTCAGATTAAGAGCAAGCTGATAAGTTAAAGCTTACATTTTTCTATTCAATTCATTTTTTCTATGATTTCGTATTTTTTATCCCCCACAGCATCTAAACTTACAGCAACATTGACAACATTGCCTTAATATTGTGGAACTTTTCAGCAATTTTGTCAAAGTTGTTGCAAGTTTAGATGCTATGGGGAATAATAAAAAAAACACTTTCACTTTTGATTTAAATCTTCTATATTACAACCATTTTTGACCGAATTTTAGCCTTGAGAGTTTAATTTTAAGTCATAAATTGAAACTTATTCTAATTTTAAGCTTCAAAATAGACTACTTTTGAATCATTTTGGTTGTAAAGTGTACAAACTGTTCCAGACCTTATTTCCTCAGTGTTTGTTTCCTACTGAAAGTTTTCATTTTATGAATAATAAAAATTGAGAGTCCCAATCAAAGAACCGGTTATAAGTTTTTGAGACTTAGAATTCTTGACCTCTGAATAAAAAAAGGATTTAAAATTTCAATTTCTTGAAAACATTTCTTGAAAACAAAATGTTTCTCAAAAAAATTGGGATTAAAAACAGTTTAATTTTTGACTTTACAGGGAAATGATTTTGAGCATAAAAAACTTAAAATAGGTTCTTTGATTCAAACCCTCAATTGCACTATTGCCACACAATTAAATAACAAAAAAAAATTTTAATTAAAAATATTTTCTTCTATCTGGGTCACATTAAGCACAAAAGAAAATTTTTTAAGCGTCTATACCACAGTTTTTCTAAGGATATCAAATTGAGACAAAAAACGAATCAAAAGTGTTGCGAAGCAACGTTTTGATTCGTTTTTTGTCTCAATTTGATTTCCTTAGAAATCTGTTACAATAAATAATTTAAAATTAAATGTCAATACCAAAAACAACTAAAAACAGAAACTGTTTTCACTGACAATCGGTTATATTTTTCTATTTGTCAGCAAACGAAATGATACTAAAATCAAATTAAAAATATTGATCCGAATTTTTGCCATTAATTTGATCCACTTTATTATCAATTTGATACTTTCGAGAAAACTGAGTGGTTCTATCACTAATTCAAATTTGAAGTATTTCACATTTTTATTCTTCAAAAGATTTTTTTAAAATTAGAATCAAAATTTACAAAAAAAAACTTTTCCAAATAAGCATTTTTTAAATGTAAAAATTCTGTTAGTTCCAACTTTAATTTTTAATTTAATAAAAAAAAAATTGCTAAACAGTGTGTGAACTGCGAAAGACCTGTTGTTGAGAACTGAACACCTAAAACTTTTCCGCCTGTTGAATTCAACATCCAAAACTTTTCATCAGCTTTCAAGTAGTTATTGAAAAACAACCTATATATATAAAATCTCCACTTGCATGTGAAGTAGATCCAGTAGGACAATACTTCTCCGCATACATGGGTAAAAAATGATAGTGTTAATGATATTCAGACAATAGTTTTCATTTACCTAATACGATAGGGTTTAACAAGTGCTTCAATCAGATAACAAAAAAAAATGTTTAAATGGTCAAGTATAAGTGAAATATTGAATAAACTGGGTGTTAAAATTCTGCCTCTTAAATGCTTATAAGTAGTAGAGTTTTAGCACCTTTTTAAAATAGTTTAGTTAATTTGATTCATTTTTTATTCTTATGTTTAATAAATTTTATTATGTAGAACTTTCTGAATTTAAATCAGTGAGAAAACGTTTACTAATTTTAATTAGTGACTTACTTTTCTGCTTTTGAATTTTTTTTATATATTTAAAGGGCTTTAAAAAATCGCCTCTCGTTACATATTCGTTCTAACAGATTATTTTCACCATAGTCCTATGATATTTTTAATATCTTTTAATTTTATAAGGAAGAAAATTAGGTGATGACTTGTAAGGCACAGAAAAGTTAATCCGGTTGTTTACTAATTCAAAAGTAGTAAAATTGTTAACATCCTTAACATATTCTTTTCTTTTCGACTGTGACAGTTTGCTAGTGACACCATTAATATTTTGTAACAGACATCGAATAACCGAGGTTTTAATGTTTATTAAATTTTAAAATATGTTTTTCCATGTAAAATATATCAAAAGTCTTTCGCCAAAGAAAATAAGATATAAGTGAAAAATAAGTGTGCGGTTAGTAATATGTATAAGTTTATATATATACATAAACTCATCTTCAAGGATGGAAGACCTTTGACATCTTTAAAAAATATGCTGTTGAATCTGTAACACTATTTAAATACGTTCAAATGTAAATTAGTTATGGAAAATGTAAGTTACTTGATGTAATATTTAATTGTTTTTATAGCATTGCTATTGAAACGAAAACTGCCTCCGTGATTCAAAAGCAGTGCTATAAAATTAACTAAATATTGCATCAAGTAAATTGCACTTGCTTTCGAATGTATGCACATGAAGTGTTATATAGATTCAATATAGTATTTTTTCTCACAATCAGTGTATTGTAGATAAATTTTTACTAATTTATATTTAGAAAGTAGAAAACGTATTTTTTTCTGTATATTCTATAAAGATTTTATGGAAGCAATTTAAAAATTTCTAGTCCATTTAGACAGAATTATAAGGATTTCAAATTAGTTTAATAACATATAAACCACTTTTTTATAAAGTACTGCAACTTTAGAAAAATGATTTAGTCGACAATTGATCACTGCAAAAATAGGTGTCTTTTTTGATATCTTAAAATAAGATGTAAAATGGAAAAATGGTATCTTACATCTTAAAATAGGATGTTTTCTAAAGCATCTTACTGATATTTAAGATGCTTTATACGTTTTAGCAGTGATGAAGATATTTCTTCCATCTTAGAAAAGTAAGATACTTTTATGAGTTCTTTAAATTATCTTAAATTAAGATGTTTTTGTTGCAATAAGATGTTTAACGATAAGTTACTTGAGAATCGTAAGATGCGCCATAAGTGTAAGTTACTAAAAACTAAGATACATAAAGTGTTTTCCACAAGAGCCCATAGTTAACCTCAAAACTTTTTACCCCAAAAATACACAGAAAATGTGTACGAAGATACTTTTAACATCTTAAATTAAGATATTTCAAGTAACTGAAAAGTGTCTACCAAAACATCTTAAATTAAGATACTTCTTTTTGCAGTGATGTATTTAGTTTGCAAGCAAATTGTATTGAATTTTTGTAAGGTTTTATTTAATCAATGTTAGTTAAAATAACTATGTGGTATTTTTTTAGTAGAAAAAAGAACTAAAAATATGCTCTGAAAAGCATTAAAACTAGCATGGAAGTTAAAAACTAGAAACAAAAATCATGGACTTGGATAAATAATTATTTATTAAGCGAAATTAAATTTCCGAATTTAAAATGTAAAAGGGTTCTACGAAACAATTTGTAGTGAATTTCAATTATAATAATAATAACTTATAACAAAGTTAGATGGTCGAAATGTTGGTTGAATTATAAAAACACAGTGATAGAAAATAACACAGTAATGGCGTATGATACTTAATAGGAAGGTGGCTTCGGATAAGTATCTCTGATGGCTCGAAGTAGTGCACAAAACGCAATTTTATTTTTCGAAAAAACAGTTGTCATAGCAATACAAATGAGCCATTAGAAGTATACGCGATATCCAAAGCAAAATCACCTTCCTATACGCGTCGTTACCGTGTAACTTCTCCCTATGTCATGAGGGGTATCCATTCAGAACAGATTTTTCGTATTATAAGACCTTCATTTATTTTTATACTTCAATACCTGGAATCTACTCTGAATTGATATTTGTAAGATATTCCTTAGGAAATAAAGTGAAATATCATTTAATTTCTATAACGATAATTTTATAGTTGTGAAAACTTAAAGATGTATAATATCACCACTAATAGGGTTATTGAAATTATTTCTTTTTTTTAAGTCAAGAATAATATTTTAACTTTAAAACTTGAAAGTAAATAGCAACGAACGGAGGATCGTATAAATTGATTCAAATTTTTTGGTATGAATTCGATTTGATACTTTCAAGAAAACTGTGACTTAATAACGCTTTTTGGCTAATAACAATTTTTTTTATAAATATTCTTGATCTAGAATGATGTAATTAATTACTGTTAATTTTTCTTTTTATTTCTAATTTACCTACAACGTAGCACGTGGGAATAAGCCACGAGGCGTAAACGAAACTAAACTTCTTTCTTCCTCTCCGTTCAAGCCTGTACTGTAACGCCATTTTAGAGAAGTTTTGCCGGAAACATTTACGATTTACTTTATACCCACTTGCGTATGAAAACTCGTATACTCAGCTACTATAAATCAGGTCGAAGTCGCGACCACGAATAAATCCAAGAGAGTCGCAAGTTTTCCTCGCACTCTCGTTGAAATTCCATTAAACTAGATCTCCTGAATTCTATATATACATATATATATATATATATGTATGTGTGTATATATACACATTGACATTTTGGCACTGTCAGTATTAAAAGATACATCATATTTCTCATCAAGATCATTATCCATTAATTTATTTTAAAAGGAGGCACTACGCGCGCGCTAGAAGTAAAAGTAATTTTTTATAATTACTGGCTAATATAATTCCGGCTAACTCTATTTTATTGTATTGCTGGGTATTATACTATTATAGCGTTGGGTGGTTTCAGCCATATGGATTTTACATTATCATGCGCATGGCAGTACTAACAAGGCGAAAGACTAACATAACCTTTCTCTCAGTCAGACAGTTCAAACAAAATTCTCATCTATACGCTTTTGAGTATCTATTAATCTCAATTTTTATATTTATCTTAGTGTATTGGAGGCAAATTTTTAGAGAAAACCCAATCGAACAATTTTGACAAAAAAGCATATAAATATGTATAATGAGGAACTGCATAATGACAGAAAAATATAATTATTAGTATTATTCTAATAACGTTTAATTAAATTGAGCATGCGCATTAGACACACGCTTGTCTCTTTTGTTCTCGTGAAAAAATGTACGCGTATAAGATTTAGTGTATAATCATTAAAATAGTGTTATGATGCACAAGTGTTTTCACCCGATAATAATCATTATCGCATATTATGAAGCTGAAACTAACATATCAGCACCTTAATTTTTGATACATTAAATTTTAAAGTTAAATATTTTTTATAAGCGTCTTAATTATCAAAAGCTACTTAATTTTTAAAAAAAAATTTCTTAGTTTTACAAAAAAATATTTGACTGTAAAATTGAATATCCAAAATTAAGTGCGGATGCCAGCTTTAGATTCTTTATCGCATTATTTTAATATTTTTATAGGTATTGAGTTATTATATTGAGTTTTGTTTTATGTTTTGTATACGAGGCTGTATAAATATATATCGAAATAAAGAAACTAGATCTGTCACTTATTTCATGTTTGTGCCATATGACAAATACTTTATTTTACATGATCCCTAAATTTCTACAAGTGGAGTTTTTCATGTTTAAAAGTTATAAGTTACTCTCCTGTTAAATAAGTGAATATAAACTTATAATAAGTGAAATTTTTTAAAATAAGTGAAAAATTCACTTACTAATGAGTGTACAAGCACTTATTGACCAAAAGAGTGACTTATAACTTATAAGTGAAATTTTACATATTCAGATTTAGAAAGTGGATGAATCCGCACTGAACCGGTCGATTTCATGTTACTGACAAATCTTTCTTATTTGAAAAATATTATATTAATTATTTTCATATTTTTACTATACTTTAGTAAGTATACTTGTAGCTACAAGTTTCAATTCTTTTGGCATAGAACGAAACAATTTCAAACGATGGTGAATTACATTGAAGAAAATTGAAGACTAAAAATGATGTGCTCTTAATTATAAAGACATGATAGTTGTTGAAAGTGGCGTTACTCATTGCTTTTGAATAATAACATCTCTAGAAACTTTATGCAATATCGTTAGCGGTGATTAGTTAATATTAAAATTTTTAAATATGGTACTTATTCGTTTTGAACAGACAGATTAATAAAATTATATTGTTAAGGGTTCATAAGACACGCTTGAAAATAAAGCTATTTTCTAGAAATTTTTTTACAATTCCTATATGGATTATATTGATCTGCATCTTTTTTAGTTCAATAAATACACTCTTTAACTCTACAAAAAACCTTATTTCATTGAAAAAATATTATTTGTTCATTTAAAATTTAACAATACTTTTAGACTTTTAGATACCAAGCTGCGTTTTTTTAGCTGCGTAATTGATTTCTCCGGTTAGAAAAATTTGAGCCACAAAATTCAAGTTGATTTATGTTCAGTAGGACTGTGCTTATCGTCCGAACTAGAATTTTTCATTTTTATGCAAAAATAACAAAATGGCGGCAATTTAAATAAAGATTTTCGAAAATTAAGGTTTTGGTTTAAAAAAATAGTATAAATTAATATTTTTAAATAATGCTAATTCCGGCGATACCCACACAAGTGACGAAGATTTTCGTAAAACAATTTTAAAAATCGGTTCTAGCAGTTTCCGAGAAAAACATTACGCAGCATGAAAAAATGTGGTTTCGAGAAAAATGCGTTTAAAGCATAGTGCAAAAACATATATTGAGTGCTGGGATCATTCTAAAAATTTTACACCAGATTTTTAACATATTTTACTTTCGATATCCGTAAAAAAATTTTGATTTTTTGACGTTGACAAAGTGGTATGAACTCTTAATTCTGACATACGAGTATGGTTAGGATTTTAGTTTGAACTAAAGATACAGTATTGGTGTTGTTTTTTTATATGACGCGCTCCCAAAAAAGGTACATAGGAAGCAACAAATTTTATGTTATGTTCACAATTTATAGAGTAAATAAGTTACTATCACAAATTGTTGATGTTCAAGACTTCATTACATCCAAAATGTTCAATAAAGACTAGTTTTAAATTTGCATAATTAAAGAGGAACTTTTAATCGAAATAAATCTAATACAAAAATATAACTTATAATTCGTTTGCTTGTTATAAAAAAATACTATATAAATAGAGGTACAGTTGCAATTTTTAGAGAAAATCAATTATTATTATATAAGAATTAAATTAAAAAAGAATTTAAGTTAAAATTTTTAAAAATAATAATTAAATTTTTAGAAGCGTTAGGTATAGTAAGAATTTTTAAAAATAATTTTTCATGAGGCTTATAGGTAACGAAGTTAATATTCTTATCATTAAACTTTCTTTTTTTGTTAAAAAATGCATTTAAATTTAAAAAAAAAATTCGAACTTTCATGGAATATTCAGTCAACTTTTGCGCCCAACATTGAAAAACTGTGGACATTTAAAGATTTATTTCAAGTTTCATGAGCTTGCTTTTGGACTACAAATTCAGAAGGTTGCAGTCAAGTTAATTTCAATTTTCAGAAAATTTTAGGTGCTCTATGGCTATATGCAAACGTCAAATTCTATCTCTAATTTATAATAACTAAAAATTTAAAAAAACATTTTTTCATTACCATAAATTTAATTGGTTCATTATAAACATATCAGTCAATGTGAAAAATTGAATAACTTTTCATTTGTTATTTATTTAAACTTGCGTCAAAATCAATATGTAAGTAATGTCATGTCAATTTACCGGTTAGAATAATTTCCCTTAAAGAAATAAAAATATAGGTAAATGTCAAAATAAACTTGTAGGTTATTAAGTATTACATTACCTAACCATAAATATATTAATATTATTTATCGTAAATAAATAAATATAATTTTTCACATTTTATTTTTCAAAATTTTTTGCTCAAATATGTTTTTCTCAAATAAATTTCGAAGAAAATTAACATATTCAACGAAATTTTTTTTTTTTAATTTTAACCTTAACGAAAAGATGTATTAAGAATTTAAAAATTTTTATCTTTTGAAGTGAAAATCGACCAGTTCCGTTTCTAAAAAGGTATATTTATTTTTAAGAAGAAAAAAACCACGTTTTACAAAAGAAAATAAAACTTTGCAATTAATGTTATAAAATCAATTTATTAGAACAAAAAGGGTGACAAATGTCACTCACGGAACATAAAGTTAAGTACAAAATATCATAAGCGCCACATGTTCAACTTTTAAAAATTTAAATGATTCATTAAAGTGCAAAGTTTGAGTATGGGTGTCAAACGCCCAAAGTGCGCTTTAAGGGTTAAAATGAAATATTTTAAGACTACCTGTCAGTGTCATGTTTGCATTATAATACATATGACTTTTTATCAGTTGACTTATTTTTACACATCTATTTATTACTGTTTATTTATTTATTAATGTTTAATGCAATACGTTAATTTATTTACTGTCTGACCATGTTGACTCACATAAATTCTATAATATATGTAACTAAGTTCTTTAACTATTTTATATGAATGTTATGTATTGATATACGTGAAGTATATCAATAATATATTCACATATGTACGTGAAGTATCGAAACTACTTTTGTTAAGTCAAATCATATAATTTGACTGCTATGAGAATATATTGACTTATTAAATGAAAATTGACACTTCATCAGTCCTCAACATCTTATATGAAATAAATTATTTAAATAATTCAAAACGAAAATCAACTGAAGTTATTTTAAGAAAACTTCTTTCAATGTAAAATATTAAAAAGGATATACGACAGTTATTATGTAACTAAGATCCAGAAATATGTATAAAAAAAAGTAATAGCAGTTTGACAGACCGAGAAAGCATTAAGCGAGATTTTTTGGCGCATAGCAGTTTAAAGGTTAAGTACAATTTCTCTTATATCATACCAGCATGTTATTTCACCTTCCCACATATACAGTGACAATATAAATGAATTGTGGAAAAAATTTCTTAAAAATCTGCCAAAAATTACTTTATAGTTTGAAATTAGTAGAAAGTGACAACAGCAACTTTATATGCTATTCGTAGTCCCAATTCTGAACATTTCAGGAATCCTGCCCTAGATGTGTATATATATGTGTTAAAAAATTGATTTTTTTTCACAAACCTTTGTGAAATTTGCATTTCTTGATGAAGTCAAAGATTTATGTATTCTTTTTATTCAGAATTTTTTTTAATTCATTGGATTTTTGACCAAATACGAAACTGGTTATGGATATTTTCAAGTAGCTAACCCTCTCACACTGAAGGAAGTATATTTTGAAGTGAAAAATGTCATAAATTTATGGTTGGGGAATTTTTGTTTGCGTTGGTGATAAAGTGAGGTTTTGTTATACCTACATATATCCATTTAGGATGAAAAAAAAAGCTGGACTCATTTTTGTTTCGTACGCACTAAATTGAACCATCAATGCTAAGCGATGTAGAATGTGGTTCCACCTACATATTAATAAATAACCGTATCGCTTAGTTTAAAGTTGAATAATTCCAAAGTTTATTGTTAATGTTCTTTATAACGATAATGTAATTAATTATTGTAAAAATTTTTTTTTAGTGAATAGTTACTACTTTTATTAAATAACTAGCAAAAATTCACACGCTAAAGCGCGTGGCTAATTTCTTACTATACCTTTTTTTAAATAAAATTACCAGTTATATAAAAAGAAATTAAAAATTTTATTATTTAAATTTTTGTTGAAAGCAGTAAAAAAGTTCAATTTTGGAAAAATTACAAATAATTGCAGAAATTCAATTATTAAAAAAAAATTCTTACAAAATTCAACTATGTTCAAAACTTCAAAAAAAAAAAATTCTCGTAAAAATCCCAATTATCTTTATAAATAACAAAATTCTTTCCCAAAGTTCAATTTTATTTTCATAAATGTCAAAAAATTTCTTTTCCTAATTTCAATTATTTTCAAAAATTTTTCTAATTTCAATGATCTTCAATATCTACTAATTTAATAAAATTTTCCAAAAATAATTCAATTATTTAAAAAAATTTTATGTAAACATTTAATTATTTGCATAAATAATAAAAATTTCACAGAAATTCAATTATTTTCATAAATAATAAAATTTTTTTTAAGGAATTCATTTATTGTTTTCATAAAAAATAATTTAAAATTCTAGAAAATAATAATTCAATTAAAATGCTGAAAATAATTTTAAAGAAGTTACAGTAACAATATTCTTATAATATAAAATAATGATTTTTATTACTTGGTCATCTTTAATTATTATAAAACATGAAGAAATCAATCACTCCGAGTCTTCGACTCGGAGCAATCGATATCTTCATGTTTTATAGCAAAATACTTTTATAAGTTGTTTAATTTAAAAAAGGTTTGAATTTGAATGTTTTGAATTTATTAATTTCTGTGGATAATCATGTTCCAAAAATAAGATTAAAAATAGGGAATTGTGCAAATATGTTTCTTCTTTTTTTTGAACAAAATAATAATTTTTTTTTAAAATTAATATATTGAAAATTATCGAATTGTTGCACTGAATTTTAACAAAAAATTTGATAATAATAGAACTCCCTCAAAGAATTTTATTATTTAGAAAAATAACTGAATCCTCGCAAAGAATTTTATTAAAATTTTTAAAAACCCTAATTAAATTCTTTTGAAGAATTTCTTTGAATTTTTTTTTAAACTAATGGAGTTTCTTTAATAATTTTAATTTAAAATTTTGAAAGTAATTGGATTTTATAAAGAAGAATTTTATTAAAATTCAATTGAAAACAATTGAATTCTTGCTAAGAATTTTGTTATTTTTTTTAAATTTATTGATTTTTTTCGCGAATATATTAAAAAATTGCATTGAAAATAATTTAATATTTATAAAGAATTTTTTAAAAATATTTTGAGAATAATTGAATCATTTTTTTGGAGAATTTAAAAATCTTGTTGAAATTGAATTTCATGGACATTTATGAATTAAATTCTTTCGTGTAATTTTATTTAAATATGATTAAAAATAATTTAATTCCTACAAAGAATTTTAGTATTTATAAAAATAGTTAAATTGTTTTGAAGAATTAATTAAAATTTTAGGAAATAATTGAAATTTATGGAGATATTTTTAAATATTTAAATTCATTCGAGGAATTCAATTAAAATTGTTTTGAAAATAATTGAATTCCTGCGCAAAGAATTTTACTATTTATAAAACTAATTGAATTCTTGCGAAAAATTTTACTTATTTATAAAAATAATTGAATTTTTTTGAAGGATTTATTAAAATTTTAGAAAAAAATTCAAATCTTCCAAGGAATTCAATTAAAATTGTTTCGAAAATCATTGAATTTTTGTAAAGATTTTATTATTTAAAAAAATAATTGAATTGTTTAGAAGGATTGATTAAAATTTTAGGAAATAATTTAAATTTATGGAAATATTTTAAAATATTTAAATTCATCCGAGGAATTCAATTTTTTTTTGAAAAATTGAATTCTTCCGAGGAATTTAATTAAAATTGTTTTGTAAATCATTGAATTTTTTTAAAGATTTTATTATTTAAAAAAATAATTAAATTGTTTTTAGAAGGATTTATTAAAATTTTAGAAAATAATTGAATTCTTTCGTGAAATTTTATTTAAATTTTTGAAAATATGAACAGCAATAACTAATTTTGTAAGTGATTTTTTTATATTTTGATTATGAAATTACTTAAAAAATTTATATTTGAAAATAAAAAATAACTTCGGGGCCGTCTATAAATTACGTAAGACATTTAGGGCGGGGGGGGGGGGGGTCAACAAGTTCTTACGAACAATAGAAAAAATGGCGCTAATGTATGTAAAAATATCTTACAAGGGAGGGGGGTTCGAATTTTTCAAAAAAAATGTCTTACGTATCATTTATGGACAGCCCCTTCAGAGTGTGAGGGATAGAAAAAGTGAAAGAATGAAAGAACATTGAAATTATTATAGTTAATTTTCCCAAAAATGAAATTTATTTTTTGTATAATGAAAAGAAAAACGTGTGTTAACTATATTTTGAGTTAACTTTCTTCAGTCCAAGTTTCTCATTCACCTCTTAAATAAAGTCAGTTCTTTGCACTTTCGCAAGCAGGAATAATGTTTTTCACGAACGTCATATATTTAAGTTTAATTTAGAAATAAGTCCCAAAGCTTCTCATTCTGGACGTAATTTATTAGTTGACACGCCGAGCAATTAACTATCGTACTAAGTCCTTCGGGCCTCGGTCCAATCAAAGCGCAACTTTTCCAACTACGACTTAGGTTAATTTATTGCCACACTCGCGACAAGTACACTGTATACGCGATTACACGCGCTGGGCGCTAAAGGCACGAACGAGCATTTTCAATGATTTGATCTTGAGATTCATATATGTAGGTAAAATCAAATCAACTTTCTCATTCCAGATAAAAGAAAAATTGATTTTAGTTTCCCGTTTTTTTACCAACTATATTAAAGATGCATATCTATTTATTTCATTATATCGCGCATGAATAACAGATTTCTTGATTTACGTATACGCGTCATCTTTAAAATAATAATTTTACTTTTTTGTTTAAATTCTTGTTTTTTTCCTCCTCTGATTTATGGTAAAATAAGAGAAAGTTTTGAATATTAGTGTAACTATATGTTTCAATAATTTATATTACGTGAAATTTATTACGTAAAGCATTGTAATATATTTTATGGCATCGGGACAGCAAAGCGGAAATGAATAAGTTTTTACAATGAAGTGATGCGACTTGTTAAAAAAAAAAATAATATATTGTCGCGGCATTTGACTTTCGATTTGAAATTCAAGAGTTACTCTACGTACGACCTCGACCCTTTTTCCATAGACCGGAAGTGAATACAAAATATCTTTTTCGTGAGAAACGATATAAAGTCATCAGCGAAAGTTGTCGATAGGAAACCTATGAAAGAGCATGTGTGTTAAATAAATCTCGTTTTACACCGATGATTAAGTGTTGTTTTTAAAAAAAATTATACACACGTGAAATATTCACTTCATGATACCAAAAGACGTTGATGCAAAAAAACAAGTTTTACAATATTACAATTTCTTCTCTCTATGAGACAATTTATATACTTTGATAAATTAGCGAGAGAATATATTTATCTGAATGTTATTGAATTATTACTTGTAGTGATCTACATTTTTTTCATCTAAACTGAAAATGTCAGTATTGCAGTCATCCTTTCAGAAAAAAGACATTGACATAAATGATCGGTAATATATCAAAATAAGAAATTAAATAAAAAAAATCTTGCACTCAATTGAAAGAAAATTTTTAGTTCATCCTGTAGCAATTGCAACAATTACAGGCTTCGCACTCATCTACTAAAACCTACTACTTTTTAGTAGTTTTTTTAACTACATTTTTACGTTATGATACAATTTAGGTACTTTTTTTAGATTTCAGCCGCTGAAAGCTACTATTCCGGTTTTTTTTAGAATTCCCACTACTTTAAATTCGCTAATACTAGAAATAAAAAAACTATTCTCAAACCTTATATAATCTAATTCTTTAAAACGATTCAATTATATTTTCAAAAAATATTCGAAATTCAATTATTTTCAATATCTATAGTATTTTCATAAAATTTTGTAAAACATATTAATTATTTTTAAAAAAACTGATAAAATTCATCCAAAATTCAATTATTTTCATAAATAGTAAATTTCCACAGGAATTCAATTAATTTAAAATATGATTTTCAAAACAATTTCGAAAAAATCAATTATTTAATAAAATCTTTATATAATTCTTCACAATAATTCGAATACTTTCACTAATAATATTTTTCATGGAAATTCAATTTTTAAAAAAATTTTTGATAAAATTCTAAGCAGGAGTTCATAATTATTTTTATAAATAATAAAACTCATCAAAGAATGTTAATTCTTTTTAATACTATTTTAAATTAATTATTAATCGAAAAATTCAATTATTTTCACAAATAAAGTTTTCCACAACAATTAAATTATTTAAAATAAAATTTTCATAATATTTATTATATTTCAAAGAAATTAATTATTTACAGCAATGTTTAAAAAATTCTTAAATAAAGAATTCAATTATTTACAAAAATAAAAAATTTTTTTTAACAGAAATACAATTCTTTTTAAACATTTAAAAATTTTCGCAATATTTCAATTATTTTCATGAATAATAAAATTCATCGCAGGATTTCAATTATTTTAAATGCAATTTTACAGGAATTGCTCAAAAAGTGTAATTATTCTTAAAAATTTAAATTCAATTCCTCGAAAAATTAATTATTTAAAAACATGTTTTTTTAAAATTCTTTGGAAGAATTCAATTATTTACAAAAATATTAGAACTTTTTACAAAAATTCAATAATTTTTAAGTATTTTAATAAAATTGTTCGAAAGAAATCAATGATTTAAAACAATGTTATTTGAAGATTCTTTGGAAGAATTCAATTATTTTCAAATATTTTAATAAAATTGTTGGAAAGCAGTCAACTATTTTAAATACAATATTAATAAAATTTTGTTGAAATAATTTTTTTTAGATTTTAATAAAATTCTTCCAAAGAATTCAATTATTTACATAAATAATTCTTCGAAAGAATTCAATTATGTCGATAAACAACAAAATTCTTCTCAAGAATTCAATTATTTTGGGGAATTTTAATAAAATTCTTTTACAAAATTCAATTATTTTTAAAAACAACAAAATTTATCACAGAAATTCAATTCTTTTAAACATTTTAATAACGCTTTTTGCAATAATTGAATTATTTTCATATATAATGAAATTCTTCTCAGGAATTCAATTATTTTTGAAAATTTTAATATAATTTTTTGCAACTATTCAATAATTTTCATAAATAATAAAAATCATCGCGCAGAATTTCAATTATTTTTAATACAATTTTAAAGTAATTGCTCGAAAAATGTAATTATTCTTAAGAATTTAATTTCGATTCCTCGAAAAAATCAATTATTTAAAAAAATTTTTATAAGAATTCAATTATTTAAGAAAATATTAGAATTTTTCACAGGATTTCAATTATTATTTTCAAAAATATATCAATAAAATTGTTCGAAAGAAATCAATTATTTTAAATACAATTTTAAATACATTTTTTTGAAAAAATTCATTCTATGTATTTAGATTTTAATAAAATTCTTTGCAAAATTCAATAATTTTTAAAGTAATAAATTTCTTTTTGAGTGATAGTGAACACGACCCACCCGTGGGTCGGAAACAGGCAACGGGTTAAAAAATGCTAATAAAATCGTTTGCAAGAGTTCAATTATTTTCTAAAATAATAAAATGCTTCTTAGGAATCCAATTATTTTTAAAAAATTTAATAAAATGACACCCAGACATTCAATTATTGTCAAAAATTTTAATACAATTCTTTGTAAAATTTAATTATTTTTAAAAACTTTTCGCAATTCAATGATTTTCAATATCTACTATTTTCATAAAATTTCCAAACAGAATTCAATTATTTAAAAAAAATTTTGTAAAAATCTTCGTGAGAATTCAATTTTTTTCATTAATAATAAATATTTCTCAGGAATTTAAATATTTAAATTAGAATTTTTATGAAATTAATCGAAAGAAATCAATTATTTAAAAAATTACTTCCTCATAGAGGATGTATTGTAATACCAAAATTTTTCGAGTTCGATTTTTTGACCTATCTTTATGTTATTTGACCTCAGGAGTTCAAAAATGACATTTTTAAAAAATGTCATTCCGTATGTGTGTGTGTTTGTATGTAAACATTACATTTTCATAAATATCTCGAAATCATGAAGAGCTTTTAGGTTGAATTTTTTTTTAATTGTAGATCTCACCTGCGAACATAAAATGAGAGTACTTTCTGATAGATTAATAAAGTTTAAATAAATTTTTTTTGGAATTTTAATTTTGCAAAAATTTTTTAATTTTTGCAAAGTTTTTTTTAAAGTTTTTTGCCCATAAGTTTAAAAAAATGTTAGGACACCTATAAATGTTTAGAGAAAGGTAGATTATGCGACTGCATAATTGCATAATTTTTTAAAATCAAGTAGAAACATTATAATATTATGTTAATTCATGTTTTAAACCTTTTACAACATATTTCTAGAGCGCATAATATTGCATAATTTTTTACTCACTGCATAATTGTACTCTTTTTGCATAATGATCGCATAATAGGCTCAAAATTTTCAAAATAGTGCTTTTCTTAACTAAAAACCATGAACATTTTTTTTCAGTTTCTTTATTTTTAAAATATTTTTTTAAATTAAATAATAAATAAGTTTTTAAACTGTTAACTAACTTGTTAAATGTTATTGAAGAATTAAATAAATCTTAAATTTTAAAAAGCAGTAAGTGCTATATATGATGAGTAAAATCGTTTCCGGTCATTTTCCCGAATGTCTAATTTATCAAATGTCTAAAATCTGGAATACTTTTATACAAAATTTTGTATGAAGATGTTTCCGCGTTGTTAAAATTTTTTTCAGAATCTTAAAGAAACCACAGCAAAGATTTGTTTAGTGTTTGCCTCCTTCAATTTCGTTTGGTCGTTCAAAAGTTATTTAATTATTATTTAATACCTGTTTTGTTTATAAAAATTTGTATAAACATAATATAAACAATTGTTTCGTTTTTTTTTGCTAAATTAAGTGTGGTGGAAACATTTCTTTTTATGTGTAGATTAAAATTCCTGAATTTCATTGCAAATGGTTTACTTACTCCGAGAAAACTAAATTCTTACTTGGAGTCGCACATATATCCATTTCATAATAACAAACAAAAAAATTTTTGGGTACATAAATCTTCGGGAAAAAGGTATTTGTAATTTTAGACATTCAGGATAGGGCCTTTCGGGAAGTTGGTTTCGAAAAATAACCAGTAACTGTTTCAAATCAAAAAAAAATTTTTAAATGCAACATAATTTTGTAAAATCAACATTTTTTAGCGCATAATTGAAGTAGAATTCTTTTTAATTGCATAATTCTGCATAATCATGCTCATTTTAGCGCATAATTAACGCAGAATTCATTTTTTTAGTCGCATAATTCCACATAATGGTACACAATTTAAGCGCATAATTCCGCATAATTGTGCACAATTTTAGCGCATAATTAGAGGGACTCAAAATGCATAATCTACCTTTCTCTATAAATGTTTTTCCATAATTTTGTAAAATTTTTTTAGACGCATCTTTTGAGCCCTAATTGAACATTTTTCGTCCATATTAACCGGAGTTATTAAACTTTTAAAAATTCAAAATTTTGGAAAATAAGACTTTTTTTAAAATTATGTTGAAAAACGTAGAAGTAACTTTAAAATTATCGTTATCAGCTTGTAGAGTATTAAAAAACGCTTCGATTGACCTATTTTTGAACCTGATTCGATAATAAATTTCGAAATTATTGGTATTTTAAAAGCCAAAAATTGTGAAAAATGACATTTTCTCAACTTTTTTGTTTGAAAATTTTTATTTAACTATTAAATTATTGTAACTATCTTGTAGGGTATTTAAAAATACATTGATTGACTCAAAATTCAATCACTTTTACCATATTTATAAAAAGTTATTCATATATTTCTATTATTTTTATCTCCATGAGGAAGTAAAGTGTTCATGAAATGAGCACGAAAATTATAAAAAAAGTATACAACTTGGCAGCGGTTTTTTTTATAAAATTTTGATGAAAATTAGGAAAAAGTCAAGAAAATAAAATATTGAATGGAATCCACGGCAGTTTTGTGAAGTGTGTAAGACGAGTTTTTTTGGTCGTCAAGTTTAATTATTCAATAGCTCCTTTTTTACCACATTTTTAAGTTTTGAAAGCTACTTTTTGCTACTTTTTTAAAATTAATTATCAAGTGCGAAGTCTGCAATTCGGCTCCTCATAATTTACAGCTGAACATAAAGAACAGGGTTACTTTTATACCAAAAGTAGTGTTAAAAGATCATGGAAAAGATTTTATACTAGTTGAAGGCATACCTCTTTTTCCAGTGTTTATGTGCTTACAGACTGTTTTATCGGTGTTTCACTTAATTGATACATATCTGCTGATTCTACAAGAGCAACAAACGAATGACTATAATAATAAGGGACAAGAAAGTGTAAAATTATAAACTTTCCGAGAAGCAAGGTGCATGCGATATTAATCTCCTTAAATTGTCATTAGAAAGAAGCTTATTAAATATAAGCTCAAGCGTCATATCCCCCTTGCACATTCGGATAAAATACCATACCTTTTTAAAGTGGCGTATATTATTTAAGGGACGTATATCCGTTCTGAGCATAGCTGGCGAATAAATCTTTTAATATTGCTTGGCACAACAGCACGAGCCATACATACGGCACCAAGAATTGCATATTTGGCACTTGATACATCGTTCTCCAGGCTCTGATGAAGAGTAATATTCTCCACGAGTCGACATACCTATCCAGATTTTACCCGAGATGTAACCTAAATACTTCCTCATACATTATAACTTTCCATCCTATTGATATTTAACCGCTTAACAATTTTTTGTTTTCACAATTCAATGAAATTTATTTTTAAAAAATAGTCGATTTTCACCCATTTAACATGAGTACAAGTTATGCTTGTTAAAATTTTGGTTATTGTGTTTATGAGCTAAAAACGCGCAGATGTTCATGAACGGGCTTATGCGCGTTCTCCTAATTGTGCATGCGCGAATTTTGCATCCAGGTTAAGGTTAGTTATGTTTTTCTAACCTCGAAAAACTTACTTTCAGTTGAAAGCTGTGTTGAAAGAAGCTATTTTTTAAATTACAACCGTAGACTTTGCTTTGAAGGGTAAAATTGGATAAAATTTGACAAAATTTTTCAAAACGAAAATTTCGTATCCAAATGGGCGGATATTTTTAAATTTAAAATAATTTACTTGAAACATGTGGTACTCGGGAGTTTTAGCGGTCGCTGATTACAAATCTAGTGTTAGTTTTCAAAAATTTTAAATGGCAAACCATTTCGTTCAATCTACCAATGGTTTTAATTAGTACTACAAGATAATTTTGATTAAACTAAATACCAATTTTTTAAAATTATTAACAAACATTTTTAAAAATGATTAAAAAATCATAATAGTCAATTTAGAAAAATCCGTTTCATAACTCAAAAGCTAGGTATACTAAGGGATTTTATGTATGTAAGGGATTTTATAAAATCCATTTTTTCATAATATGACACACACAAGAAAAATATTTTTCCTTCAAAAACATTTTGTTGGCTTTACAAAAAACGTCATTGAAGCTTTTCTTCGCTCGACTTAAAAATTTATTAGTTCATCTAAATTAGTTTTGGTACTACTTTCTTCCATATACTGACTGACAATTTGTTCCATATTATGTGATTATAAGAATTCACAATAATCTAATAATTATTTTCTGTTCGTGTTAAAAATTCGAAGGTACGAATCCAGCCACTAAAATATATTACTCGACGATAAAAATGAATTGAACCATTTTTCCAGTATACCATGGTCAAGTCGGTGCTTACAATTATTTACGGAAGGTTAATCAATGTATAAATAATAAAAGATTAATAATGTTAGTTTTTCTCACCTTAGCAACCTTGGCAATATCCCTTGTCATATAGATGTAAGAAATTCAACATTCACTTTCGAACTTTAAACATTCATTTTTAGGGAGAAGAATTTTTTTTACGCTTACCGCACCGTTAATAAATTTGAGCGATTATTTGTAAACTCTTTTATATATTTCGATTCAGTTGCTATGGTAACCAGAATTTTAGCAACGGTTGTTATGACGTAACGTAACGACCCCCATGGGGGCCGTTAGGAACTAAGGACGGATTTTTGAATTGTTTACGTTACCACATGGAATTTTATCAGAAATGTACTAGAAAAATAACCTTCCAGAATTACTATAAAAAATTCTAGATATTTCCAGAAGTTCAAAAATATTTTTAAAAAACTTACAAATCCAGGGTGTCCAACGGACAGAGAAGTCAGGGAATTTTATTAAAAAGACAGAAAAATTTATATAAATTTATAAAGAAATTAAAATTTGTTGTTAATTGAAAAATTTTGTAATCAAAACAAAAATGGTTTTTATTACTATTTTGTTACTCTCATTCGAAATTCATTTTATTGTTAAATATGTTATTATTAACCATATTTATGTCTCAAAAAAGCAGTAATAAGGTGAGTAAAAGTCAGGGAATTTTTTCTGGACTTCCTGAAGTCTAGAATTATTTTTGAAATTTTAGTTAATTTAATATCTTATTTTTTGGAAAACACTACTTAAAAATAGTAGCAATTTGCAGAAATAATTTAATTTAAGAAGGTTTCAATTGTCAAATTAATTGAATTTTTATGAAATTGTATTGAAAAGAATTAAAGTTAAAGAATTTTATTAGAGTTTTTAAAAAAAACGAATTTGCAAAGAGTTTTAATTTAATAATTGTTAAATAGTTAAATATTTACGAAGAGTCAGAATCCAATATATTCGTATGAGAAGTTTGACACAATAATGAACTTTATTCTTAAAACATATAGGTGAAGAAATTAAATGATTGCTTTTAATAATTTTCGTCTTTCTTGTAAATTAGAAGTCCTTTTGAATTTTTTATAGGAATTAAGGAAAAAAGTCATAATTCTGTCTAGAAGACGGAAAAAATAAATAAAAATTTTTCTACTCTATTTTTATATTTTATTAAGTCTATACTCAATAAAATCTTTAAAGTTGGAATGAAAACTTTTTAGAGAATTTTGAAGATGAAAATCTCAATATCTCCCGTCTTTTATATATGCTTATAGTATGTAAACTTTCTTGTCAAAATTTCAATTATCTTTAGAAATAATTAAATTCTTCTCTAAAATTCAATTATTTAAAAAAAATTTCATAAAATTTTTTGCGAAATTTCAATTATTTTCAAAAATTTTCCTCAATTCAATGATTTTTAAAATCTACTCTCTAAATCTGAATTAGTGCGGATTCGTTTACCAATTTGAATTAGTAACATTTTTTACTAATTTTTAGTAGTTTTCTACTAATTGCTAGTAGAAAAATTACTAATTCAATTAGTAGAACGTATTTTTTACTATTTCAAATTAGTAAAAAACTACTAAAAATTAGTACAAATAGTTACTAATTCAATTGGTAAACGAATCCGCACTATTTCATTAGTAGAAATCTACTAAATCAGATTTGGAGAGTACTATTTTTATAAAATTTTCCAAAAGAATTCAATTATTTAAAAAAAATTAATAAAATCCTACGCAAACCTTTAATTCTTTTTATAAAATAATAAAAATTTCACAGGGATTCAATTATTATCGTAAATAATAAAATTCTTTTAAGAAATTCAATTATTATTTCATAAATAATTAAAGTCATTGCAGAATTTCAATTATTTTTAAAACAATTTTAATCGTATTCCTCGAAAAATATATTTGTTCTTAAAATTTTTATTAAAATTCGACGAAACAATTTAATTATTTAAAAATTTGTTCATAAAATTCTTTTGAGAATTTAATATTAAGAAACATTCAATTATTCAATTAATTGCTTATTTTGTATTTAAATAATTGAATTCTAGTAGAATTTTCTAATAAAAATATTGATTTAAAAATGGATTTCAGTTAAAATTTTAGATTTTAATTTTTTTTTTATATTATTATTATTTTTATTTATTATTTATTATTATTTATTATTATTATTTATTAGGGGAGACTAAGCGCGGTTGTTACAATTTTGATAAAAACAGTTACTGTGATTAGAGTTTAACTCCAATTTGTTTGGTCAAACTATTAAATAAAAGGTATATTATCTAGCTTTAAAAGGCAATAATTGATTTAGCTCTGTATCTATTATTTAAATAACTAGAAGCATTTTAGTGACAGCGTGTAAATTGTAACAACTGCCCAAAGTGAATGTCGGTTGTTACAATACCAAGAATCCTCTGCAACGTTTCTAAATTGAAGACAAATAATTTTTTATAACCATTTTTATTAATTATTAGTAATTTTTGGTACAAAGATGATAATATTGAAATGATATAGTTTAATTTAAAAGTACATAATTATTAGTTATATAGTTTCCAATAATGTATATTAAGTAATTTGAGTTTTATTTGGTAATTGAGGTAAGTTAGACGAGAAATAATTTTCCTCTATGAGGAAATACACTTAAAAACTATTTAGAACGAAAGTAACAATTGTTTAAACAATTAAAATGAAACATATCAGACTTCAACTGATGTTTAAACAATTAAAATAAAACAGATCAAACAACAAAAGTAAACACTTGTTTAGTCCATTTGTTTTGACATTTTATAGGGGTTATGTAGCTCAATGTAACATAGTAGTGACAGTTCCTTAGAGATGGCAGCACTAATACTATTTCGATATGAAAGTAACTTAAAAAGTTTTTTTTTCATTAATTTTGAATGATTTTGAAGTCGAATTTTAAAAAAACATGAGATTTTATATAAAAAAATGAGTGTGATAACATTTCTGACAAATATTTTACATTTCTAACGAATCTGCTGAATTACATATGGGAAGAATATTCTTTCTCATCATCACTTGTAACAATAACACTTCACAAAATCGTAACAACTGCCCAACAGGTACATTTTTTACAAAAACTTACTTTATTTAAAAAGTTTACACTAAATGTGGACAACGAAGGCAGTTTTTTAAAGCTTAATTCTCACAGAATTGATATTAAAAAATTTACTTTGTTAAGTATAAAGGTCTATTAGTTATTTAAAGAATATCAAGCAGAGAAATATTTACTTTTGGCCTCTAAAAACCAATGTGCCTATTTTTTTACTTGTAAAGCTTGCATATAATTTTTTAACATATTGCAGTAAGTTCGTACATAAAAACTAAACATTTTTCCCTTTGGAACCCCATCTCTATAATTCACTGTTTTAGAGATATTCCATTTGTAACAACTGCGCACTGTAACAACCGCGCTTAGTCTCCCCTATTATTTATTATAATTTATTATTATTTATTATTATTTATTATTATTTAATATTATTATTTATTATTTTCAATTATTATAATTCAATTATAATCTAAAATTTTAACTGAAATCCATTTTTAAATCAATTTTTATTAGAAAATTCTACTAGAATTCAATTATTTTTTTAAATTTTCAAATCCATTTGTTTACAATTAAATTTTACAAAATTTCAGTTTTTTTTACAATTTTCAAATCCATTTTGTTTACAATGTAATTGTACAAAATTTCAATTATTTGGATAATAATTTATAATAATAATTAATAATTTATAATTAAATATAAATATTGGAAAATAAAAACTTCAAATAATATCAAAAAACTTCAATTAAACTTTTCCAAAAAAATTGATTCTACAGAATAATGTTAGTTAAAAGTATGAAAAATTCATGTTTTCAAAGACTTTAATTTGAAACCTTTTCAAAATTCAATTATTTTAAAAAATTCACGCTTTAATGTTTTTAATATATAAATTAAAAGCATTTTTAATAAAATTAATATTAAAATTAATATTAATATTAATATTTGATTGAAGAATGTCCAAATAACTGAAATTTTGTAAAATTTAATTGTAAACTTATGGATTTGAAAATTGTCAAAGAATTTTTTCGAAAATTATTAAAAATAATCAATTTAAAGAAGAATTTTAGTTGAAAGAAAAAAATAATTAAATTGATAATGATTTTATCTCTCGGTCATATTTAATTTTTATAAAACATGAAGAAGTCGATCACTCCGAGTCGAAGACTCGGAGTTATTGATATCTTCATGTTTTATAGTTATGAAAAATTTGATTTTTAGTTTTAAGTAAAATTTTCTCTTATTTGACTCGGACTGGTTATATTTTTGTGAAATATAACTTTTACTATACTTTTATGGTAAAACTTTTTTGGTTAAGCGTTTCTGGTAACTTTTACTACTTTTGTAGTATAAATTTTGCTACGTTCGAAGTAAATTTTACTAATTTTTTACAATATTATATGTTCTTTGAACATAGAAAAATTTACTCCGAAAGCGAAAAATTTACTCCGGATGATGCTAGAAAATATATAAAGTAATTTTTAATACTTTTATAGTAAAACATTTCTGGTAATTTTAACCACTATCGGAATAAATTTTGTTACGTTCGAAGTAAATTTTACTCATTTTTTTACAAACATGTTCTTTGAACGTAGGAAAATTTACTCCGAAATTGGTAAAAGTTACCAGAAATGCTTAACTAGAAATGTTTTACTATAAAAGTAGTAAAAATTACTTTATATTTTTTCTAGCATCATCCGCATGTCAGCAACAACTGCAACAATGCAATATGATAAACTTTACCAGAATAGCGGAAGTAATTATAAGGAAAATTTCTTTCAAGGCAATTAATCAATTTATATCAAAGTAGACTATACTTAAGTTGATATATTTTTTTACAAACCAAGTTTTAAAGCAACAAGGAATATTGGTATAAAAGAATAATGTGACTTATTCCAAGTTTCTTTGAATTCAAGATTCCTTAGAGAGAAATTAATATAAGAGAGAGGTCAATCGAGTTTTAAGTTTAAAGATTGGTCAACGATCATTTTCATTTTTCTTTGCTCGGCGTGTATTTCAGTTGGTAATTTATTTCACGTCGCAATCTTGGTCTTACATATAGCTTTACGCGTGTACACTATTATCGGACGACAGTGCTTAATAAATCCAAGTTTGTAAAGGAAACTTTATATGAGATTTATTCAGACCTCGATTCAAATACGAGATTGAAATATGACCTGTGGTATAATAATAGACAAAGGAACGTCATCAAGATATGCAAATGTCTCTACAATTTTCGTTCTCTTACCGTCAACAAGATCTAATTGCAACTAATTTTTCCTCTGACGGCTTTCAAGCATCAAATGCCAAATATTAACCCATACGTAAATTTATTCCATTCAACTACAATTACATTTTATGTTCAAGAAGAGAATTTCGTTTTCATCATTTTTCCGATTTTACTTTTTCTTTGAAAATAATTTTTTTTTTCTCTTTTCTAAACAAGAATTAATTAATAATTTTTATGTCTCTGCTAAAATAAATCTCATTATTATATAAAGAGATAAATATCCAAGAAAACTTTTGTCGATTTTATGTCTGGAATTAAAATGCGGTATGAGTTATGACTCTTTGTTACAACTGAAAATTAAGGGAAACGTCTCTGCATAGCCTTCATCCGAAACCTGAGTCCAAGTATTTTTTTTCCTGTTTTTTTCTACTTTAACATGTGCCAGATACTAGTGTTGTTTCGTCATGGAAAACGTTAGTCAAGGGCATGTCAGATTTTCGTGACTCAAGACAAAATTTATTGCCGTCCGCGGTTCTTCAAATTCTAGGAAAGTTGCTCCCTGAAAATTCTATTGCTTTTGTTCAAGGAGAAAGTTTTGCGCAATGGACGGAAATTGACCTGAAATACGTCAAAATAGAGTTAGAGGGATAAGAGAGGTATTCATATTGTATCCTTGTACATACCTTGTCCAATTTTAGAAAAGAATCGTTTCGAAAAATTGGTTGCTGAAAAAACTGATAAAATAGTAAAAGAACGAACTTTGTATTTTTTCTATTATAAATTGATAAATTATTGCTGTTAGTTTTAGTATTGTAAAATATATTTATTTTTAGGTGCATATAATTTCTTCCTGATCTAAATATATTTTGTGGAATTAGATTTGAAATGTAAATTATTATCGAAAATTAGTTTCAATATCGAATAATTAAACTTGACGACCAAAAAAACTCGTTTTAGACACTTCACAAAACTGATGAAAGATTCCATTCTATATTTTATTTTCCTGACTTTTTCCTAATTTTCATCGAAAAATATTTACTTCTTTCTTATCCTACGCTAATAAATTAAATTCCTGCAACGAATTTTAATATTCATGAAAGAATTTAAATATTTATAAAAATAATTTACTTCTTGCGAAGAATTTTATAAAAATGTTTAAATAATTTATTTCATTCGACTAATTTTATGAAAATTCTAAATAATTGAATTCAAGAGAAATTATTATTATTCATGAAAAGAATTGAATTCTCACAAAGCTTTTTACAAAAATTTTTTTAAATAATTGAATTCTGTTTGAAAATTTTATGAAAATCATTAAATTTTGAAAAGTTTCTAAAAATAATGAAATATTACAAAGAGTTCTATTAAATTTTTTGAGCAGAATTGCATGTCTGAGTGATATTTTATTAAATTTTTTTGAAAGTAATTGAATTCCTAAAAAGAATTTTATTATTTATGAAAATAATTGAATTCTTGCGACCGATTTTATTAGAATTTTTTAAAATAATTGAATTTCCAAGAGGAAATTTATTACTTTGAAAAATAATTGAATTCTTGTGATGAATATTGTTATTTATGAAAATAATTGAATTTTGCAACAAATTTTATTAAAATTCCTCAAAATAATTGAATTTTCGGGAATAATATTGTTATTTATCGACATAATTGAAATCTTTCGAAGAATTATTTATGTAAATAATTGAATTTTTGGGAAGAATTTTATTAAAATCTAAAAGAATAATTAAATTTATTATTCCAAAAAATAAAATTAAATAAAATTGTATTTAAAATAATTGATTTCTTTCCAATAATTTTATTAAAATATATGAAAATAATTGAATTCCTGTGAAAATTTCTAATATTGTTGGAAATAATGGAATTTTGCTAAAGAATTTAAAAAAAACATTTTTCTAAATAATTGATTTTTTACAGGAATTAAAATTAAATTTTTAAGAATAATTACCTTTTTCCAGCAATTCCTGTAAAATTGTATTTAAAATAATTGAAATTCTGCCATGAATTTTATTATTTATGAAAATAATTGAAATATTGCGAAAAATTTTATTAAAATGTTTAAAAAGAATTGAATTTCTGTGAAAAATTTTGTTACTTTTGTAAATAATTAAATTCTTCATAAGAATTTTATAAACATTGTTTTAAATAATAGATTTTTTCGAAATATAATAAATATTATGCAAATTTTATTTTAAATAATTCAATTATTCTTGTCGTAAACCTTATTTATGAAAATAATTTAACTTTTTGATTAATTAATTTGAAATATAGTATTAAAAATAATTGAAATTCTTCGATGAGTTTTATTATTTTTGAAAATAATTGAATTCTTGTTTAGAATTTTATAAAAAAAAAAAAATTTCAAAAAAATTGAATTTCTATGAAAAATGTTATTATTAATGAAAGTATTTGAATTATTGTGAAAAATTGTATAAAAATGTTGTTAAATAATTGATTTTTTCGAAATTTTTTTGAAAATGATATTCTAAATTAATTGTATTCGTGTGGAAATTTTTATTATTTATGGAAATAATTGAATTTTGGATGAATTTCATCAAATTTTTTTTAAATAATTGAATTCTTTTGCGAAATTTTATGAAAATACAAAATATTGAAAATAATTGAATTTCGAATATTTTTTGAAAATAAATGAATTTCGAATATTTTTTGAAAATAATTGAATAATTATAAAGAATTTGATTATAGTTTTTTAATTTCTAGTATTAGCGAATTTAAAGTAGTGTAAATTCTCAAAAAAAAAACATAAATAGTAGTTTTTCGTGGCTGAAATTAAAAAAAATTACCCAAATAGTAGCATATCGTAAAAAAGTATTAAATTGTAGGTTTTAGTAGATGAGTGCGAAGCCTGCCATAGTCAAAATTTTTGTCAGGGGTCATGATACTGACAGACTTTGATCACAGGTGAAATAAATAAATTTTCATGTTTTTAAATATTTTTGTCGTTAGCTATGTTTCGCTACTCGCTAGATTTTAGCCATGTTTAAAACCTATAAACTTTGAGGTTTTTAAATATTTTTTTTGTTCGATATAGTTTCTTAAATTATGACTATAGTCAAATTATAGATATTTCCGTAGATTTAAAGTAGTTTTCCCGTTGGCCAGTGTTTGCTAGATTTTTGCACGTTGTCATAATATGTGTTTAAAAATATTGTTTTTTCCATGATTTTCCAAATTTTGTCCATAGGTAAAAATAGTTAACTTTGAATATCACTGTAAAAAGAAAGGTACTAATTTAGTACCAAAATTGGTACTAAATCGTAATTTGGTTCTATTTTAGTATACCGAAATCAGCTCTGACTTGGAACCTTTTTTTATAGTGAAATTAAAAGTATTTTTGTCTTCGGACATGTTTTGATAGATCTTAGCAGTCATACATATATTATTTTGTAGAATGGTCCGTAAGCAATAGTATTTTAATGGTTGTCCAATGTTTCAAAGTATGGCTCAGACCTTGTTTAGAAGCTTTGGCTAAAGTCTTTGGCCATAATTAGCCAGAATTCGCCATATTTCCTTATTACTTGATCAAAGTCTATATCATCATGATTATAAGAGTTGTAACGAAAAGTTTAAAATAAATATTGACCAAGTTAGAATGATTTTGACCAAGCAGGCCGGTACCAGCATAACCCTCCGAGTGCCGACTTAGTTAGAAAGATATTAGCTCGACTGACGGAAATGTATTATCTAAATTTGGCTATATATCCTCTATAATTTATTGTATTTGTCTGAGTCTCCCTATCGTATAAAATTAGGCTCGCAGACGTAGGAGTTGGTTCGCGTGTAATTCTGAACGTGCCTGACGAACGCGTTCGCGGATACTTCCCCTCATGAACGGATCTCTGCCATCTAAGCGGAGCTAATAAATTTGCCGAAGAAAAAGATGGCTGGATGACAGATGCCTGATGGCTGACGCGAGAGACGCTGCACTCACTGCGAGAACTGCTGCGAACTGCTAAGGAAACCTTGTGTATCGACGAGGGATGGGGAGAGGGGGTGTGAACGGATGGTACATCAAAGAGAGTCACAGAGCCGCAATGCTTTAGACATTTAATTGATGCCCACTGTTTATTGCCCTCCACTAACTTCTTCTTGCTTCCATTGAGTGTGACGTTTCCCTCGAACTTTATTATTGTCTTCAAATTTACGAGCGAAGAGGAAATGCTCCAATTAAATTACTGGCTTCCCTTTTAGTTTTTTCATAAATTTCTTATTATCAATTACACCTCAATTGGATACGGATAAACAATAATTAAATATATTTTTTTAATCTGCATCGTCCATGTTTCCTCCCTATATCTTTCATTTCGAGAGAAAATAATCCACGAGGCAAAATAAACTTTTACATTAATTTGACGTATCCTACTTTCCATTTATTTTCTTTGGCTTTGTTCAATTATTGAAAAATCAAGTAATCTTTTAATAAACTCATCGAGAAACATTGCAGTGATTCTCTTTCAACTTCTGTTTTAAGATTTTGATTGACATTTAAGATTGGTGAATATCAAATGAGGTCAGTCTATACCTACATAACGAAAAATAATAAAGAGTGACATTTTATAATTTCCTTTCGCGTAAAAAGTACCTAAATCTTTGATATTTGCACTTTTCAAAATAAAAATCTTATTTTTTAAATGCAACTAGCAACAACTAGCTGACTTCTCGCTCACTTTTTTGAATAACATTAGCAATTTTAAAAATAATCGAACGTAAAAATTTGTAGTTCAAATTTTTTTTATAAAAATAAAATATGAATTGGAATATATAGTTTTAATATTATTATAATTATAATAATCATATATTCTGACATAGGGAATTCAGGGAAAAGTCAGGAATTTTTATTAAAAGTACTGAAAAAAATTAAATTTTTAGAAATCCTAAGACAATTCTGAATTTTTGTGTCTTTTTTGTTTGACTCATAAACTATAAAATTGACAAGAATTCTAATACAAAAAAACCTTCAATTTTTTCAATTTATGACAAAAATTTATTTCTATATAACTTAAATCTTGAACAACTATCATAAAATAAATAAATTATTTAATCAATAATTTTACTTAAATATTTCAAAATAAATTCAATTTTAAAAGAGTATTGCATTTACAATTTTCATAAATAAATGGACTTCTAACGGTTTCAATTTGAAATTTTATAAAATTTCAATGTTCAATGAATTTAATTAGAAATTTTAATGAATTTATAGATTATAGAAGAATTTTAGTTAAAAACACTTAAAAAAATTGCATTTTAAAGAAGTTACAAAGGATTGCAAAAATTCAATTATTTTCAAAAGTAATAAAATTCTTATTACAAAATTCAATTATATGTTCAAAATTTAGAAAAAAATCTCGACAAAATCCAAATTATTATCTTTATAAATAAAAAAAATTCTTCTTCAAAATTCAATTATTGGCAAAAATTTTAATAAAATTCTTTTCAAAATTTCAATTATTTTCAAAAATTTTGCTCATTTCAATAATTTTCAATATCTACTATTTTAATAATTACAATTCAATTATTTCAAAATAATTTTAATAAAATTGTACGCAAACATTTAATTATTTTCATAAATAATAAAAATTTAACAGGAATTGAAATATTTACAAATTTTTTATAAGTTTCTTCTCAATAATTCAATTATTTTTAAAAATAATAAAACTTATAGCAGTATTTCAATTATTTTTAATAAAATTTTACAGGAAATGCTCAAAAAGTGTAATTTTTTATTCTTAAAAATTTAATTTCAATTCCTCAAAAAAATTAATTATTTAAAAAAATGTTTTTTTGAAATTCATTTGAAGAATTCAATTATTTTCATAAATAATAAAATTCTTCTCAGAAATTCAATTATTTTCAAAAATTTTAATAAAATTCTTAACAACTATTCAATTATTTCCATAAATAATAAAATTCATCGCGCAGGATTTCAATTATTTTAAATACAATTTTACATTAGGAATTGCTCAAAAAGTGTAATTATTATTAAAAATTTAATTTCAATTCCTCGAAAAAATCAATTAAAATATGTTTTTCTACAATTCTTTGGAAGAATTCAATTAATTTCAAAAATATTAGAATTTTTTACAATACACTGAAAAAAAAATTTATTTGATTTAAATAACCGATTATTTGGTTATATTCAAATAAATATTTATTTGAATCAAATAATTTTTATTTGAATCAATTAAATAATATTTGCTTCAAATACTGAAATATTTGATTCAAATACAATTTATTTAATTCAAATAAAAATTATTTGATTCAAATAAATATTTATTTGAATATAACCAAATAATCGGTTATTTGAATCAAATAAATTTTTTTTTCAGTGTAAGAATTCAATTATTTTCAAATACATTAATAAAACTGTTCAAAAGAAATCAAATATTTTAAATACAATTTCAATTACATTTTTTTTAAATAATTCATTTATTCTTTTAGATTTTAATAAAATTCTTCCCAAGAAATCAATTATTTACATAAATAATTATTCGAAAGAATTGAATTATGTCGATAAATAACAAAATTATTCTCAAAAATTCAATTATTTTGAGGCATTTTAATAAAATTTGTTGCAAAATTCAATTATTTTTATAAAGAACAATATTCATTACAAGAATTCAATTATTTTTAAAAGTAATAAATTTACTCTTAGAAATTCAATTATTTTTAAAAATTCTAATAAAATCGTTCGAAAAAATTCAATTATTTTCATAAATAATAAAATGCTTTTTAGGAATTCAATTATTTAAAATAAAAATTAATAAAATGCTACACAAACATTCAATTATTTTCAAAAAATTTAATAGAATAACTATTGTCAAAATTTCAATTATTTTCAGAAATAATAAAACTCATCGCAGAATTTCAATTATTTTTAATAAAATTTTAATCGAATTCCTTGAAAATTGTAACAATTCTAAAAATTTTATTAAAATTCCTCAAAAGAATTCAATTATTTAATAATTTGTTAATAAAATTCTTTATAAGAATTAAATTTTAAGAAACATTCAATTATTCAATAAATAATTTACTTTTGTATTTAAATAATTGAATTCTCGTAGAATTTTCTAATAAAAATTAATTTGAAAATGAATCTTAGTTTAAATTTTAGATAATAATAGAATATAAAAATAATTTTTAAGAAGTTACAGTAAAAATATTCTGATAATATTAAATAATTATTTTAACACTCGATCCTCTTTAGTTATTATAAAACATAAAGAAAGTGATCACTCCGAGTCGAAGACTTGGAGTAATCGTTTTCATTATGTTTTGTAACAATATTTTTAAAGTTGATTAATATCAGAAAGGTTTAAATTTGAATGTTTTGAAGAATTTCAATTCATACGAAAAAATAATAATAATTAAATATTTAAAATATTTAAAAAAGAAATTATTGTTTTCGAATAATTTTACAATTAAAGATATTCGTAAATAAATTTAACAGAACATTTTTTTCAATAAAATTTTTTCCTTTATTTTGTAAAAATTCAAAAATTTTCAGTTTCATTTTCAATTAAATTTTCTAATTGACAAATATAATTTATAAACATTTTTTTCCTTTATTTTTAAAAAGCTTTGAATTTTATTGAAACAATTGAAATTAAGAAATAGAATTGATGCAAATTATTTCCTTATGAAAGTTGAGAATTTTCTAGAAAAATATTAAGAAACGGGAATTCTAATGTTTTTCTTCCCAAAAGAAAAAAATGAGTTTGTAATCAATATTGTTATTGCGAAATAAAAATTATTCATAAAATGGGTATATTTGTTGCTTCTTAATAAAAATATTTTAACAATTAACAATTTTCTAGTATTTTTTATAAATAAAAAGGAGAATAGTTTGAGTACTCAATAATTTGCATCATAATTTAGATCAGTCAAACGAAATTTGTTATAGAAAAAATCATATAACAAACAAAATGGGTATATTTTTCATTTGTTATTCATAATGATTTTTAAATTTTCTAATTTCTAATATTATTTTATTATAAATCATGAAAAAATACCTGCATATTTTCGATTTGTAAAAGAATATTTTTTAAAGAAAAAAAAAAGTATACACAGAAACTAACTTCAAATTGCGGACAGAATGAATAAAAGAATACAGAGATTAATATAGTTAATAATATAAAAATGCTATAGTTTCTCATGTTGGGAAAGTAGAGAATTTGTGTTAATTCTAAACTATGTTATCCTGTTGAAATTTTCGAAATGAGTTTGATTCAATCGTATCAAAATTTTTAATGTGTTAATTTAATTAATTAATCTCGCGATTCACAGCTTAATGTCGTGCCATCTAATGCCGTACATTATACTGCGGGAAGATGTTTTCTGCTTGTTCTCATATAAATCATTGCGGATACATCGGTGTTCACTTTGACGCAGCCCGTTACTGATGAATAAGTCCTGTGGAAACTTGCCTTGTATGTTTCATTAATCGACCTTATGTCTCCAGCGGAAAGAAAAGTAAAGTTGCTTGGCAGATGGACACTTTTATCATGATAATTCATTAAAGGCATTTTACTATATACATATAGGGGAAAGTGGGGCAAGACGCGATGTAAATAGAAAAATGTTTAGTGTTAACGAAAATTTTGTTGCCCCACCTGTGAAACTTACTTTCGTGATAGTTTCCTGTCGTCTAAACAACTAATTTTGACATTCTGTGTTCTATATATGAGATTTCATTCGCCTAACTAAATATAAACGTTTTATATGTTTCATCAAGACAGCCTCTTTACTGCACGATCAACTGGTCTTGTTCGAACGTGCACATGCGCAATAGATCATCTTGAGTTAAACTTGAATAACAGTTTAGAAACTTCTTTTTCTTACATGAATTTCAAAATATTTATAGTTTTAAACAAGCTGCACAAGTGATTTTTTACTTTTGCATAAACTTGTAAAATTACAACCAATATATTAAGGAATAAAAAATAATATTAAGGTCTACAAATAGATAAGAAATAAAAAACTAGCTTTTACAATTAAACAATCTCAGTGGTTAGATTGTAATTTTCTGCACATATAAATTGTATATCTTCTATGCTTATATACTTACGGTTATTTCCAAAAAAAGAAAAACCATTCAGCAAATTATACCTTTATGTGAGTTGTAGAACTGAATAAAATTTAAGTATCAGTAAATTGTACTACTTTTCATGATTCAATAACGTCATTATTATCTTCCGCAACATTTATGTTGTAAACTACTGCATTCAATAGTAGATTTTACTACTTTAGTCTTAAAGTTATTTGGCGGACTTCAACAACATTTTAATATATAAAGTTTGGGATTATTTTGTTATTAAAAAATGGCTTTACCCATAAGTTGTAAAAAATTGCACTTTATTAAGAAAAAATGTATACTTTACTTTTTGACTAAATCTCAATTAGTTTTAGCTAAATAATTCAAAGTGTCAAATCCAATATTAATATACCTATAATACCACAGTTTGAATATTTTATAAAATCTTTTTTTTTATTTATAGTTATACTTTATATAGACGGATCGAATATAAATATTCAAGTAAGTTCGGTGGTCGTGATTGTTGATACCCTAGGTCAGGTATTAGGTTAGGTCATGCGTGTCCTAGATCCGATTCCTATCTAAATTTTAATTTAAACCTTAAATAAGATTTTAATTTAGCACTTACGACTGTGTCTTAAAAATTTGAATGAATTATAGTTGATAAAATTGACAAACAAAAAATTTATTTTTTTATACACAATTCACATACAGGAACCAAATATTTTGTCATATTTCGTTTTTGTAGAATTTTTTTAAAAATGATTCGATTTTAATGTAATACACGGATTATTTTCTTTAAGTAATGATTCTCTACACCGTCACCTTTTAAATTTTTAAACAATCATGTTGTTTTGAAAACATGCAATATTTGTTTAAAAAAATCGTCCATATATTACGTAACGCTAATTTTTGAAAATTTTGACCCCCAAAACGCGTTACGTAATATATAGACGAAGCCTTAGCCCATAGTTAAAAAATAGGGGCCATCTGGGCCCCACCTGGAATTCCCAGTTTTTAAAAATATTGACATTATAATAAAAAAAAGTCTTAAAATTAAATATAACTATATTGATAATAATAAATCAATCTACAATTAATTCATAATAATAAAAATCATTATTTGTTTGAACAATTTATTGTTCTTAATTACTAACTTTTATTGTTGTGCACTAACAGACAATTAGTTTTTCCGAAATTTTGAAATTATCCAGCTGAATTTATTTTTTTAATTATTAACTTATCAAGGCATAACGGTTTTTTTTTATACATTTTGATAATTATTTAAACAAATAATTGTTGTTAATTAATAACTCTTGACACAAACAACCTAGAAACTTGGGGTTTTTTCTAATTTTGCAATTAACTAATACGAAATTGTTTAAACAAATATTTGTTGTTATTTACTAACTTTTGACACACAGTACCTAGAAACGCAATTTCTATTTAATTTTCCAATTAACTAATCTGAAAAGTATGAAATAAAAATATTTTATGATTTGACTAATTCAAAAATTGTTTAAACAAATAATTGTTGTTATTTATTAGTAGAAACGTGCAGGTTTTTTCTAATTTTGCAATTAACTAATCTAAGTAGTAAAACATGCAGTTATTTTATTAACTTAAACAATTCATTAAATGTTTAAACAAATAATTGTTATTTACTAACTCTTGACACAGCATATCTAGAAAGATGCAGGTTTTTTCTTATTTTGCAATTAGCTTATCAGAGTAGTTGTAGTAATTGCAAAATTAGAAAAAAAAACTGCATCTTTATAGGTTGTTTGTGTCAAAAGTTAATAAATAATAACAATTATATAATTGTATATAACAAATATTTGTTTAAACAATTTCTAAATTGTTTAAATCATAAAATATTTTTAATTTAATACTTTTCAGATTAGTTAATTGCAAAATTAAAAAGAAACTGCATGTTTTTTGGGTGCATTGTACATTCGGATTATTTTGTTGATTATTGATTACAAAATTAATTTATTTAGTAATTTTTTGTCGATAAATCCATCGATACCATTATCACCTGAAAATTACAACTCTAAGTCGAAGCGTCTTAAGATGTCTATAACAGATGTCGCTTCATGCCGGTAAAATCAAATACCGGTAAAATAAAATATAACATTAACAATTATTTAATTAGAGAAATATTTTACGTCCGTTTATTCATAATGTTGTCAAGTAAATTTTACGAGGTCTTATACGGATTTGTTTTTATTTAAATTTAAGAAGTTTTTTATTGGGGGGTTTTAATTACATATATCTTGTGGTAGGTATTTTTAATTTTTAACATAATCGCATCTAGAAGTTGAAGTTTAAAATTGAATAACTCAAAATTTAGCAAGGCAAGGGGTTTTGAAATTTGTACCATATTTAAAGAGCACTCGAAGAAACGTTTTCTTAAAATTTGAAGAAAATTTAACGAAAATCGATTTTTTCAAGAGTAGCAATCGGAAAAACCTTTTTAATTTGACAACGTTTCGACGCTTTTTTTCATCCTCTTCAGATCATTTAAGTCAATCCCATCGACTTTGACATCATCTTAATACCCGAAGTCCACTAAAAACTCTAGTTTAATTTTTTTCCAATTTCGACTAAAATATTAATTCTCTCAACTACAATCATCGATTTCAAAAAATGTTATTAGTTTAAGAATAATATTTAAAGAAATATAAATAAATTCGTGAAGAAATAATAAATATTTCAAAATATTTCAAATTCTGTAAAAGCTGTGATTACATTGCGTACTATATGATTGACGAACTTTGTACAACTACAAAGAAACAGCATAAAAATTTTCTCTTCAATTAAATCTGAGAAGAAATTTTAAAAATCCTACCACTAAAAAGTGTGGGATAACAATATGAATAATTTAATACCAAATTGAAATAAGCCATAACTTTATCTACATGAAGGATAAAGCGACACCCTCTAAATTTGAATCAGCGAAAAGTCGCTGATTGGATAGCTGTAAGTATGCAGCTGATTTAAACAGAGTGTATACGCTGTGCTGTTTGTATCAACTGCATACTTATAGTTGCAAATCAGCGAATTTTCGCTAATTCAAATTTAGAGAGCATATAGTTTCCGGTTTTACCTCACACTTGCGGATATACTCTGTTCTGTGCCGTACTGCATGACATTACAGAGTGTAACTTTTACAGATTATTACCCGCTATATAAAACAGGGCACGGCAAAGTAAGGGCATCGTCAATTTTTGTAATTTGGAAAAAGTCATATAATTTTATTAATACGTATTTTGTCAAGTTGTATTTTCAGAAAGAAATGAGGATTAAGAAAAGTAAGGCCGTTTCAAGAATATTGTTGAAAATTTTTAGAAGAAAATATAGAATTTAAGATGTAAAGTGAATTATCAATCCTTTAAGTCAAAGTGTTAAAGATTAAAACACAAAAAATTCTTAATGTTTCAACAGCTCTGATGTCCTCATCAGAACTGAAAAATATGTTTATTTTATAATGATTATGCAGTTGCATACAATAAATCAAAATGATAAAAGAATTAAATTGACATAAATTGACTAGGTGAAAATTATAAATATAAACTTGCGTATATAAATGACAGCTTTCGCACTCATTTACTTAAACTTACTATTTACTACTACTTTACGTTACTATTTGGGTACTTTTTTAGATTTCAGCCACTAAAAGCTACTATATTTCGGTTTTTTGAGAATTTCCACTAACTTTAGATTCGCTAATACTAGAAATAAAAAAACTATTCTCAAACATTAAAATCAAATTCTTTAAAATGATTCAATTATTTTCAATATCTAGTATTTTCATGAAATTTCGTAAAATAATTCAATTATTTAAAAAAAAATTTATAAAATTCATCTAAAATTCAATTATTTTCATAAATCATAAATTTTTCAAATAAATTCAATTAATTTAGAATAACATTTTCAAAAAAATTTCGAAAAAATCAATTATATAACAAAATTTTTATACAATTCTTCACAAAAATTTAATTATTTTCACTAATATTAACATTTTTCATGGAAATTCAATTTAAAAAAAAATTTTTTGATAAAATTCTAAGCAAGAATTCAATTATTTTCATAAATAATAAAATTCATCACAGCATTTCAATTATTTTTCATACAGTTTTACAGGAATTGCTCAAGAAAAGGTAATTATTCTTAAAAATTTAATTTCAATTCCTGGAAAAAATCAATTATTTAAAAAAATGTTTTTTCAAAATTCAATTATTTTCAAAAATAACAAAATTTTTCACAAAAATTCAATTCTTTTTGAACATTTTAATGAAATTTTACGCAATAATTCAATTATTTTCATAAATAATAAAATTCTTCTCAAGAATTCAATTATTTTTGAAAATTTTATTAAAATTTATTTATTTAATTTTCAATTTCTATTCAATTGTTTTCAAAAATAATAAAATTCATCTCAGGATTTCAATTTCTTTTAAATACGACTTAACAGGAATTGCTTTAAAAATGATAATTATTTTAATTATTCTTAAAAATTTTCAATTCCTCAAAAAATCAATTATTTAAAAAAATGTTTTTTTAAAATTCTTTGGAAGATTTTAATTAATTACAACAATAATATTAGAATTTTTGACAGGAATTCAATTATTTTCAAATATTTTAATAAAATTGTTGTAAAGAAATCAATTATTTTAAATACAATTTAAATTAAATTTTTGTGTAATAATTCAATTATTCTTTTAGATTTTAATAAAATTCTTTCCAAAAATTCAATTACTCACATAATTAATTCTTCGAAAGAATTCAATTATGTCGATAAATAACAAAATTATTCCTGAATATTCAATTATTTTGCGGGATTTTAATAAAATTCTTTGCAAAATTCAATTATTTTCATAAATCACAAGAATTCTATTATTTTTAAAAGTAATAAATTTCTTCTTGGGAATTCAATAATTTAAAAAAATTCTAATAAAATCGTTCGCAAGAATTCAATTATATTCATAAATAATAAAATGCTTTTGAGGAATTCAATTATTTTCAAAAAAATTTAATAAAATGCCATACAAACATTCAATTATTCTCAAAAATTTTAATAGAATTCTTTGTAAAATTTAATTATTTTTAAAAACTTTTCGCAATGAAATGATTTTCAATATCTACTATATTTTCATAAAATTTCCAAACAGAATTCATTTATTTAAAAAATATTTTGTAAAAAACTTTGTGATAATTTAATTCTTTTCATGAATAATAAAAATTTATCTGGAATTCAATTATTTAAATTAGAATTTGCATAAAATTAGTCGAAAGAAATCAATTATTTAAAAATTATTATAAAATTCTTCGCAAGAATTAAATTATTTTTATATAATGAATATTTAAATTCTTTCATGAATATAATAAAATTCGTTGCAGGAATTAAATTTATTATCAGGATAAGAAAGAAGTAAATATTTTTCGATGAAAATTAGGAAAAAGTCAGGAAAATAAAATACAGAATAATGGAATTTTTGTCAGTTTTGCAAAGTTTCTAAAACGAGTTTTTTTGGTCTTTTTTCGATACCTACTTTTTAACTACTTTTTTTAGTTTGAAAGCTACTTTTTGCTACTTTTTTAAAACTTAATTATCGAGTGCGAAGTTTAAAATGGACAAAAATGAAGGGTTAGTAAACATATTGCCAAAAACAAAAGAATCAATTAACGAAAAAATACTATACAACTTTTTGACTTTTTAAAAAAAGTTTTATAATTTTGGTTCAAATTATAAATGTCGCCTTTTTATTAATAGATTTCTTTTTTAAGTTAATATATGAATCATTTCAGGAATCAATCTCTTTTGTATAAGTTAATATGAATCATCTCAGAAATCAATCTCTTTTGCCATAAAGGTTCAATGACGAGAATTTGAAAATTGTCACAGTCGAAATCATGTTTAAAAATAATTTTGTGTTGATAAATCACTTAGTTTTTGATTTCATATGTTTAGTCATTTTTTTCGACTCACCAATGTAATACGACGAACAATCCTTACAGTTGAGTTTTTATTCTTATCACATTTTCTGTTAAGTCTTTGTCTTTTCTAATATTCTTATTGTTATTATAGGTACATGGGATGGGATGGTTGTTATATTGCTTTAACGTAATAAAAATGAGGTATTTTCATAAAATCCGTTTTCATAAGGTAAACAAATCTTTTTTAATTGACGGTAAATAGATTCTGTATCAGGTACATCTTGATTTAAGTTCATAAAATGAATACGTTTATTTATGTGTGTAAATAAAGTTAATGGGATAGCCATTCTGAAAACGTAGTTTATTAATATTATGTGATGTTATTTTGTTTGGATAAAAAAAAGTATAGTTTATTAATGATATTTAAATATTTTTGATGAAAAATATGGTTAGAAAGCTTGATTGCCTTATCAGTCAAATTATAAACAATTTCATTTTTGTGAAATTGGATGTGAGACTACGCAAAGCTTAAAAATCTACCTGAGAAAGCAGGTTTCATAAAATCAGTCAGTAATTATAAAATAGTATTATGTCTAATGGCAAGGACATCAAAAAAATTAATTTAGTCATTTTTTTGAATTTTGTGTGTGAATTGTAAACGTTTGTCAAATGAGTTTAAAATTTGTAAACTTTCAGTAATGTTGTCAGCCGGAATACATATGATTGTATCACCAACATAACGGAAATAAATCAGCGGTTTAGAAAATAAATTATCCAAACAATATTTTTCCAAATCAAAACTATACAACTGTGTTTAATGCAACTTTGAGAATAATTTTGTACTAATTTTGTGCTCTTATTATTTCTAATAATAAGATAGTGTCTGCTCTGGGATATAAAGCTTGCACGAGCTCTCAGTTGATCCTGTCATAGAAGAAGCAAATCCCACTCCTCGCACTATTCGAAACTCAGCGCTCGTCACACGGCGGAGACGTTTGCCCGTTCATTTTACACATTACGAGCAGTTTGTCATTGTGATTTAGCTATCTGCTGGAAAGCATTGAATTATAGGTGTATATATCGCGAGCTAAACTCTCTAGTTGGCTTGTCGGCAGAGATGCCCGCACTCGACCAAACACCGAAAGTCACTTAAGACTTCGCGGCACCCACGATGCATGTGTAAGCCAGAACGCAACAGAAGAATTATTCCACTTACCTTCTCGTTTTCCTGCGGACCTTCCAACATTCGTGAACATTCGCTGTGAAAGCGTCAAGGAACACTCTCTGAGCCATTGATTGTCGTAGGCACTGTACCCACACCTGCACTTTCAACTCTTCTAGAATGTTTTGTCTGTTCTTGAAAGGACTCGATCACATTCGATTAGATTCTCCACAAATTTTATCCTTTGCGATCTTAAATATACTATATTTAGATAAATAAATTGCCGTTAATCTATATATGGCTGATGCTACGCGTAGAGTACGACTTCGGTCACTTCAAGTAACGTACCGAAACATAAAACTATTGCTTTAAAAAATATAAAAGAGTGGAAGAGTTGTACAACAGGTTTCGTTTTCGGTTCAAAAATACTAGAAAGAATTTTTTTCGAATTCTATCCTGTAGAACTTTTAGTACATTTACTAACATATCTTTTGGCATGATTAATTCATTAAAATTCAAAACGGACTCAAAATTCTTCTTGTTCTTAAAAAACACTGTTTTTTTGACTTTTTAGAATGCCCACTGATACTAAAATCAAATTAGATTTATTATTTTATTTTCGTGGTGGCGCTACTTTAAATGGGTTGTATATGTGCCATAGAATGTCAAGGGGTTAAAGAACAATATTTAAATTACATCCAATATTACATGAAACATTCGAATCATTCATAATTATTACCAAAAATTTATGGAAAATTCGAATTTGGTTAAAATATTACTTAAAACTGATGTGTTGCACATACTTCCTACATTTTCAAAACAGCCATATAATTATTTACCTAAACATCGAATTTTTATGCAAAATTGCATTTACTATATCGAAAGTAAAATAAAAAAAAACTACAAAAAACTTACTTTGTGTAAACGTCCGAAACACAAAATGTCAAAAAAACTTTTTGAAACACATTTTAACTCGCTATCTGGAAAAGCACAATAAATAAAGAATTAACAATAGTTGAAACATATTACAATAATTGCCATTTGACAAATATTAAGGTCCCAGGTGGAAAAGTTAACGTCAGTTAACGTAAACTAATGCTACTAACGTTAGGCTAACTTTAATTTAACGACATTCTTTGGTCACTAATGTCAGATTATAATGTTAGCCTAACGTTAGCCTAATGTATTATTCCTGACCGTATAAGATTAGTACTGTGCAGCTTTACCAACTAGGGTTGGCTAAAAATATTATCTTTCATTTTTTACCTTTTTTGTTTTATTTTATTTTATTTCTAGACATATAGAAACAACTATATTTTCAGTTAAAAATATTTTAATAATCATTAGTCCTTAAAAATTAGCATTTTTAATCGATTTAACTTCGAAACAAAATTTTATTCGTTCAACAGCTTCATGTTAATAGCAAAAATAAAGTACCCAAGTTTTGTACTTCGAACTCCTACATTGCTAACTTGAAAGTATCAAATTTCAACGAATTGATACCAATAAAATTTTGCTATCAATTTTATTCAATTCGGTATTGCTTTGATAGGGTGGATAAACCTTGTTTGTCTACTATAATCCATTTTTGGTCCATTCCACGCATTGATTAAAATTAATCTTACTTACGTTTTTTGTACTGTAATTTTTAGTAAAATACCTGAACATTTTTTTATTATATTAATTCCAATGCGGGACAATATAAATCCGATTAAATATTAATTTATTTTATTCGCCATATTAGATTCGACATTTTGATTTTTGAAAAAATAACAGATGTGGTAATCTTACCACAAAAACAGAAAATATGCATGTATAATATCAGGTTTAAAAAAAAAAATTTTATTCAAATTTACTTGTTCACTGATTGTATTTCACTCTCAGTATTTAGAGCACTTTGGAAAATTTTAAACATTTTAGGATCATAAAAATAATATTCAGTTTATTCTAATAAAAAAAAATTTAAATCCTATTTTATTATTAATTTTTCCACTTTTCGAAAAGGCCAAATATTTTGAAATTATAGTCGCTTAAGTGTCGAATGAAAGCGTCAAAAAGGATGGCACACATTGGCTAAAAAATAATTAACAATCAATATAAAAGTATGAATATATGGTTAGCCAAATGTGTGGTGCAGGTATTACAATTTAGTGGGGGGAAATTGTCAAGAATATAAATGCTCGTATAACTTTAAACCCTTCTTTTTCAATACCACATGTTTCAGATTGAGAGGACTGATTAAAATTATTGCACTCTCTTTTGTTAAATAATAACTAAAAATATTTTTTGTGATAATTACCTTAAAAATTACTAAAGGGCATTTGAACTATTATGACGTCACAGTTTTTTAAATGGATAAAGAAGTTCAACCCAGTAAAACTTATAGTACATTTTTATGCATATTGTAAAAGAGTACAAAATTTTTTTAACATGATTTAATTAATTGTTAAAAAGATAACCAAACGATACAATCTTATTTTTCTCAATTTGTATTTAAATTTGATTAAAAAAATCAATTTAACCTGTTATAGAATTTGTTAAAATAGTTCTTTTGCAACGCCTTTAGTTCAAATAGAAGAGAATATTATACTGAATTAAGAGAAGAAGCTTTGGTTCGCTTCAAGTCGATATTTTTTAATCTTTCCTGCGCCAATATTGGATAATATTATAAAATCAAGTTGTTTTAAGAAAAGTGTGCGGTTAACGTTTTAACAATTCATTAAATCATGTTAAAAAAATATTTTTTACTCTCTTACAATACGCATGAAAATGTACTATAAGTTTAAATAATAATAATGATTCCATCACTCGGTTTTCAAATTAATTAAGTGTTGAAGTCAACGATCACTCCGAGTCAAACTAATCGAAAAATTAAAAATTTAACGTTGAAAACGATAAAGAAAATATTTTAATTTTTTCATTGGCTTGACTCGGAGTGATCGTTGACCTCAACACTTAATTACTACAAGTTTTATTGTGCTGCAAATTTTTTTACCCGTTTAAAAAAATTTGCAAAAACTTTAATTAATATTTTTTGACATTTCCTGACTTCTCCTTAACTAAAAATAATTCCCTAAGATGTAGGTGCCTATGGGTATTATAAGACTTTTAAAGTTACTTCTACATTTTTTAACAAAATTTTCAAAAAGTCTTATTTTTCCAAATTTTAGATTTTAAAAAATTTAATATCTGCGAATAACATGGACAAAAAATGTTCAATAAGAGGTCAAAAATACGTCTGATAAACAATAAAAAGCAAAGAAAAACGCATTTATAGGTGTCCTAATAATTATCAAAATTATGGTAAAAAAACTTGTCTTTACAAAATTGAAAATTTCAATTTTTCATGAAACAATTGTCAATTTAATAAAAATTTATGAAAATTTGTCGGATGTGGACCTCTGTAGCTCAGTGGAAGAGCAATCAACTGAGAATTGATAGGTCCTGGGGTTTCGATCCCAAGCAGAGTTAGTCCGTCATTTTTTCATATAGTTTTATAAACTGATTTTTCAATTATTTAAATTTAACTTTTTATTATGATATTAAAAATTATTACTTGTTGAATGAATAGGGTACAATATTTTACTTCAATCGATTATTTATAATACAAGTAAAAATTAAACACTTTTTATTCCATTAACCCTAAACAGTACAACTTGGGTACTGTTATGGCATTTTCCGCAAATTTTTGTTGTTGTTGTAACTTCTTGACTATATTCTTCATCCCATCAAAAAATAAAAAGCACCATCTTCTTCCTTATGAGAAAGGGATGAAAATGATATATAATAAAGTTATTTTGCGTTGAATATGAACATTCTAGCAACAAAACAATTTTGGGGTACTTTTGTACCCCAATTGTACTTCCATGTATGAGGCAGCTATGTGGAACTTTCTAAGGTTAAATGAGGGTGGAAAATATATTAAAAAAAGAAAATTCATTATCCTGATGTATAGTTCTGTTTATTTTCATAGGATAGCTCGCTTTGCCTTATTTAACCCTCTGTTGATGCAAACTTATCCCCACTCTATTATCGCCATGGAACGTAACTCCGATAGTCACCACTAGGCGGACAAAATGACGATTTTTGACGATAACGGTCATTAGCATTGCAGAAGGGGGTTAAATTAGGGTCAGTTGAAGAATCAGATTGATGATATGCATTAAAATATAAATATTATTATATTATATTGTCGGTGAATATATAAACTATAGTTTATATATTCACCGACAGGAGAGAGAGAGATACTAATTATTACCTCTTGCTGTAAAGTTTATAGACCTTGATTACTTGTTTCGACTGAAAGACTATACTCTTTCTTTCACCTTGTTATTTTCTTCTCACAGCTTGCTCACCTGTCTGAACGCTGCTACCGCTTATCATCCTCCTCGAAAAATCCTCGACGAAAAGCAACCCAATACCCCACACTAAAGAGCGCACTTTACAATCCTAAAGGACTTCCACATCCAGTCTACATATGGGCGCAAATTTCATTCTCAAAAAGTTCGGCCAGCTCAAAATACGCTTGTCGTTCCATCGACAGAGAAGTGTACACGCGGGGGTGCGCGGGGCGAAAGAAAGAACGCGTCTCCTCGCGCCCCGCCGGAGCCTCCGCGCACTGCGATTCGCAGACTTTCTCCACCTTCCCCGCTTTCTAAGCGAGATATAGGTGTAATGGGTGGGTGGCGGGGGTGTCGGGAGACTTCTCCGTCCGTCGGACTCGTCTCGACTTGTCTCGCGTGACGGCCTCGTCAGCCGTCAGCCAAGCTCAGGTTCAGATCGATACGCTTCCCACCCGCCGCCACCTTCTCTTGTGAAAAGCAATGCACCTACTCGGCCGACTTCCTTGAACCCCCCCCCCCTCCCTCCGCTCTACTCTGCGTCCTGCAACCCCATCACCTCTCCTCTCTAGTCACCACACCGCGAGCGTCGTTTTCTCTCCAGTCCTCTGCCCAACGCTCTCCCCCCCTCCTCTCGTTATCAAGCTTTCGCGCTATAGCGGATAGAGTCTAGTGCGGAGTCGAGTCGAGCCACCGGCCGGGTCAGAAGACGTCTGCTGCCTCCGATGCCCGGGCGAGCGACAGCTACCCCCACCCCTTATTTTCAGGAATCCCCGCACCCCCCGCCATTCTTCTTCTTCTTCTTACCAAACGGTCCTTTTCACTCGCCAGGCATCTTTCGCTTTATCTCTCTTGCTCTTGTCACTTTGCCCCTAATGCTCTAGCAAGACACGCTTTCTCTCTCTCTCTCTCTTTCCTAGTATTTCTTATCACTATCTTTCTTTTCCCCCCCCTCCTTTTTCACGATGTTCTGCTATGTCGTACCGCGAGATGGACAGGTTATCCATGCAATATATAAAGCATTTCAGGTTGTCTCTGCACATTTATTTTACATGTCATTCATTTCTCCCTCCCACCCTCTCTACATAATTTATTATTCATTCTTTACTAAAGAATATTATTTTGCCGCCGCCGAGTCGAACTCCAATCTATGTAAAATTCTATACACATCATCCCTGTTGGATCCATGAGCATTGGTCCTTTCATAAGAGTTGAAAATACCCAATTGTCTTTCTTGCGAGAATATCAAACTTTTGTAACTTTATATCTTTCGAAAAGTTACTTTAACCTTAAGTTTAAAATTTGGTTACTTGTATTTAATGGAATTTTTACTTGTAATATTGTGAAACATATCCTGAGAGAAGGGGAAAAGAAATTGCTGTAACATCTAACTGTACTAGTGCGAAATTGAACTTAAACGCATACAGTTATCCCCACCATCGCAATTTAACATATAAATATTTGCTACCTTGTAGTGCGAACTGTTAGTAAATCGAAACACACAAAACTGCGCATGCTTTACTCCATGTAGTTGACACAGCTGATACGATTATATAGCATATTCTTGAGCTTTCAACACTGAAGAAAATCTATATGGTGTTATTAATTGTAATCTATGGTTAAGGGGGGCGCCTATACTTTATCGGGTCAAAGAAAAATCGATTTTTTTAAAAGTGGTATTAACTTATACTACAACTATATCAGAGAATACTTTCCTAAAATGTTATGTATATATGTAATTGACATTACTATGATTATTCTGTGGTTACCGTAACTTTTGCTTCCTCATGAGGAAGCTTTGCATTGGTGACGATTTTCAATTTTTCAAAACAAGGTTATATGGACTCATTTTCATCTAGAACATATGTATATTCAATTATAAGCGAATGTCCAGATGTATGTGTGTGTGTATGTATGTGTGTATGTGTGTATGTGTGTGTGTATGTGTGTATGTGTGTGTGTGTGTATGTCACAAAAATTGTGTACAAATTATCTCAGACAAATTTTGATGGATTGTCCTGAAATTTTGCAGGTTTATTGCAGTCATTAATACCTGAAATCTGACACAAGGATTTTCAAAAATATGTACAAAATTTTTTTTTATACAATTTTTTTAAAATTCAGAAAATTTTTTTTTTTTGTATTTTCTGAAATAATTTCTTTATTTGTTAATATTTTTATTAATTATTCTCAAAATTACATTCCTGGCAAGAAAACGAATCGATTGATGTATACAAAGTATATATTTTATCAAAATTTATAAAATTAATAAATATTTTTCTTTTTCACAAAAAATTCAAATTTGGTATTTTTTTCATAATTAATTTAATATTAATATTAATATTTTGAAATGATTATTCTATCATAAAATAGAAGCAATTGGCAAATGAAAGTGTAAATTTCACCAAATATTTATACAACAACTTATAAATGATTTATATAATTTTATTTTTAACCAATCTTCTGGACGAACCCTTTTGTACATAATTTTTCAAAAGTTTGCAAAGCCGCAATTTTTATATATTGAGGAAGCTTAATGGTCATAAAATGAACAACTTGTTTAATAAATAGCACTTATATATGTTCTTCAATCGCGTTTGTCTCAACACGCAATTTTTCGAATTTGCGTACACGATAGACAAAAATCTAATTGACCGATTAAACTCTATCTAGGCTTGTTTTGAAGATAAATAGTTTCTCTTCTGTATGAATTAAATTTTTTTGGAATACATTTAAATTGAATTTGACTTTTTATTTTGAAGAAAAACTGAGATTTTTTTGAGGGGGTTGTCCATAAATTACGTAAGTCACTTTTTTAGAAAATTTGACCACCCACCCCCCTTGGTAAGATTTTTTACATACATTAGCGCCATTTTTTCTACGGTTCGTAAGATTTAGCAGACCCACCCCTCCCCCCAAAATATCTTACGTAATTTATGGACGACCCCTTGCGAAAATTACAAATTTTTGTTAAAAGCCATGTAAAATTTTTAATTTTGATTAAAATCTTTTGATTCACATAGAAGGAAATAATGTCTGAAAAAAATTGATTTTTTTGTTTTAGACAATAATTGTCTTTCATTTTTTGACTTTCTAATGTATAGCAGCCCCCCCTTAAAGTACATGATATCGGGTCAGAATTCCGTGAAATTTTCACAGAAAATAAAAAGTTTTTTTTTTTAAATCGAAATGTTGAAAAAACATTTCTATTTGGCCTTAAGAATGTGTCCAACAAAAAACAGAAAAAAAATTATTTTTTATAAAAGTTATTGCAAAATTAATATTTTTGCAACTTTTTAAACAAAATTTGATTTCTCCTAAATGAATGAACCGATTTAAATAAACCAAGCGGGAATATAAAATGGATAAAATATACTTTCGTTCAGAATTAGAAAATTTTTAACAACTTAATTTTTTAATAATTATTTAATAAATTTTTTATAAACAATTTATTTTTTTTAATGTTCTACGCCTTTTAAAAATTTGAAAAAAATATTAACATACACTTAAAACTGTACACTGAGAAAACTGGAGTGTCAAATTCGGAGGTTCAAAAAGTGTATGTTTCCTTTGCTTATGAAGAGAGTTAAATAGTCCTTCTAAAATAAATTTTGAATTGATAATGGAAATCTACTTGTATATTCTCTCCCATTATATCTGAGGGTTAAAAGTTGCGCAGAAAATGTGTACGATCTGATGCGCGCGAAATTATTTTTCTGACATTTTATGTATTTAATTTAGGGGTTAGGTTGCCATATTTATTCATTTCGCGCCGGATAAGGAAGGAATTTCTCAAGATGGTTAATTTGTCCCTCTGTTATAAACTCATTTTCCCTCCAAGAGAAATGGCACGAATATCTGTCAATGGTGTATTTGAACATTTAGATTGTTATCCAATAGCTAACTCTCAAATATCAACGATTTGTCCCTCCAGATGTTTAGTCCAATACTCCAGTTTTCTCAGTGTAAGAAATCAAAATCCGTTGAGAAAATTTTGGAGCGACAATTATTTTAAAAGTTATAATGAAAATTATATTGGCGCGGTGTAGTGCATCAACGCTGAAATTAGTTTTTTATCATTTTTATCAATTTTTATGGTTATATAATTAAATAAAAATGTTAATTTTACAGTGTTTTGTTCATTTCGTAGTTAAAAATAATGTTTTTATTCTGAAAATCATCAAAATCGCATTTCCGTTCAATATAATTTTCATTATAACTTTTAAAATAATTGTCGCTCCAAAATTTTCTCAACGGATTTTGATTTCTTATAATTTTAAGTGTATGTTAATATTTTTTTCAAATTTTTAAAAGGCGCAGAACATTAAAAAAAATTAATTGTTTATAAAAAATTTATGAAATAATTATTAAAAAATAAAGTTTTTAAAAATTTTCTAATTCTGAACAAAAGTATATTTTATCCCCTTTATATTCCCGCTTGGTTCATTTAAATCGGTTCATTCATTTAGGAGAAATCAAATTTTGTTTAAAAAGTTGCAAAAAAATTAATTTTGCAATAACTTTTATAAAAAATAATTTTTTTTTTCTGTTTTTTGGCGGACACATTCTTAAGGCCAAATAGAAATGTTTTTTTAACATTTCGATTTAAAAAAAATACTTTTTATTTTCTGTGAAAATTTTACGAATTCTGACCTTAATCTCCAGTCAGAACAGATGGAATAAAAAAATTCTAACAGCATATTAAAATATAGGTAAGTGGTTATAGCCGGAAGTGAAATAAAAAATTTTCATTGAAAAATAACACAATAGCTTACGTTTGACTACTTTAACCCTTCTTTTGCAACTAAAATTGTATAAAAAGCAGGTTAAAAATTATATGATTTTACTTCGGGCTATAACCACCTACTTATATTTTAATATGCCGTTTGAATTTTTTTGATTTCGTCTTTTGCACTATGAAAAAAAAAATTCTTCAAAACATGTACAAAAGACCCAGACTGACTCCTTAAAAGACCAAATTTTTTAGATTTTTTTCTTAGCTCTTTTATTATAAATCTATAAAAAAAACTTTTTGACGATCTTAGTACATATTTGTGAAATAAAAATAATGTTTTGTTTTAAATTTTTATTTAATATCATATTCTGCAGATAGCATCAAATTCGAACCTCCAAAAAGTTAATTGTCTAATGGCGGACAGTTAATTACAAGATTGACAAATTTAAAAAAAAAATGCAAACTGCTTTTTAAAAAAAAGGAAAGTGTCATGCATAGAAATCCATCACCGTTAATGAAAAATCGATTAAAATAAAAAACTAGCAGATGTTCCAATAGTTTTTTTCGAAATACACCATGTTTTTCACTATTTTTCAAGTCTGCAAAAATGTTTGTTTTTAATTTTTTGACTATTTTTGGTGAATTCACATACAGGACCAGGTAACAAACAAAACGATCTAAGATTTATTAAAATTGGTTCAGTAGATTCAGAGAAAAAGTGTCCGCTATTTGAGAAAACGTTATTTTGAGAAAAACACTTTTAAACCTTATATGTATATCGTTAGAGGCCATCCATAAACTACCTAAATTTTTTTGGAAATTGAAACCCCTTCACTAAGAAGTGGAGCATAAGCATAAGCACCACTGTTTCTGCTGGTCGTAACAAATAGCTAAACCACACCATGAAGCCTTACTCAATTTGTCAATGGCTCCTTATATTTCTTGAATACTTTCTGAAAAATTTATTTTTATTGTTTACAATTGGTTATGAACACTTTAGAAGATGTTCTTTGAAGCCTTAAGGGGTTAAAAAATATAATAAAAAAATAAATTTTTTTAAAATTCTGAAGTGTAATAGTGGGTCACTCGCAGTTGTAGCGCCAAAAATAGACTTTTTCACGAATTTCTTTTCTCGTAAACCATTAAATTTTTTTATATATCGATTTCTTATCTAAAATGTACATCATTTAAACTTGAATTTAAAAAAAAGTTAAAAATATTAAGTAGTTACAAAGTTATGTCCAGTCGAAGTGACGTCCTTCCGAAAAACATGGTTTGCGGTAACCAACACTATGGAAATATGGTTCGTCTGAAATCAAAACTAGAAACGCATTTAAATTTATTGAAAGATTATCTATTATTTAATCGAAGGATTAAAAAAAAAATATTTGACAAAATGTCGACTTGTCAAAGTTGAACGTTTGATTTTCGTAAAAAAAAGCGATTGTTTTTCAGCTGTAAAAAGAAAAGTTTTGCATAAAAAAATGAATCCTTTGATTAAATACTAGATTATTATGTATTTAAAAAACATGTTAAATTTCAAGACAATCGGTTAAGTAGTTTTCGAGTAAGAGTGGTCACCGACTTTAAAAATGTAGTTTTGAGAAAAACGTGTTTAAAGTTTGAACTTACTTTTACAGGAATAAGATGAAATTTCTTTTAAACATCAGATCGAGTCATCAATTTTTGGGCCATGTAGTAGTTTTTCCGCAGATGAAAGTTGCTTCCAAAATCCCGATCCGTTTCAATTTTTGATTTCAGACCAACTATTAATTTCCATAGTGTTGGTCACCGCAAATCATGTTTTTCGGAAGGACGTCACTTCGATGGGACATATTAAATTTTCATAACATTTATACTTACATCAACTAGTAAAATATACATGATATAGTTTATTCCATTGGAAAGGGATGTTATTCAACTAAATATTTTTCCGTATCGATTGCGATAGGCGAGAGGCTTAATGAAAAAGGATGGGTTTTAGAATTATGCCTATATTTAGTTGTATGGTTTGGTAGGTTCAAAGTTTATCACTGAGTTCTCTACTGTATTAAACTGAGGCACCATTTTGTAATAAAATTTATTTAAAAAATTATATTTTGTACATCAGTACTCATGCAATAAAATGTAGTTTACAGATTTTTAATTGGACTATTTTATTGAGCCAAAAAAAAATTCCTAAAAATACCTCTATTTTTCGTGAGTTACTTAGGTTTCTCCCTTAAACAGTGCTAACGATTAAACATTTTTTGGTCACAGCTCTGATATTGATGTATTTAGGTTCGTTGATCACAAATTTGACAAAAGAATTTAAAAATTTTAAATGGTGACCGATAGATTAAAAAAATTATTGTATATGCTGAAAATTCGTTAGTCGGGTGTTTTTGAAGTCACAGATCAGGAATCTGATGTCAGAATTTAAAAATTGAAAATGGCCGATCTAATATGATGGATGGAATTAAAAAAAGTTTAACACCTCATTGTTACTACAAAAACAAATAAAGAAGAAGCAAACCTAACATGTTAAAGTCCTAAACGTAAACCAATGATTAATGACGAAAGAAAATCTATCACTTTAATGTTGCTACACGGAAAAAAAAAGTTCCCAGATATTTCAGGAATTATTTCCTAACTCTTGGATACGTGGTAACAGCTCTGAACTAGCGACGAACATTCAATGGTAATGAATGAATGTTTGAAAGAAATTCAGGAACTGTATTAGAAAAAACTAAAAATAGTCCAATAGTCTTTTTTCATTGCTTTCTCATATAAAGTTCATGGCACTGGCCGCAACTGTTTCTGAAATTTTCGGGAACTCGTCAAGGAATCTTGGTACGCAGAAACCCAGTGCGCACCAGTCTCAACAAGTCTCACAGTCAGTAAGACTTGCGTGCCTTATATATTTATTTTATGCTGAGGTATTTAACGTTCCTGTTTAGCTCAGATGGATAAGACGCCGGACTTCTATTCCTCGGGTACGCGAGTTCTGTTCCAGCCGCCGTCGATTTTTCTCTAATATGGTTTTTTCTATTTCAGAAACTTAATAAAAAATAAAAATTGTATGTGACCTTCAAGGATAAATGTGTGTGTGTGTGTGCGGACGTGTCAAGGAGGGGAAGTGGGAGGGAGGAAGCAGAATCCATTTTTTTCCTGCATTTGCCTAACTTTTCGATTTTCTTGAACAGTTCCCGACTTTTTCAAGAACAGTTTGCCGAGAAGTGGTGAAATAGTTATAATTTCTAGAGAAATAGTAAATGACATATTTAAACGAGGCAACCTTTAGTTCTCTGTGAACTACATGCCGTATCCAAGAGTTAAGAACGAAGTTCCCGAATAATCTTCGAACTTTTTTTTTCCGTGTACAAAAGAAAATAAATACAAAACAAATCTAACATGTAAACGTCGTTAAGCATATACAAATGATGCTACAAAGTTCAACACCTTATTGTTGCTACAAAAACAGAAGAAGAGGCAACATTAACATGCTAACGTCACTACTCAAACTAATGACAACACAAAACAATACTTCAATGTTTCGAAGGCATGTAAATAGACTTCTAAACTTCTTTCAGCTGCCCAGGTCTATAACATTTAAATTTAGAGGTTTGATCTTTAATATGCTGAAAAGCTTATTTAATTACCATTCCAACCATGTATTTAACTTTGTTTTTAACTGAATAATTAATTATATAATTAATTAATTACTGAATTAATTTTATAACACATCTTAAAATAGAGGCATCTTAGGCCCTTGAACGTTGTCATTAAAGTACAGTTTGACAAATTTTTCAATTTGACGGATTGAAGCAAATAATTGTTTGGTGAAATATTAATTGGATTTAGGGCCAGTTTCACCAACAATGATTAAAAGTTAATCGATGATTAACCTTAACCGATCAATCATGAACGGTTAAATTGACTTTAATCATTGATTAACTTTTAATCGGACTTAGTGGAGTTAGTCCTTAATTGGTTAAGATAATAAAAATTTGGATATGTTAAGAAAAGTTGTCATTGATTGTACAGTTTAATCATTTTAGTAAGTTAAATAATGATTATAAAATCATTTATATAAAAAATTCTGTAATATTTAATTATATAATAATTTGTACATGATTGAATCATAATTGAATCATAATTCAATAAATTATAATGAAAAATTGAAAACATAATTTGAATTAGATGAAGAGTTGACTGTTGCAAAAAATTATTTTCCAGTAAAAGCAGTACATAAAAATGTGTTTTCATGCGGGGATGCGTGTACTTTCGTTTGAACAAGCGTCGCATTTAATCCCTTAACCGAGCTGTAGTCGGTGTTGATGAAGTTTAAACGATCCGCTGTCTCTCTCTCTCTCTCTCTCTCTCTCTCTCTCTCTCTCTCTCTCTCTCTCTCTCTCTCTCTCTCTCTCTCTCTCTCTCTCTCTCTCTCTCTCTCTCTCTCTCTCTCTCTCCCTACCCTTTCTTCCTCTGATTGCGTGCATGCATTACAATTTGGTTTGTCACGACCTCGCACCGGTTTCAAGGAACTGATCACATTATCAAGTGACATTTTATTCTTCTGATATGTCTTTAAATTTAATACGGTAATTGATTCAATTTTAAAATAAAATAAGTGACTAATTTTTTATTTTTAATTGTATAATTTAATTCTAGATATATAGAAAATTAGATATTTAAAGGAGATACTTAGAAAAAGATATAGATATTAAAATAACGTGTTCAACATCTTAGTATTAAGAGTTATAATATCACTGCAAGAAGAAGCATCTGTTAAATGTCTCCAAGAGATTTTGCATATTAAAAAATATTTTTTTTTTACTTAAAACAATTAACGAAATTTTAGTCTGAATGTATAACTCAAAACCTATAGAACTAACCTTCGGGGCCGTCCATAAACTACGTCACGCCTTAGAGGGGGGGGGGGTGGAATTCATTTTTTGTGACGTTCTGCAGAAAAAATGGCGCTAAAGCATGTAAAATTTGTGATGTGGGTAGGGGGGGGGGGTGGAAAAATTATGCAAAATTGTGTGACGTAGTTTATGAATGGCCCCTTCTATAGAAACCTATATTTTGAAAAATATGCGATTTTTATACAATTTCACGTCTTTTAATCATAATTTTGAGTTTTTTGTTAAAAAAGTCGATACAAAATGTTATCTTAAAACTGTATGCCAATTTTTTGGTAATTTGGGCAAAAATTGTACTAGAACAGTTTAGTAACAGTAAAACATTTTTTAAAATGTAAGAAAAAAGCCTTTATCGGACGTTTCTATGATATGCGCGCTTAGCATAATGCTGAGATTAACTAACAATTAGTATTCACTGATTTAATTTATTGATTCATATTAGAAGTGAGTGATTCGAAGAGAGCTCAAGATAATATGTATTATTGGCAGGGATTGTAGACGTCTGGGTGCAAAAGTGACCCATTGACGACACGAGACCAATCGATACCCAGTTCCTGACAAGCTTGTTCATACAATGATGCGGACCACTTGCTTTCTTAAACCTTATATAAGGAATAATAATCGTTTTGGGAGAAAACTGCATTTCAGTTATAGCACACACGTGTAATACGTGATGAAAGACACGATTATTAGAGATAAAGATGAGGGAGAATAATTTTTCGAAAGGAAAAAGAAAAATTAGAAAAAAGAGGGTCGAATATAAGAGAGTGGAAGTCACAAACTCACAAACGGGAAGTAGACGAGAACATATTTGGCTCGGTGAGAGTTCGCGGCACTTGTCGTTCCTATGTGTCAGGTGAGGTCGGAGGTGTGTATATATATATAGGAAGCCTGGGGAAGAGAAGTCGAGCAGGGTTGAAAGCGAAAAGTGGACTGACATCTCGGATTGACAGTGACGCGGGTGAACGCCTTGCCAGAGGACGAAGCAACGTGTCAGGTTCATGTAACGATGATGCTTTCAGACAGAGCCGATCAATCAACTCATTACAGATCTCTAATCATACTTGGACCCCTAGCTCACTGAAATTTTCCAATATCCGGCTCGATTCCCGCTTCTTTTCTATATATCCATGTTTATCTCGTATTCGAGTTTTAATCTCTTTACTAGCAACAATTCGCGTACTTACGCGCGCGGCTCACTTCTCACTCGCTTCTTTAAATAAAATTAGCAATTTTAAAAATAACAGAACGTAAAAATTTTTAATTCAAATTTTTTTTCATAAAAATAAAATATAAATTCAGGGAAAAGTCAGGAATTTTTATTAAAAGTAGTGAAAAAAAATTAAATTTTTAGAATTCATAAGAAAATTCTGAATTTTTGTGTCATTTTTCTTTGACTCATAAACTATAAAATTACCACGAATTCTAATACAAAACATTCAATTTTTTCAATTTCTGGCAAAAATTTATTTTTAAATAACTTAGATCTTGAACAACAATCATAAAATAAATAAAATATTTAATGAATAATTTTATTTAAATATCTTAAAATTAATTCAATTTTAAAAGAGTTGCGTTTACAATTTTCATAAATAAATAAACTTAAACCGTTTCAATTTGAAATTTTATAAAATTTCAATGTCGAATGAATTTATTTAGAAAGGACCCCGCACTAAACACACTGAAAATGGCTTTCGGTTATTTATTTCTTGACCTTCGCTTAATTATTTTTTTAAACAGAAAACCTTTAACTAAAAATTTTGAAAATATTAGGAATTTTAACCGAAAGCCATTTTTAGTGTATTTAGTGCGGTGTCCTTTTAATGAACTTAGATTTTTGAAAAATTTTAATAATTCAAAATCTTCTAAAATCTGTTAAACTTGTTAATATATATTTAACTGATTATTGAAAATAATGGATTTATAGAAGAATTTTAGTTAAAAACACTAAAAAAATTGACATTTGAAGAAGTTACGAATGATTGCAGAAATTTAATTATTTTCAAAAGTAATAAAATTTTTATCACAAAATTCAATTATTTTCAAAATTTACAAAACAATCTCAATAAATCCTAATTATTTTTATAAATAATAAAATTCTTTTTCAAAATTTAATTATTTTCGAAAATTTTAATAAAATTCTTGTCAAAATTTCAATTATTTTAAAAAATTTTCCTGATTTCAATGATTTTCAATATCTACTATTTTAATAAATTTACCCAAAAGAATACAATTATTTAAAAACAATTTTAATAAAATTGTACGCAAACATTTCATTATTTTCATAAATAATAAAAATTTCACAGGAATTCAATTATTTACAAATTTTTTATAAGTTTCTTCTAAATAATTCAATTATTTTCTGAAATAATAAATCTCATCGCAGAATTTCAATTATTTTTTAAATACAATTATTTTAATCGAATTCCTTCCTAACTATTCTAAAAATTTTTATTAAAATTCGTCCAAAGAATTCAATTATTTAAAAAGTTGTAAATAAAATTCTTTATAAGAATTAAATTTTAAGAAACATTTCAATTAGTCAATACATAATTTACATTCGTATTTAAATAATTGAATTCTCGTAGAATTTTGTAATAAAAATTGATTTAATAATGAATTTCAGTTTCAATAAAATTTAATTATTTTTAAAAAATTTTGATAAAATTCTACGTAAACATTTAATCTATTTCGTAAATAATAAAAATTTCTCAGGAATTCAATTATTTACAATTTTTTTTATAAATTTCTTCGTAAAAATTATACTATTTTCATAAATAATAAAATTTTTACAGATCTTCCATTATTTTCATAAATAATAAAATTCTCTTTAGAAATTAAATTATTTTCATAAATAAAAAAAAAATCATAGCAGAATTTCAATTATTTTTAATACAATTTTAATTGAATTTCTCAAAAAATTATTTAAATCTCAATATCTACTATTTTCATAAAATTTTTCAAAAGAATTCAATTATTTAAAAATTTGTTAATAACATTTTTTATAAGAATTAAATTCTAAGAAACATTCAATTATTTAATAAATAATTTACTTTTGTATTTAAATAATTGAATTCTCGTAGAATTTTCTACAAAAATATTAAGAAACGGGATTATCTAATGTTTCTTTCCAAAAGAAAAAAATGAGTTTGTAAACAATATTGTTTATCTTAATAAAATGTTTTTAACAATTAACAATTTTATAGCATTTTTTATAAATAAAAAGGAGAATAATTTGCATAATAATTTAGATCAGTTAATCGAAATGTGTTATAGAAAAAAGCATATAACAAACAAAATGGATATATTTTTCATTTGTTTATCATAATTTTTAAAAATTTTCTAATTTCTAATATTATTTTTTTATAAATCTTGAAAAAATACCTGCATATTTTCGATTTGTCAAACAATATTTTTTAAAGAAAAAAAAGCAAAAGCATATATACCTACACTGAAACTAACTTTAAACTGCAGACAGAGTGAATGAAAGAATATGGAGATTAATATAGTTAATAATAATTAATAATAATAATAATAATTAATAATTTGTAGACGATAATTTTATGATATTTTTGCATTATTTTTATTATTTTAATCAGTTCATTCATACGTTTCTGTTGTATTACCGACATTTGTAGCAAATGTCAAGATGAAATCAATAACGCTTTTTCCATTATACTTTAAACTTCTGAGAACCAAAAATAATTTTCAAATGTGACGCGCTCCCAAGAAAGGTACCTATAAGAAGCAAACGAATTTTAGGTTGTGTTCGTGTTACAATTATCTTGATTAAAAGTTTGTTTTTAATTATTTGAATTTGAAACCAATTTTTATTAAATATTTTGAATATAATAGAGACTTGAAGACCAACAATTTTGAATTAATAATTGATTCTCTTTCTGTATTTTTACTCAAAAAATTAAAAACATAACCTCAAATTTTTTGCTTCTTAGGTACCTTTCCTGAGAGCGCGACACAAATAATTATTCAGAGCGTGTCTGTAAATTTATCCAAATTTGTAAAGTCGTCTGCCAAAAAGGTACATTTGTTTTTAGAAATTCAATTATTATGTATTTTAAATGCATTTTTAAATATTATTGGATTCAATAGATTGAGTAATTTTTAATTATTTATTCAGTACACAAATGTGGAAAATTAATCTCACGAATTTTACAGTCTAATAACTACAATAAATTAAATTAATTAATTCAGAGTTCTTTCCATATAGTAAATATTTATCAGACAGTTTGGATATAAAGCTAAAAAATTAATTTTAAAAAAGCAATATTATTGTTATAATAACGAAATTAGAGATAAATTTATATTAATTATTTTTGGAATAAAGTAAAATACAGTGAAATATATATATATATAGTATATAAAAAAGGTTAAAAGGAATTTAAAGTTAAATTATTTTCTGTTGGATTTTCCTGCGAGTTGAATAGTAGAATTTTAGTAGAGAACGTGGTGGACGTCGTTGGAGCGTATCGAGAGACGATTCTACCGCTGAGACGTTGCCGCCCGCGTAGAGCTGAGCCTATCTAAGGGGTGATTTCTAATTTATGATCCTGGGGCAAAGTGATGAACAGACGTCATAAAACATGTCGCACCCCGCGTCTGCAGTCTACCACTCTGCCACCACTCCCTCGTTTCTCCCCCTGTTATCGCTCTACTTGTGCTTTCTCTCCTCACCTCCCCCCCTCAATCCCCTCCTCTTTTGCTCCCTTCGCTCCTTTTCCCACCAAAAACTATCTTGCCCCACTTGGTAGCCAACCTTTATATCCTCTGGCACTTCGTTCTCCTACGCTTTCAGCCACCACGTGATTTGTGGCCTTTCGAATTCTTTTTGTTGATCTCTGTCTCTCTCTCGACTTGAATTTTTTCCTTTTTTATTTTATTTTTTTTGACACATTGGATATCCAAATATTCTTAAAATTCTGTGTAAAATAAAATAACAAACGAATGGGAAAAATAATTCTTTTATTTAAATAAAAATAACGAACAATAAAATAATAAGTATAAAATAGTATAATTATAAATGAGTCGAAATGAGTTTTAATATTTTAAGACCAATGCACAATTGATTTGCGAAAGTCGTTCGCAAATAAGATGCATGAGATAAAAAAGAACCTTTTCTAACTCATGCATTGCGTTCGCGAAGCAGTTGTGCGTTGGCCTTTACAAGTTGTGTTCGCCATATTGGACCCGCCATTTTGAATTTTTTAAAACTAATAACAAATTCGTAATGAGTATGATAACTAAAACTCCTAAATAACGAGTTTCAAGCGAATGCAGAAATATTATACGATTTATGTTCGCCTTAATGGATTCGCCACGAAATTTTTTTAAAAACTAACATTAGATTTGCAATTAGCGGTCTCAAAAACCCCCTATAACTAACTTTTATGAAAATCTGTTAACTTTAAAAAAAAACGATCCGCCATATTGGATCCACCATTTTGAATTTTTGTAAACTGACTTCAGATTCGTAATCAGTGACCTCAGAAAGATGTGATTATCAAGTTTTTCTCATTTTGTTTATTATTTAAAAAAACTAAATAAAATCCACCAATTAATTAATTTACATTAACTAATGCAACATATTGCAAAGAAAAAAAATGACCCATACACTGTTAAAAATCGGACTCCTACTTTACTCACAAAAGTGCGGGACCGGTTTAAATGACGTGAAATTGGTAAGTAGTCAGTTTTGAACAAGTTTTTCTCTCCACAGAGTCACTTTTTACAAAATCTCCCCACGAATCATCGTCACTTTTATCTTCTTAATTACCTAAATCCAAAAGTTTTTTTTAAACCATGCAGATGAAACACGGTTGCAAAATGGGAAATACCATGGTAATGTAATGCGAATCATATTGACAGCTGAGCCTTCATCTCTCTGCATGCTTCTGCCCTCTAATGGCAATTTTCTGTAATACACGTCTTGCTGCTGCCTATCATATTGCATTACTGTGGTATTTCTCATTTTTCAACGACGTTTCTCGATGGATTAAAAAAATCTTTTGGATTTAGGTAACTAAGAAAATACGTGTTGATGATTCGTAGGCAGATTTTGTGAAAATTGCCTCTGTGCAGAGAAGAACTTGTTCGAAAATTGCAAGTTTAGATGAATTAGGGACAGTAAACCCGAAGCTTCACTGCAATTCAAAACAGAACTCTTTCTGTGGTATACACTGTAAAAAGAAGGGCACTAACTTAGTACGAATTTTGGTACTTAATCGTAATTTGGTTCTATTTTAATACCAAAATCAGCTCTAATTTATTGGAACCTTTTTTTCAGTGTACCGACTAAAAGTAAATGAATTTTTCAGACAACTGACTTGGCATTTATAATTTGTTATTTTAACTTTCTATACTTGTATAAAAATTATTTTTAATAAAGTTTACCTCACTAAATCTATTTTAAAGTTGATTTTTGTTATTTTCTCCAAGCGCATCTTCTTTAATTTTAACCACTTCTCATATGTTCAAATAATTATATTCCTTTGCAATAAATCAAATTTGAATAATACAGGCCTGTCTGGTTTTTTTTATTTTTGATATTCGAGTAGAGCAAAAGAAAATAAAACATTTTAAAAAATGTGGGGTAAATATCCCAAAAACGTGTTTTAAGGGGTTTTCAATGTCCTTCATATCCTTAACCTAACTTGCTAGAGACTTTCATGAGATGCTAAATTATAAATCTTGAAACGTGCACTTTTTAGACGCACGAAAACCCAAAAATAAAAATAAGATGTTGAAAAAAAGGGGGGGAAACACCAAAAATTCGTTTTTTTGGGTATTTATTCTAGATTTCTTAAAATCCTGTAGATAACTTTGGAATCCACGATCTTATTCAGAGGACAAAAATACATTGAAGATCACTCCAATATCAAAAATAAAAAATTGGCGAATTTTGCAGGCTTGTGTAATTTTTTCCTAATGTGCATCTACTTAGCTTTTAAAAATTCATAGGAATTTTTTAAGTGAGTGTACATCTTTTTTACTTTATTAAATAATGAATAATATCTTCGTCTTCCTTTTACTGAAAAACGAAAAAATTCACAATTCTAAACCTGTATTTCAGTAAAGTAGAAATCTTTTACAAATATTTCAAATTTGGATTGACAAATCACTTCACTTATTTGTTAGAGCGTAAAAAATCATATTTCCGTTCTGGGGTTAATATAAATTTTTCTCCTTGTAATTAGAAGTTCTTTGATTTCCGGAAAAATATTCTCCATTTTTATTTTGGCACTGTTTGGAAACTGTTAAAAGCCGAAGTAGTTCCAAAATGGGTGTACTTCAAACCCAGACAACTAATTTCATTTCATTACAAAACTCTAAACTGAGGTTGTTTAACGTTCAGAGAAAAGTCAGAGAATGGCAAGAAATTTTCTTCAAACTTATTACAAAAATTAATATTTTTGATGAATTTAAAATTTCTTGTATTGTGGTATAATTCCTCTGAAATGCAAAAATAAAATTCTTTAATAATTGTTATAAGATTATTTAGTTCTGATCGAAAAATTGAAGAAAAACATACATATTTAACAAAATGAAAATTGTCATCGTCTTTAAAAATGTGCTGCATATCGAATATTTAGGGGAACATAGTCAAGGTCAGCCCACTTTTTGACTTATGTTTATAAATTTTTTTAAAAAATAAATTTGGTCAATTGAAGTATATTGTTCGAAAGTCCTGTGTAATATAGTAGAAACACTTTTTCTCAACATAGTAAATTGATCAGTTTTAAAATGAAAAAGTTATGAAGATTTCAAAAAAAAATTATGTAGTCAAAGTTGGCCCATGTTTGAAATTCATAAGGCATTACCGTTAAAAAATAAAATAACATCTTTAGCGTTAGAAAAAATGTATCCTTTATTGCTTACAACTTGTAAAGGGTTACAAATACAAAAAACAAAAAAGTAACACGTAACAGTTCAAACTAACTTTTAATGAAATAATAAACAAAATTTATAAGATTTAATAATATTTTTCAAATATCTTTGGCAAAATGTGTGTATCTGTCTGTCGATTCTATGTTTTTTAAATCTTTTTTTAATGTTTTTTCATCTGATGTACAAAACTTTTTTTTGATCTTGTTAATGTACCTAAGTCACAAAAAACACTAATTTCGATTCTCCAAAATTGAAGAGCTGGATCTTAAAACAACACATAAAATTTCCTTGCTCATCTTTTTGCTTCTCATGATTTTTTTAAATTTATAAGTTTTTGAAAAAAGCGAACGAATACAGCTGTTGGAATTTTATGTATTGTTTTAAGATCCAGCCCCTCAAATGTAATGGAACCAAAATGTAGGTGTCACTAAGACAAGCTTTGTCAAGCAAGCGCATAAGTGGTGCTAGTGATTTTGTCCAAACAATCGCGATGGGCCAACCTTGACTATGCTCCTCTATAAAAAGCGCATATGCGCTACCTATACTTAGTGAAATTTTAGTGGAATATTGGTAATTCACAACGTACATTCCCTAATTGGAATCTGTGGTATACTTATCATTTTTTTAGATTTAGGGATGAGCATTTTCCCAGAGTAAATAAATCAATTAATTTGTTGCATTTATTTTGAATGAAGAAGTTTTCTTTATATTCGCAGTGAAGGTTAAATTATTCAAAAGATGAAGAGTGATGCTTCGTGTAGACAATCATAAAGAGTCAGACAGGTATCTTCCGATTCACCTGTTCCCGTCTAAGCTCCACGAAAATGTTTGTAGTCCACATGCACGTTCCAGCTCAACACACAATCCAAGCATCGCAACTTCCACAGAGATAGACCCGGTAATGTGCCTGTTGAAAGCGTGCATGGCTCTCTCGGAACCTTTGTGAAAAATTGTGTTATAACCCTAATTTAATTTTATGGCTGACATTATGGTGAGACTGTGTTGAATATAGTATATATGTATATATCTATATAGTTGGAAGCCAGGCTATAATGGTCGTATATGGCCGCGTATAATAATGGAGCGAGCAACTGACCGGGCACGACTGAGTGAATGAGCGGGAAGACCGCAGCCCTAAAGAAAGAGGGGAGAGACTAATAATCAGTTGTAACGCGAACCGTCGTAAACCGCAAAAGAATGAGATTCGAGGATAGGCGACCAAGACGCAGGGGAAAAAATGAAGGAAGCTGAATAATAGTGTTAGTCTAATAGTGTCTACTAATATAAACATCTATGAATGTATGTTTATATTTAAAGTGATGCTGCTATGTATGGCAGGAAAAAAAGGACTAGACAAAAAAATAGGGTTAAAGCGAATATTGTGAAGTATCATTATCTTTGAGCAGAGAGAGAGTCCACTCCACCTCTTTCACCCACAATGCCGATCGTCGGCGCCGCCAATCGTAAAACTCCGTCGCCAATCAACTGACGACATATCCCTCCAACGAGCACACATGCTTGCCAACTCTATATTACTGACCTCTGCAAAAGATCACCGCTTCGCTACACATATTTTGATATCCTCTCTGTCAAGATATCACGTACAGATGTGCCAGGAACAAATTTCACAAAATGCTTTCGTGCACCTTCAAATTGACAATATGTTTATTCTCCTTCTTTTAACATTGTCAGCTCCTTCAGTTTTCTCACTGTGAAAATTTTTAGAAATTTTTCTTAACCAAACAGTTAGAACTAAATTTCGAAAAATGCTGAGAAAATGATTTTGCTACACAAAGTTAGACATTTTTATTATTTTATTTATTAAGAACTAATTCTTTATTTTTTACCCCTTTGATGAGTCACGCATATTTATTTTTTACTGAATTCGCTTAAAAATCGTTACTCAGGGATTTTTAGGGTCCGGTCGCTGAATACGAACCAAGGGTCAGTTTTTAAAAATTCAAAATGGCGGATCCAATATGTCGGACATGAAAATTTAAAATCGACTGAATTTGGTTGAAATTCGTTACTCGAGAATTTTTAGGGTTGCTGAATACGAATCTGTGCTTATTTTTAAAATATTCAAAATAGCGGATCAAATATGATGGACATGAAAATTAAAAACTAGTTTCAAGCAAATTCAGACGATTTTGAATTTCCATGGCTGGCATATTGAATCCGCTATTTTGAATTTTTAAAAACTGACCTAAGATTTGTATTCAGCGACCCTAAAAACCCCCAAGTAACGAATTTCAACCAAATTCAGTCGATTTTTAATTTTCATGTCCGCCATATTGGATCCGACATTTTGAATTTTTAAAATTAAATAAGGGATTCGTAATCAGCGACCTGAAATACCCCCGAGAAACTTTTTTTAAATAGGATATAATTTTCTCTAAAAATATTAGATAATAAAGAAATTTATTGTTAAATATGATAGTGAAAATTTACCAAAAAAAAATTTACAAATTTAGTTTAGGATATAATAAGTAAAGAAAAAAATTGACATCTCAACAGTTGGAAAGGATTACTATAGAAAATGATTTTTTTTTATGTAAAAGGGACATTTTTTCTGTTATCCATTTGTTTATAATGATTTTATTTTTAACAAATTGTGGTTCAGCGATTTTTTTAAATTTTGTTCATGTATAAGAATGAATTTATTAAACATTTAAAAATTTTATATTAATTGATTATATAGTTCTTCCTTGTTATTAATTTTTGAGTAAACAAAGTATTTTTTTTTTATTAATAAAAAATCATTTTCATCATAAATTTTATTTGAAAATGTTGACTGTCGAAAATTCAGAAATATTTTTATAAGTATAGTTGAACAGTTTTTATTTTATTATAATTTTATTCTATTTACAAATAATTATTATTTTACAAACACTTAAAATAAACAGTTTTATTTATTATTATAACTAAAAAAAGTTTCCTTTTGCAAGCAAAGTTATAAAATGTTTTAAAGTATTTCATAATTTTCAAAGGTTTGTTAATTAAAAAAAAAGTTTGAAATACAAACAGGAAATATTCGTAAATTTCAAATGTTGACTGTAAAAATTTTCTTTCAAAAGACTTGTAACGATCCTCTGTAAATTATCGAAAGAAATATTGACGACGAAAAATATACAATGTGAATTTACACAAGAAATACTGAATTCGAACGTGCGCGAAGAAGAACGAGTTTAGTATAGGCGCCGCGCAACACTCAACTTCGCTCCCACCGCGGCGAGCCTCCGAGCGCCCCACCACGTCGCGACCGACCAATCACGCGATACTAGCTCTCGGAACGAGAGTATAAAAGGAGAGCTCACGGAGCGAGCATTCGCATTTTGCCGCAGGGTCTCACCCAGCTAAGGAGTTTGACTCCGGAAGACGAAATAGCCCATCGATTGAAGAGTGGTTTGCCCCTCGCAAGAGTATGACTCTTGTTCATCACGTCAACGGTCGAAGAGAGGTTTGACCCTCGTTTAGAGTTTGACTCTTTATTCGACGCTTTCAACACCGAGGGAACAGCAACGAAGAAGAGAGAGATGATTCTGCTCTCGAAACCGAACAGAACCGTAGTCGCGTCCGTATCCATAATCGTAATTTTCCGTCATTTTCCGTAAATATCCGTATTTCGTAATCCGTCGTGTTTTCGTATTATTTCGCCGTTTTAATCGTTTTATTTTAATATTTTTCGTATATCGTTTAACGTCGTCGCATTTATTATATTCTCGCTCGTATTTTATTTACTTTATATCGTTTATATTTAATTTATGTTCAATAATTAATTCGTTTTGATATTAATAAACCGTTGTTTTTGTTATCGTAAATTTGTAGTGTTTGTAAATTTTTTTTCTTATTTACCACGAACCCTGATCCGGCGAGCTAATCCGCACTTAAATTTCCTTACATTCATTACAGACTTTTGAGCGTCAGTTGCTCTTTAGCATTTGTCAGAAAGACACTAAAATCACAAGTGACAAAATTATTTTAAAGTTAATATTTCGTTGTGGTGAAATGAATATTTTTAAGTCAAAATTTTGTTGTTGTGAAGTGAATTGTTTAAAGTTATTTTTGTTTGATAAACCAGTGATGTACTTTGATTTATTTTATGTGAAAATTTTAAAATAAATTTATTCATCAAACTCAAAAAATTATGTGAAATAAATATAATTTAATTGTATAATAATTTGCAGTCTTATTTATAATTAAAATTTTTAATTTATAATAAACGAAAAACTAAAATTTTTTAACACTTTGTTCGAAAAAATTTCTCACCTTTGCAAAATTATATCGAAAATAATTTTGCAAATTATTTTTTGAAAAATTTCGAAAAAAATTGTTACTCTCTTTATCAGAGACGCAAATTCATTGCTAATTTCACTGGAGAAGACAATTTACTTAATACCACAAACGAGTTTATTACAATGTAACTAAAAAGCAAACTTCTTTGTCTTGAAATTAGCACAACGAAAAAGCTATTAAAGGGACTTTCTGGTTTAGAATTGACAAAAAACAAAAACACTTTTTAAAACTTTTATGGTGAAGAAAGTATTATAGTTATTGCAAAAATTCTTTTTCGACATTGCTACATATTACGTGGAAGGAATTAAAAGATTCTTCTAAGTTCATATTCTGTTCAATTTTGAAATTCTAAAACGTCTTTCAAAAGAATATACATAACTTTTTGGCTCAACTGTAAGATATTTAAAAATTTAAACAAGATTCTTTAAATAATGAAAAAATTTTATAAACTTGAATAAATGGAAAATTTATTTTATAAAAAAGTTCTATCCTATACTATGCTGAAAGCGCTTGACTAATTAAAAAAAATAATTTTTGTAATACACATTTTAAAAATTTTAATTTTTAAAAAGCGTCTTTTTTCAATTTTAAACTAAAAAAATTATTCTTAAAATAAGTCGATAAACTGAAATAATATAGTCACTATATGGCCTTAAATGTAGTCTTAAGCGGAAAAAAGTGGATTTTAAAGGAGTTTTCTTCTAAGCGTTTAGAGTCAAAATGGTGAATAAAGTAAAGCTTTCTTGTGACTTCAAAGTAGTGGTAACTACAAAAGGAGAGCATACGTACCACATGTTAAAGTCAGGTCTTAAAATTAGTAATTAATAAATATTAAATTCAACCTTCACTGCTGCTTCAGAATCAACATACAAAGAGAATTGTAAATTCGACTGGTCATTAGAACCTATATTACTGTTAATCCTATTTATCTGACTTGCCCTTCGTTTCAGTCTGTGAAACAAATTATTTATTAGCATTTAAAGTATAACACCAATCAACAAAAATTTTAATTAAAATGCATAATTTAAAAACGTGGTCTGATAAAACTGCATCTTTTTTGTGAAGACTATTTCTGCTTTAAATTCTCGCCGCAACTGAAAGAAATAATTATACTAGGCGTTCTATTTTAATCTATCTGGAGAGATAAATGTGAAAAAATAAATTTATTAAAAAAAAATTATAAATATTATAGGGTGACTGCAGCAGTGGTGGATCAATTGAGAGCCTTAAGTTTCTTATTTTGACTTTGAAATCTTACTGATTGTCTTTAGACAAATTTCAAGGCGATTCTTTATAGCTGTACTAAAAGCTACTATTTCTGATTTTTTGAGAATTTCCACTACTTTGAATTCGCTAATACTAGAAATAAAAAAAAACTATTCTCAAAAATTATAATCAAATTCTTTAAAATGATTCAATTATTTTCAACAAATATTCGAAATTCAATTATTTTCAATATTTCGTATTTTCACAAAATTTCGTAAAAGAATTCTATTATTTAAAAAAAATTGATAAAATTCAACCAATATTCAATTGTTTTCATAAATAATAAAATTTTAACAGGAACTTAATTCATTTAGACTAAAATTTTTAAAAAACTTTCGAAAAAATCAATTATTTAACAAAATTTTTATACAATTCTTCACAAGAATTCAAATATTTTCACTACTAATAACATTTTTCATAAAAATTCAAGTTTAAAAAAATTTTTTTTTTAAATTCTAAGCAAGAATTCAATTATTTTCATAAATAATAAAATTTAATTATGTTCAGGAATTCAATTATTTCTGAAAATTATAATACAATTCTTTACAATAATTCAATTATTTTAATAAATAATAACATTTTTCATGAAAATTCAATTTTTATAAAAAATTGTTGATAAAATTCTAAACAGGAATTAAATTATTTTCATAAAAAACAAAACTCATTGGAGAATTTCCATTATTATTAATACTATTTTAAATTAATTAATCGAATTCAATTATCTTCAAATATAACAAAAAATTTTCCACAAAAATTAAATTATTTTTAAACATTTTAATAAATTTTTCGCAAAAATTCAATTATTTTCATAAATTATAAAAATTCTTGTCAGGAATTCAATTATTTCCATAAATAATAAAATTCCTCTCAGAAATTCAATTATTTTTAAAAATTTTAATAAAATTCTTTTCAACTATTCAATTATTTTTATAAATAAAAAAAAATTCATCGCAGGATTTCAATTCCTGTAAAATTGTATTAAAAAAAATTTAAATCCTGCGAGAAAATCAATTATTTAAAAAAAACCATTTTTTTAAAGTCTTTGGAAGAATTCAATATTATTTACAAAAATATTATAATTTTTTACAAGAATTCAATTATTTTCAAACATTTTAATAAAATTCTTCCCTTAAAGTCAATTATTATTAACATAAATAATTCTTCGAAAGAATTCAATTATTTAAATGAATAACAAAATTATTACCAAAAATTAAACTATTTTGAGGCATTTTAATAAAATTATTTTCAAAATTCAATTATTTTCTTAAAGAACAAAATTTTTCATAGAAATTCAATTATTTTAAAACTAATAAAATTCGTTGCAGGATTTCAATTATTTTTAATACAATTTTACAGGAATTGCTAAAAAATTGAAATTATTCTTAAAAATTTAATTTCAATTCCTTCAAAAATGAATTATTTAAAACAATGTTTTTTTTAAATTCTTCGGAAGAATTTAATTATTTACAAAAATATTAAATTTTTCACAAGAATTCAATTATTTTCAAAGATTTTAATAAAATTGTTCGAAACAATTCAATTATTTTAAATACAATTTTAATTAAATTTTTTTGAAATAATTCAATTATTCTTTCATGAATTTTTAAAATTCGTTACAGAAACAGTCTTTTTGTTCTGAATTTTTCAAATATTTATTTATAATATAATTAGTTTTTTAAAACAATTTATAGAAAATTTAAAAAGTTAGTAGAGGAAATGTGCCGTTTATATGCACTCTGTATAGGTTGACCGCATGTTAAGGTATTTCTCCAGCTGCTACTCTTTGAAAAAATTGATTTTGAATAGATTTTCATCAAATTTTGAGAAAATGTTTCTTCGGGTGCCCTTTAAATGTGGTAAAAATTTCAAAACCCTTTGCCATGTCAAAAAACGAGTTATTGTGGTTGACCTTTTTTTATTTTTAACATAATCGCATGTAAAAGTTAAAGTTTGAACTTGAATAACTTAAAATTTAGCATCGCAAAGGGTTTTGAAATTTTTACCACATTTAAAGGGCACCCAAAGAAACATTTTCTCAAAATTTGAAGAAAATTGATCAAAAATAAATAATTTTTTTAAGAGTAGCAGCCGAAGAGCTACCTTAAATAACAAACTTTAAACTTAAATATCTTGTTTTAGAAACGGTCAATTTTTTTAAAATTTTGCAAATGCGTAGAACTTGTTATTAACTATTCAGATTAGAAATTTCATGGACTTCTATAGAAAAGTGCGATCACGAGCGTACTGTCTCAATATTGGTTCACTGCTTTAAGTTACAACTAACTGTAGCGTTAATGTATTTTAACACACTATATGAAATAATTGACTAATATTAAACTAACCTTTTATATAAGCTCACAGTATATAATATTACAGTATAAACTGAAATGAAGCATCGATGATGAGTTAAATATTTACGAGTATAAGATAAAAAAAAGAATTAATGAGGATAATAATATGGCGACGCCAGATAGAAAGGAAATTCCAATTTTCAAGCGTTTATATAATATGTTGGCAATACTGTCTGCTTCAGTGTTCACAGTCTGGAAAACTATGAAGCGCGGACCCCTCGAAACAAAATTACTATAATACGTCTGAGGTATACCGTCGTGGCGTCGAGACAAGCTCCATATTCCGTTGTTATTATTATTGATCGGCGAGGAGCGATATTAAAGCGGTTAGAACCTCTATGTTTACGCCAGATCCTCCAAAAAAGTATAAAATTACCAATAATCGTCTACTTTGTACGCCAAACCGTCAAAACAATCTATATTCCCATAACAATATAACTCGATCCCTTCCCATACATAATTGCTTATGCATTTTCTCCTCTAAATCTTCAAGGTTCTACCATGTGTCCAATGTCCGTCAGATATTGCTCAATTTTTACTAATATAAGAACTAAATTTTTATTCACGTAATTCCAATATTATTAAACAATCTTAGATAATTGTCAAGTAGACTATATTTTTTCTACTCTAGCAAATAATTTTTTCTTTTGTTTCAGGTGAGTAGAGCCGTTCAATTGCTGACTTTAGTTACCCTAGTATTGTAAGTATTAGAAACAATTTTATTTTATCAGAACAGAAGTAACATTAATAAATGTAATGCATTCAATAATTTTATTAGAATTTGTAATTATTTATGAGCATATTTTCATGTTTAGAAAAGCACGAAGTCTTAATTTCAGCTTACTTTTGAGTAAGGTGCAAACACTCCAGCCGACCTATGTTTTTTCGTGACAAAATTGATACTTGGCTTTTGACTGTGGATTCATGTATATAGTGTGGGGTGGAAGAATGAATGTGTATGCTTCCCACTCGAGATTTCTCAGGCTGCGCGTTATAAACAATTTTAGAGGTGTCAAAAAACAGTTTTTCGATATTCTTTCTACAATGACATTTTACAAAAAAAAATTGTTATTGAAAACTGTAGTGGTCGCAAATATCGTTGAAATAACACTCTTAAATTAAAATTAGTCCATTTGTTTACTTGCAAATTAATTTGAACACATAAAAATGGCACTTTTTAAATTCTTTAATAATTCCTACAAAAATTAACAAATTCTTTTAACATTCTCCAAAAATATACCTCTCGTAACCCTTAAAAAATGTGCCAAACTTGGATCCGTTCGGATAAATATAGTTTATAAAAAATTGCATATTTGTTATCTAAAATAATGGTTTTTCAAATTCAAGTTACTTTTGTATATAGAGACCTAAAAAGGAAAGTACAAAATGGTGGATTCAATATGGCGGACGACAATATAAAAACAATTAACTGGATTGGCTTGAAACTTGTTAGCAAGGAGTTCTCGAGGTCCCTGATTATAAATCTGACTTCAGTTTTTAAAAGTTCAAAGTGATGGATCAGGGTTGCCACAAAAAATGAATTGAGGCGCATGATTATTCCCCAAATGCCATTTGACCGAACTGTCATTTTACCGAATTGCATTTATCCGAACTGTTATTTTAACGAATTGTCACTTTTGCGAAAAGTCATTTTTGCGAAATATCATTTTTACGAATCGTCACTATTGCGAATTGTCATTTTTGCGAAAATTCGAAATTTCGAAATTTTTGCGAAAATTCGCAACAGTGACATTGCGTAAAAATGACAATGCGAAAAAATAACGTTTCGGAACAATAACGATTCGTAAAAATGATATTTCGCAAAAATGGCGATTCGCAAAAGTGACATTTCGTTAAAATAACAGTTTGGTTAAATGCAATTCGGTAAAATGACAGATCGGTCAAATGACATTTGGGGAATAATCATGCGCCTCAATTAATTTGGTTTTTCTCTGATTTCCAGACAAAATTTTGAATTTTTCCGAACCCCAAAAAAATATTATTATATAAAACATGAAAATATCGATCACTCCGAGACTTTGACTCAGAATGATCGGTTTCTTCATGTTTTATAATAATTTAGATTATCATACAATTTTTCAAAGAAAATTTAATTATTTACAAAAATCCTAATAAAATCCTTCTCATGAATTAAATTATTTTTACAAAGTAATAACATTTTTCACATGAATTCAATTAATTAAAAAAATTATAACTGAATAAAATTCGGTGTAAGAATTTAATTATTTTTATAAATAATAAAATTTTTCATAGGTTTTCAATTATTTTTACGACAATTTTAAATAAATTCCTAGAAAAATGTAATTATTTTCTAAAATTTTTGGCAAGAATAATTCAATTACATTTTACAAATAATGAAATTCTTTGCGAAACTTCAAATATTTTTAAAATCTACCATTTTAAACAAATTTCACAAAAGTATTCAATTATCAAATAAAAAATGTAATAAAATTCGTTGCAGGAATTGAATTATTTTCAAAAATATTAAAAAATTATTCGAAAGAATTCAATTATCAATTATTTTTAATACTTTTTGTAAAAGTTTGTTGAGAATTTTTAAATCCATTTGTTTACAATTCAATTTTATAAAATATCGATTATGTATTCACAAATTCATTAATTAAATATTTAGAAAATAAAAGCTTGAAATAATTTTTAAAAAAATTCAATTACCTAAACTTTTTCAAAATTCAATTATTTAAAAAAGTTCATGCAATATTTTCAATATTAAATTATTATCTCAAATTTTAACTTAAATTTATTTTAAAATCTATTTTTATTAAAGAATTCTACGCAAATTCAATTATTTAACAACGAAAATAAATAATTTATTGAATAAATCATTGTTTTTTAAAATTTATTTCTCAATAAGAATTTTATAAACAAATTTTTTAAATAATTGAATTTTTTTGACGAATTTTAATAAAATTTTCAAGAATAACAAGAATTCAAGAATATTCAAGAATTCAAGAATTCTTTTTCGAAGAATTCGATTAAAATTATATTAAAAATAATTGAAATTTTGTGTTGAGTCTTATTATTCATGAAAATAATTAAATATTTGTAAAAAATTTTAATATTTATGCAAATAATAATTGAATTATTGTGAAGAAATTTTAAAAAAAAATTTGTAAAATTCCTGTGAAATTTATATCACTTATGAAAATAATTTAATGTTTGCTTAGAATTTTATCAACACTTTTTTTTAAACAATTGAATTCTTTTGAAAAATTTTATTAAAATAGTAGACATTGAAAATCATTAAATTGTGAACAAATTTTTGAAAACAATTAAAATTTTTTGAAAAAAAAATTGAATTTTCTAGAAGAATTTTATTATTTTTAAAAATAATTTTAAATTTTTATGAAACTTTAAAAAATTTTTCAACATAATTGAATTTTTACAAAAAATTTTATTACTTTTGAAAATAATTGAATTTCTTCAATTATTTGTAAGTTATCCAAAATTCAATTTTTTCCCTGTGGATTTAATATGATAATTATTTGAAAAAAAATTTCGTACTTATATAATATTTTTTGATAAAATCAAATTTATATAAATACCCTAACATTAGCAGATGAATTTATATTTTATAACATTTTGTAAATTCGTGATCCCAGAATATGCCTTTGTGATAAGTCCAGGGATATGGACAAATTTTTTTTAAAAGTTGTAAAAATGATTAAAAAGCGATTTTTGTCTAAAATTTTAATGTTAATTAAACATTGTACCATTCAAAAATTTTATAAAAGCTAATGTAAAATTCGTGACCAGCGACCCCGGGACCCCCAGGTAACCAGTTTCAAGCGAATCGATATCTTAAATTAAATCTTAATTTTTCGATATCTTAAAATAAGACGTAAAATAGATAAATGTCAGTGTCCATCTTAAAATTAAATGTTTATTTAAAGTATCTTATTGATGTTTAAGATGTTTCTAAACTTTAAAAATGATTAAAATGTGTTTTCTATTTTAGAAAAATAAAGTTACTTTGGCAAATTTTTTAAAGTAAGTCTTAAATTCAAATGTTTCTGGCACATTAAGATGTTCAACTATAAGATACTTGTGAATAGTCTAAGATAACAATTATTGTTGAAGCAAAAATAAAAATCTAACCTTTTTGATACATTTTTGTAACAATGTTGTTGCATTGTCTTTGAATAATATATTTGAAGAAATTTTTTGTTGATCAACGTTGTGGACTTCAATTTGGTAATTTTTTGCCCGAAAAATATGATGAATATGTGTAAAACAGTATATTAATGAAGATACTTTCAAAATCTTAAATTAAGAAATTTTAAATAACTAAAAATTGATTATCAATATACATCTAAAGTTAAGATACTGTTTTTGCATCGTGCAGCTCCCCTACAACAATTTGAAGTGAAGTTTTTTATTTACTTGTTTATGAAATTTCAGTGCAGTAAACAAAAGGCAGTACTTTCTCAATTCACTAGCAGTTATTCTGCTATGAGCTATATTTCTGAGTCGTTCTTTGAATGGAGATGAAATAAAATTTTGAAAATGAAGCTCGGAAGTAGAGAAGTAATATCTTTTGTTCCTTAGTGAAGAAAAGATAGGGCTGAAGAGAAGTGAAGCGAAGGAATAAATCGCTATTCAAGAGGGTGTGAAGGATTGTTTTCTCGATCTTGACTCTATGTAAGGTACATTATATACATGTCTCGTGTGTGTTGGATCCGCCTTCCGTGCGCTTGTATATTATATGCGTGTAGAGTAGGCGAACAGGGTCAACTCAAGCCAGCAAGCAGGAGTTCGGCTTCGGCTGCTGACCGCCGTAAAAATGTCAATTAAAGTGTTTTATTTGATCCTTCGTTAGAACGTTGAAATGGAATTTTGATTTATGACTACGGCGGTGCGCAGTGTGCGCGAGGGCGCGCGTAAATAAAATAAATAGGAGGCTATAATTAGCCGGTAGGTAGTTTCTAAGCCGAGCAAATGCTAAAAGAAGTGGCATTTGATAAACAAATTTTCCCAACAGCCGCTCTCATAACACTATCATTTTAACCAACTGGTTGCAAATCACTTCTCATTTTATCACTTTTTTCACATTTTTTTCACTTCCTTAGACTTATAAGCGAACAAAATATAAAAAAGACTGTATGAAATACGAAAATAATTATTTATATCTACAAAACAACTTTGAATAATTCAACTAACATTTATAGTGTAAATGATTCTTTACTTTTATTTGTCTTATAATGAATCAATGAAAATAAAGTAATGTACAGTTGTTACACAAAAGATACAGTGAGTAGTTATTATATATGAAAGTTGTTTAAGAACTGCATCTGTTTTCTAAAGCGGTTCACCGTTAGCCATTCACTACCAATAATAAATAATAGATAATCGTTTAATTAGTTATATTTGTCAGTAAAAATTGGAAAGAAAGAATATGAAATTAATATTCAGAGTTTAATTGATTCCCCCATAAGATAATGTCAGGCTTCTCGCTCATCTATATACTAAAACCTACTATTCACTACTTTGCTACTATTTGGGTACTTTTTCTAGATTTCAGCCACTAAAAACAACTATTTCTGTTTCTTGAGAATTTCCATTACTATTTGCTAGTACTAGAAATAAAAAAACAATTGTCAAAAAATTATAATCAAATTCTTTAAAACGATTCAATTATTTTCAATGTCTAGTATTTTCATTGAATTTCGCAAAAGAATTTAATTATTTTAAAAAAATTTATACAATTCATACAAAATTCAATTATCTTCATAAATAATAAAATTCATCGCAAGATTTCAATTATTTTAGAATAGTATTTAAAGAAAAATTCGACAAGATCAATTGTTTAACAAAATTTTCATACAATTCTTAACAATAATTCAATTACTTTTACTAATAATAACATTTTTCATGGAAATAAATTATTTAAAAGTATTTTTGATAAAATTCTAAAAAAGAATTCAATTATTTTCATAAATAATAAAACTCATTTTTAAATTATCAATTATTTAAAAAAATGTAATAAAATTCGTTGTAAGAATTCAATTATTTTCATAAATAATAAAATTTTTCACAGAAATTCATTTATTTTTAAACATTTTAAATTTTTAATACAATTTTTCTGAATAATTCAATTATTTTTATAAATAATAAAATTCTTTTCAGGAATTCATATATTTTTGAAAATTTTACTACAATTCTTCACAATAATTCAATTATTTTTAAAAAATAATAACATTTTTCATATGGAAATTCAATAATTTTTTAAAAAATTGGTGATAAAATTCTAAACAAGAATTCAATTATTCTTATAAATAACAAAACTCTGAAGAATTTCAATTATTATTAATCCTATTTTAAATTAGTCAAATTCAATTATTTTCAAAAACAACAAAAAATTTTCTATAAAAATTAAATTTTAATACAATTTTTCGCAAGAATTCAATTATTTTCAAAAATAACAACATTTTTCACGCAAATTCAATTATTTTCTTAAATAATAAAATTTTTACAAAAATTCAATTATTTTTGAAATTTTTTATAAAATTCTTAGCAAGTTATTCAATCTCATTTCAATCATTTTCATAAATAATAAAATTTATCGCAGGATTTCAATTATTTTTAATACAATTTTACATGAATTGCTCAGAAAATATAATTATTCTTAAAAAAATTTAATTTCAATTCCTCAAAAAATCAAATATTAAAAAAATTGTTTTTTTTAAATTCTTTGGAAGAATTCAATTATTTACAAAAATATTAGAATTTGTTACAGAATTCAATTATTTTCAAATATTTCAATAACATTGTTCGAAAGAAATCAATTATTTTAAATACAATTTTAATTAAATTTTTTTGAAATAATTCAATTATTCTTTTACATTGTAATAAAATTCTTCCCTAGACTTCAATTATTTACATAAATAATTCTTGAAAGGATTCAATTATGTCGATAAGTTATTTCATTATTATTTTTTTCAAAAAGAACACAATTTTTCACAGAAATTCAATTATTTTAAAACATTTTAATCAAATTTTTCGCAATAATTCAATTGTTTTCATAAATATAGTAAAATTCTTAACAGAAATTCAATTATTTGGAAAATTTTAAGAAAATTTTCAGAAACTATTCAATTATTTTAAATACAATTTTACAGGAATTGATCAAAAAAGATAATTACTCTTAAGAATTTAATTTCAAATTCTCGAAAAAATCAATTATTTAAAAAATGTTTTTTTGAATTCTTTAGAAGAATTCAATTATTTTAAAAAATATTAGAATTTTTTACAGGAATACAATCATTTTCAAATATTTTAATAAAATTGTTCGAAAGAAATTAATTATATTGAATACAATTTCAATTAAATATTTTTAAAATAATTCAACTTTTCTTTTAGATTTTAATAAAATTCTTCCCAAGCATTCAATTATTTACATAAATAATTCTTTGAAAGAATTCAATTTTTTTCGATAAATAATAAAATTATTTCCAAAAATTCAATTATTTTGAGACATTTTAATAAAACCCCAAGTGCGAAATGCCAAGACTGCAAAAAACGGCCCATCATTGGTCTAGTAATGTCTGCCGAGAATTGGCAGTAGTTACTGGGCCATTACTGGTGTTCAAAACGTCCCATTGATGGGCCAATGATGGCGCCGATGGTCAGATTTTCAAATTTTTTAAGACTGGGCCAGCTCTCGACCCAATAATGGCACATTCATGGCAAAGTTGATCAATCTTTAATGGTAAAAAGCAATTGCCAGTGATGTGCCGACCATCGGCCCATTAATGGCACATTAGTGTCACTTTAATGGCAAAAATTTTGTGTCTTTGATGGCAAATTATAATTGCCAGAATTGGGACGTAGCTTGGCCCAATAACGGCACATTATTGGCAAAGTTGATAAATCTTTAAAGGAAAAATTCAATTGCCAGTGATGTGACGAAGATCGGCCCATTAATGACACATTAGTGGCACTTTAATGGCAAACATTTTGTATCTTTGATGACAAAATGTAATTGCCAGAATTGGGGCGTAGCTTGGCTCAATAATGGCACATTAATGTCTATCATTTTGTATCTATGATGGCAAATTATAATTGCCAATATTGGGACGTAGCTCGGCCCAATAATGGCACAGTATCGGCCAGTGTAGTGTAGCTTATAAGAACCCTTTTGCATTATCGACTTCACGTCAGAGTAGCAGAGTGGTCAGAGTGTTAGGCTGTGGTGCGTCAGGTTCAGGTATCGATCCCCGCGAGCGGTAAGAATTTTTCAAATATTTGTAAGTTTGCGATTAATTTAGGGAAATAAACTGTATAAATATTATGAATTAATTAGTTAATTAAATAAAAAATATATTTTTTTTAATTTTTTCAACACTGGGGAGTAATGGCAGCCAATAATGGGCCATTAATGTTTACCGAGAATCGGCCGATGATTAGCTGCCGACGGCCTACCGCGGTTAACCTCCCGACAGTCGGGCCACTATTGTCTGCCAAGAGTAGGCACTGACTATGCCGTCACTGGGCCAGTTTTGGGCCGTTTTTAATTTCGCACTTGGGACTCTTTGCAAAATTCAATTATTTTCATAAAGAACAATATTTATCACATGAATTCAATTATTTTTAAAAGTAATCAATTTCTTCTTGGAAATTCAATTTTTGTAAAGAATGCTAATAAAATCGTTTGCAAGAATTTATTATTATATTCATAAATAATAAAATGCTTTTTAGGAATTCAATTATTTTCAAAAAAAAATTTATTAAAATGACACACAGACATTCAATTATTCTCAAAAATTTTTATAACTTAGAATGTTTTCAGGACCTTAATTTTTGTCAAATAAAATTCTTTTTGAAATTTAATTATTTTTAAAAACTTTTCGCAATTCAATGATTTTCAATATTTACTATTTTCATAAAATTTCCAAAAAGAATTTTATTTGACAAAAATTAAGGTCCTGAAAACATTCTAAGTTATTAAAATTTTTGAGAATAATTCTTTTCATGAATAATAAAAATTTCTCAGGAATTCAATTTTTTAAATTAGAATTTTCATGAAATTTGTCGAAAGAAATTAATTATTTAAAAAATTTTATAAAATTCTCCGCAAGAATTAAATTATTTTTACAAGTATTTAAATTCTTTCATGAATAATAAAATTCGTTGCAGGAATTTAATTTATGAGCGTAGGATAAGAAAGAAGTAAATATTTTTGATGAAAATTAGGAAAAAGTCAGGAAAATAAAAAATATGGAATTGAATTTTTATCAGTTTTGTGAAGTGTTTAAAACGCGTTTTTTTGGTCGTCAAGTTTAATTTTTGGATAGCTATTTTTTATCTACTTTTTTTACGTTGGTGAAGTTCACAACGTTTATAATCAACGATTTCATAAGAATAATATTTTTTTAAGTAAATTTTTATTAATTTTTACATAGAAAATATTTTGGTTAGTTTTTTGAATAATGATTTACAAAAGAAATATTTATGAACAAAAAATTTTATTCTTTTTCGTAGGAAAATAATTTTTTTTTTCAATCGTTGATCATAAACGTTGCGAACTTCACCGACGTCTTTTTTTAGTTTGAAAGCTACTTTTTGAAAATTAATTATCGAGTGAGAAGTCTGTAATGTATACACCTGACAATGAGAAATAATGCAAGTGCAGGACATTCGATTTTTAACCCATATATTTTAATATTTTTTTGATTCGTCCGGATTGCCTTGTAGGATTTCTCTCTTCACCAGGGGGCTCTTTTGTTTCGACCTTGCAGGTAATTACCTCCGAGGAATGTCACCTTGCGCAGATGACACATACGTTCGGGAGTGGAAAAAAGTCTCATACAATCTGCGATCAATTGTCGAAAATACTAAAAGAGAAGCGAGTGAATTTAGCAAACCAAGATTCGAAACTCGACCCATTTAGAATGTTATTGTTTATTGTGAATCCTGCTGCGGCTTGATTTATCACGAAAGACAGAGTCTGCGTGAAATAGTAACATAATTCGTTTGATTTGTAGCTGGTATTCTGCCAGGCGTTCAAAAGGATCGATTTTTTTATTTTGCTTTATCGCTCAACAATTCTCACTTATCGTAACCGATCTCTGCAGTAGAGCGGCTGTTATAATGACGTTCTTCTCTCAGTCATCCAAATGCCATCGAAACATGAGCGGCAATTCTATTATAATCTTCCAACGAAAACTGACTCAATCATCACTATCCAGTTGTATTCAAAAAAATTCTAATCTCCATTTCTTCTCTTTAAATCTACGTTAGTTAAAATATACCCTCATAGAATTAAATTATTTGCATCGGAAAATATGAAAACACTTTCTAAAGTTGGAAAGTTTATTAGTAAAAGTTACTAATTCAAAAGCAAAAAGTCAGTCATTAATTCTAATTAGTAAACATTTTTACTAATTCAAATTTAGAGAGTACTTGAAAGTAAAAGATAATTACATAAAACTATTGTTACATTTCGTTCCTTCCAATAAAATCGACTTTTTAATTATAGTACTAATTGTTAAAGTTCTGAAAAAATATCAATTTTTTCTAAAGTAAAAAGTGGATTAAAGAACCAAAATTTATAACCACATCACAGTAAAACGTGAGGTGTTAAAATAACACCAGAATGGATTAAAATAATCTGCAACAGTTTAATCCCTCTACACTGTAAAAAATTTAGGGAGTTAACGGACTCGGGAGTCGGGAGTGAAATTTTTCGAGTTAAAAATCAACTCCAAAAGAGAGTTAATTTCTAACTCCCTTCATTCAACACCCGCGCGAGTTATTTTTTCCTTGGGGAGTTAGCATTTGGGTGTGAAATTTTAACTCTCTTTATTTAACTCCCCTGGCATTAACTCCCCAATGGGTGCGACTTTTATAGACCTCCCAGGGGAGTTAAAATTTAACTCCCTTTTTTACAGTGTAGGATTAAATTAACACCAGAAAGGATTAAAAGAATCTATTTTGGTGTTATTTTAACTATGAGTGAAATTTTACTTTAAATAAAACACCAAAGTCAACGATTTGTAAAAATTCAACGAATTCAGCTTCTCCAGGGAGAATAGTAAGTTAGTAAATTAGTTACTTAGTTACTAACTTACTAACATAGTAACATAGTTACTAAATTCAATTGTGTTCAAAAATTTTAAAAAATTCTCGCCAAAATTTCCATTCTCTTTATAAATAATAAAATTCTTCTCTGATATTCAATTATTTTACAAAATTTTAATCAAATTCTTGTCAAAATTTCAATTTTATTATTTTAAAAAAGTTTTCTAAAATTCAATGATTTTCAATATCTACTATTTGAATAAAATTTTCCAAAAGAATTCCATTATTAAAAAAAATTTGAATAAAATTCTACGCAAACATTCAATTATTTTCATAAATAATAAAATTTTTTACAAGAATTCAATTATTTACAAATTTTTTTTTATAAATTTCTTCGCAATAACTCAATTATTTTCATAAATAATAACATTTTTACAGGGATTCAATTATTTTTATAAATAATAAAATTCTTTTAGGAATTCAATTATTTGCATAAATAATAAAACTCATTGCAGAATTTCAATTATTTTTAATGCAATTTTGAACGAATTCCTCGAAAAATGTAATTATTCTTAAAAATTTTTATTAAAATTCGTCCAAAGAATTCAATGATTTAAAAAATTTGTTGACAACATTTTTTCTGAGAATTTAATATCAAGAAAAATGAAATTAATAAATTATTTATTTTTGTATTTAAATAATTGAATTTTCGTAGAATTTACTAATAAAAATGATTTTAAAAATGAATTTCAGTTAAAACTTGAGATTATAATTAAATATTAAAAGCATTATAACGTGGATGTTTAGAAATAATTAAATTTTATGAAAAAGTTTCAAATTAAAATCAGTGAAATTCTTAATTTTTCATAATTTTTAACAAACCATTCTGTAGAATTAATTCTTTTTAAAAGTTTAATAGGATTTTTATTGAAATTATTTCAAGTTTTAATTTTTTAATATATATATTTAATTGCAGAATTTCCGAATAATTAATTTAAAGTTTGTAAAATTGAATTGTAAACGAATGAATTTGAAAATTCTCAAAGAACTTTTTCGAAAATTATTAAAAATAATGGCTTTTTTGAAGAATTTTAGTTAACCTCTTCACAGTGTTTAAAGTCTATAGAGGCCAAAATAATTCGTGCCCCCAGTGTGTATGACCGCTATAGTGGCATCGAAAAGCAAGATATATAAAATTTAACGAATCTTTCTAAAAATGCCTACTCGGGGGTATTCGGGGTCGCTGAATTTAAATCCGTTATTAAAAATTTTAAATTCAAAATGGCGGCTTCAAAATGGCGACCAAATTTTTTTTTAAGTTTACGAATTTAGCTGAAAATGCTCATTCAAGGGTTTTGAGGTCTCTAAATCCAAATATTTAGTCAAAAATTTAAAATTCAAAATGGCGGCTCCAAAATGGCGACCAAAAAAATTTAAAAGTTCACGGATTTGACTAAAAATGTTTACTTGGGGGTTTTTGGAGTCGCTGAATTCGAATATTTGGTTAAAATTTTTAAATTCAAAATGGCTCATTTGTAGCCCCCATATGCTTATTTCTAGCCAAATCCGAAAACTTTAAAATTTTTTCGGTCGCCATTTTGAAGCCGCCATTGAATTTTAAAATTTTAACCAGATATTCGAAATCAGCGACCCCAAAAACCCCCAAGTGAGTATTTTTAGTCAAATACCAAAACTTTTAAATTTTAAGCCACCATTTTGAATTTTTAAATTTTGATCAAATATTCGGATTCAGCGACCCCGAAAACATAAAATATAATAATATCAAGTAATTAAAAAAAAAATTTTTTTGCACATTTGTGGCACGAAAAGCTTATTTTAACTACACTGCTAAGGGGTTAAGAACACTAGAAAAAAATTTTTTACTAATAATAAAACTCATCGTAGCGTTTCAATTATTTTTCATACAATTATAATTGAATTACTCGAAAAAAGTATGCAAGTTTTAATAAAATTCGACAAAAGAATTCAATTTTTTAATAATTTGTTAATAAAATTCTTTATGAGAATTGAATTTTGAGAAACATTCATTCAATAAATTACTTTTGCATTTAAATAATTAAATTCTTGTAGATTTTTCTAATAAAAATTAATTTTCATTTTATAAAAATGAATTTCAGTTAAAATTTTAGATTATAATTGAATATTAAAAGCAATATAGCGTGAATTTTTAGAAATAATTGAATTTTGAAATTAATTTTTTTGAAAAAGTTTAACTGAATTTTCTTTTATATTATTTGAAGTTTTTATTTTCTCATATATGCACTTAATTAAAGAATTTAGGAATAATTGAAATTTTGTGAAATTGAATATTGTAAACAAATGGATTTGAAAATTGTCAAAGAACTTTTTCGAAAATTATTGAAAATAATTGACATAAAGTGAAATTGTAGTTAAAATTTCTTGAAAATAATAATTGAACTGAAATAATGAAAATAATTTTGAATAAGTATAATATTCTTATAATAAAAAATAATGATTTTATTCATCTTTAATTATTATAAAATATGAAGAAATCGATCACTCCGAGTCGAAGACTCGGAGTGATCGACTTTTTCATGTTTTATAATTATAAAAAAAATTAATGAACTAAAATTTCATTCATTGTAAAAAATAACACCAAAATTGATTATTTTAAATTTTTAATCTGTTTTGGTGTTAATTTAATCTGCAACACTTATTTTTAATACCTTACGATTTACTGTGATAGTAAAATTATTTATTATTCAAAAATATATTCTCTATTTTCTTTCTTTGTTTCTCAAAAAGCGAACCCTCCTGGTTCAGTTTGATAGGATTTAGCTCAGCTTCAAAACGAACCGAGAAATACATTAATAATGAAAACATTGTACAAACATAGCAAACACAGTATTTCTAATATCAACAATTTGGCGTGTAGGAGTTCGTGGTGAAAGAGAAGAAAATTATTGTCTCCATTTGTCGATTTTGCAGTCGATTTTGCAGTCAGTAAATTAAGGTGCACCACAAAGGGAATTGAAAAGGAGGGAAAAAGAGGAAGGATTGCTGGAACGGATGAAGGAATTATATGTGAATGTTAGGGCAATAGTCAAGGTGGAAGAAAAACTAGGTAAGATAACATGGATAGAAAGAGAGAAGAGAGAATTGATACAGGAGTGTCCGCTGAGTCCGATTTTGTTCAGCTTGCTAATGACTAATATGGAAGAAAGATTGGGCAGGAGAAGTCCTGTTGGGAAAAGGAAGAATGAAATTGGAATGAGATTGATGATGAGAGGGTTTGAGTAATACGTGAAAGAAAGGAATCTGTGGAGAGAAACGAAAATGGTGATAGTTAGGAATAGAAGTAGAAAATGTGAATGGTAGTGTAATAGAGAAAATTGAAAGTTGTTGAAAGTTGCTGGTTGAAAGTTGTTGTTTACTGTATTGGCTTAGGTACGAAGAAAGGGTCTTTAAGTTGTTCTATAGCTGAGGCTAAAAGTTAAAACACGTCTTTAGTACTGATGTGAATCTTCTTAGGACATTTTAAATATATTCCTTGTTCCTTATTTCCTTAATTATACTGACTTCAAAAACGGTATAATTATTATACTCTCTAAATATTAAACAGTTAAAAATAACTGATTTAGAAGCAAAAAGTCAGTCACTAAATCAAATAGTAATATTTCTATAGGTGCTGACAAATAATTAAACATAACTGATTGGCAGTTAAAAACTTAAAAATAACTAATGTTTCAGTAAATTTCTTTTTTGACTGATTCAATTGGTCAAGTATAATTAATTTTTCAATTATTTTTCACTATAAAAAAAAGGTTCTAAATTAGAGCTGATTTCGGTACTAAAATAGAACCAAATTACGATTTAGTACCAATTTTGGTACTAAATTAGTACCTTTCTTTTTACAGTGTTTCACTGAAAATCAGTTATTTTTAACTGATTCAGAAGCAAAAAGTCAGTCACTGATTTTCAGTTTTAAAACTAAGATTTTTGACTGATCCAAATTAAGAATAAGTATGTTCAATAATTCTTAACACATAAACTTCTATTTAAAATTTAATATTATCTATGTTTATAAGCTTATGCAGTAATAAAATAAGACTTTTACAAAGATAATAAAAATATCTACACGTAAAAGTACTAATATTTAAAAGCGTTCATCTAAATCTTGCAATCAATCATATTTCACTCAACCAGATGCAATTTATCTCGATTTTTAATTTTTTAGAGCACAATTATTTTTCATGACAATTAATAACGTTTCTTAAGAAATGTGTCTTAGTTTAATTCAAATTGACATAGTCTGAATAGTTTTGACTTACTATTTTTCTTCTTGTTTTATTAATTAACTTTAGATTCATAGCAAACTGTCAAAATGTAAAATTGAGATTTCTTTAAATCTTGAAAACAGACTCTCTATTATAATGATGTGAAGCCAAAAGAACAAAAATGAAATTTTAAAATGAATTTTAGAGCTATTTTACACTAAAAACATAATTTTGGATCGTAAATTTTTAAATTTTGATAGTTAAACAAAAAAAAAATATTTTGATGAAATATAAAAAAAGTTTAGGATAAAATCAGTCAATTTGTTTTTAACTTACAGTACGCCACATTCCAAAATATTGTTACGAAAAAACACTTACATTTTTGACAGTTCAGAAATCTATAGTTGCAATTTCAAAACAATCGATCAAATCTATATTTGAAACTTGTTAGGTACTTGTAATTTTTTGTCCTTTCTCTTTGCTCAGTCCATGGAACTTTTTCAATGTTTTTAATTTAAAAAAAAAACAGTAAAAATAAAATCCATTTTAAATTTGATGCAAATCATTTTAAATTAAAAGTAAAAACATCAGATTTTTAATGCTATAGGGTTTTTTCTAAAATATCAGTTTCCAATCGAAATACAGACCAGAAAGTAATTTCCAATTTAATTTCCTGGTTAACAATGAAGAAAAAACTAATTTTAAAAATTTTACGAGAGCTTCAACATTGAATTGGATGAAAACTTTACAAAAATTCATGCTATTTCACAAAATTCAAAATGGAGGATCCAAAATGGCAACCAGAGTTTTAAAATTTTATAATTTTTTTTCAAACTTACCGCATATGATGAGGTTTTTTTGAGTCACTGCTGATTACGAACTTTGATGTCCGATTTTCAAAATTTGCAATGACAATATTTTCAAAAAAAAATAAAAATTTTCTAATGAATTTATATCTGTAATAAATTTATATCTTTATATAGGAGTTTTTGAACAGCTGATTACGAATTTGATGTCAAATTCTTAAAATTAAAAATTTTAATTTTCTAGTATAATGGTATCAATGGTTTTTATTTGCTTATTACGAAAATTAAATAATACCATTTTTAATTTACCACCATTTTGAATTTTCTTCAAGTGACTTTAAACTTTTGATTAGTGAGTAAAATTATCCCTAAAGGTCAAGAATGAAGACACTTAAGGGGAGGGTACACCGATATTTTTACTATATCAAGAAAATAATTTAAATATCCCACAAAACTGTTTTTAAAGTAATTTTTTTCAATGGTCATAAAATAAAATGGGTCAGAAAATAATTTTACCCTTTTTGAAGTTTTATTTTTCCTAAAAATTGGTGGATTTTAAAAACCATGCGTAATTTTGTATAGAAAATCTGTTTTTGAATCCATAAAACATTACCAAAAGAAAAAATTGATTTTCATCATTTTTGAAGCATTTTTTCGAAAAAAATCTTTATTTTCAGGCTGAAAATGCTAAAAAATACAATTGATATTCAATTTTTGTATATTGAAATTCACTTGTTTATTTTGCTTACTAATTTCAGATCATAATTATATCCTAATTTTTTTGTATTTTATATTTTTCATATATAAAAATTATGATCTGAAATTAGTTAGAAAAATAAACAAATGAATTTGCATATATACAAAAATTTAATATTAATTGTATTTTTTAGCATTTTCAGCCTAAAAATAAAGATTTTTTTCGAAAAAATGCTTCAAAAATTGTAAAAATCAATTTTTTTATTTGAAATTTTTTTGTGTATTCATAAACATATATTTTCTGCAAAATTACTCATCACTTTCAAAATTCACTAATTTTTAAATAAAATGAAAATTCAAAAAGAGTCAAAATATTTTCTGATCGATTTTACTTTATTCCTATATTGAAATTCTCAGAAAAAATTACTTTAAAAATAATTTTGTGGAATATTTAAATTATTTTCTTGATATAGTTAAAATTATTAGTGTACCATTCCCTACTTAAGTTATTTTATTCTTAATTTTGAAAATCTGACATCAAATTCGTAATCTTTAATTACTAAAGTGGATCAAATTGATACTTCAATGAAAATTGAAAAATTGAGATTTTTTGAATTTGATCCACATTTTTGTTATCAATTTGTTGCAATTTAATACTTTAAAGATATACTCTCTGAATTTGAATTATTATAATTATATATCTAAATTAGTGAAATTACACTTATTCTAAGCAAATAGTCACTTTTTAAAGTAGCGATATAAGTATACCACTGGGAATTAGTGAATATTCGCTGATTAAATCAGTGAAAAAGAATATCACTTATATGGAATAATGTGAAATTTTTTAATTTCTTTTCTGTAAAATTGTCGATGGTTCGAATTTGAAGAAAAAATGTTTTTAAAGCATTACTAATGTTGAAATATGAATGTCTAAATAATTAAATATTAAATTATTTAAATTGTTTATAACTTATTAAAATGAGGTGGTAAGAAAGTTTTTGATTAAAAAAATTAAAGCGAAAAGCACTCTTAATTGGGATAATAAAAAATCATTCTTATATTGAAATTTGTTACTGATAACATTTACTTAGTGAAATAAAATTAAAGTGGTATTTAAAGAAAAATACATAATTTTATTTATAATTTTACATTTATGGAAAATATAATGACTGAAATAATGCAAAGAAATAGAAAGTATATAATCGAATGATGACAAAATAGAGAGAAATAAAACGAATAAAACAAAAAATATTTGAGGTTAGGTAGTTTTCAAGTATAGTCAGTAGTAGACTAAAAGAATACAAATATAGTTGCTAATAAGTTTAAAGTTAACTTATCTTATTTTCGAATATTTTCCGATGAATAATAAAATCTTTTATATAATAAATTACAAATTTAGAGAGTAGCAGTGACAAAACCCGTTTAAAGTTTTTGAAACATTTTTGTGTAATAAATTTTACGAGGCCTTATACGGTTTAATTTTAATTTTTTTATTTGTATTCTTTGTTCAATTTGCATATATGTGATAAATATCTATAGGTTTTAGGGTCGTCGATTAAGATTCTGATGTTAGGTTTACAAAATTCAATATGGCGGTCTCTTTTTTAAAAATCGATTCAATTTAGGTATGATTTGTTCTTCCACACTTTATTCCTGATCTACAGCCATATATAGGGTATACGTTGATTTTTGCTGACCGTAATTATAAAATAAATAAAAAAGTGAACACTGTGAACACAAAATACTTGTTGTTGTTGTGTGATTTGGTAAAGGCGATTATGAATTTTTAGTAGTGATCTATAATGCACGAGATGTTTTACTGTATTGTTCTATATGTTTATTTTGCACATACTTAACATTTATTTCATATAAAATATATAGTATTATGCATGAACTAAAGCAAAGTACTTGAATCTCGTCAGCTACCCACGCATTACGTCGTAGTCACTAACGTGCAACGCATAAAGGGAAATGGTGCCGAAAGAAGATACTCAGGAGACTTCACAGATGAGAAGAGTACAAAACTCTAAATGTGAGATGCGGAAGAGAAGAATCTTTTATTATGATAAATATCCCTTGGGATAAACTTGGGCAAATCCAACTCTACATCTGTTTAGCAAATCAAAACAAAATTTAATTTTGACTTCAGTCTAATGAAATTTATATTTTCTTTAGACGAAGGAATAACAGCTAAAAATTTATTGTGTATCCCTTGGAAACATTTGAACTTTATTCTTTTGCAATTGTATTCATGAATTTGAGAATTTAATTTGAAATTGAAGGAAAATTAATAATTCTTATTAGTGGTTGAGGATAAAATGAAATGAAAAGAGAGGAAGGAATGTGAAAAGTGAGGGAAAGAAGAGTAAAGGTAGGGGTAAGAACCGCTTACGAATTACGCGACAAGCAACCAACTACACAAACCGGCTCTATGCGACACGGCTGCCAATTAGCGAGCTGACATCGAGCTGACTGACCACCGTAGAAGCAAACCGGTCACCCTTCTTCCTCCGTCGTTCTCTACAAACTCTTACTTCATCGCAATCGTACACTCTTTCTTCTTCTTCTTCATCTTCTTCTTCGTTCCTCTCGTTTATTCCCCGACTTTCTGCAACGCCAGCTTTATTTTATTTCTTTCTACGGACACCCTCTCATTACACCCACTGAGATCTTTGTGACTCGTAGTTTGTGCCTTACTCCTTGTTTCGAGTTCGATCGACAACGCCTACCAAAGATACCCATGAGGATTGTGACTGAGTCTCCTCACATGCTTTCCATAAACTATGTGACTCTACCTTTCTCTACCACTATAAACACTTATAATGCGGCGAAAATACACATTCAAGATTCAAGGACAATTCCTAACAGCTCCAATAAAATGCAATACTTATTATACTTAGATTCATGGCGAGACAAGGGTGGATTTTTTTTAATAATAATTTTACTCTCCCTCCGAATAACACAAATGCAACTCTGCCGCCAAGTATACTTTATATATAAAGTAGCATGACAAAATTAACAATATTACAATTTCTCAGGAGGCACAGATATGTAAGTATTCTGTTGATTTGCACACGCTAGTGTACGAGTAATTTGTGCGCGTATCACATTTGTTGAATCAGCAAAAAAAAAAATTCCTTCGGACGTCAGCAGGATTTTCTATGGATATCTACAGCGGATTTTCAGGATATCTGATAGAAGGGAGATAAGAGTGTTCTCGAAATAACAATGTCGTTTATAAATTCCTGAACAACCTTCAAAATCCCTCTATGATATTCCTTTAGTTTTCGAAAAATAATTATATGAGGATTTCAGAATTCGCACTCGATAATTAATTTTCAAAAAGTAGCTTTCAAACTAAAAAAAAGTAGTTAGAAAGTAGCTATCGAAAAATTAAACTTGACGATCCAAAAAAAAGGTTTTAGACACTTCACAAAACTGACAGAAATTCCATTCTAAATTCTTTATTTTTCTCACTTTTATACCTAATTTTCATCAAAAATATATTTACTTCTTTCTTATCCTGACAATATATTGAATTCATGCAACAAATTTTATTATTCATAAAAGTATTTAAATATAAAAATAATTTAATTCTTGTGGAGAATTTTATAAAAAATTTTAAATAATTGATTTTCTTCGACTAATTTTATGCAAATTCTAATTTAAATAATTGAATTCCTGAGAAATTTTTAATTTTTCATAAAAAGAATTGAATCCTCACGAAGATTTTTACAAAAAATTTTTTCTAATATTGAATTCTGTTGGGAAATTTTATGAAAATAGTAAATATTAAAAATCAATGAATTAAGAAACGTTTTTAAAAATAATTAAATTTTACAAAGAATTTTATTAAAATTATTGAGATGAATAATTAAATGTCTTTGTGGCATTTTATTACAATTTTTTTGAAAATAATTGAATTCCCAAAAAGAATTTTATTATTTATGAATACAATTATTGAATTCTTGCGAACGATTTTATTAGAATTTTTTTAAATAATTATTGAATTCTCAAGAAGAAATTTGTTACTTTTAAAAATAATTGAATTCTTGTTATAAATATTGTTATTTATACCTATACGAAAATAATTGAATTTTGCAAAGAATTTTTTTTAAATTCCTAAAAATAATTGAAATATCGGGAATAATTTTGTTATTTTTCGCAATAATTGAATTCTTTTGAAGAATTATTTATGTAAATAATTAAAATCCTTGGGAAGAATTTTATTAAAATCTAAAAGAACAGTTTAATTATTTTTAAAAAAATATAATTAAAATTGTAGTTAAAATAATTTATTTCGAACAATTTTATTAAAATGTTTGAAAATAATTGAATTCTTCGAAAAAATTTTTAAAAAATATCTTTTTAAATAATTGATTTTCTCGAGGATATGAAATTAAATTTTTAAGAATCCTAACATTTTTTTAACAATGCAATTCCTGTCGAATTGTACCTATTAAAAATAATTGAAATTTTTCAAGAAAAAAATTTCTAACTTTTAAAATTAATTGAATTCTTGTAATGAATATTGTTATTATTTATAAAAATAGTTAAATTTTGCAAAGAATTTTAATAAAATGCCTCAAAATAATTGAGTTTTTAAAATAATTTTGTTATTAATCGACATAATTGACTTTTTTCGAAGAATTATTTATGAAAATAATTAAATTCTTGTGAAGCATTTTATTAAAATGCCTCAAAATAATTGAATTTTCAGGGATAATTTTGTTATTAATAGAAATAAATAAATTCTTTCGAAAAATTATTTATGTAAATAATTGAATTCTTGTGAAGAATTTGTATTAAATTCTAAAAGAATAATTGAATTACTTTTAATAAATGTACCTAATTAAAATTAAATTTAAAATAATTTATTTATTTCGAACAATTTTATCAAAATAATTGAATTCTTGTGAAAAATTCTAATATTTTTGTACCTAAATAATTGAATTCTTCCAAAGAATTTAAAAAAAACATTTTTTTAAATAATTGATTTTTTCCAGGAATCGAAATTATTTAGAATTTACATTTTTTGAGCAATTCCTGTAAAATTCTACTAAAAATATTAAATAATTGATTAATTGATTTTTTCAAAATTCTTTAGAAAATGCTATTTTCAATTAATTGAATTCTTGTGGAAATTTTATTATTTATGAAAATAATTAAACTTTGGATGAATTTTATCAATTTTTTTTAAATATTTGAACTGTTTTGCGAAATTTTATGAAAATACTAGATATTGAAAATAATTGAATTTCGAATATTTTTTGAAAATAATTAAATCGTTTTAAAGAATTTGATTATAATTTTTTTAAATATGTTTTTGATTTCTAGTATTAACGAATTTGAAGTAGGGGAGACTGGGGTAAACCCGCTCACTAGCGATTTTACTCTCTAAATCTGAATTAGTAGAATTCTACTAAGAAATAGTAAAATTTTACTAATTTTTAGTAGTTTTCATGGAAGACTTTTCCCCTTTTCAATTAGTAGAATATTACTAATTTTTAGTAATATTTTACTAATGTTTTAGTAGAATTCCACTAGTTGAAAGTCACTTTTCAACTAAATGAATTAGTGAAACTGTTTTATCGACTATTAATAAAACAGTTCTACTAATTGTTAGTAGAATTCTACTAAGCAATTAGTAAAATCTACTAATAATTAGTGAAATTCCACTATTTGTTAGTAAAATTATTACTAAATCATTTGGTGGAAGACTTTTCGTCATTTCATTAGTAACTTTCTACTAATTCAGATTTAGAGAGTACGCCATGAACTCAACTTAAGATGAAGATATTGGTACTGTGAATAGTACTTGACATTCAACTTATATTAACGAACTTTTGTTTAGTTTCATGAACTCAACATAGAATCAGAGACGATCAAATGTTTTTAGAGGTGTCAGAAAAAAAACGTATTTTGGATTTTTAAGTTTTTCGATCATTATTTTTGAGTCTTAATTTATCTGGCAAATTTTTTTTGTTGCTATTGGATGTCCTTCATCGAAGTACATATATAGTTTTGTCTTATTTTAAAAAGATTTCATTAAATTAATTCTGAAATGTGAGGAATACACTCGGGGTAAAGTCGCTCACGTGAAGTCGGGGTAAAGCCGCTCACTTAGTTTAAAATTTAAAATTTAGAGTAAAATAATTTCACGTATTATATTTCAACAATAACACAATTTATGACTTATTAAAACCAAAATTGTAACTACATTTCACTTTCTCTTAATAAAATATAACACTATTTAAATCCATAGTTGTAATTCATGAAATCTATGTTCATTATTTATTAAACCAATTTGTTGATAATAGAATTGTTTATAAAACTCATAAATTATCAATAATAATTCATACTTAAAACGGGAATAAGACGAACTTTAATATTTAAAAAATAAAACTCTTCCGTCTTGAAAAGATAAGGTGAGCGGGTTTACCCTGGAAAATTGTGATTTCGAAATTTTGTATATGTTTATTAAAAAGTTTCTCTAAGTAAAACTAAAAAATATAAATCAAAAACAATTTTTAATTTTTTTAGTAGAAATCATAAGCTTTCAAATGATATAAATTAACTTGGATTTAGAGAATAATTTCCTAGATTTTAGCCGATCTGAAAAAAGTGAGCGGGTTTACCCCAGTCTCCCCTGGTGAAAATTCTAAAAAAAACAGAAATAGCAGCTTTTAGTGTCTGAAATGTAAAAAAGTACCGAAATTGTAGCATAACGTAAAGAAAGTAGTAAATAGTAGGTTTCAGTAGATGAGTGCGAAGCCTCGAATTTATAAAGAAAGGTTTTGCCAAAAGAGAATTTGTAAATCCACTTACAAAAGTAATGTAACTTATTTACCAAAGCAAATATTTCCCTACGCTTTAGACAAATATTATAACCTAAATGTTATTCGCTAATGTCCAGGCTTATTTCATCTACCTCCTTAACTTGGTTAAAAACTACTTTATTATTCGTCTACGCGCTTTAACTTTGAAATCTCTCTTCTCCCCCTTTCATTCTTTCCAATTCACTTATCCATTTCTCGCCCTGTCCATTCTCATACAATATCCATCTTACTCGTGCATTAACTCTCTGTCCCTCATCCACACTGCTAGACCCTTTTGCACACCTCTCTAATACATGTCCCCAATCTTCCAACCCGAAACCACACACTCTACACAACCTCATCCTTTCCTAACCAGTACCAACACTCATTCATCCCTTCATCTATTCTAAACCTCACTATCATTCTCTATCTGCTGTTTCTCTTTCTCTCTCCCTCAGCTTCTTTCTCAATCTTGGTGGGCTTGAACCAACCTTAAATCAAAGGTCATAGCACATCATTTTTTCTCTCGGATTTCACTTTTTTTGGTCGTAAATAGTGCCTACAAATTTTTTTGCCCATAAATTGTCGAGCCGTTTTTGAAAAAACTCATTTTGAAAGAATTCTTTGTTTTCTTTAGCTAACTCAACTGCTAATATATTATGGAGAGTAATTATTGTTAGCTAATGCAACTATAATTAGAATTAATTTTTTCCCAAATTTTTTACTTTTCTATCAAATTTTATACATTTTTTGAACTATGGGAAGAGTTTTGCAAAGTATGGACAACTAATAAAATTAATTTTTGGGAAATTTTTTGGTTTTTTTAACAAATAGTTTTTATTTTACTATTTTATTAGAAAATATTTTAAAAAATCACATAATTTACTATGAAAATGTAAAAAAAATTATTGGAATTTATTAAGAATGACTTAATTTATTATTATAAATTGATAGAGACAATTAATTATAGGAAATATTCAATGAAAATTGATTTTAAAGTTCACCTGTCAAATAACCTGATTTTGCAAATTTCATCCACTAAACCTAAAGAGAAGTCATTAAATTGCATAAAACCTTACCAAATATAAAGTTCCTGTGATTAACTTTTAGTTTTTCTTAGCACATTTTTTCCTTTTCTCTTCATAAATGTGAAAGAACCAACAATTAAAATTGTCACTTTTGTTATTTTTACGATTTTTAAATGTAAATAACTTTCATGGAGAAAATTAAAAATTATAAATGTTTGGGCACTATCAAATTGATCACTAAATACAGACACTGGGAAAAAAATTCGAACAACTGCGAGTCCAGAAATTTAATTATTTTCAAAAGTGATAAACTTCTTCGCATAAATTCAATTATGTTAAAAAATTTTTTAAAATTCTCGTAAAAATTTCAATTATCTTTATAAATAATAAAATTCTTCTCCGAAATTCAATTATTTTTAAACAATTTTATAAAATTTTTGGCAAAATTTCAATTATTTTCAAAAATTTTCTTCATTTAAATTTTTTTCAATATCTACTATTTTAATATAATTTTCCAAAAGAATTCAATTATTTAAACAGAATTTTAATAAAAGTTTCATAGGAATTCAATTACTTACCAATTTTTTTATAAATTTCTTCGAACCAATTCAATTATTTTTAATTTTCTAAAGAGGTTTCTCCAAAGAATTCAAATATATTCAGAGAATCGAAAGAAAAATAGTTCTGAGAAATTCAATTATTTCGAAAACTTTAAATAAAATTCTTTTAAAAATTCTATTACTTAAAGAAATGTTGACAAAATTCTTTACAAGATTTAGTTGATAAAATTGCAATTTTTATTAAAATTTTCTTAAACAATTCAATTATTTTTAATACAATTCTTCTTAAGAATTAAATTCTTTAAAAAATTTGGAATAAAGTTCTTCGCAAGAAATCAGTTATTTTCATTAATAATAAAATTTTTCTCGAGAATTCAATTATTTTTACAAAATTTGGATAAAATGCTTTATATAAATTTGAAAAACTATAATAAAATTGATTATACAGAAAACAATTATTTTCGTAAAATATAACTTTCTTCCTTCAGGAATACAATTATTGTCAAAAATGTTTGTAAAGAATCTTCGAAACAATTCAATTATTTTCGTAAAAAATAAAATTCTTCGCAACAAATAAATTATTTAAGAAATTTTAATAAAATTCTTTCCAAAATTTCAATTCTTTTTAAAAATAAACATCTTCAAAGAAATTCAATTATTTAAACAAAATTTTTTCAAATTCTTCGTCAGATTTCAATTATTTTCAATTTTTTAATGAAATTTCTCAATGGAATTTAATTATTTTCAAAAAGTTTTTAAAAATTCTGAGAAATTCAATTATTTTCAAAAATTTGAATAAAATTCTTCACAAGAAATTAATTATTTTCATAAAAAATAGTAATATTTTTCTCCAGAATTCAATTATTTTCACGCAAATAAATTTTTTCATTGGAATGCAATTCTTTAAGAAAATTTTTAATAAAATTATAAAATTAAATAAAAAATTAAATTATAAAATAAAATTATTTTCCAAAAGATCAAAAATTTTAAAGGAATTCAATTATTCAAAATAGAATTTGCATAGATTTTTTCGAAAAAATTAAATGTTTTAAAATTTGGTATTCAATTCATCGAAGTACCTAATTCAATTATTTTTATTAATTTAAAAATTCTTTTCAGGGATTTAATTATTTTCATAAATAATAAAACCATTCGGAGGAAGTCAATTATTTTCATAAATAAGAATATTCATCACAAGAATTCAATTATTTGCCAAAATTTTAATAAAATTCATTGCAAAATTTCAATTATTTTAGCAAAAATGTTTCTTAATTCAATAATTTGTTTATCTATTATTTTAATAAAATTTCCTAAAAGAATTCAATTATTTAAAAACAATTTTGAGAAAGTTCTACTCGAATTTACGAAAGTAATGAAAATTTCACAGGAATTCAATTATTAAAAATAGAATTTGCATAAAATTCTTCTCAGAAATTCAATTATTTCATACATTTTAATCAAATTCGTCGCAAGATTTCAATATTTTCATTAATAATAAAACTCATCGGAGGATTTCAATTATTTTTAATAGGTACAATTTTAAATGAATTCCTCTAAAAATGTAATTATTTTAAAAAATTTTATTAAAATTCGTTGAAAGAATTCAATTATTTTAAAATTTGTTGATAAAATTCTTTATAATAATTCAATTTTAAGAAACATTTCATTATTCATTTATTTAAGTAATTTAATTCTTGTAGAATTTTCTAATAAAAATTGATTTAAAAATTAATTTTAGTTAAAGTTTTAGTTAATTGAATATTAAAAGAATTGTAGCATGAATTTTTAGAAAGAATAGAATTTTGAATAGGTTTTAAATTAAAATCTTTGAAAATCTGAATGTTTCTTGCTTTTAACTAACAATTGTGTAGAGTTAGTTTTTTTTTGAAAATTATTTCAAGTTTTTATATTCTAATATATATTTAATTGAAGTTTTCGAATAATCGCAGTTTTGTAAAATTGAATTATAGACAATAATTGAATTCTTGCAACGAATTTTATTAAAATTCTTAAAAATAATTGAATTGCTAAGGAAAACTTCATTATTTAAAAAATTATCGAATTCTTGCGGAAAATTTTATAAACATTTTTTTTAAATAATTGATTTTTTTCGATAAGTCTGATTATTTATAAAAAAAATTTCAATTCTTGCAATAAATTTTATTAAAATTATGAAAATTAAGATTTTTTATTTTCTAATTGTTATTTAATTGAAGAATTTTCGAATAATTGAAATATTGAACGTAAAATTTAATTGTAAACAAATGGATTTAAAAATTTTTAAAGAAGAGCTTTTTCAAAAATTATTAAAAACTGATTTAAAGAAGAATTTTATTTAAAAATTGTAGAAAATAATAATTGAATTGAAATGATTAAAATAATTTTGAAGAAGTTACAGTAACAATATTCTTATATTATAATTTATAATATAAAATAATGATTTTATCACTCGGTCTTTTCTAATAATATTGTTATAAGTTATTGAATTTCAAAAGTTTTGAGTTTGAAAATCTTAATTCCAATAGAAAAATAGTAACGATTAAATATTTATTTAAAAATGAAGTGTTTGATGTTTTCGAATAATTTTAAAATTAAAGAAATTGGTAAATAAATGTAATAGAACATTTTTTTTGAGTATCTAATAATTTTTATAGAGTGAATCAGAATATTTTTCAGGGTCATTAGGGAAAAAGTCAAAATTTTGTCTGCAAATGAGGGATAAGTCAGGGATGACTACAAAAGTCTCATTTATATTAATTTTCAACAATTATTTCTTTAGTATGATGTAATTAATCTTATTTTTACTTAATTTATTTCTTAACCACAATTTTACTTACACTGTCAACTTAAAAGTATCAAATTGCAACGAATTGATACTAAAAATTTTGGATCAAATAAAAAATTGATCTAAATATCTGTCATCAATTTGATCCACTTTAGTATCAACTTGCTACTGTGTAATTTATTCTTCAAACAGAATTTTACTTTAAATTCTTAGTGGAAAAATTTCTGTAAAATTAGATATGTCGAATAAATATAGTTTTGGTGGAATCATCGCGCATAGAAGTGAATTTACCAGGAGACAAGCTCATAAGTTGAGAAATTGATTCGAAGATAAAAATAAGAATCGAAATAAACAGCGAAGAATGATGAAGTGTGGTAGGCACTGATGAAGGTCTAGAGTTGAGGGGGTATTGTTGTAGTGAGGCGTATATGTTGCATTACGAACGTGGGTCGATCGATTTTGACCAAGACGTTTCGAAGGACGCAGGTCGTCGGTAGCCAACACATATATATGTGTATCATGATAATACCGATCGAACTCGTATGCCCAGAACGTTATTTCTGACATGTGATGGATGGATGGATGGATGGATGCACATTGGTGAAACACGTGCGCTCGCTCGCACCATGTAGACATTTCAACGTAGGTGGATTAGGATGAATGACTCTCGTCAAACAGAAGGGACCGCCCGCTGCTTCTCGCCATAATATTCTCATGTGTTAAGAGACTTCACAGCTACTTTACCTACTGGCCAACACCATTCTCAATGATCCATTAAACTTGAAATGGTAGCCAATACATTTCTATTACCTCTGAACATTCTCGTTTAGAGCCAAACACCTCTTTCATATTCTCTAAACTCTTCATATTTTCTATAATATTTTATACTCTCTCCTCGCACTTATATTATAAATTCAGCAAACAGAACACGAGAGAATCAAAAAGTGTGAAAAAAAATTAAAATGCATTTTTATTGTGAGTCATTTCAAGTCAACAGCTTTGAATTCTCTTAATGCATTATGATGATAAACGATGCTTAAATCACGATTGATGGTTCTGTTATGGCGGATATGTCAATGTATCATGAAGACATTATGGAAAAACACACGAGTAAATCTCTTTGGATTTATGATTTTTGCGTAAAATTGTTTTTAATATTTAATGATGCGCAATTTTTTTGAAATTGTTTATTAAAAATGAAACGTATAACTGCGGTAGTAAATCAAATTCTATGCTTATATTGAAATGATTGTAAATACAAAGTACAAATGCAAATTAAGTTGGAAATTGTGGAGAAACAAAATTTGCGATTAACCAAATATGTCCGACATGTTCTTCTCAACTCACTATCAGAATATCTATTTCTATTTGACACAAACGGTCTCGCTGTTGTCCCTCAAAACGTAATTAAATTCACTACTGTTTCACATATATAGTTAATCGAATACTATTAATTATTCTTTTACATAAGAACACAATGCTTTTGTAAACTTTAATTTAGTTATTTAATATTTATAGTTTATTTCGTTATAAAATGTGGAAAAATTTTATTAAATTAAGCTTTTGATTAATTCGTTTTTTCAGTGAAATAAACTAAATCGTATAGTATAAGTAATTAAAACATAGATGTTAAGGGGTCTACCCACTTTAGACGCGGTAAAAAATTGTAGTTTTGTAAATAAATCGAAAAAATTAAACACTATTATTCTAATAAAAAAGTCACGAACCACTAAAATGTCAATTTAAATTTCTGGCAATAAGTATGGGCAACAGATAGAATTATTTTTTGTGAATTGTTTTACTTTTATTCAAATTTTATTTATTCTACAAAACAAGAAAAGTCTGGCAAAATATCAGCAAAGATTAGAATAAATTTTTTCGAAATTTTTTAGCGTTTTTAAAAAATTTGTTTTTTTTCAAAATATGGGAAGAGTCTGTCAAAGTTTTGACAGTAGAGGAGAACGGGGCGAGGCAGCCAATTGCTTCTTATTTCTGCAAAATTTTTTCAAATCGTGCGCAATTGATAATGTAGACTGCTTATGGTAATTTAATTTAGTTGCTAACAGATAGGCATTATTACTGCAGCAGTTTAGCAACGACAGTATCATATATGAAAACAGACTTTTTCGATGTAACTTTTCTAAGAGTTATTTTGATGATTTTAGTTAATAGAGTTACACGAATAAAATTCTTGTAAAGTGATTTTTAATGCAGAATTTAGTGCTGAAGACGATGGGGTTAATGGAATTGCGATATTTTTAATATTACGGGTTTTGTGGATGTTTTCTTAAAAAAGTACTCGTGGGGTTAGGCAGCCAACACTAAATTTTTCGTCTTTTTGTGTTGATTTTATTGGTTTTTCTAGATGTTTTCTCTTTTTTTCCTACTCCAATACATTTTAAACTTAACATTGAATTTTATAAACCATTTTTTAAGAATAACAAATTTATATTTCCTTAAAATGTTAAATTGAATTTAATTAATGTTATTATTATAATATTATTTAAACGTAAATTTTTGAAGTTTACTAACAAAATAAAAGTAAGTTAAGGACAACTACCTTGTTATGTTTCACTAACTGTAACTTTAAGTTATGTTTTTTTAACTATTAAAATAGTTGGCCGCCTCACCCCACGTTTTTTCAAATATGCCAAAATGTGGTCCTTTGGGAAAAGGGTTGTAGAAATTTTTAAGTGCAACCTACGTCAAAATGTTCAATGGCGATTTTTTAGCTAATAATACAAGCTTTCTAACGCGATATTAAAATTAAAAAAACCTATTTAAATAACTGCCTCGCAAACCAAAATGTGCCATCTTGGCTGCCTCGCCCCGTTCTCTTCTACCTATATTATTTTTTGCAAAATTTTCAACAAACCTTTTTCATTCTTTAAACTAAAGGCAAAATTTTGTAAAGTATGTCAATAGTTATCATTATTTTTTTGAAAAATTTTCGAGTTTTTGTAAAAAATTTCTTTAAATTTTTATTAAATGAACATAGTTTGTCAAAGAGTCAAAATTTCTGAACTGGGCCACCTAAAACAAACTTTTTAAATTTGCATTATGTCTATACATAATTTATTGTTACAGTCTCGTTCAACAATATTCCCGGAATATGTTATGAAAAATTTTAATTTTCCTATTAGTTATAAAGAATTAAATTTTAAAGTTTATAAGAGTAAAAAATTCATGATGATTTATGCAAAATAAATTGTTAATTAATTAAACAGTTAATGTTTGAAATGACTTTTGGAATTGTTTTAACCGAAACGATTTTTACTCTCTAAATCTGAATTAGTAGTTTTCTACTAATGAAATAGTGCGGATTCGTTTACCAATTGAATTAGTAACTGTTTTTACTAATTTTTAGTATTTTTTACTAATTATTAGTAGAATATTTACTAATTTGAAATAGTAAAAAATACGTTCTACTAATTGAATTAGTAATTTTTCTACTAGCAATTAGTAAAAAACTACTAAAAATTAGTAAAAAATGTTACTAATCCAATTGGTAAACGAATCCGCACTAATTCAGATTTAGAGAGTACTTTTTTCAAAATCTTCGTAATAAAAATCTTTCTCGATCTTTCGAGCCCGATTTTTGAATTTCTGTTTTTAAACATTTTTTTAATAACAATAGTATTAAAAAAATCATAAAATTGTAAAATATATTTTTTATCGTCATTTATTAAGAAAACTAATCAAAAAATATATTAAAATAATGTTTAAATGTCTCTGATATATATAAAAAAAGTATTACAATTTATTAAATTGTCTTAAAAATTAAATTGTTGTTATTTTTTTCACAATTTTTTCATAATTTTTTTCATAAATTTTACTTAGGGCTAGAAATTTCTATATAGTTTTTTCTTAACTGTACAATTTGTCACGAGACATCTACTAATGATAAACAATAAAAAATTAATTAATTAAACATTGTTTAAACAATTCATTTTGTTGTTATTTTTTTATAAACTGTACTTAGGCCCAGAAATTTCTAGTTTTTCTTCAATTATTGTGCAATTTTTAATAAGTAAAACATTTAGTAACGATAAAAAATAAAAAATAATTTCTTTTAAAACTGTTTAAACAGTGTATTGTCGTCATTTTTTCATAAACTGCACTTAGGGCTAGAAATTTCCAGATTTTTCTAAATACAATCAATTAAAAAAATTAGAAACCATAAATTGTTTAAACAATGGTTAAATAATAAATTTTTAGTTTTTCTATTATACTTAAGTGTTTAAGTTATAAAAAATTGCACATTTGAAAAAAATAAGAAATTCTAGTTTTAAGTACAGTAAATTGAAAGATTAACAAAGTAAATTGTTTAAAGAATGTTTAAATAATTAATTTTTAGTTTTTATTTTATACTTGAATGTTTTAGTTACACAAAAAAATGCACAATAGAAAAAAAACTATATAGATTTCTATTTTCTAGCCCTAAGTACAGTTTATGACAAAAGTAATAACAATTAATTGATTAAACAATTTTTAAACAAATAATTTTTCATTTTTTTAACATCAGTAGATATTTTACTCATGAAAAATTACACAATTGAGAAGAAACTAGTAATTTCTAGCTCAAAGTACAATTTATAAAAAAATAGCAACAATTAATTGTTGTTAATTAATTCTTTTTTTATCATTAGTAGATGTTTTACTCATGACAAATTTCATAATTAAGTTTTTTTTCAATTGTGAAATTTCTTTTGCCCTAAGTACAATTTTAAAAAAAAATAACAATTAATTGTTTAAACAATTTAATAAATTGTTATACTTTTTGTCATACATCAGAAACACTTAAAGATTATTTTAATAGGGTTTTTTGATAAATTTTCTTAATTAATGAAGCTAAAAAAATATTTTTTACGATTTTATGATTTTTTTAATACTTACCTATTGTTATTAAAAAAATTTTTAAAAACAAAAATTCAAAAATCGGTCTCGAAAGATCGATAGAGAATTTAATTAGGAAGATTTAGAAAAAGGAAAATCTTTTCGGTCAAAAATTGTGCTTACACGTATAGCTCTTTAAAATTATGTTATTTCCTCAATTTATAAAGGTACTTAATTTTTTTTTTGGAAATTAAAGTGTAAAAAACATGGATTTTTGTAGTTTTTGAATTTTTTTCGTAACTATTTGTCTATTCCAGAAGTCATTTAAAACTTAAATTGTTAAAGTAATTAACAATTTATTTTTGATAAATAATCATGAATTTTTAAAATTCTTGCTGTTATTAATAGAGGCATTATTTTTGTATATCTCTAACAAATATTATTAAATTTTATCAAAAAAAAAACGAAGCAATAATGAATATTCTAAAAAGGTACTTTATAGTTTAATTGTTTATAACTAATAATCAATTGAAAAAATAAAATTTTCGAAAACGCATTCCGGGAATGTTTTTGTACCACCCGGCTGTAACAAATTATGTATAGACATAATGCAAATTTAAAAAGTTTGTTTTAGGTAACCCAGTTCAGAAATTTTGACTCCAAAGTATCATAAAATCTATTACATGTTACAAAATGCATTCTGTAACATATAATCGATGTTATGATACCAAGTATGTACTAAGGACTTTCTAAAGTTCCATATTTCGAAAAATTTATGAATTTTGATAGAAAAGTAAAAAATTTCTCAAAAATTGATTATATCCGTTGCCCATACTTTGCCAGAGTCTAATAATTATTAATTATTTATCTGAACTGAAGTTGGGTGTAGGTAGTAATACAAATAAATGTTTAAATAGTTAAACCTATTATATGAAAACACATACTTCGAATCTTGTAGCGCTCAAATTTTTACTTACCGATCAACGCTCTCAACATTTGTGATCATATATTGTTCGTTTTGAGTAAAATTTCCTTACGTGATTCAAACAAACTTGTCACGAGATTCATGTGCTTCTTGTTTCTATACTTACATACAAGATCGTTATTTATTAGTCTCACATGCAATGCTTTCAATTAGTCTTACGTATATACATATTCGCCCCATATATTTATATCATACAATTTAAACCACTTATATAAATGAAGCAAATGTCATTAAGACGAATAAGCTTAAATTTTTAGCAATCAATTAAATTAAAACCACATTCTTTTAGCAACTTTTATTTCAATCTGTTTTAAGGACATATGTGACTGTCAAGTCGCTTAAATTCTACATGTAAATGTAGAGTCAGGTAGGTTTTTCTTTCTAAAATACACACTTGATGAATTAATCTCAAATTTTTCAAAAAAAAGATTACGAGACTTAGAGAAGTTTCGATTTTTTTGCAAAACAATTATACGCATATAAAAATAAATTTTAATTAGTATTTTTTCTAGTATAATTAATTGCAAGAGAGGTGATATGTTAATTCTTAATTTGAATACGAGACATTTAAAAGTAGAGATAATTAGCGCTATACTCTTTGGATGAAAAAAAAGTGGATCCTTGATTGGCTACTGTAAATTTAAAGAACGGTCTCTTGAATCGATAATTGATTCGATGTACGCTGATCCGTAGGTCGAGCAATAACGACAATAATTATTACAAACGTCCTTTTACGTTATCCGGTCAGTTCAAAAATACCCAATAAAACTGAACGGGTAACATATCTCACACGTTTTTCGCTACCTTTTAAACGACATCTCCTTCTCGTTCTTTTTATATCGATATACAGACTCTCAAGAGAAGGAGACAAAAAAATGAGAAAAAGGGAGAGAGAGAAAGAGAGCTAACGTCACATTACATTACAGAATGATATTCGCTAATTGAGCTCGAAGATAAAAACGACGGCTAATAACCGTCCTGCCTTGCCAAAGCTGCGTTTCAGGGTCTACAGCAGGTCCCTTGAGATCAGCTAATCATACCTTCACTGAACAGAAATACACTATACACAGAAACATTGCAATTTTGAATATTATTCATTATAAAAGTTTTTTCTGAACATTTCTTATTTTTTTTATAAATGTTCTGTTATGGAATTATGTACGTATTGTACGAACCACGTTTGCATTATTGGCAAGGCTTTTATTTTTGTAATATACACACACGCTATCTGTTTCTGCTGTATCAATTGATAATAATAATTGAGGATCCTCGACATTAGGCGCTCGGACTGTATGTCCGAACCGCAACATCTACTTTAATATGCGCGGTGGAGAATCTAGATCTAAGTGGGCAGTTCTACAAAAGAAGGAATAAAACGAAGTGAATTTTAACAAGATAATTTTTTTCAAATGAGTCCGACATGTATGCTCAAAGTTAGTTACATTTTGAATCCCATTCAAGAGTGGCCAGTGATAAAAGATTAAAACACTGCAAAAATAGGTGTCTTTTTTATAAAATAAGATATGTAAGATGGAAAAATGGAATCTTACATCTTAAAATAAGATGTTTTTCAAAGTATCTTACTGATTTCTAAGATGCTTTATACGTTTTATCAGTGACCAAGATATTTCTTCCATCTTAGAAAAGCAAGTTACTTCTGTCAGTTTTTTAAAAACGTTTTTTCTTATTATTTTATTTTATTTTATATTAAGTTAAGTTACTAATAACTAAGATGCATAAAATGTTTTTCATATGAACCCATAGTTAACCTTAAAACTTTTTTCCTAAAAACTATGCTGAAAAATGTGTACGAAGATCTATTTGTAAGAAGAAAACAAATAAACTGTAAGGATATCTTTATTATTTGTGATCAATATAATTTGCATATGTTATATATATATATATTTATCTTGTGAATACATTTTATTGATTTAACCTATACACGACAATATTTTGTCTCCTTTCTAAATTGAATAATAAAAATATGTCAACTCCTAAATTCTTTCCGGGCACTCACCCAATTAATTGAATTAATAAAGTTAATTAAAAAAAGGATCCACTACCTTCAAATAATTTATTGTTTCCTTAGAGCAATTACGTTCATACGAAATGATCATCAGAGTTTTTCTAGTTAACTTTGTAAATAATATTAAATATTAAAATTCATCTTTAACATTTTACCTGTTCCAATTAATTTCACTCTAAAAATGGTAAATAAATTTACTAAAACAGTAAATAAACAGTATAAAAAGTTTACATTAAAGCTGATTAGTTTTTTAAAATTCTTCTGTCATTTTTAACCCTCCGTCACACACCTTAGAAAAAATTACGACTTTACACACGTTTAGAGGGAATCCCTCACCACGCATTGTACAATAAGCGACATTACAACATAAACAAAGGAATCAACAAAAATTTAGTTTTAACACAAACTTACAAATATGTAGTAAATTATTCTAAATTATAAAATTAATAAAATTAATTTTCGGTCTCAAAAATAAAAATTAATTACACGAATGCACATCTTCGAAGGAATTTCACTTGACATGTAAAAATAATGTAACATTAACAAATAAGCAAAAAAAAATTATTAAACAATTTATTTTAATTATATTTATAATATAATTTTGTCATTAACCAACAGTGGAACAAAAAATGTTTTGAAAACTTAATTTTTTTATTTAACATAGTCTCACTTTTTCGAGTTTTTTCTGGCTTTGAAGCTTCATAATTAAATATTAATTATGTTTAAACTAAATGTTTTTTTTAGAAATGAGTTGAGGAGTAAATTGTCGAAAGGTATAGAAACTGATTTTATTTTGCAATGAGGAAAACAAAAGTTATTTAAAAAATACTGAAACCGTAGAGGAAATCCCTCCCTAGGTTTGTGACGGAGGGTTAAGTTCACTATTTTGAATTTTTAAAATTATACGTTAATATTAATAAATTAAATTTATTTATAAAATTTAATTTCTAAATTTTTTTAGATTACAAGTTTTTTATATTTCCTATTTCTAAATACTAAGTACACAAATTTTCTAGACTATGTATTATAAAATATTTTTTGTAGTAAGACTTTTTTAAATGTTTATGACACAGCTTTTCTAAAGATATCAAATTGAGACAAAAAATGTACTAAAATTGTTGCCATTCAACGTTTCGATATTTTTTTGTCTCCATTTGATATCCTTATAAAACCTTTGTTACTTCCTCACAACTCAAACATAATTATTTTAAATTTTATTTCCTTATAGAGAAAGGATTGAATTAGCCTCAATATCTTAGAACCACAAAGATCTATAGACTTCAATTTTTTTAATTTTTATTTTCAGCCTATATTATTAATTAATATTATCATTGTTAATTTAAAAAATTCAAAAAATATAGCTTAATTAAACTATATTGTTTTTGCATTTTTAATGTTGTAAAAAAATATTTCTGGCCATACCTTGATAAAAATTTTAAGACACCTATAAATGTTTTGCTTTGATTTTGTAGTGTTTTTCAGACGATTTTTGAACCAAAGTCGATAAAAAATTGCGAAAATATTGGTATTTTAAAATCCAAAAATTGTGAAAATTAATACATTGTTAATTATACATTTCAATTATTATTATTATTATTATCTCTGTGAGGAAACAAAGTGTTCATGAAATGAACGAGAATTAGAAAAATATATACAACTTGGCAGCGGTTTTTATTTTATACTACTATTTCATAAAACTAGTCTCAAATTTTAATATGTTTCTGTTTTATTCTACGTAAAAGTGATGGGTAGTCTCATAAGACGATAGTTGTAGTTGCAGCTGATGATAGATGACATTATGTATGCTCCCAGATGAAAATATCCAACTGGCGCTGAACGTTACTACTATTTGTAAAAAAAAATAAAAAATTACATAGTACAATTATAATTACTATAAACAATAGGTGAAATATTTATAAAAAATGATCAAAATCCAATTTTTCAAAATATTTTAAAATTCGCTTAAAATTTCTTAATCAGGTGTTTTTGAGATCGTTGATTACGAATCTAATGTCGAATTTTCAAAATTCAAAATGGTGGACATTTCTTTCGAATCTGCTAAAATTAGCTTGAAATTTGTAATTCGGGGGTTTTCGGGGTCAGCATTTAAAATTTTTTAAATCTGACTTCAGATTCGTAATCAGTAACCCCGAAAACCCACGAGTAACAAGTTTTATGCAAATTTGAGCAGTTTTGAATAAAATCGTCGCCATATTGGATCCACCATTTTGAATTTTCAAAATTTTGAGAGTCTGACTTCAGATTCGTAATCAGAGACTTCAAAAACCTCTGACTTACAAGTTTTAACAAAATCCAATCGCTGGGTTACCCGGAGGCACGAAAGGGTTAAAATAATCCTGCTATACACTGAGAAAAAATCTTTTGGTTGAATAGCGCCAATTCTATTGAATTAAATTTTTTTGAAGCAAAAATTTCTGTATTGAATTAAGTAAATATATTATTAAAATATGATAATTGATAATTTATAACTAGAAGTATAATGTTGTCTAATAAAATATTTAAAATGGTTGACAAGTAGGGTTGACACAATTTTATTGAAAAAATATTAATTAGTTTGAAATAAATATTGCAATTATTTTAAATAAAATGTTGTTAAATTCATAAATAGAATTTACAGTCTGCATAGATGTATATTTTAGACGATGCAATATGCTTCTGAATCAATAGCACGTGCTTTTGTTATTATAAACTATTATGTATTCAAATACGTTCAAACGTAGATGCTATAAAATTGACAGTACGTGCAGTAAAATTGTAATTATACTCATTAAAGTTAAAATATTAGTTATTGTCTTGTTAAAATGCATTTTTTTAAATAAGAAACTATATTTCTTTATATTTTCATTTCATAATATAAATATCACGCTATTATAAAAAAAACTTTATTTAACATTGATTTAACATATTTTTAGACCAGTTAGTATTTTAACAATTCTTTTTTTGTCTAGTCTCTTCGTGTAACAAATCACTTACATACAAAATTTCTAAAAATTATTTTTTTAAATTATTCCGATTAAAAATGTTCTTGACTTAGTTATTTCAATTTAAAAAAATAGAAATGATTTTTAAAGATTTTAAGAATAACAAACTTTTGTAATAGAATGTTTTGTATTTTATTTATGTACCTATAATAATTAAAATTTCTGTATCTTTTTTAAATATTTCAAATATGAGAAATAATTTTATAACTTTTTCGAGACAATGCTCTTTCTATTTACAATAGAATTTAAATATATTTAGATTAAACACCACGGCTCTTTCGTAACAAATGATGTTCAAAAGAATGATTCATTGATGATGATTGACATGAAAGCATGAGAGTCTGAGTCTCATGTTCTGTGAACGTTTGATTGACATTATCTCACTCCAAGTGAATTATTGGCAGATGACTAATGACTAATGAACCAAATCAAGAATATAGTATATATGTATATAGGTATACATTATATATTATACATATAATATATATGTACGATTGTAAATAGATTTTTCAAAATTTTTTTCTAAGAAATTTTAATTATAATTAAAAGTTACTCTACAAAAAATGATATGGCAAATTTTGTCGTACGAGTGGGATAAAGTACGTGGGAGTTGACTATAGTTTTTATAAAGATTTAATCGTTCTCATTATTTTTCTTTTCTTTTTGTCGCATTTTGAAAATCTATCCTAGAATTCGGAGCAGTTTTTATATAGTAAAAATGTCAAATATTGCACTTAATCCAATCTCAGGGTTGCAACAAAAATTTAATTTTGTTTTTCCCTGATTTCCAAACAAAATGTTGACTTTTTCCCTAACCCTAAAAAATATTCTAATTCAGTCTAAAAATGATTCACTCGAAAAAATCATTTCAATTCAATTATTATTTTCTACAATTTTTAAACAAAATTCTTTATTAAATCAGTTTTTAATAATTTTTGAAAAAACTCTTCTTTGATAATTTTTAAATCCATTTGTTTACAATTCAATTTTTCGTGAAATTTGAATCATTCGAAAAATTTTCAATTAAATATACCTAGATACATTAGAAAATAAAAAACCAAACAATTTTCAGAACTTCAATAACATTTATTGCAAGAATTCAATTTTTTTATAAATAATAAGACTCATTGAAAAAAATCAATTATTTAAAAAAATGTTTATAAAATTTTCCGCAAAAATTCAATAATTTTTTAAATAAGGAAATTTTTCTCGACAATTCAATTATTTTTAAGAATTTTAATAAAATTCATTGCAAGAATTCAATTATTGTCTATAATTCAATTTTACGAAACTGTGATTATTTGGAAACTCTTCTATTAAATATACATTAGAAAATAAAAACTTTAAATAATTTTAATAAAATAACGTTTTAACAAAAATTATACATAATTCTACACAATTGTTAGTTAAAAGCAAGAAACATTCAGATTTTCAAAGATTTTAATTTAAAACCTATTCAAAATTCTATTCTTTCTAAAAATTCATGCACGGAAAAACTTTGAATACCAATTGCTGTTAAACTCACAATGTATTGTTAGTAGATTGACTACTAAAGTGGGGAAAAAGTGACCAAAAGACGAAATTTCTTATTTAATAGAAGTTTCGATAATAATACATGTTCTCTTTTTTTTCAATATTTAGTAGTCAAGTTAAGAGAAACTCGTTTATGATGTACGAGAAAAAAAAGTTATTGAAAAAGTGAATGTCGAAATTTTATTTTCTATATTCGTAAGAATGATATTTTCTTCGCGCTGCGTTTACAATTTAGTAGTCAAACTATCAGAACTGCACGCATACAAACGAGTACCGCTGTTCGTGTAGTCACACATAACCACCTTAACTCATATACATGTGTTCGAGTTAAATGGCCGCCGTCATTCCACCTGGTTCTCTTTTATCAGTAAATGTGAGGTTATGTTTGAACAAGTCTTTTAAATTTGAACAAAATGTTTATATATTTCATTGTCACAGATATTATTGACCTGCTTCAATATTTTTCTCAGTGTAATTATTTTTTTAATTAAATTAAATAATTAAATAAACAATTTTACGAAATAATAATGACATTATATTTTATTTTTCTATATGTCAAACATTTTTATAATTTATTACAAGAATCCTGTTTGATGAAAATTAATTCTGTTCATTTCAAAAATAGACCTTATTAATTTTAAGTAATTAATTGATTTTATCAATTTTGTATAACAAACAAATATTATTTAAAACGGCATTCAACATATGCATACAAATTTTCTCCCAAGTGGAAATACAATTGTTGGATTAGTATATAAGAACACTGACTTATTTTCTCTATATGAATTGTATATGCGTTCCGTCGATTACAGTGTGCGTTACTTTATCTGTATGTTAGGGAATTAGATTAGGTTGCATTAAAATTAAAGGCCAACGCAGAATAGATCTGTAACCGGAACCGCAATCGTAACCGTAAGCGTAAGAATGAGTTAGAGAAGGATAAACAATATACCTATCCTTCTTTAACTCATTCTTACGGTTACGCTTACGATTGCGGTTCCGGTTACAGATCTATTCTGCGTTGGCCTTAAGTTATCAATCGACATTAGGTAAAATAGATTTCTTCCTTACTCAATAATTATAAGTGGCGACATTCTGTATAACTGTCACTGACATTCGACATTGTTTTTTTAGCGAAATCGTGAATTTTTAATGTTGATCAACTGACTACTAAATTTTCAAACTCTTTTTCTGTGTTTAATAGTCAGATTACGAAATATTGATACCGTCGCAGTTTTTCCCCACTTTAGTAGTCAATTTACTAAGAACACATGGTGAGTTTAACAGAAACTAGTATACAAAGTTTCTCCGTGTGCTATAATGCTTTTAACATTCAATTATTTATCGAAAACTTGAACTAAAATTAATATTTAAATCAATTTTTATTAGAAAATTCTACAAGAATTAAATTATTTAAATGCAAACATAGATATAATTTATTGAATAATTGAATGTTTCTTAAAATTGAATTATTATAAAAAACTTTATGAACAAATTTTTAAATAATTGAAATGTTTCGACGAATTTTAATAAAATTTTTAAGAATAATTACATTTTTAAAAGGAAATTATTAAAAATTGTATTAAAAATAATTGAAATCCTCCGATAAGTTTTTTTATTAATGAAAATATTTAAATCTTGCGACGAATTTTATTAAAATTTTTAAAATAATTGAATTTCTAAGAAAAATTTTATGCAAATTATATTTTTAATAATTGAATTCCTGTGAAATTTTCATTATTTTCGTAAATTCGTAAATTCGAGTAGAACTTTGTCAAAATTGTTTTTAAATAATTGAATTCTTTTAGGAAATTTTATTAAAATAATAGATAAACAAATTATTGAATTAAGAAAAATTTTTGCAAATAATTGAAATTTTGCAATGAATTTTATTAAAATTTTTGCAAATGATTGAATTCTTGTGATGAATATTCTTATTTATGAAAATAATTGACTTCCTCCAAATAATTTTATTATTTATGAAAATAATTAAATTTCTGAAAAGAATTTTTAAATTTATAAAAATAATTGAATTACTGCGAAGTATTGAATACCAAATTTTAAAACATTTGATTTTTTTGAAAAAATTTAGGAAAATTCTATTTTAAATAATTGAATTCCTTTAAAATTTTTAATCTTTTGGAAAATAATTAAATGTTTGCGTAAATTTAATCAAAAATGTTTTTAAATAATTTAATTCTTTTATGAAGTTTTATTAAAATAGTACAGAATGTATTAAAAATCATTGAATCAAGAAAAATTTTTGAAAATAATTGAAATTTTGCCATCAATTTTATAAAAATTTTTGAAAATAATTAAATTTTATTTCGTTTTGATATTCATTTATAAATATAATTGAAATGTTATAACGACACATTTTTTAGAAATTGAAAATAATTGAATTTCTGCCAAGAAGTTTATTAATTTTGAAAATAATTGAACTCTTTCGATAAATATTGTTATTTATGAAAATAATTGAATTTTGCAATTTATTTTATTAAAATTTCTGAGAATAATTGAATTTTTTCGAAGAATTTTGCTATTTATTTATAAAGATAATTAAAATGTTAACGAACATTTTTTTAGAAATTAAAAATAATTGAATTTTTGCGAAGAATTTTATTGTTTTTGAAAATATTTGAATTCTTTTGAAATATTGTTATTTTTCACAATAATTATATATTTAACAATTTATACTGGCTTACTAAAAGAAAAATAGTAATTAAAATGTTGCCATGAATTTTATTAAAATTTTGGAAAATAATTGAATTTCGCAATTGATTTTATTAAAATTCCTGAAAATAATTGATTTTTATAAAACAATTTTGCTATACTCTTTTCTAAAGATAATATTGAAATGTTAACGACAATTTTTTCAGAAATTGAAAATAATTGAATTCTTGTCAAGAATTTTATTATTTTTGAAAATAATTGAATTCTTTCGATAAATATTGTTATTTTTAAAAGTAAGTAAATAACTCGCGTCGGGCGAGTTATTGGATCCAAGGCCTCAATTAAATTTCGGCGAAGAATTTTGCTATTTATAAAGATAATTGATATGTTGACTAGAATTTTTATTTTTAATTTTTGAAAATAATTGAATTTCTGGAAAGAAGTTTAACATTTATTAAGAGAGTTGAATTCTTTTAAAGAATTGCGTTAAAATTTTTAAAATTGAAACTAATTTCAACAGAATTGAAATTAAAATTTTTCAAACTAATTACAAAAATTCAAAATCATTAAATGATTTATAAGGGGCCGTTCAAAAAATACGTAACACGCTATTTTTCGGAAATTTGGACCCCCCCACCTCCCCCCATGTAACGCAATGTTGTATACATTAGCGCCATTTTTTCTGCTGACCGTAACAAATAGCTTGACCCCCCCCTCCCCCTAAAGCGTTACGTATTTTTTGAACGGCCCCTAAGTTATAACTTTATGGTAGTTCTTCAATAGGATTAAGTTATATTTTAAAGAAATTATTGTCAGAAATAGAAAAAAAATTTATGGTTTTTTTTTAGAATTCGTGGTAAGTTTATAGTTTATGAGGTAAACAAAAAGGTACAAAAATTCAGAATTTTCTAATAAATTCTAAACATTTAATTTTTTTAGTGTGTACAAATTTTTTTTCAAATCCAAATATAAATATCCATTTAATTTAAGATTTAAAAAGTATAGGTAAAATTAAACATATTGGTTTTATTTAAAAAAATTAGTTTTTATTGATAATTTATATCATTTTATTTGCCTAATTTTTCAAATAAATGAAGCAACTGAAAAATTCAGTATTATTCTGGAGAAAAATATTTCTAATGAAAAGTACGCCCCTGGCGCATAATAAAAGCGAAAACAAGAAAAGAGAAGTTCGATCTGACGGTTGATGGAGACGTCGTCGTTCCAGGCAGACGCGGCTTGGACGTTCGCGACGTTTGATCGACAGTGTTTCTTTGGTTTCTTCATTCTCTCTTCATCTTTCTGTTCTTCGCTTGTCTTCTTCTCATTTTATTCGATACTCAACACACAAACGTTGGCTTATAAAATAAGAAAAAAAGCCGCTTCTCGCTTTTTTTCATGACTCCTTTTTTTCCAGCTCTCACTTTTTCGTTGAATTATAAAGGCTTACTTAGCGCCCTCCAGTCATTTATATTATATATTTTTTGCCGAGACATCACCAATAAATAGGGCTTGTGCACTTCTATTTTCTAGTACCTATATCTCTATACATCGTATTACACCGTTCAAGTTATTTTCTTCAAAAGTTACTTTATGTACTTTATGTCTATTACTTTATGTATATACCTACATATGTTGTAATTTATAGACAATTGTAACTGTAATTTTTAAATAATATCGTTAAATTCAATTTGTAAATGAAATGAAAATGTTTTTTTAAATCCCGCTTGGAAATGGAAGTATGGGTAAAATATGGCAAACTGTGGGATAAGCTATGGGTAAAGGATGGCGAAATATGGCATTAAGTTTGACAAAGCAGAGCACAGTATTGCTAATGAGCGACAATAAAAATTAATTTTTCATTAAATCAACTGAAATAAAAAAAATATGGTATTTTATTCAATTTTTTCTTAAATTATTGAATTCTTGCGAACGATTTTATTATAATTGTTTAAAATAATTTAAATTCCAAAAATAAATTTATTACTTTTAAAAATAATTGAACTCTTGTGATGAATATTGTTATTTATAAAAATAATTGAATTTTGCAAAGAATTTTATTAAAATTAAGCCGCAGCGTGCAATAACAACAGCTACTTATACGCTCGGGCTGTCTTTCCGAATCGGAATATCTACTTCAAAATCGGCGGTTGGGACTAGACCTGGCCAATAGGGAGACTGCATTTCGAAGTAGATATTGCGGTTAAGGAAGACAGTCCGGGAATAATTTTGTAATTTATCGACACAATAAATTGAATTCTTTCGAAGATACATTTCTGTAAATAATTGAATTTTTGGTAAAAATTATATTAAAATCTAAAAGAATAATTAAATTATTTAAAAAAATGTAATTAAAATTGTATTTAAAATAATTGATTTCTTTCCAACAATTTTATTAAAATATTTGAAAATAATTGAATTCCTGTGAAAAATTCTAATATTTTTATATAATTGAATTCTTCCAAAGAATTTTAAAAAACATTTCTTTAAGTAATTGATTTTCTCGAGAATATGAAATTAAATTTGTAAGAATAATAATATTTTTTGAGCAATTTCTGTTAAATTGTATTAAAAATAATTTAAATCCTGCGATAAATTATATTATTTATGAAAATAATTGAATAGTTGTTAAGAAGTTTATTAAAATTTTCAAAAATAATTTAATTTCTGAGAAGAATTTTATTAAAATAATAGATATATACAAATGATTGAATGAAGAAAAATTTTTGCAAATAATTGAAATTTTGCAATGAATTTTATTGAATTCTTTTAGGAAGTTTTATTAAAATAGTAGAATATTGAAAATCATTGAATTAAGAAAATTTTTTGAAAATAATTGAAATTTGCCATCAATATTATTAAAATTTTTGAAAATAACTAATTTTATTTTTATTTTTTTTGCTATTCATTTATAAAGATAATTGAAATGTTGACATTTTTTTTAGATTTTTTGAAAATAATTGAATTTCTGCGAAGAATGTTATTAAATTTTTTTTTAAATAATTGAATTCTTGTTATGAATATTTTTATTTATGAAAATAATTGAATTTTTCGATGAATTTTATTATATTATTTATGAAAATAATTTAATTCTTGCTTAGAATTTTATCAAAATTTTTTTTTATTTCAATTTGAAAAATTGAAATTAATTTCCACAGAATTGAAATTAAAAACCGCTGCCAAGTTGTACATTTTTCTAATTTTGGTGTTCATTTCATGAACATTTTGCTTCCTCATAGAAATAATAATAATTGAAATATATGAATTACTTTTTATAAGAGGGTTAAAAATCATTAAATCTTGGACCAAAAAATGTGTTTTTATATATTCTATAAGATGGTTATAATAGTTTAATAATTACACATAAGTTAATAAACAAGAATGTTTAAAAATGATATTTTTCACAATTTTTGATTTTTCAAATACCAATAATTTCATAATTTCTGCCCGAATCAGGTTAAAAAGTAGGTCAATTGAAGCGTTTTTTAATGCTCTTCAAGTTGGTAATAATTTTTTGAAGTTACTTTTACATAATTTAAAAAATTTTTTATAAAAGTCTTATTTTTCAAAATTTTAGATTTTTAAAAGTTTAATATCTCCGATTAATATGGACGAAAAATGTTCAATTAGGGCTCAAAAGATGCGCCTGAAAAAACTCTACAAAACTAAATACGAAAAAAAACTAAACTTCTACATTTTTCAACAAAATTTTCAAAAAAGTCTTATTTTTCAAAATTTTAGATTTTTAAAAGTTTAATATTTCCGGTTAATATGAACGAAAAATATTCAATTAGGGCTCAAAAGATGCGTGTAAAAAAACTCTACAAATCGAAAGAAAAACATTTATAAGTGTCCTAACATTTTTTTAAGTTATGTCCAAAAAACGTTTTTTTACAAAATGAAAAATGCAAAAAAAAATAGTTAAACTTCATGAATCGGGCTGAAAATACTCTCATTTTATGTCCCCGGGGAGACCTACAATTTAAAAAAAAATTGATGCCTTTAGCTCTTTCTCGTTCTGAGATATTGAGGCAAATGTAATGTTAGTACACACACACACATCGGGACAAATTTTTAAAATCCGTTTTTTGGACTTCGGAGTTCAAAATACGTCGAAATTTTTTTTATTTATTTAGAACATTTATACGGGGAGTTCCTGTGCATATATAAAGTACTAAAGTATTAGGCATAATAAAAAAATATTTATAAATATGTCAAAAAATGACAATCAAAAATTTTGCTAATACAAAGCTTCCTTTATGAGGAAGCAATTTAAAAAAAAATACTTCATTAAATGATTTATAAGTAATAACTTCATGTCAGTTCTTCAATAGAATTAAGTTATTTAAATTATGATTTTTATTTTAATTAATTGAATTTTTGTGAAAAACTTTAGTTTTGAAAATAATTGAATTTTTCGATGAGTTTTATTATTTATGAAAATAACTGAATTCTTGCTTAGAATTTTATAAAAATTTTTTTTTAAAAATTGAATTTTAATGAAAAATTATATTAATTGGCGAAAGTAATAATTAAATTATTGTGAAGAATTGTATAAAAATTTTGTTAAATAATTGAGTTTTTCGAAATTCTTTCGAAAATGCTATTCTAAATTAATTGAATTCCTGTGGAAATTTTATTATTTATGTAAATAATAAAATTGAATTTTGGATGAATTTTATAAATTTTTTGTCCAATAATTGAATTTTTTTGCGAAATTTTATGAAAATACTAGATATTGAAAATAATTGAATTTTGAATATTTTTCGAATATATTTGAATCGTTTTAAATAATTTGATTCTAATTGTTGAGAATAGTTTTTTGATTTTTAGTATTACCGTCAACAGGGGTAATTATGGAACATATCAGAGGTAAATATGGAACGCGTAATTCTTTTTTATGTAAAATTTTTGTGGTAAATTATTTTAATTTGGTTCTTGTTGTATAAATAATAGTTTAATATATTGCCTACAAAGTTACTCAAATGTTTTTATTTTTATTGTCATTGGCAGCGAGAAAATAATTATTAAACATCGAAAAAGTGGAAAGGTTATTTCACAAAAGTGTAAAAATCTACTAATTTCTTCGAATCAAACTCGCGTTTAGTTTACTATTATTATCTATTATTATTTTACTCTGCAGTACAATATAAAGTTCTCTTAATTTACAGAAAAAGAAAATTTGTTATACTTGCTTTTATAATTAATTATAACAATTTGTTCTATAATTGCCCTAAATGCGAGGCACAATTATGGAGCAATATTTATGTTTAAATAACTCCGTCAAAAAAATTTTTTTTGTAAATGGAACTTGAAGGAAATCTTTAGAAGAATGTTCACAATATATTTGAATAGATAATAAAATTTTTTTGTACACTTTAGATTTTTAGTGAAGAAGAAACTTAAAAAATCGCGTTTTTTTGTTCCATAATTACCCCTGTTGACGGTAGTGAATTTAAAGTTGTGTAAATTCTCAAAAAAGACAGAAATAGTAGCTTTTAGTGACTGAAATCTAAAAAAAGTACCCAAATAGTATCATAACCTAAAAAGAAGTAGTAAATAGTAGATTTTAATAGATGAGTGAGAAACCTGCAAGTTATTGAATAAAGAAGAAATGTCAAGTATACTGCCGCATGAATATGTAGTCAACACTGGAGCTTTCAGTCATTAGATGGAGCACTAAAATATAAATTATATTTTTTTTGAACTTTGAAACAATTGTTGACCTCTGAACCAAAGAAAGAACGTTTATTTAGTAAAATGTATAAGATTACCATAAATTCAGTATTTATCGCGTTATACTCCATAAGTCTTTCATATTGATACAGCTAAAACTTTGGTCCGAATTGAACGCGAATTAAATACAGAAGAGTCTAGGCTTTTTATCGACACATTATAGGCATATGGTTTCAGCTCAAACACCAAAAAGGAAACGAAAAACGGTGGTAATATGGTCATTCTATGTATTGACATATTCTGCCCTTCTATAAGTTACATCACGTTGTCTTCAGAAAAACCTCAAATACCATCAGCAATATTATGATGATAATATGGAAGGTGAAATCTCACGTCGAGCTTCGTCTCAAGTTAAATCCTACGATATATGAACGTGAGTGTTAGTGTGTGTGTGTGTGTGTGCTATCCTTCCTTTATCGTCTCGAGCACAACAGAAATCAGGAATGTCCGCCAATCATCGATAAATCAATCTTTACCACCTTGCGTCACAGTCACCACATATGTAGTATACCTGTTTGCTGTCCGTATTTGTCTGTGTGTGTTGGGATGAACCTTTATGGAGGACATAACTCGTTTGATTTCACCTAAGATTATCACGTTATTTATTGGAAAGCGGTCCTTTTAGACTAACCGAAAAGTCCATTTTTTCTCACTTTATTTATTGCAGGATGATTCCCAGATTGCCAAGATCTTGGGTAGAATGAGTCATTTCGTATTAAAATGTGCACTTTAAGAGATGCATGGTAATTAAAAATGGTTTTAAATCTTAATGATTTTATGTTTTATACTTTTTTTTGTCTTTCGAAATATTCTTTGCAATTAGCAAATACCTATAACCAGAAATTATAATATTCGACGCATTCACCACTATAACATAATAATGCGCAGCCAAAAATGAATCAAAGTGTGACGACATTGGAACACTTTACTAGCGTTGACAATTTGTCATTAAAGATTCAACATCCAGACCGCATATATTACTGGACAGAAAATGCTCTCCTTGTCGAAAGTTTTATATACTTGGCGATATATAAATATATTTTGACATTGAATTTCAGTGAAAATTAAAATAAAATTACACAACTGCATTCCAGATTGATTTGACATTTGGACAATTCGCAATTCCAGCCGATCAGAACATCTGATAACACATCAGGACTGCATGGTCTGTTTTTTTGTTTTTTTTTTTATAGCAGAGTGGTTTCCAATGTATTTTCAACACACCCAGAAAAAAATATATATATATTTGTCTCAGAGCATATTAAATTCATTATTTATTTCAAATAAATAATTAAATGCGCTCTGTGACAAATATATACTTTTATTTGACTCAAATAAATTATATTTGATTTAACTTCTGTACATGCCCAGGACCCATATATGGACAGAAAAAAGTTGTGCTACCTTTGTCGCAGTTGCCACATATAATATGGCCACCTCAAAAAAAAACATAATTCGATTTGAGTGTAACACTATATTTATTTAAAAATTTTCAAATTTTTTAATATCTTAATATTAAAAAATTTGAAATTCAATAACATATAAGAATATTATTATAAAACATGAAAATATCGATCACTCCGAGTCGATCGCTTTCTTCATGTTTTATAATAATATAAATTTTCAGAAAATTTAAAAAAAGAAATTAAATTATTTAAAAAAATTTTAATAAAATCCTTCGCAAGAATACAATTATTTTTACAAGTAATACAATTTTTCACACCAATTCAATTATTTAAAAAAATGTAATAAAATTCCTTTTAAGAATTCAATTATTTTTCATAAATAATAAAATTTTTCATAGGATTTTAATTATTTTTGATACAATTTTAAATGATTTCTTCAAAAATTGTAATTATTTTCAAAAGTTTTTTGCAAGAATTTAATTACATTTCATAAATAATGAAATTCTTTGCTATAATTCAAATATTGTCAAAATCTACTATTTTAATAAAATTTCTCAAAAGAATTCAATTATTTAAGAAAATGTAACAAATTCGTTTGCAAGAATTCAATTATTTTCATAAATAAATAAAATTCTTCACAAGAATTCAATTATTTTCATAAATAAATAAAATTCTTCACAAGATTTTAATTATTTAAAAGAAATGTTATAAAAGTTCGTTGCAGGAATTCAATTATTTTCATAAAATAATAAAATTCTTCACAGGATTTCAATTATTTAAAAGAAATGTAATAAAAATTTGTCGCAGGAATTAAATTATTTTCATCAATAATAAAATTGTTTGCAATATTTCAATTATTTTTAATACAATTTTAAGTAAATTCTTAGAAAAATGTAATTAATTTCAAAAATTCTATTAAAATTCTTTGAAAGAACTAAATAAACAATCATCAATTATTTTTAATAATTTTTGCAAAAGTTCCTAGAATACTTTCCAAATCCATTTGTTTACAACTTAATTTTACGAAATTTTGATTATTCGGAAATTATTCAATTTAATATTTTGAAAATAAAAACTTGAAATAATTTCAACAACAAAAATTCAATTAAACTTTTTCAAAATTAAATTTTTATCTATAATTTTAACTGAAATTCATTTTTAAATAAATTTTTTTAGAAAATTCAACGAGAATTGAATTATTTAAACAGGTACAATAAAAATTTATTGAGTAATTGAATGTTTTTTAAAAATTGACTTCTCATTAAGAATTTTATCAACAAATTTTTAAATATTTGAATTTTTTGACGAATTTTAATCAAATTTTCAAGAATAATTACATTTAATTTTACGAAATTTCGATTATTCTGACATTTTTCAATTAAATATATTATAAAATTAAAAACCTCAAATAATTACAAAAAATTCCATTAAACTTATTGAGAAAAACTAATTCTATTGAATTCTTAATTAAAAGTATGAAAAGTTCAAATTTTCAAAGATTTTAATTTGAAATTCATTTTTAAATCAATATTTATTAGAAAATTCTACGAGAAATCAATTATTTAACTATAAAAATAAATATATTTTATTAAACAATTGAATGTTTCTTAAAATTGAATTTTGATAAAGAATTTTATCAACAAATTTTTAAATAATTGAATTCTCTTGACAAATTTTAATAAAAATTTTAAGCATGATTGCATTTTACAAGAAATTTGATGAAAATTGTATTGAAAATAATTTATTTTTGGAGAAAAATTTTATTATTCATAAAGATAATTGAAATTTTGACGAGAATTTTTGTTAATTTTTAAACATAATTGGATTTCTATGAAGCATTTTACTAAAATTATTTTGGAAAAAATTGAATTGTTACGGAAAGAATTTTATTAAAATTTCTGAAAATAATTTTATTCTTTAAAACAATTTAATTAAAAATTTATTGAAAATAATATCTTAATTCTAATAAATCAATTGTAGTAAACACCCTAAAAAAAGTAATGTTGATTTAATGCGGATTCCTCTAAACTGAATGCATATTTTCCTCTTATATATGGTATCAAAAGTAATATACTTCGCTTTAGAGGATTTTCCTCTCCAATATTATTTGCTAATTATGGTTGTGAGATAATAAATAAAAGCTTTTTTGATGCACTGAATTAAGCGTTTTTAATTAAATAAATATAATTAGTTATTAATAGTTAATTACTTACATTAATTAATATACTTATTTGTTTATTTACTTCATTTGAATTCAATGTATTTGACATTTGAACCTCAAAAAATTGTTTTGTTTTATTATTAACCACCAAAGAATAAAAATAATATACATTCAAGTTGAATACTTTTGTTTTGAGAGGAAAACTTGAGAGGATATTAGAAGAGGATTTTTCCTCTAACTATGAGATTACTTTTTTTAGGGTGAAGGTTATAAAAATAATTAAATTTATTTGATAAATTTAAATAAAATTTTTAAGAATAATAACTCTTTTCGAGGAATTCTATTAAAATTGTATTAAAAATAATTTAAAATCAGCATTGAGTTTTATTATTTATAAAAATAATGGAATAATAATTATGAAAATAATTAAATGTTTGAGTAGAATTTTATTATAATTTTTTTTAACTAATTGAATTCTTTTAGGAATTTTTATTAAAGTAGTATATAGATATTTAATTTAAAAATCATTAAATTGAGGAAAGTTTTGAAAATAATAAAAATTTTGTCAAGAATTTTATTAAAATTTTTGAAAATAATTGAATTTCTAAGAAGAATTTCACTACTTTTAAAAATAATTGAATTTCTGCAATCATTTTTTGTAATTGCTTCAAAATTCAATTTGTTTTAGTGTTTTTAACTAAAATTCTTCTATAAATTCATTATTTTCAATAAAACTAGTTAAATATATATTTAGAAAATTTAACTAATTTCAGAAGAATTTTAGTTTAAAAAATTTTTTTAAATATAAGTAATGTTAAAAATGTTATAATTATTTTTTAGCGGTAATGCCCTTAAAATTTCAAACGTGGGCCAACCTTGACTACACATATATTTTTTTTGAAATATTTTTCACTTTTTCATTTTGAAACTAATCAATTTACACTGTTCAGCAAAACCGTTTCTATTACACAGGACTTTCCAACAATATACTTTAATTGACAAAATTCATTTTTAAAAAGAAGTTATATAAACATAAGTCAAAAAGTGGGCCGATAATTTTTGAAAATAATTTGGAAATGTCGCATTTTTTGTTGAAAATAGTCGAAAAAAGGTGAACAGGTCATAATATCCAAGGCTATAGGTATTATTAAAAACAATTTTTTTTATATCAAATCTTTTTAAAATTAAATAACGCAGTGGTGCATAATTTTAAGGTAGGATGAGAAAAATGATCGAAAAATTAACTGTGTTATAACTGTGTTTTGTATTGGAGCGATTGTTGCCCGAAGAAGTAAAAGTAATACCTCCACTACTGCGGTAATAAAAAAAGAAAATTATATACCTAATGGTTTAAGGCATCTTGAAAGGGAGTCGTTCTTGAACCTTAAACGTTGATAACTGTTGGAACAATCGACAGACGTATAGAGTATAGACCTTCCTTTCCTTTAGCAAATAGAAAGTGTATTATTCACTAAGGACTCTATGACGTGGAGTGACGACTGGGTGGCACGCATCTTGAGGAACTGCCTCTTCCGTTTATCGTTTGCTGTCGCGTTTTATCCGGCAGTTATTCCATCCCTAATAGGATGTAATATTATACGAAGAGTCACAACCACTTGAATTCGTAAGCTTTAACGGTCTTCGGACACGAAACTCAACGATTGACGACCATCTATTCAGGATCGGGTGTTTGATGAAACTGGAATTGATATTAATTTGAGCGCCTTTCTCACGCACCGTTTGAGAGGTTTATATCTATCTCGTGAAGAGGATTTATTTTCAAATATTATGTAGTTACAATTCACTGTCTTTTTAAAATCAACGTGAAACAGTAAATATCTGTTGAAAATATTTTTAAACCTTTCAATTGACCCCTGCAATAGAGAAAACATCAAAGGGTTTAATTTGTTTCATCTTATCTTTCAAAAAGGAATAATTTCAACAGGGTTGCCAGAAATATTTAATTTTGTTTTTCCCTGATTTACAGAGTACATACGCTGTACCACAAATGCATTAAAGTCATCATATCTTTGAAACTACTACATATTACTAACAATTTTTAATTCTTAGCTCTAGTAAAACTCTTCCAGCAGATAATTAAAAAAAAAAGTAAAAAAATAATAATAAATAAATAAAATAATAATAAATAAAAAAGTGTCAAGATACATTTTCTCCTATGACGGACGAAAAAATTTTAAAAAATTAATCAGATTCGTTTAAAACTTGTTACTTGGAGGTTTTTGGGGTCGCTGAATACGAATATGAAGTCAAAATTGCAAAATTCAAAATGGCGGATCCAATATGGCAAACGAAAAAATAAAAAATAATGGGATTTATAGGAAACTTGTCACTCGGGGGTTCTTGGGGTCGCTGATTACGAATATGAAATTAAAATTGCAAAATTCAAAATGGCGGATCCAATATGGCGGACGAAAAAATATAAAATAATGGGATTTATATGAAACTTGTCACTTAGGTGTTTTTGGGATCGCTGATTACGAATATGAAGTCAAAATTGCAAAATTCAAAATGGCTGATCCAATATGGCGGACAAAAAAAATTAAAAAATAATGGTAACAATATTCAAGTAAATCCTATTTAATTTTTAATTTTCGTCCGCCAAATTGGATCCGCCATTTTGAATTTTGCAATTTTGACTTTATATTCGCAATCAGCGACCCTAAAAACCCCCGAGTAACAAGTTTCATATAAATCCCATTATTTTTTATTTTTTCGTCCGCCATATTGAATCCGCCATTTTGAATTTTGCAATTTTGACTTCAGATTCGTAATCAGCGACCCCAAAAACCATTATATACCAAGTGTGGTTGAAATCGAATCGGTGAAAATAATTCGGGCTTTAAAGGGTTAATTGTAAAATTATTCAAAAACGCAAATAACTTTATTTTTCAATAAATATTTAATCAATAGGTAATATTTTTCCATAGAAATTATGATATTTTCAAAAATTTTGAATTTTTGAATTCAAACATTTTGAAATTCGATAACTATTATAAGAATATTAATATAAAACATGAAGATATCGATCACTCCGAGTCTTCGACTCGAAGCGATCCATATCTTTATGTTTTACAATAATTAAAGATGACCTAGTGATAAAATCATTATTTTATATTATTAATACTTGGCAACTTCTTCAAAATTGCTTTCATCGTTTCAATTCAATTATTATGTTTTTAGAATTTTCAACTAAAATTCTTCTTCAAATCAATTAATTTTAATAATTTTTCGACAAAGTTCTTCTGAGAATTTTCAAATTCATTTGTTTACAGTTATTCAATTTTATAAAAAATTTTGACTATTCGGAAATTCTTCAATTAAATATACATTAGAAAATATAAACTTGAAACAATTTTAAAAAATTTCGAATAAACTTTTTGAAAAAAATAAGTTCCATAGAATTTTTAATTAAAATTATAAAAAATTTAGATTTCCAAAAATTTTAATTTAAAACCTTAAAAAAATTGAACTATATTTCCGAAAATTGCATAGATAATTTTTTAAATAATTGAATGTTTCTTAAAATTGAATTCTTAATTTCTTACACATAATTTTATCAAGAAATTTTTAAATAATTATTGAATTCTTTTGACGAATTTTAATAACATTTTTCAGAATAATTACATTTTTCGAGGAATTCGATTAAAATTGAATTAAAAATAATTGAAATTCTGCAATAGGTTTTACTATTTATGAAAATGATTTAATTATTGAGAAGAATTTTATAAAACAGCTTCAAACAAATAATTTTATTTTTGGAGAAATTTATTCAAATTCTATTTTTAATAATTGAATTCCTGTGAAAATTTTCATTATTTTAAAAAATAATTGAATATTCGTGTAGAACTTTGGCAAAATTGTTTTTAAATAATTGAATTCTTTTAAGATATTTTATTAAAATAATACATATATACAAATTATTGGTTTAAGAAAAATTTTTGAAAATAATTGAAATTTTGCTTTGAATTTAATTAAAATTTTTGAAAATAATTGAATTTTATTATACTTTTGAAAATAATTGAATTCTTGTAATGAATATTGTTATTTATGAAAAGAGCTGACTTCCTCAGATTTATTTTATTATTTATGATAATAATTAAATCCTGGCAAAGAATTTTAAAATTTATAAATAAAGTAATTGAATTACTGCAAAGAATTGAATGCCAAATTAAAAAATATTTTATTTTTTTGAAAAAATGTATGCAAATTCTAATTTAAATAATTGAATTCCCGCTACATTCTTATATTTTTGTAAAATAATTGAATGTTCGAGTAGAATATTATCAAAGTTTTTGTTTAATAATTGAATCCTTTCAGGAAATTTAAAAAAAAAAATTGTTGAATATTTTGAAAATTGAAATAAGAAAAATTTTTGAAAATAATTGAAATTTTGACATGAATGTTATTAAAGTGTTTAAAAATATTTGAATTCTTGTGATGGATATTATGATAATTATGTAAATAATTGAATTTTGCAATTAATTTTATTAAAATTCTTGAAAATAATTTAATTTTGTCAAAGAATTTTGCTATTCATTTATGAAGATAATTGAAATGTTAACGACAATTTTTTTAGAAATTGAAAATAAATGAATTTATACGAAGAATTTTATTAATTTTGAAAATAATTGAATTTTATTAGTTTTAAAAATAATTGAATTTTCGTAATGAATATTAGTATTTATGAAAATAATTGAATTTTGCAATTAATTTTATTAAAATTCCTAAATATAATTGAATTTCGGCGAATAATTTTGCTATTTATAAAAATATAATTAAAATGTTGTCGAGAATTTTTTTTTTAATTTTTGAAAATAATTGAATTTTATCCAAGAATTTTGTTATTTTTTTATGAAAATAATTGAAATATTAACGACAATTTTTTTAGAAATGGAAAATAATTGAATTGCTGCCAAGAATTTTATTAATTTATTTTGAAAATAATTGGATTCTTTTGATGAATATTGTTATTTTTGAAAATAATTAAAATTTTACCATGAATTTTATTAAAATTTTTAAAAATAATTGAATTTTATTAGTTGGAAAAATAATTGAATTTTCGTCATGAATATTATTATTTATGAAAATAATTAAATTTTGCAATGAATTTTATTAAAATTTCTAAATATATTTGAATTTTAGCGAATAATTTTGCTATTTATAAAGATAATTTAAAAATAATTGAATTTCTAGAAAAAATTTTAATATTTATTAAGATATAGTTGAATTTCTTTCAAAGAATTGCGTTAAAAATTTAAAAATTGAAATTAATTTTAACAGATTTTTTCTCATATATAATTTTTGACCGAGTGATAAATTCTACTTTATATGTAATTTCAACAGAATTGAAATTAAAATTTTTCAAAAAAACACTTCATTAAATGAATCATATATAAGTAATAACTTTATGTCAGTTCTTCAATAGAATATTAAGTTATATAAAATAAATCATTGTGGAAAATAGAAAAAATTTGAGTTTTTTTTAATTGAGATGGTTTTATAGAATTTATGAGGCAAACAAAAAGACACACAAATTTGGAATATTTTTTAAAATTCTAAACTTTTAATTTTTTCCAGTACCTACTCTTAATAAAAATCCCTGGCTTTTCCCTGAATTACTTGATTTTCCTGACCTGTGGCAACCGCTGTTAAAACAAAACAGCCTTAAATATTCGAATGTTTAGGAAGTAAGAGTAAATTTTTGTATTTATTTTGGATGTGGCAAAGTTGTAAAGAAGTGCATGATGTTCAATCAGAATGCTATTCGTAAGTTAAAAGTCATTGCAGAAAGTTAGAAGGTAAAGGAACGATGGTCATAAGAATGGATAAAATTCGCAGAGCAGGAAAATGGCATGTGTTTCCTTGTCTTCGCGGGCAAACTAAAAAGTTGTTGAAAAAGAGAAGCTGGGGGTGTCGAGTTTACATTTCCGGGGTCGCTCCAGTGCGGAGTGAGGAGTTCAGATGGGGAGATCGTTTCGAAGAAGAAAATTTCGACTATAAATAGCAGTGTATTCTAAACGAGATACAAAGAGCGCATTGGATCTAAATTATGAATTTCATCAGCGGCAGTCTGCCGTTTCATTTCGCGTTTTTAGCTTCCTTCCAGCCTCCGGATAGCGCAGCGCCCCTCTCCCTGCCCTAGAAGCATGCAATCACCCTCCCTTCAGTCCCTTCGCCGTCAAGGTCCCGTTTCGCTCCATCGCGAGTGAAAACACCCCCCAACCCCCAACACAACCCCCTTTTAGCGCGCTGGAGAGATGAAAAGTTCTGGCGAAGACATAAAAATGCGGCGCTCTGCATTTCCCTTTCAAAATAACGTCTTTTGCTCCTTTTTCAGTTTATTATTATCAAGTCGTGCAACGCAAGGCTGCAGTTCGTCCCTTGCTTACTGCTTTGGCTTTTACTCGCAACCCAACCCCCTTCCTCCTTTGCAACTCACCTACTTGTGCTGTAACGTTGTTTTTTTCCTCCTCCTCCTCCTCCTTCTCTCTCCCACGGGTTATGACGCTTTACAGTCGTCTCATCTTAGCGCGTATAGAGTTTAAATATATGTATATGTGTGTACGTAACTTTGCGTTTACCAAGTTCAGGTTATGAGAATTAACGTTTGGCATTTACCTAACCGAAACAGTGTGCATCTTCGTTATGGTCCTCCGAGCAGAGAGCAAACTCTGACCCCCAACTGACTCCTAACGACTTAACGAAAGTATTAGCGAGTCCGGCCAACTTTGTGTAAGTTAACCAAAGATCTTTGAATAAGTTACAAACGTCGAGGCATAAGTAATTTCGTAGAGAGGAAATGTTTTCCCCTTACTCCAGATTACAGAACGAAATTTAATATCATTAAGTAATGAATTTCAGTTCATTAAAAAATTTCCATGCGATTTCAAAACGTGGCTGTTGGAAATGCCTGCTGCCAGGTTGGAGAAAAATGAGGCAGGGCATAGCTCATTAAAGGATCATAAAAATAAAACAAACACACATTTTTTTATTACTTTTTTCATTGCTAATACTTAAGCATTGAACTTTCAAATGGCTAACTATGCGAATATGGTTAGTATTGGTCTATAATGTCTGTTCTAAAAATCAAGAGTTACTGAATCAGGTGAGAAATTGACAAGACTCACAATTGGTATTATACCATCATGCACTGAGAAAATTTTGGGGACGCTGCGGAATTTCATAAGAGTCGCTGGCACTCTCTGTCCACGATTCGCAGCCGCTCCGCAAAAGGCAGCATGTACTCCTCACGGGGCTGATTCTGACTTTGGAAAGGTAAGGATCAGTTCCATGAGCACGGAGTAAAGTCCATGAGAACAGTTTCTTACTTTTTTTCCGGGCGGCTGCGAATCGTAGGTAAAGTTGCGCTCCAGCTCTTGATTTAACGCAGTAGTGTCACCTACCGGAGCAGCATTGTCCCCAAAATTTTCTCAGTGTGTATATATTAAATTCCCAAGTTGGTGATCTGTTCGCGACTAATATTAAACCAACTTTAGATAAAGTTTGAATGATTGTCTACGCCTATGTCAATAGCTTTAGGTACTCAATTTTAGGCCAATATTAATAAACCAAGGTAAAATATTTTTATTTTAAATTTCTGTCATTTAGGTAACATGTAGTCAAGGTCGGTCCATTTTTTGACATATGTTTATAACTTTTTTTTAAAAATGAATTTGGTCAATTGAAGTAGAGGCGCATGATTATTCCCCAATTGTCATTTTACCGAACTGTCATTTTAACGAATTGCTATAGAATATATAATATTATGCTATATAATATATTGCATTTATTCGAACTGTTATTTTAACGAAATGTCATTTTTGCAAATCGACATTTTTACGAATTGCCACATCCCAATGGGAAATTTACAACTGGCGTAGTACTGCGCCAGCACTGGCAGCACTGGCGGCAAGGCTGAGAGCCAGCACTGGCATGGCACTGGGATGATAACGCCGTCCGGCGCTGCCGAAGTACTGTCTGTCAGTGCTGCCAGACAGCGCTGGCGCAGCACTGGACCAGTGCTGGCTGAGAATATTGCCGCAATAAATGCCGTATTTTTATTAATTAGTCGTAAATTCATAATTATAAATAATTTAACAACAAAGTGGTAAATAATATTAATAAATAGTTATTATTCATAAAATATTTCTCTTCTTAAAGAAATTGTATTAAAGATGGAGACTAACAATGGATATAGTAAATTAAGTAGAAAAAAATTGTTTATAACATTTAAAAATTAAACAATAAACAATTACAGTAAGTGTGTATTACATTTTCATATTTTAGTACCTAACGATTGGAATCTAGAAATATCGCAAACCTATGAAAATAAACAAAATTGCTGACGAGGGGAATCGAACCTACGACCTACGGACTAACAGACCAACGCTCTAACCACTATGCTAACGACACATGTGTACAGAAAAGTATTAATATCTCAGTATCATTCAGACATACAATTATTGAGTCAAAGATGAGAAAAAATAGGGATACGTTAGAAATAATAAATTGAAGTAAAATAAGTTAAACTAAATTTTTAATAATTAAATTAAATTATTTTATTTATTGCATTTAACATTTTACGTAATTCTTAAATTACGTGGTAATTTTTTAATAATTTTTTATTCATAGTAAGAAGTATAATAGTATTTTAATAGGAACCAAATTATTATTGAGATTAAAGTTTAAATTTTGTTTATAATTTTAATTTGTTTAAATAATTTATTATTTACAAAATTAGACAATTGAGTTAAATTGTTATTATTAAATTTGACAAGAATAAAAAATGAACAACTGAAAAGTAAAATATTAATTTTTTTCAATAAATTTATATTTATAAACATTCATAAACTTTTTTTATAATTTTTTTCAAGTTTATGTCAAAAAAGCAATGTTGGCAAAGAGCGTCGTGAACAATTTTTCTATACTCAGCCAGCACTTGCCGCCGTGGCTTGTCCAAGCTCTGGCGAAACAAAAATTCTGTACTGCGCCAGCACTAATTGTCGAGGCTCGGCTAGACTACGCCGAACAATCGTCTGAGTACTAAGCCAGTGGTGAACATCGGCACTACACTGGCATTTCCCATTGGGTATTTGCGAAAAGTCATTTTTGCGAAATATCATTTTTACGAATTGTCATTTTTACGAATCGTTATTGTTCCGAAACGTGATTTTTTCGAATTGTCATTTTTACGAAATATTATTTTTACGAATTGCCATTTTTACGAATTGTCACTTTTGCGCAAATTCATTTTTGCGAATTGTCATTTATGCGAACTGCCATTATTTCGAATTGTCATTTTTACGAAATGTTACTTTTGTGAATCGACATTTTTACGAGTTGTCATTCATGAGAACTGGCATTTTTTCAAATTGTTATTTTTACGAAACGTCACTGTTGCGAATTGTCATTTTTGCAAAAATTGCTATAGTAAATCTATATATGCATACAAGTTTACTATATCAATTTTCGGAAAAATGACAATTCGCAACAGTGACATTTCGTAAAATTGACAATTCAAAAAAATGTCAGTTTGCATAAATGACAATTCGGAAAAATTACTTTTCGCAAAAGTGACAATTCGTAAAAATGGCAATTCGCAAAAATGACAATTTGAAAAAATTACTTTTTGCAAAAGTGACAATTCGTAAAAATGGCAATTCGGAACAATAACTATTAGTAAAAATGACAATTAGTAAAAATTATATTTCGCAAAAATGACTTTTTGCAAAAATGTCAATTCGTAAAAATGGGGTTTGCAAAAGTGACATTTCGTTAAATTAACAGTTCGAATAATTGCAATTCGGTAAAATGATAGTTCGGTCAAATGACATTTGGGGAATAATCATGCACCTCTTTTTAAATTTCTTTTATTTAGGTAACATATAGTCAAGGTCGGTCCATTTTTTGACATATGTTTATAACTTTTTTTAAAAAAATGAATTTGGTCAATTAAAGTATATTTTTCGAAAGTCCTGTGTAATAGGAACACTTTTGCTGAACAGGGTAAATTGATTAGTTTTAAAATAAAAAATAATGATAAAGATTTAAAAAAAAAAATTCTGTAGTCAAGGTTGGCCCATGTTTGAAATTTAAAGGGCACTACCGTTAAAAAATAAAGTAACATGTTTAGCATTACGAAAAATTTATCTTTTATTGTTTACAACTTGTAAAGGGTTGCAAATACAAAAAAAAGTAATACGTTACTGTTACAAAAAATTAACACGTAATAGTTCAAACTAACTTAACCCGTTGACTGTCGCTGACGCAAATATGCGCAAATCGCAAAACTAAACTGGCCAAAAGTGGTTCATGACGCATATATGCGCAACTTAAAAAAGGTGATTAAAAACTTCTTAAATGTTCCTGAAACCGGTTACTCGGGGGTTTTCGAGGTCGCTGATTACGAATGTGACATTCGTTTTCCAAAATTCAAAATGGCGGATCCAATATGGCGGACAACGAAATAAAAAATTGATCAGATTGACTTGAAACGTAGTACTCGGGGGTTTTAGGGGTCGCTGATTACGAATCTGACATCAGTTTTTCGAAATTCAAAATGGCGGATCTAAGATGTCGGAAATTTTTTCAAAATTCGTCGAATTTGCTTGAAACTTGTTACTTGGGGGTTTTAAGGGTCGCTGATTACGAATCTAACATTAGTTTTCCAAAATTCAAAATGTCGAATCCAATATGGCGGACGACAAAATAAAAAATCAATTTTAATGGCTTTAAACTGAATACTCGGGAGTTTTTAGGGTCGCTGATTACGAATCTGTCATTATTTTTTCAGGTATTTATCAAAATTTGATTTCACAAAAAATTATCATACTGATGTCAGATTAACCAGTTTCAAACAAATTCAATAAATTTTAAAAAAATTTCCGCCATATTGAACCAGATATTTTGAATTTTGAAAAACTGATTTCATATTCGTAATCAGCGACCCTAAAAATCCCCAAGTATTCAGTTTCAAGCCAATCTGATCAATTTTTTATTTCGTTGTCCGACATATTGGATCCGCCATTTTGAATTTTGGAAAACTAATGTTATATTCGTAATCAGCGACCCTTAAAACCCCCGAGTAACAAGTTTCAATCAAATTCGACGAATTTTGAAAAAATTTCCGCCATCTTGGATCCGCCATTTTTAATTTCGAAAAACTGATGTCAGATTCGTAATCAGCGACTCCAGAAAGCAGATACCTTAGGGTTCCAAGTTTCATAAAAATCCGATAAAAATTTTTTCAACACACTTTTGGCCCAAACAGTGAAAATCTCGTTGACAGCTAAGGGGTTAATGAAATAATAAACAAAATTTATAGGATTTAATATTATTTTTCTATATCTTTGGCCAAATGTGTGTGTGTGTGTGCTAATGTTTATTTGTATATTTATTTAAAAAGTATCTATCAAAATATTAAATGGTGGGCTAACCTTGACAGTACAAAGGAGCCAAGAACGATGCCTACCTTGACAATGGACCAACCTTGATTATGTTTAAAAAAATAAAAACCCTTATATATATATATATATATATATATATATATAATTTAGCTTTGTCTTTATTATATACGCAATAGGTAAATAACATTAAAATTTTTTAGAATCGTTTTTAACATGTTGAAAAAACAATCATGTTCAAAGTTTTAATCATTTTTAAAAGATTTTACCAAATTTTAATTGTTTGGAAATTGTTTACTTGTATATTATTGAAAAACTATTATTTTTCAAAAATTATTTTAAAATAATTTTAAAAGATAAATTTTAAGAATTTCTTAATTATTATATAATTTTTTGAAAATAATTATATATCTTAATAACTTTAAAGGAAATATGTACAGTTAGAGATACTTAGTATCTTTGCCTCATGTTTTTTGCGGTTTCTGAAGTTGAATCTGAAGTTTATTTAACCCCATCACGACAGGGTTTTGAAATAACGTCAAAGAATCCACGAAAAATTAACCCTAAAATTTTTAAATCAACAAAAAATTTTTATTTTAAAATCCTAGTATTACTGCCTTATGTTTTATTGATCGCTGAATCTGAATCTGATGTCTGTTTATTACTACAGAGTTTTGAGATAAACTAAAAAAAACAAAAAAATTGACCTTAAAATTTTGAAATCAAGAAAAAATTTTAGTTTTAAGTCTTAGCATCACTGCCTTATGTTTTTTGGATCGCTGAAGCTGAATCTGATGTCTATTTAATCCCATTACTACAGAGTTTTGAGATAAACTAAAAAAAAATCCGAAAATTTTCTTGATTTTTTTGGAGGTTATTTCAAATCCCTGGCGTGATGGGGTTAAATAAACTTCATAAATATTTAGCTTCAGCGACCCCAAAAATATAAGGTATAGTGATACTAAGACGTTAAAATAAAAAATTTTTTCTATTCAAAAAGTTTAGGGTCAAATTTTTGGATTTTTTTTAGATTATCTCAAAACTCTGTAGTAATGGGATTAAATAGACATCAAATTAAGCTTCAGCGACCCCAAAAACATAAAGCAGTGATACTAAGCTTAAAAATAAAAATCTTTCTGGATTCAAAAATTTTGGGGTAAAATTTTGAGTTTTTTGAGGTTATTTCAAAACACTGACGTGATGGGGTTAAATGAACTTCAAATCCTGTTTCAGCGACCCTAAAAACATAAAATAATCACTGTGTGACCTAAAGCTCAGAGCATCAAGTTTTTTTTGTGTGTCAGTGTAATTACATGCAATAATACCAGAAACTTTCTACAAATGTCCGAAACCTAAAGTGTCAAAAAAACTTTTTAAAACACATTTTGATTCACTATCTGGAAAAGTACTACAAATGCTTGTTGGGGTGACGAGTACTAGTAAAAAAGTTAGATTTTAACGAAAGAAGAAGTTAACAATAGTTGAAACCTATTACAATAATTGTTATTGTAATGACAATTCTCTTCACTTTCTCCTAGCTTTTTGTGACACAAATTTAACGAAGTATCCAAATAATATATTATCAAATCATAAAAAAGTAGTAAATAGTAGATATTAGTAGATGAGTGCAATACCTTCAAGTAATATTAATGTAGAAACAAAATGCTTTATGGAAGATTCAACTAAAATTTAGGTACTTGTTTCTATAATCTAATAGGAAAATTTGCAGGCATTTAATATTTGAATTCGAGCAAAAAAATAAATGACTAATTAGTATTATTGGATAAATTATGAGAAGATTAGGCTTGAGGCACTAAATTTCGTTTGATATTGAGAATTTTTCGAATTTTACGAATAAAAGAGAAATAAAGACTTTCACAGACTTGGTTCGACTGCATAAACAAGCGATGTAAAGCAGATGCAGTATATTTGCCACCTAGGAGATCGATTCCAATTGGAGTCGACGGAACGGTGCGGTGCGGTGGTGGCGTCGTCGAGTGCCATTAAATTGACCGTAATTGCGTTCAATGTTACGTGTGACGGATGGATCAAAGTCAATTGTTTAGAGTGACGGTTCGACAGAAGAGAGACGACGAAGAAAATGCGACGAGACCAATTGGTTAACTATATATGTATAGCTATTGGGAAAACTGTTGCCGATTGACTGTTGGTAGTTACGAGCGCGCGTGATAACGTGCTTTATACAGTCGCTCTACCTGAAATACGACCTTTTCACATTCTCTCAACCCCCGGTCGACCTCTCATCCCACTATCGTCAAAGGCATCAAGTGCAGCCAGTCTGGTCAACGTTTTGATTCTGCTTCATGTAACCACGTGGGGAGTTTGGTGCAGGTTTATGTGCCAAGGAGTTTCATATACTGACGGCTTTCGCGCACACATAAATTCTCATATAGCACCAAAGTCTGCTTTGCATTCGCGCACCTGTTACCGTTATTTTTATCATCGCCGCACATGAAGAAATAAGGAAGTGCACCTCTAACCGTGTTCAGTTGAGAATCAACAAGGAAATAATCGATTGCTTGTCATTTTCAATAACATCACTACCATAGTAAACTTATTTACTAGTTTACTGTGTAGTCGACTATCGTAATTGAATTTCATTTTCCACAAATTTTCCAGTTTATGTATAAACGAAAAAGGTTTATTGACATCAAATTTTGAAAAAAATCTTGTTTCCTGTTCGTCTTATTCCACTTATCCGCTATTATAATTACTCCCTGGAGAGCTTTATCTCTTGCTACTTTTGACTCTTTGCTTTCGCTGCTTTTGACCTTGATAAAACAGTTTTTCTACCCCCTCCTTACAATTATGAAAGAGAGTTTACTTTGTAACTTTGTGGTAAAAGGTTTTTGTTTCAAAGTTCAAAATATGTAATTCTGTAAACTTGTTTTTATAATTATATAAACTTTATAGTCTGAATTCGAATAGATTCCCTGATTTCCAGATAAAATTTTGAATTTTTCCCTGACCCTTAAGAATATTCTGATTCACTCTAATAATGATTAGATACTCAAAAAACTATTCTATTACATTTAATTACGAATTTCTTTATTTGTAAAATTATTCCAAAACACCAATAAATTCTTTATTAAATAAATATTTCATCATTATTATTATTTCACAGGAATTAAGATTTTCAAAAAATTTAAAATTCAAATCTTTATGAAACTCAACAACTTATAGGAATATTATTATGAAACATAAAGATATCGATAACTCCGACTCGATATCTTCATGTTTTATAATAATTTAAATTTTCAGAAAATTCAAAAAAAAGAAATTAAATTATTTACAAAAATTTTAATAAAATCCTTCGCAAGAATTCAATTATTTTTGCAAGTAAGAAAATTTCTCACATGAATTCAATTATTTTTATAAATAGGTAATAAAATGTTTTATATATATATATGATTTTAATTATTTTTAATACCATTTTAAATAAATTCCTCGAAAAATATAATAATTTTCGAAAAATTTTTCCCAAGAATTCAATTACATTTTACAAATAATGAAATTCTTCGCTGAAATTCAAATATTTTCAGAATCTACTATTTTAATAAAATTTCTTAAATGAATTCAATTATTTAAAAAAAAGGTAATACAATGCGTTGCATAAATTCATTTATTTCCGTAAATAATATAATGATTTACATAATTTAAATTATTTCAAACAATTTACTAAAAATTCGTTGCAAAAATTCAACTATTTTCATAAATAATAAAATTTTTCACAGGACTTCAATTATTTAAAAAAAATGTAATAAAAATTCTTTACAAGAATTCAATTATTATACTAAACAATAAAAGCCTTCACAGGATTTCAATTATTTTTAATACAATTTTAAGTAAATTCTTCGAATAATGTAATTATTCTCAAAAATATTCAAAATTCAATTATTTTTGAAAATTTATGCTATAATGCTTTTAGTATTTAATTATTATTATGTAAAATTTTAACTGATATTCAATTTTTAAATCAATTTTTATTAGAAAATTCTACGAGAATTCAATTATTTAAATACAAAAATAAATAATTTATTGAATAAATGAATGCTTTTCAAAATTAAATCCTCATAAAGAATTTTAATAACAAATTTTTAAATAATTGAATTTTTTCGATGAGTTTTAATAAAATTTTCAAGAATAATTATATTTTCGACGAATTTGATTATAAAATTGTATTAAAAAATAATTGAAATTCTATAATGAGTTTTATTATTCATGAAAATAATTGAATCACGGTAAAAAATTTTATTATTTATGAAAATAATGTAATGTTTACTTTAAATTTATCAACACTTTTTTTAAAGAATAAAAATCTTTTGAAAAATTTTATTGTATAAAATAGATATTAAAACCAAGAATTTTATTAAAGTTTTTGAAAATAATTGAAATTTTGTCCAAGAAGTTTATTAAAACTTTGGCAAATAATTGAATTTTACAGAAGAATTTTATTATTTTTACAGATAATTGAAATTTTGACGTGTAATTTTTAAAAATTTTTGAATATAATTGAATTTCTGTGAAGAATTTTATTACTTTTGAAAATAGATTGAATTTCTGCAATGCATTTGTTACTTCTTTTAAATTTAATTTTTTCCAGTACTTTAATAAAAATCCCTGGTTTTTCTCTGATTTCCCTGACCTATATGACAACCCTGGAAATGTTAAAATATTTTTAAAATAAAAAACTTGCAGAATTTCCATGGAAACTCCATGGATATTATTACGAATTGTCATTTTTACGAAATGTCATTTTTGTGACTTGTGTGCATATATAGATTTACTATATTAATTTTCGCAAAAATGACAATTCGAAAAAATGGCAGTTCGCATAAATGACAATTCGAAAAAATGACTTTTCGCAAAAGTGACAATTCGTAAAAATGATATTTCGCAAAAATGACTTTTCGCAAAAGTGACATTTCGTTAAAATAACAATTCGGTTAAATGCAATTCGGTAAAATGACATTTGGGGAATAATCATGCGCCTCGACAATTAATTGTTGTCAGAAATAGAAAAAATTGAAGGTTTTGTATTAGAATTCGTGGTACCTAATGTCATAGTTTATAGGCAAACAAAAAAGACATAAAAATTCAGAATTTTCTTATGAATTTTGGAAATTGAATATTTTTTCCACGTTTAATATAAAATTCCCCGACTTTTCCTGGTTTTTTCAAGGTTTATAAAATTTTCTGACATTTCTAGGTTTTTCAGTTTTCCAGGTTGCGTGGCAACCCATAAATATTTTCTACAAATAAATAAGAGTCGAGGAAATAAACTTTAATTAGTTTTATATGAAACATTGAGAAAAGTGAAGTTGTTTAACAAAGATTGTATAAAAATTGAATGACTTTCCAAAAAGATAACACAACTCAGGAGACTATATAGTTTTTCTTAAAGTTTTGAATTATTGCACGCTACCGATGCGATGCGCTCACGGATAGGTTGGCAACCTCGCTCGGATCGCACAGCATCGACTGTAGCCGATCGACTGGAAAGATTAAAATCATTTGGATACGTGTTAACGTGTTGCGCATACATGTCGTGTACCTAATATAAGTATAGTACAGATTTATGTGGAAGTCGAATACTTGCAAGTATTGCAAGTCCTCGACCCAAGACCCGTCCTTGATTCTCGACGATCTTGTTACGAGTCAGACTAAAGGTGGATCAAGCCGTTGTAATCGACACTTATAATGAATTATGTTTATTCAACTTTTTTACAGGAACTTTGTGATAAGTTTTTCCTTTTTGATGTGAGAACAATTTTTATTTTTAATTTTTTATTTGCTATACTTTATTATCCTCTAAGTTGATGCATATCTATTTTTATTTTAGAGAGAGTATATATGTTTCCATTTATTACATTCTCATTTTTTATTATATGTTCAATTATTTATTAGGAAACGTTTATCAAAAGTTTTAGTTACACCCATAAGCGGGGATCGCTTGAAAACATGCTTCGCATTCATATTTTTATTAACCACTTTGGCCATAAATCATTGATAAACAATTTCCATATTGTGCAACCAGATCAACCCCGCTCCATGCAGTTATTCTAATGAAAAAAAATCGAGACTATAACATAGCGTTTTGTAGAAAAAAAGACTAGCAATGACTTTTTTCGACAAAATTTTGTTGTGGAAACAAATTTGAATTAATAAATTGTTAACTCTGAGAAAAACGTCAACGGTATTGAATTATATTAAACAAATATAGAGAGACATATATGTGTAGCATTTAAACGCTCTTTATTCTATTTTTTTCAAAGTTATTTATTTAAATACTTATTGAAAATTGACTTAGTTTGTACTTTGTAGAAATTGTTATTAAGGCCATCAAATATTCCAAAGGGAAGAATGTTAAGTTTACATGTACAATAGGGTGGTCCTTAGTTTGCAAAAGTTGGAATTTTTGAGCTCTCACACAAAAATTTACTTTTGTCAAAAAAATGAGATACGTACATGGACAGCCATTGGATGAATATTAACTGTGTCCCAAAAGGGTAAAAGTTTTCCATGAGAATTAACTTATGATAAGTGTGCTTCTTTACACTTTATATTGAATTCGTTTTAGTCAATTCATTGTGCAAAAAAGTAACTTATTTTATAAATTGATTTAAAAATGAATTTCAGTTTAATTTTTAGATAAAAAATTGAATGTAAAAGCATTATAGCGTAAATTTTTAGAAATAATTGAATTTTTAAATTTTTAAAAAGTTTTAAATTAAAATCTTTGAAAATTTTATTTTTTTATACTTTTTACTGACAATTCTGTAGAAGTAATTTTTTTTGAAATTATTTGAAGTTTTTATTTTCTAATATATATTTTATTGAAGAATTTCCGAATAGTCGAAATTTCGTAAAATTGAATTGTAGACAAACACCGGAAAAACGATATTCTAAAATGTTTAACTATTTTTCCATGATTACAGGACAAGAAATCCAATCCAAAAAATCAAGACCGAAAAATACAAGAAAAAAAGTTCAAAGTACAAAAAATTCAAAATAAAAATGTCCAAAGTCAAAAAATCCAAAATAAATAAAAACATCCAAGATAAATATAATGAAACATGTGAAAAAGTCACGTTGTTACATTTTACGCTATAAAATCGAAATTTAAAATGTTAATGTTAAAATCGCAGGATTTTAATTATTTACATAAATAAAATTTTTTTTACAAAAATTCAATTATTTTCATAAATAAAAAATGTTTTTACAAAAATTCAATTATTTCCATAAATAAAAAAAAATTTTTAAACAATTATTCCAGAAAATACAATTATTTTCAACAATTCAGAGAAAATTTATAAAATTTATATCTCAATTTTTTCATTGGATTTTTAATTTTTTGGACTTTTTGAGCAGGACCAAAAATCCCAAAAATAAGTCCAAAGTGAAACTATTTTTTTTTACTTTTTTGGATTTTATTTACTTTAGATTTTTTTAGTTTAGACTTTTTATTTTGGACTTCTTGTCCGGATACCATTTTCAATGTATTTTATTCTTAAACTTAGAGTATAATATTCCTTAAATAAGAAACAGTTCTTAGATTCAAAAATATTCTTATTTTAAGAAAAATTTTCCTATTTTAATAATATTATATTCTAACTTTAAGAATAAAATACATGGAAAATATACTTATACAGGGGCCAGGATTATATTCTTAAATTTAGAATATTGTCTTTTTTTCGGAGAATGTTTTTGAAAATTCTGAAAGAACTTTTTAAAAAATTATTAATAAAATGATTGATTTAAAAAAGAATTTTAGTTAAAACTTCTTGAAAATAATAATTAAATTGAAATGATGAAAATAATTTTGAAAAAGTTAGACTAACAATATTCTAATAATATAAATTGTAAAATAATTAATTTATTATTCGGTCATATTTAATTATTATAAAACATGAAGATATCGAAAACTCCGAGTCGAAGTCTCGCGGAATGATCGATTTCTTCATGTTTTATGATAATATTCTTAAAAGTTGTTGAATCTCAAAAAGGTTTGAATTTTAATCTTTTGATGAATTTTAATTCTTATGGAAAAATAATAATGATTTAAATAATATTTATTTGAAAAAAGTTCCATGTATTTTTAAAAATTTATTAGAGATATTGAATTTAATAAAAAATAAATGTAGTATTAAAAAAAAATTAAAAAAATAAATTCCGTTTTTTAACCTGGAAAAGTCAGGAAATTTCAAATGAACAAAAGCATGCATGGCAACCCTGATATTATGTATTATATAAAATTAATAAAATTAAAATTTTAATTAAATATCTAATGTAATGACTAATTTTTTTGTTTCAGGTAAGTCGACTCTCAATTTCAACCATCTTGTGAGTATACAAATATATACACATCTCTTCTATAAATACTTCTCGAAACATCATATTCATATGTGGCATGTTGATGTATTTTTTAAAATTCAGTTTTAAATATTTCTCAGTTATTTTTGTTTTCATTGCCGTGGGAGTGAAAAAAATATCGACAAGAGAATCTCCATTTGCAGAATTTATGGAAATGCATTTCATGTATAATGTTAAAACTATATTATGTGTGTGTCTTACACCCAATGATATTTAAAACAACATTCACACTTATTTTTATGTGTATTATAAATTTCTTGATCGAGGTCAGGTTCATCGAACGATAATATCCCCGTTTTGTGTCAAGTGTGCATAAAGCACTCTTTCGTCTACTTTCGGAGATGAGCAAAAAACAGGTTTTTTTTAAAGAAAAATAAAAAAAAAAAAAAAAACGCCGAGTTGAGTAAAAGTGAGACCGCAACGAGATAAACAGAAAATAAAATGACATAGAGAGAGAGTTGAACCACACGACAAAGAGATACGCAATCATTTATGTATATATAGAAGAAAAGGAAGTAATATCAGAATAGAGGCGGTGAAGGAAAGAGTTAGGTGAAAGGTGTAACAACCGCAAGCAAAGAGTTTTTAAAGGAATAGGCGCTGAGAGACAAAGATATGTATGAAAATGAAAACGATAGAAATAAAGGAAGAAATAAAGAATAAAGAAAAAAGAAAAATGAAGAATAAGAAGATTTGAAAAAGGATAAAGTTCATAATGAAAAGGCATTCATTCTAGTGCGAAACCGACAGTGAACTTGAGTGACGTGCTTGCAGACAGCTGTCCAAACCTTATCGTTCTATCCATCCGTCTGTTCATCTATTCGTCGGCCCTCAAGTGATTTCTCTTATAATATCATATATCCAGATAAACCGGAGAAGAATGAACAAGTTCCCCAGCATCCGATTTTATAACCCCGTGTAAGGTGCACCGCACCCAAAAAGTTTTCGCTCATTTCTTCAGTGACCTTGAGAGGCTCAATCTTTCTTCACCATATAGATTGACCCGCAATGGAATAATATTTAAACACACTTTACTAAATATTTGTTACAAACTTTTTTTTATTCACACCTATATGTGACCACGTCTGAGAAAAGTGATCCTATGACCAAAAAAATCAATTTTTAGAATTAGACAGTTTCTTGCACTTTAAGGTCCTTAAAATGTAATGCAATTAGTACTGGGATAAAAATTGTTTAGTCATAAGGTCCCTTTTCTCAGACGCGGTCACATATACCCACCTTGAAAGAAGTTATCGTGAGATACTGGCAACTTTGTGCGGGTGTACATAATTTAGTATTAGTGGATCCCTTTTTCTAAAGCTCCTCTCTTTTCTAATCTGTTCGAATAATGTTGAACACAACCGCAAAAGTTGAAACACGACCTACAAGAACACGACTTACCCACGCTGAGACTCGGAAATTGATGATTAATCCAAAGGAGAAAACAGGAAATAATTCAATTTTGTTATTATACAGACATAGATTGTTTAATAGGTCAATACAACAAATCTCCACCAGGTCAGGGTCAAACCATTTTATTTCGCCTAATGTATTTTTGATCTTTATAAAAAATTTCAATATTTCGGGAAAATATTCTTATATGTTTTGGGATTACGAAATGCACAATGATTTGTAAAAAATAATTTCATTTCATATAAAAAAAGATATTATAAATTGAGAGTACATGAAAAAAGGTTACATTGACAGGCATTACAAAATATTTAAAAAAAGGAGTAATCTCTTTAAAAAATATAAAAAAAGCGATTGATATTTATTTTTAAAGACTTAATTTGTGATTTGAACTTGATAAAAGTATCAAATAATTTATAATAAACTGTAAAATATGTTATTTAAGATTCTGTATGAAATGTCAAAAATCGATCATATTTAACAATTTTTTTTGACAAAGTAATTTAATTTTCGTAAATCAGAATTATTTAAATAATAAGTATTTTAAATACACTTTATTATTATTTAAATACTTTTTTGATTATTAACTGAGAAATATAAAAAAATTTACCTTAAAAATGAACCATTCTTCATTTTATCGGGATTTTGAATGTTTGTAACTTCGTTGGAGAAAAACCAATTGATGCCAAATTTTTGGAGCATGTTGATTGAAGCAATATCTTCCTGCTGCTAAAATTTCGCGATGGGTTTTGCACTAGTCTTCAAAAGAAATTGATTTAAAAAAAGTGTTTATTTTGAAGGTTAATGACAAGTATTATAACTAACTTGAAGTTGGTTTGCTACTTGCAATAAAAGTCAAATTCAAAATAAAACGATTTTTTTAAAGTCAGTTTAAAACAAACCAACTTCAAGTCAGCTATAATACTTGTCATTAACCTTCAAAATAAACACTTTTTTTAAATCAATTTCTTTTGAAGACTAGTGCAAAACCCATCGCGAAATTTTAGCAGCAGGAAGATATTGCTTCAATCAACATGCTCCAAAAATTTGGCATCAATTGGTTTTTCTCCAACGAAGTTACAAACATTCAAAATCCCGATAAAATGAAGAATGGTTCATTTTTAAGGTAAATTTTTTTATATTTCTCAGTTGATAATCAAAAAAGTATTTAAATAATAATAAAGTGTATTTAAAATACTTATTATTTAAATAATTCTGATTTACGAAAATTAAATTACTTTGTCAAAAAAAATTGTTAAATATGATCGATTTTTGACATTTCATACAGAAACTTAAATAACATATTTTACAGTTTATTATAAATTATTTGATACTTTTATCAAGTTCAAATCACAAATTAAGTCTTTAAAAATAAATATCAATCGCTTTTTTTATATTTTTTAAAGAGATTACTCCTTTTTTTAAATATTTTGTAATGCCTGTCAATGTAACCTTTTTTCATGTACTCTCAATTTATAATATCTTTTTTTATATGAAATGAAATTATTTTTTACAAATCATTGTGCATTTCGTAATCCCAAAACATATAAGAATATTTTCCCGAAATATTGAAATTTTTTATAAAGATCAAAAATACATTAGGCGAAATAAAATGGTTTGACCCGGTCAATAACGTTTTTTTTTAATTTATAACATTTTCCCAATTTTGATGAAGTTGGAAAACACTTATCTCGATAACATACCGAAGCCTATTATGTTTCGACTAAAGTCGTCGCTGACTAATTTTAAAAAAATATAATATTTTGCAGGAATGATTGTAAAGGTATTAGGATCACTGAACATAAAGAATTTTTTAAATATTTTTGATATTTATTGAAAAATAGGCATCTAAAGTATATGAGGTCTCAAAAATTGTCACTTTTATCTATTAGAAAATATTTTAAAAATCACACAATTTACTATGAAAATGTAAAGAAAATTATTGGAATTTATTAAGAATGACTTAATTTATTATTATAAATTGATAGAGACAATTATTTATAAGAAATATTTAATGAATAATGATTTTAAAGTTTACCTGTCAAATAACCATGAAACTGAAGTTACCAACGTTGATTCAATGAAAAAATTAGAAAAAAAATTTTCTCTAAAAAATTCAGGATACAAATTTTTCTTGTTTATTTGTAACCCAAGTAAACCCTCCAAAAATTTAAAATAAAAAAAATAAGATAGGGAATCAGAAGTTATTTTTTTTCACAGATTTTCGAAAAAATCACGAAATTTCCACTAAATTAATAATTCCTCGCCCGGAAGCAATTTTTTTCGTTTGATAATGATTTATCAAACGAAATGTAATTATTTATGTAATTATTTATTTTCTAATGTAAGAAACCTTTTAAAAAATTTCAAAAGGTTTCAAGTCGGGGAAGACAGTGATTTTGGTTTTTTTTGGCACGGATTTTCCGGAAATCCGAGAGTTTCAAGTAAATTAATAATTCCTCTCCTCGGTAGCAATTTTTTTCTTTTGATAATTGTTTATTTTAATATTAGACGCTATTAAAAAAAATCCCAAGTGATTCCAAGTCGGGAAAAGCAATCATTTTGAATTTTTTGTGTCACGAATTTTCCAAAAATTTCGAAATTTGAACTTAATTAATGACTCCTCGACTCTGAAGCTATTTTTTTATGATTGTTTTTTCACTGTTAAAGGCCATTTAAAAAAATTCCAAGTTGGTTCCAAGTTGGGGAAAGCAGTGATTTGGAATTTTTCTATAGTAAATTTTCCAAAAATCCCGCAATTTCATTTAAATAATCAAAATCACTGCTTTCCCCGACTAGGAACCATTTGGAATTTTTTTTAAATGGCTTGTGACATTAACTCTTTGCCGTTCATATGTTACGAAATGTCGTCTAGAGTCCTTTTTGGGGGAACAGCCAATGAGAAGAGGCGTTTATGCTTGTGTTGATAAGTTAGTTATGTGTGAGAATGTAAGTGTCTAAACTTGCAGTATCGTACCTTCTCAAAATTGGAACCTATTTATATTTTACAATAAATTATATTTAATTATACTAATTGATCACTAAAAATACAATTTTTTGTGTAAAGTGTAAATGTATATTTGCAATTTATTACAATTTAAAAATGGTAAATTTGATTGTTAAAGACTTTTATCAAACATAAATATCCTATGTAAACATAACCTCAAAATCAAACTAACATTCGGCCCTGATATTTTCCACGTGATTCAACTGTCAAACTGCTTGTTTCTGAGGTGGGGAAAACTAATGTACGGCAAAGAGTTAAAGTCAATAATTATCAGAAAAAAATGCTTCCGAGACGAGGAATTATTAATTCACTTCAAATTCTTGAATTTTCGGAAAATCCGTGACAAAAAAATCGAAATCACTGTTTTTCCCGACTTGAAATCACTTGAAATTTTTTTTTGAATAGCGTCTAATATTAAAATAAACAATTATCAAAAGAAACAAATTGCAAACTTCAGTTTCATAAATAACCTGATTTTGCAAATTTCATCCACTAAACGTGAGAAAGAGAAATCATTCAATTGAATAAAATCTTACCAAATATAAAATTCCTGTGATTAACTTTTAGTTTTTCTTAGCACTTTTTTCCTACTTTCTTTATAAATGTGAAGAAACAGTCAATTAAAATTGGCACTTTTCTTATTTTCACGATTTTTAAATGTAAATAACTTTCATGGAGAAAAATGAAAAATTATAAAAGTTTGGGCAATAGCAAATTGATCATTAAATACAGACACTGGAAAAAAATTCACTTTGGTTCCGAAGCTACTTTTCGATATAATGATTTTTAAACTTTACACTATTTTTATCAGCTAGGTTAATGCATGTGATTTTTAAAGGACGAAGTTAGGTTTTCTTGGTTAATAATTTTAAACCAACTTCAGTTTTAAAAATATCACAATGTATTAACCTTGATAAAAATAATGTAGAATTTAAAGTTCAGTATCTCGAAAAGTAATTTCGGGACCAAGGCGAATTTTTCCCCAGTGTCTGTATTTAATGATCAATTTGCCATTGCCCAAACTTTTATAATTTTTCATTTTTCTTCATGAAAGTTATTTACATTTAAGAATCGTGAAAATAAGAAAAGTGACAATTTTAATTGCATGTTTCTTCACATTTATATAAAGTAAAAAGGAAAACAGTGCTAAGAAAAACTAAAAGTTAATCACAGGAACTTTATATTTGGTAAGGTTTTACTCAATTTCTTTCTCTTTCCCACATTTAGTGGATAAAATTTGCAAAATTAGGTTATTTGACAAGTGAATTTTAAAATAATTTTTCATTTAATATTTCTCATAATTAATTGTCTCTATCAGTTTATAATAATAAATTAAGTCATTCTTAATTAATTCCAATAATTTTTTTTACATTTCCATAGTAAATTATGTGATTTTTAAAATATTTTCTAATAGGTAAAAAAGTGACAATTTTTGAGACCTCATATACTTTAGATGCTTATTTTACAATAAATATTAAAAATATTTTAAAAATTCTTTTTGTTCAGTGATCCTAATGGCTTTACAATCATTCCTAGGGATATTTAGTCCATTTATTAAGTTTAATTTTTAATATTTAGTTGATAATTCTTTAGTGTATTTTTAATAGATCATTATAGTGGATATTATCGCACTTGACTCGATTCTCATGTCTTGGATTTGGCACGCTTCCGCTTCCCTTATTTTGTTTCCTTCTCTTCTTCGTTCCCCTTTGTTACTTATGAAGTTAAAAGTGAAAACAACCGAGTTACCTATTTTCTACTCAAACAGCTAGTGACTCGAAAATCTCAGAAATGCTGTTCCTCCGTGGCTGTTTAGTGGCAACTGTTCGGGAAAAAAAAATATTTTGAACTGGTTTTATTGTGAAGTGATTATTCATTAATAAGGGGTTTATTTCGTCAAATTATATGTGGGGACTTTTTTGTTTGATGGAACAATTATAGATGAAACTTTTTTGCCTTTAACTGTATAAGAAGTTGTGTTTCAATTTTTAAATGTCACTTCACTCTCGCTTCATTTTCACCTTCACTTTTGATAATGATACAAAAGTGAAGTGAGAAAGAAGTGAATTGGAGTGAAAGTGAAATAAAAGTTAAGTGAAATACGAGCGAAGTTAAGGTGAAAAATGTAAAAGTGAAGTAAGATAGAAGTGAAAGTTGAATGAATGTCAAGTGAAATATAAGTGAAAAATCTAATAAAAGTGTATAGTGAGAGTAAATTGAAAGTGATGTGAAAATAAAGTGATAGTGAAGTAAAAGTGATATGGAAGTGAAGTGAAAATAAAGTGATAGTGAAGTAAAAGAGAAATGAAAATAAAGTGACAATGAAGTGAAAAAGAAGGAAAAATAAAGTGATAGTGAAGTGAAAGAGATGTAAAAATAAAGTGATAGTGATGTGAAAGTGAAGTGAGAGTAATGTGCGAGTGAAGTGAAAGTGAACTGAAAATAAAGTGATAATAAAGTGAAAGGAAAGTGAGAATAACGTGAGAGTGAAATGAAAGTGAAGTGGAAATAAAGTGATAATGAAGTGAAAGTAAAGTGTAAGTAATGTGAGAGTGATATGAAAGTGAAGTAACAGTGATGTGGGAGTGTAGTAAAAATGATGTGAAAATGAAGTGAAAGTGGATTGAAAGTAAAATTTTAGTGTAGTGAAGTAAAGTGAAAGTGAAGTGTCTGGTGCAAAATGGGAGTTTAATTTTTAAAAGTATAATTTTGTGTTTTGTCTCAACAATTAAATTAAATTATAAATAAATAATTAAATTCGTAAAAAATTAAATTTTGACGCAGATATATGATATATCTAAGTACACATCATCGCTGTTGTCAACTAAAGTGTTCTTAAAAAACTTTATTTTCTTCCCTTTTTAGAACTTTAATTAAAGAATTTATTTTTAATTCTAATACAGACAATTTTTAAAGATGAGAATAATACCCTTATATTTGTCACTTGAATTGATTTATCGATGAATAATTATATCGATGATGTTGATATTCTCGTTGGAGTAAAACGAGAAAGTGAAGTACATGTTTCCTATAATTGTCTCACAGAGTAATAAATATTCCTGTTGAAAATGATACTGGGTCATGTTAACGAGGCATCATTTTTAATAATTATAATAGATATCAAATATCTATATAATAGGCCAACATTAATCCTATTTAAAAAGAACCCATAATTTTAAAAAAAATCTATTTATGTCTCAATGATTTTATTTATTTATTTCAGAAATATTTTTGTTAAAAAAAAATCTGTTATATATTTGGTAAGTACTATTTAAATTTGACACTTACAAAAAATTATATGCCTGGAACATTTATAAAATAAACAGAGAAAATTATTGATATCCTACAAATATCTAGCATCATTAAAGTGATAATCTTTATTTATCATCATTTGCATTATATCTTATCATTTGAGCAATTTTGATGAAATAGAAATTCGAACTTTTGTTATTTCTGTTGAGCGGACTTTCCATCTTTTGATTTTTCCATCATATAAACATTCGAATAATTACATTTTCAATCAAACAAATACTCGTACTTTTTGTTTTCCGATAAAATGGTTCAGATTTAGAGAGTAGAATTTAACGATTCTAATTAATAGTTGAAAATTGTTTTACTTAACTTTCCAGGGGCGAATTTAGATTGGCCGCCAGTGTTGGCCCAACTATTGGCAGTTTAAGTTGGACCAATCTAGGGCCGACCAAACATTTGCACCTGGATTGTAGTGAAAATAAAATAAAATTAGTATAAAGTTTTACAAATTTAAATCAGTAGACGGCTTGTCAATAATTCAGACTTAGAATGCAAGTGAGGCAAATATGCAAAATAGTCGTTCAAAGTCAAAACTTTATGTAGTCAAGAATATTCTTCTTAGCCTTATATATTTATAATACTTATAATTTTATGTCACATATTCAGCGAACAAGGTTTAAGTGAGTTCGATCATTTTTTTAAAAATCCATCCGTTATATTTATGTATCAAACCACAAGTCATCCTTTTTGACTGTACAGAAAAAATAAAATTTAACTTTGAACCAAATATATGTTTCGATTCAAAAATATACTTTTATCGATGCAATGTTATAACCATTGGACCAAGTCATTGATTTAAATTTCTTTCTTTTTGTTGCTATATTTTGTAATTTTTAGATTCCATTCAAGTTACTCATTGTTATTCTTTTTGGACAGCCACGACACAGACAATATATTACACACATTGAAGTTTGTAAACGACTCAGTGCATATAAGCTCATCACACTTAAAGTGTGTTAAGCTTATGCAGATCGAAATGCATAAATATCACCGCTGTAAGTGCGCGCAAGGGTCTGCTTGTCGCATTGAGCTTCGAGTTGTGGGCACACTACTGTTTTGCACTGTTAAGTGCGGGTATTGAGCAAACACATTTTCTAATTATTCCTCGAATCAAAATTAGTTATAAAAGACTTTAAATAGATATATAAAAACATCTTATCATTTATTTATCACTAGCAACAAGCTGACTTTTCACTCCCTTTTTTAAATAAAATTAGCAATTTTAAAAATAATAGAACTCAACAATCTTTAATTCAAATCTTTTTTTATAAAAAAAATATGAATTTAAATAAATAGTTTTAATATTAGTATAATTAAAATAATCATATATTCTGATATAGGGAATTCAGGGAAATGTCAGGAATTTTTATTAAAAGTACTAAAAAAATTAAATATTTAGAATTCATAAGAAAATTCTGAATTTTTGTGTCTTTTTTGTTTAACTCATAAACTATAAAATTACCACGAATTCTAATACAAAACCATTAATTTTTTCAATTTCTGAAAAAAATTTCTTTTTAAATAACTTAAATGTTGCACAAATATCATAAAATAAATAAATTATTTAATGAATAATTTTACTTAAATATTTCAAAATTAATTCAATTTTAAAAGAGTTACGTTTACAATTTTTATAAATAAATTAACTTCAAACGGTTTCAATTAGAAATTTTATAAACTTTTAATGTTGAATGAATTTAATTAGAAATTTTAATGAACTTAGATTTTTGAAAAATTTGAATAATTCAAAATCTTCTGAAATTAGTTAAATTTGACAATACATATAACTAATTATAAAAATTATGGATTTATAGAAGAATTTCAGTTAAAAACAGTAAAAAAATGTACATTTAAAGAAGTTACGAATGATTACAGAAATTCAATTATTTTCAAAAGTAATAAAATTCTTATCATAAAATTCAATTATGTTCAAAATTTACAAAAAAGTTTGGACAAAATCCAAATTATTATCTTTATAAATAAAAAAATTCTTCTTCAAAATTCAATTATTTTCAAAAATTTTAATAAAATTCTTGTCAAAATTTCAATTATTTTCAAAAAATTTCCTCATTTCGATGATTTTTAATATCTACTATTTTAATAAAATTACCCAAAAGAATTTAATTATTTAAAAACAATTTTAACAAAATTTTACGCAAACATTTAATTATTTTCATTAATAATACAAATTTCACAGGAATTCCATTATTTATAAATTTTTTAAAATTTTTTCGTAATAATTCTATTATTTTCATAAATAATTAATAACAAAAATCTTGATAAATATAAAAATTCTTCAGAAAAATTAAATTATTATTATCATAAAGAACAAAGTACTTCGCAGGAATTCAATTATATTTAAATATTTTTTATAAAATTCTTTGAAGAAATTTACATATTTTCAAAAATAACAAAATTTTTAGCAGGAATTCAATTATTTTTAAAAAGAACAAAATTCTTAGCAGGAATTCAACTATTTAAATTTTTTTTACAAAATTGTTCGCAGAAATTCAATTATTTTCAAAACTTTTAATAAAATTTTTGACAAGAATTCATTTATTTTTATAAATAACAAAATTCTTCATAAGAATTCAATTATTTTCAAAAAGAACAAAATTCTTAGTAGGAATTAATTTATTTAAAATTTTTTTTACAACATTTTTCGAAGAAATTCAATTATTTTTATAAATTGTATAACAATTATTGTCAATAATTCAATTATTATTAAAAATATAAAAATTCTTCGCAGAAATTCAATTATTTTTAAACAACAAAATTTTTCACATGATTCAATTATTTTCAAATAGTACACAAAATTCTTGGGTAGAATTCAATTATCAATATAAATAACAAAATTATTCTCAAAAATTCAATTATTTTCATAAATGGTAGAACTCTTTTTATAAATTTAATTATTATTTGTAGAAATAATAGAACTCACAGCAAAATTTCAATTATTTTTATTTTAATTCTAATCAATTTCCTTGAAAAATGTAACTATTCTAAAAAATTTTATTAAAACTCGTCACAAGAATTCAATTATTTAAAAATTTGTTATTAAAATTCTTCTTAAGAATTAAGTTTTAAGAAACATTCAATTATTTAATAAATACTTTATTTTGAATTTAAATAATTGAATTCTCGTAGAATTTTCTAATAAAAATTAATTTGAAAATGAATTTTAGTTTAAATTTTAGATAATAATAGAATATGAAAATAATTTTTAAGAAGTTACAGTAAAAATATTCTTATTAATATAAAATAATGATTTTAACACTCGATCCTCTTTAATTATTATTATAAAACATAAAGAAAACGATCACTCCGTGCACTCAGAAAAAAATTTGTTCGAAACAACCAAATTTTGGTTGAATCAACCAAATAAATGCATTGCTATACAGTCAACCAAACGTTTGTTTGATTCAACCAAAAAATTTCTTCCAATACGTTTATTTGTATATTAACCAAATGGTTATTACACTTAACCAAAAAATTTTATTTAATATAACTAAAAAATTTGTTTATTTCAAGAGAAAAGATTTGTTTGATTCAAATAAATAGTTTTAGTAAACGTATTTGGTTCATTTAAATAAATATTTTTGTTTACTTAATTTTGTTATTTATTTTCCTCTAATAATATTTGAATTTCCTAATTTAATATTTTCTAGTACATATCATTGGTTAATTTATAATTTGTTATATAATTATTGATATTTTAAAATTATACATATAATAAATCATAAATTAACCAATAATATGTATACTAGAAAATATTAAATTAGGAAACTCAAACATTATTAGAGGAAAATAAATAACAATATTGAGTAAAATATTATATATTTCTTCATATATAAACAAAATAACTTAATTATAAAAAAAACATTTAAAATATTACATTAAACATATTATATGATTTTTATACATGCACTCAGAAAAAAGTTTATTCTAATAACTCGATTATTCGATTATTCGATTTAACTAATAAATTTGACGCGAACGCGGACTGTATAGACAAGTGAGATCTCCATTTTTAAATTCACACATGTACTTTTTGAGACAAGCAAATATTTTTGTTTGACTCAAATAAAATGATTTGGTGGAATCAAACAAATTTGTGTGTTGTGTCCAACAAATTGTATTTAGCTAAACAATATTCTCTATTCAAAACACAAATTTGGTTAAATGAAACAAACAACTTCAAATAAAAAATTTCTTCCCAATAACCAAACAAATTTTACGTATTTATGAAAACGAACCAAATTTTTATTTAAATCAACAAAATTATTGTTTTATCGTGACAAATAAAATAGGTTAATTAAACAGTTTGTTTAAGTGAAATAAACTTTTTCTCTGAGTGTGTCGAAGACTCGGAGTAATCGTTATCTTTATGTTTTATAACAATATTTTTAAAGTTGATTTTCAAAAAGGTTTGAATTTAAATGTTTTGAAGAATTTTAATTCCTACGGAAAAATAATAATAATTAAATATTTAAAATATTTAAAAAAGAAATTATTGTTTTCGAATAATTTTACAATTAAAGATATTCGTAAATAAATTTAACAGAACATTTTTTCAATAAAATTTTTTTCTTTATTTTCTAAAAATTAAAAAATTTTCAGTTTCATTTTCAACTAAATTTTCTAATTGACAAATAGAATTATTAATCATTCTTTTCCCTTATATTTAAAAAACTTTGAATTTCATTAAAACAATTGAAATTACACTCTAAATCTGAAGCAGTGAAAATTTCACTGATTTCAATTCAGTGGCCCAGTTTTCTTTGATGAATCAGTAGAATTTCCACTGACAATCAGTGGTTTTTACTGATTCTCAGTGAAATCCCACTGATGAATTAAAGAAAACTGGGCCACTGAATTGAAATCAGTGAAATTTTCACTGCTTCAGATTTAGAGTGTAAGAAATATAATTGATGCAAAAAATTATGTCCTTATGAAAATTGAGAATTTTTTTTCAAAAATATTAAGAAACGGGAATATCTAATAGTAATAATCGTTTATTTTTTTCCGTTGTTGTAATTTGTTAAAGTAATATCTAATGTTTTTCTTCAAAAAAAAAAATGAGTTTGTAAACAATATTGTTATTGAGAAATAAAAATTATGCATAAAATTAGTATATTTCCTACTTGTTAATAAAATTTTTTTAACAATTAACAATTTTTTATAAATAAAACGGAGAATAATTTGCATAATAATTTAGATCAGTCAAACGAAATTTGTTATAAAAAAGCAAATAACATACAAAATGGGTATATTTTTTATTTGTTAATCATAATTTTTTAAAAATTTTTTAATTTGTAATATTATTTTATTATAAAACATGAAAAAATACCTGCATATTTTCGATTTGTCAAACAATATTTTTTAAAGAAAAAAAAAACAAAAGCATACACATCAGAAACTACCCAATGGGAAATGCCAGTGTAGTGCCGATGTTCACCACTGGCTTAGTACTCAGACGATTGTTCGTCCGTAGTCTAGCCGAGACTCGACAATTAGTGCTGGCGCAGTACAGAATTTTTGTTTCGCCAAAGCTTGGACAAGCCACGGCGGCAAGTGCTGGTTGAGTATAGAAAAATTGTTCACAACGCTCTTTGCCAACATTGCTTTTTTGACATAAACTTAAAAAAAATTATAAAAAAAGTGTTTATAAATATAAATTTATTGAAAAAATTAATATTTTACTTTTTGGTTGTTCATTTTTTATTCTTATTAAATTTAATAATAACAATTTAACACAATTGTCTAATTTTGTAAATAATAAATTATTTAAACAAATTAAAATTATAAACAAAATTTAAACTTTAATCTCAATAATAATTTGGTTCCTATTAAAACTAATATACTTCTTACTATGAATAAAAAATTATTAACAAATTACCACGTAATTTAAGAATTACGTAAAATGTTAAATGCAATAAGTAAAGTAATTTAATTTAATTATTAAAAATTTAGTTTAATTTATTATTTCTAACGTATCCCTATTTTTTTCTCATCTTTGACTCAATAATTGTATGTCTGAATGATACTGAGATATTAATACTTTACTGTACACACGTGTCGTTAGCATAGTGGTTAGAGCGTTAGTCTGTTAGTCCGTAGGTCGTAGGTTCGATTCCCCTCGTCAGCAATTTTGTTTATTTTCATAGGTTTGCGATATTTCTAGATTCCAATCGTTAGGTACTAAAATATGAAAATCTAATGCACACTTACTGTAATTGTTTATTATTTAATTTTTAAATGTTATAAACAATTTTTTTCTACTTCATTTACTATATCCATTGTTAGTCTCCATCTTTAATACAATTTCTTTAAGAAGAGAAATATTTTATGAATAATAACTATTTATTAATATTATTTACCATTTTGTTGTTAAATTATTTATGATGATGAATTTACGACTAATTAATAACAATACGGCATTTATTGCGACAATATTCTCAGCCAGCACTGGTCCAGTGCTGCGCCAGCGCTGTCTGGCAGCACTGGCAAGCAGTACTTCGCCAGCGTTAAGTCCAACGCACAATAGGTTCGCGAAAGTCGTTCGCGAACGAGACGCATGAGATAGACAAGGACACAAATATATCTCTGTCATTTTCTAACTCATGCTTTGCGTTCGCGAACGACTTTCGCGAACCTATTGTGCTTAGGCCTTGTGACAGCGTTATCATCCCAGAGTTATGCCAGTGCTGGCGCAGTACTCCGCCAGTTGTAAATTTCCCATTGGGTAACTTCAAACTGCGGACAGAATGAATGAAAGAATAAGGAGATTAATGTAGTTAATTAATTAAAATAAAACATTTAAAAAATTTGATGAAGAGAATTTCCAATTAAATAATCTATTTAAATGAAAGTTTTTTTAATTATTGGTTTACTATTCGTAAATTCATACAATCATAATGCAAATTCAGTCTACGATGTGTAGAAGTAACTCATTTCAAAGTATGTTCAAAACTGGGAAGTGAATTTATTTATACTTCACAGACGTGTTTTGATATACATATAGAGAATAGACTGAAATGTTATGAAAAAGTAAAACATTGTGTTACGAACAGAACATCAGTTTGAAATTTAATTGTCAAAAATGTTTGTAAATTGTATTTGAAAATTTGAATTTGCATAAAGCTAGCGCGAAAAGTGCCTCGAAAAGTGCAATGACATCGTTAAGTTGAAATCTTAAAAAATTCATATCCAATTTCCAGAATCAGAATCTCAAGCTGCACAAACTTTTGAGTCGTAAAAAGTTTATTCGAATTTAACACTTCACGCGTAATAAATTCCTTTTCTGTGACCGGCGTGAAGTTAACAGGCAGTTGTTCTTGGTTATGTCGACTGACATACACATATAATTTTTTTATAGAATTGTATACACAGTGACCTTCCCCCTTATATAAAATGTCTCCGACCGTTGGATGTTCTATAAATCAAAGATCCCTAACATGTCTTCAGCATCAGAATCGCTCATACATTCTGAAAGAATCTGAAAAATTATTATATTCATAAATCCTCTTCTGTTTCTTTAATTCAATTCAGTTTGAGAATCAGAAGTCTTTTTGGCCCGTCTCGAATAAGAAACAAGTTTCTCAAGTTTATGTCCTTGTTTTCTTCTTCTTTATATAAATTACGCAATCTTATTCTTATTGTACTAATACGAAGAAGGGCTTTAAATTGATATTTTTATTGTCATTAAATTTCAAAGTTTAACCTCCAACTTTTTTTTAAATTGTTAATCCCACTTTGAATTCTAGAATAAATGACTGGTGTAATAAAGTTGTAGGAAAGCTTGCTTATTTGGAAATAATTGGCAACACAGTCTTTGCAAATATCTTAAACAAATATTATTTAAAAGCGTCAATATCCCTAAATTTATATTCTGACGGTAAAAAGTGAATTTTATTTCATATATAATACACTTGAAATAAGAAGCCTCTGCGCTTTCGAATGTAAATAGAATATAAATTATTGAGTTATTTCAAAGTAAAGTCCAGGAGAAATGGACAATTGAATTACTTTAAATATTGCACAGAATTTGACGTTAGATGTTATTTAAAATTATGTCTCCATCGCAACACATGCGGATTTTTATTGTTAGAATATCATGAATGCCCGGATGCTGTTATGGTTTATTTTCAAATACCCCTCTCCTTTCCATAACTATCCATGTGGACATGTTTTGGTGAAAAATTAATGTTTTTGGTAGAATATGAAAACTTATAACAATGAATAAGGCTTTTCATTTTATGTTCGTTAATAAATTAATATTTAATCAAACAATATTTACGATTTGTAAATTCAATTATTTAAAACTTGAATAATGTTGTTAAATAAATATTTGAATACTATTTATTTGTTTTTTCATTAAATGGATTTCAATTAAAAACCTTTTGAAATTTGATAATTTCTAAAAATAGTACAACATAAAACTTCTAAAATTCAATTATTTTCTGCAATTTTTAACTAATCTTCATCTCTAAATCAATTATTTTTAATAATTTTCCGAAAGTTTTTTGAGAATTGAATTATTTAAAAACAAAAATTCTATTTTTTTAATAATTGGAACTGTTCATGTTTTTTTGAAAAGTAAGTATAATATTTGCAAAAAAATTTAATACAGAAATTCTTAAAATTAATCTTTTAAAAATATTTTTAAATAATTTTTGAAAAATAATAGTTTGAGAAATAAAACTAAGACCTATGCAATTAAAAAATTTCCAAGCAATTAAAATTTGCTAAAATGTTTTAAAAATGGTTGAATTTTTGAAAAATATAAAGAAATAATCAATTTCTAGAAGAATTTTCATTAAAAAAATTTTGAACATGATTTTTTTCTCCAAATATTTAAAACGATTTTAATAAAATTTTAAATGTTATTATTTATTGTAGGTATGTATTTAAATTTTCGGAAATATGTAAAATTGAAAATATTGAAAATAATTGAATTTCAAAAAATTAGAATGAATTCAATTATTTTCAAAATTTCGGAATAAAAATTCTTCGAAACTTGATATTAAAAAATTGTAATAATTCAATTATTTTTATAAATATAATAAAATTTTTATTCAATTATTTTTAATAAAATTCCTCAAAAAGTATAATTATTTTTAAAATTTTTATTAAAATTCATCGAAAGATTCAATTATTTAAAAATTTATTGATAAAATTCTTTATGAGAATTCAATTATTTAATAAATAATTATTATTTTTTATTTAAATAATGGAATTCTCGTAGAATTTTCTAATCAAAATTGAATTAAAAATGAATTTCAGTTAAAATTTTAGATAATAATTGAATATTAAAAGGATTATAGCGTGAATTTTTATAGAAATAATTGAATTTTGAAAAGGTTTCATATTAAAATCATTGAAAATTTTAATTTTTCATATTTTTTAACTAACAATTTTGTAAAAAAATTAATTTTTTTTTAATATGAAAAATCTCAAAGAACTTTTTCAAAAATTATTAAAAATAATAGATTCACAGAAGAGTTTTTGTTAAAAACACTAAAAAAATTAATTTGGGCGAAATTACAAATTATTGCAGAAATTAAATTATTTTCAAGAGTAATAAAATAATCTTGTAATAAAATACATCGTAGAATTTTAATTATTTTTAATACAATTTTAATTAAATTTCTCGAAAAATGTAATTATTCTTAAAAATTTTATGAAAATTCGTCAAAAGAATTCATTTATTTAAAAATTTGTTGATAAAATTCTTTATGAGAATTCAATTTTAAGAAACATTTTATTATTTCAATAAATTATCCAATAAAAATTTATTAAAATTCTTTAAAGAAATTTAATTATTATTTAAAAGAATTTTGATATAATCTGTTCAATAGAATTTAATAATTATTTTTAATACATTTTTAATGAAATTTTTCGTTCAAATTCAATTATTTTCAGTAATTATAAGAAAATTCTTTGTAGAAATTTAATTAATTTTCAAAAATTTGTAGAAGTTTAATTTTTTTTTAATATCTAGTATGTGTAGTTCAATGAAATTTCTCCAAATAATTCAGTTATTTAAAAAAAATTTTGAATAAAATTCGTTAGAAGAATTCACTCATAATCACAAGTTCTAAAATTCTTCTAAATTCTTCGGAAAAATTCAGTTATTTAAAATATTTTTGATAAATTTCTGTATAAATATTCAATTATTCAATAAATTATTTATTTTCATATTATTTCAATTTAAATAATTGAATTCTCATAGAATCTTTCTAATAAAAATTGATTTAAAAATGAATTTCAGTTTAAATTTTAGATAATTATTAAATATTAAAAGCAATAATAGCGTAAATTTTTAGAAATTTAATTGAATTTTTAAATTAATTTTTTTGGAAAAGTAATTGTATTTTTTTATATATATTATTTGAAGATTTTATTTTTTCATATAGGTATACATATTTAATCGAAGAATTTACGATTAATTGAAATTTCCTAAAATTTAATATTGTAAACAAATGAGTTGGAAAATTGTCAAAGAACATTTTCGAAAATTATTAAAATTAATTGATTTGGAAGAATTTTAGTTAAAAATTCTTGAAAACAATATATAATTGAATTGAAATGATGGAAATAATTTTGAAGAAGTACAATATTCTTATAAGGGGCTGTCCATAAATTACGTAAGACATTTAGGGGGGAGGGGGGGGGTAAGCAAATTCTTACCAACAATAGAAAAAATGGCGCTAATGTATGTAAAATATCTTACTAGGGGGGAGGGGGGGGGGTAAAAATTTCCAAAAAAATGTTTTATGTAATTTATGGACAGCCCCTAATATAAAATATTGATTTTATCACTAGGCCATCTCAAATTATTATAAAACATGGAGAAATCGATCACTCCGAGTCGAAGACTCGGAGTTATCGATATCTTCATGTTTTATAGTATTATATGGAAAATTTAATTTGTAATTTTAAGTAAAACCGTTCTCTTATTTGACTAGGACCACTTTATATTTTTGTTAGTAATTGGTCCGTAAATGGTTCGCAATTTTTCATTTTTGGTCCGTAAAGTCCGTATTTTTAAATACTTTCACTGGTTCGAGCCCTACTGCACAGAAAAAACGGTAATATAATTTTAAGAAGAACCTACTTAAATAGGAGCCAAGAATATTTCCTACTTAAATTAAGTTGGAAATATTCTTACATTTAGAATATCAATCTTATTGTAAGAATATTTCCCACTTAATTTAAGTAGGGAATATTTATGGCTCCTATTTAAGTAGGTTCTTCTTAAAATTAGATTATCGTTTTTTCTGTGTGTCTTTGTGCTAAATTCGAAATCACACTGCGTACCTAAATAAAATTTATCGATTGCACCTTTCTTTTCACTAAATTAATAAAATTTCTAACACAGTGTTCAGAACAACTAACATGTAGATCGAAGGCGATATCCACTTGGTAGAAACAAGTTTTTGAAACATGCAATAAACAGGTGGTTGTGTGAATGTCATGAAATGTTGCATATTGTCGCACATTGTATGCGATATGTCGCTTAATATATATAGCAAAGTGTGTTCTTTAATCACTCGAAGACTTCGCGTCACGACACTGGTAGCTATGGGTCCCTATCAGTGCCATATCGCGAATGCAAGTCGAACCAAACAATTCGATCCATGGCATGGATCGCATTGTGGAACTAACTCCTGGGGGCCAACTATATAGACGCAAAAGTAGACGTAGTGCCTATTGACGTTGTACGCGGTCGCATTCTGCAAGTCGGCCTACGGCAACGAGCGAAGCCAGGCTCTGAGGAGCGAGTGGAGCGAAGCGGGAGTGATTTATGCTAAGTCTCTGATGCCGAGGCTAACCGAGAACCCTGTCCATATTGTATGTGTGCGATACAGTTTAATGCAGTAATCTATATATAGTCGATCTGGTCGGCCATCTTGAGAGGTCCTCTCGTTTTTCTCTTGGTTTCTGGACCAATTGATGGACTGCGTTTGATCACTATTCCGTGGAATAAGCAAGAAACGCTGCATTAGCGACACTTCCGACTCTATAATAGCACTCCTTTTATCTCCATTCACGTATGCAAATTTTATTTTTACGGAATTTAAACTCACACTTGCTAATATACATGCAATTGCGATTTCATTCTTATTTCGAGGTTTAATTATTTTTTCTAATTCATCAAGATCTTTGGGCAATTGTTTGTTGTTTGGAATGAACATCTTCACTTGGGTGCAGTTGGTGAAATTTTTAGAAAACAACTTACAGCGACAAGAGTTTATTCATTTGCAAAATCTGTTCCAGCAGTCCTAGTGGACCATTTATGGGTAACTAAAATTTGATACAGTTAACATAATTAGAAAATAACTAACGATAATTAAAGAATCGATGTAAGAATTTGTTCGGGGTCGAGTTAACCTGACATAAGTTGAGAGAATTAACGCAATTAGACAAAATTTGAGACTTACAAAAAAAAACGTTTTAAAACTTCTTTTTTTTAAATTGTTAGGATCATTGATATAATGAAAATTGTAGAAAAGTAGGACAATTATTATAAGTCAACAATAAACATAAGTGGATCTAATATTTTAACACTTGACGATCCGTACGAAAAACCATAAAAAAAGGTTAAAATAATTCACAAACGGCACAGTCGAAGATAATGTAAAAAAGCTATATAGGTTAAAGGAAAATAGTCGCACCTCAGTTTTATGATCCTACATTCAAGTTATATTTTAAGCTCAAGGTCACTAAAATACAATAAAAATTAAGTCGGAGAATCGATTTTGACCGTTTTTTTTTCATTTTCACCCACTGTGCGACCTAAACATTTTAAGGAATATGAAAATTTTGTAGTAAAATTTTTCTAAAAATTAGAAAAAATTCGAGTCTTCTTAGGCATTGCGGGTAGCTTCGGACACTCTTATTTTTATATATAATAATGTATTTTCATAATTGAAACAAATTAAAAGTGGGATATAATACATTTTAACTAGTATTTTTAATATATCGACTAACTTTTTTATTTCTTTTTTTGAATATCGATAATCTTCTAACTTAATTAAATTAAAAGTGTCTGGACACATCAAAAAATATGCGTTACAATATTGAAAAGTCTTGTAAAAACCCTATTTTATTTTTGAATTTTCGTTAAGATTCAAATGGATTTTGCAATTTTTAATGATCCACTCTCAAGCAGATTTTTGATAATTAGTATATTTCTGTAATAATAATGGTTCATACAAAAGATTGGTACGGACCACACTAATTTTTTGTAATATTCAGGGTTGACACAAAAATTTAATTATTTCTAAATATTCCCCCCTAATATATGCTTTTAATATTCAATTATTATTTAAAATTTCAACTGAAATTTATTTTTAAATAAATTCAATCTTTATTAGCAAATTCTACGAGAATTCAATTATTTAAATACAAAAATAAATAATTTATTTAATAATATTGAATGTTTCATTCAAATTTTACAAAGAATTTTATTAACAACTTTTGAAAATAATTAATTTCTTTTAAGAAATTTAATTAAAATTTTACTGAAATTTATTATATTAAAAAATTTTATAACAATTTTTGAAAATAATTGAAAACTTTTTGAAGAATTTTATTAAAATTTTTTTAAATACTTGAATTTCTGAGAAGAATTTTGATTAAATTTCGTTTAAATAATTGAAATTTTGCTAAAAATATTATTAACATTTTTGACAATAATTTAATTCTTGACAAGAATTTCGCTATCTATTTATAAAGCTATAATTTAATTTTTAAAAAATATTGAAAATAATTTAATTTTCCGAAAGTATTTTATTTGTTTTCAAAAGAATTTAATTCTTACAATGAATTTTGGTTTTTATCAAAACAATTCAATTTTGGAGAAGAATTTTATTAAAATTCCTTAAAATAATAGATTTAATGGAGAAAACTTTGTTGTTTATCAAAGATAATTGAATTCTTGGGCCAAATTTTATTATTTTATTGAATAATGAAATGTTTCTTAAAATTATTGCATTCTTTCGTCAAGGTTAAATAAAATTTTTAAGAATGTCATTTTTCAATGAATTTATTGAAAATAATTAAAAATTCTACGAGAAAATAATTGAATTTCTAAATGAAATTTTATTATTTATTAAAATAATTGAATGTTTTTGTAGAATTGTATCAAAAAATTTTTTTAATAATTAAATTATTTGATAAAATTTTATGAAAATTGTAAATATTGAAAATCATTTAATTGCAAAAAACTTTTTTGAAAATAATTGAAATTTTGAAAAAGAATTTTATTTAAATTTTTCAAAAATAATTGAATTTTTAGCAAAAAATTTTGCTATTTATAATGATAGTTGAATTCTTGAGAAGATATTCGTTAAAATTTGTAAAAGTAATTGAATTTCTTCGAAGAATTTTATTGCTTTTGAAAATAATTGAATTCTTTTGATAAATATTGTTATTTATGCGAAAATAATTGAATTTTGCAAAGAATTTTTTTCAAAATTCCTAAAAATACTTTGATTTTTGTAAAAAAATTTTGTTATTTATCAACGCAGAAAAAACGATAATTTAATTTTAAGAAGCTCCTACTTAAATAGGAGCCAAGAATAGTCTCGACTTAAATTAAGTGAACCCACTTAAATTAAGTGAATAATATTCTTACAATAAGATTGATATTCTTATTGTAAGAATATTTCCCACTTAATTCAAGTTGTGCCACTCAATTTAAGTAGGGAATATTCTTGGCTCCTATTTAAGTAGGCGCTTCTTAAAATTAGTTTATCATTTTTTTCTATGCCCCTGTTTGAAATGAACCATATTAAAGTTTGAAATGAATTATATTAAATTTTGAAACAAAAAGTCTTTCATTGTTGGTTTAATTATTTTCCAAATTTGAATTTATGTTAAAGGTTGAAGGTTGACGTCCCTTCGCCATAAAACAATTTAATTAACATTCCCAGAATAAGCAGAGGATTTATTCAGTAAAATGCTTGAGTGTCCGGGGCTGCTGGCCGAATCTCCCCCCAAAGAATTGAAAAACAGTTTCTGAGCGAGTCTTTTTTATCTTGAGCTTATGTGGAAGTTGTAGTGTATCGTGCAAGGGGACCAATCCGTCAGCTTGGTGTGTCTTTCAAGTCCTAGATTTACGAGCGGGCCTCCTGCCTGGCCCGGAGGTCCAAATGCGCAACAATGCAGCTATGCCATTTGTCAAAGAGGCGCTTCCTATTTCTAATAACGTTCGGACGTTCTTTACATCGAGGAATCGTGCTCCAAACAGAGCACGGAACGACCTTTGATTCCTTTTGTATAGTTCGTGCAGATATCTTCGCGAATCTCATTTCCTCTTTTATTTTATTAGTCTTATCCTTCTCACTTCTCAAATTTAGTCTATTTATTTGTCTCACTTGTGCGGAGATAATAAAAAGACAATTCTTTATCTCTTTGTTATTAGGTATACATTGACTTCTGATTTCTGTTTTAGACACTGATTTCTGTTTTAGACACTGATTTCTGTTTTTGACACTGATTTCTGTTTTTGACACTGATTTCTGTTTTTGACACTGATTTCTGTTTTTAGAGACACCGAGGTCTCTCTCTCTCTCTTGTAGTGAGAAAAAGGAAAATATTTTTAAAAGAGAATTAGCAGCAAGGTATACATAACCCTACTTTCTCAAAGTGAGGGTCACAATGGACTGGTCTGACGAAGAATCGCCATACAAATTGTCGCTCATTCATCGACTTCACCGCACAGTAGCTTGGCGTATTTTGGGGTTTACCTGACTTAAACCGTTAGCTATAGTGGTTAATTTACTTTCTTAACAGGATGAATAATTTCCTGGTTATAACCATATTATAAGACTTTCTCAGCTCTGCCATCGATCACACATTATCTGCTCTGTAGGAATTCTTCAGATTGTCAAAAATATTTTTCTTCGACTACACCACAAAAGATAATGCTTTCGTGAAAAACGAAGTCGTTGAAATTTTTCAAAATTAGTAAACAGAAAAGTATTTTACAATTCTACGCTATAAAATTTAATGAAACCGTAATTAAATAATATGAAAAACATTAGAATCCATATTTCCATGTAATTTTAGGTCGCAATGACTTTGGGTCAAGTGTTTAATGAAATTAAATATTAATTTATTTTAAATGTCTGAAAAAGTGTTGCAGATGAAATTGATTCGAAAAAGTGATCAAAATATAATGAAAATATAATTCATGTCATTTTTATGCAAAAAGATAATTTAAAAATCTGACTCCAACTTTACACCAAAAAGATTGAAATGATGTTATATCAATCTATCAAAGAATTATCTTACATTCCATTGGCTTAAAGTTTTTAGTGAATCCAATAAAATGAAAGTATTCACACTTTTTAAGATTGAAAGTATATAATTTTCAATCTTTCGGTGTAAAGTTGGAGTCCAATTTGTAAATCTTAAATTAAGAGTAAAAAATTATTATTTATCATTGTCAAGAATAATGGTTTGTAAGAAACATATTATAAGAATCACCCATTGGAAGTTGGTACCGCACCAACATCGCTTGATACTCAATCAATGATTAAATGTTTAACCAACCAATCGTGAGTGGCTAAACTGGCATTAATCATTGATTAACTTTTAATCAATAGAACCAACCCTAATTGCTCCTGTGCGACAAGAAATTCACCAGCAATCTTCAAGTTTTTATCAGTTGTAAATTATTCTCGAAAATGCAAAACCGATTTTATCATTATTATCAAAAACGCAAGGCTTAATTTTTTTTTCTTAAAACTTGGTAATTATTGTTGTTCTGTTCCACGATTGTTTCAGAATTTTTAATTTTACGAAAAATGGTTGTAGAATTGTTTTGATATTTTATAAAAAAATAATAAGTTGAGATAGTTTATTAAAAGTAAAAAATAGTTTCACTAATTTGTTTAGTAAATTAGATGACCAGTCATTCTAGTGAAAATTTACTAAAGAATCAGTAAAATTCTAGTAACAATATTGGTAATATTTTACTAATCAAAAAAGAAAAAAGTCGTCCTTTCATAAAAACACTTAGTAAAATTTTATTATTTGTTAGTGCGGAATTCTACTAATTCTGATTTAGAGAGTATACATAACAAGATTATAAAGAAAAATGTCAACAAATATTATTATATTTCTTAATAATTCAATGAATCTTTTAGATTTTAATCAAAATTCTTCCCAAGAATTCAATTATGTCGGTAAATAACAAAATTATTTGTGAAAATTCAATTATTTTGAGGCATTTTAATAAAATTCTTTGCAAACTTCAATTATTTCTATAAATAACAATATTCTTCAGAAAAATTCAATTATTTTTAAAAGTAATGAATTTCTTCTTGGATATTCAATTATTTAAAAAAAATTGTAATATAATCGTTGTCAAGAATTCAATTATTTTCAAAAATAATAAAATGCTTCTTAAAAATTCAATTATTTTCAAAAAGAAAAATTAATAAAATGCCTCAATTTTCAAACAGAATTCAATTATTTTCATAAATAATAAAATTCTTCGCAGGATTTTAATTATTTTTAATACAATTTTACAGAAATTGCTCAAAAAATTTAATTATTCTTAAAAATTTAATTTCGATTCCTCGAAAAATCAATTATTTAAAACAATATTTTTTTTCAAATTCTTTGGAAGAATTCAATAATTGTTTAAAAAAATATTAGGATTTTTCACAGGAATTCAATTATTTTCAATTCTATATAAAATTTGTTCGAAAGGAATCAATTATTTTGAATACAATTTTGATTACATTTTTTTTAAATAATTCAATTATTCTTTTAGATTTTAATAAAATTTTTACCAAAAATTCAATTATTTACATAAATATATCTTTGAAAGAATTCAATTGTGTCAATAATTAACAAAATTATTCGCGAAAATTCAATTATTTTGAGGCATTTTAATAAAATTCTTTGCAAAATTCAATTATTTTCGTAAATAACAATATTCATAATTACAAGAATTCAATTATTTTTAAAAGTAAAATTTCTTCTCGGAAATTCAATTATTTTAAAAAATGCTAATAAAATAGTTCGCAAGAATTCAATTATATTCATAAATAAAAAAATGCTTTTTAAGAATTTAATTATTTTCAAAATAATTTAATAAAATGCCACATAGACATTCAATTATTGACAAAAATTTTAATAAAATTATTTGTAAAATTTAATTATTTTTAAAAACTTTTCGCTTTTTAACTATTTTCAATATTTACAATTTTCATAATATTTGCAAAACAAAACTCAATTATTTAAAAAATTGTCTGTAAAAACCTTCGTGAGAAATCAATTCTTTTCATAAATAGCAAAAATTTCTCAGGAATTCAATTATTTAAATTAGAATTTGCATAAAATTAGTCGAAAGAAATCAATTATTTAAAAATTTTTTATATAATTTTTTGCAAGAGTTAAATTGTTTTTATAACTATATTTAAATTCTTTCATGAATAATAAAATTCGTTGCAGGGATTGAATTTATTAGCAGGATAAGAAAGAAGTAAATATATTTTTGATGAAAATTAGAAAAAAGTCAAGAAAATAGAAAATGTAGAATGGGATTCTTGTCAGTTTTGTAAAGTGTCTAAAACGAGCTTTTTTGGTCGTTAAGTTTAATTTTTCGATAGCTACTTTTTTACTACTTTTTTTTAGTTTGAAAGTTACTTTTTGATACTTTTTTAAAATTAATTATCGAGTGAAAAGTCTGTTTGTGATTCTAAGTGTTGTGTGTACAATGTTTATAATATAAAGTAATAAAGTATAAGGTTATTGATCATGCTCATTGATCAATACAGTACTCATTATTACCCTAGGGCAATAATGGTCACTTTATTGCCCATAGACACAGGTCATTAAAGTACTCATTATTACGCTAGGGTACTAATGGTCATTTATTAATCATACTTGAGTCAGTCCTTCAACACTGGTAGTCAGTACTATGCCAGTATTAGATTTCTGATATTTTGGGATGGATCCTAATTTTGTTTGATACTAAATTTTGTTTTCATTTGAAAATGAAATTAAAATTTTTCACATCAGTACAAATTGGTTCAATAAAAAATAACATACTTGAAATTAAAATTAATAAAATATTTCACTGGTGCTGTACAATGATTTAAATTGACGACCAATGATATTTTAATTTAGCTTTGAAAAATGGTCATAAAAAAGTTGAAATGGACGAATGTAAAGTTGATCGAGAAGTTGGACTGTACACGAGACAGAGAAAAAATGAAGCTCATTCAATATTACATTAAGGGGACCTCTCGCAAATCTTACGCTGAAAGCGAGCGGCAGGACACCTCTCTATACATTTTCAACTGGAAAGATGCACCCCGAACTTTCGACGGGAACCAGTTCATATATCTGAAGTATGGTTGCCATAAATAAGCGACCTGTCCGTTCGTTCTGTTCGCCGTCTGCCAACCCCTTACCGATCTCGATGCCTCCTTCACCCTTTTCCAGCATCCTTACTTCTGTCAACAAACTTGCTGCCCAACTCCTACACTGCTATAAATATATATTATTTCAATCTAAGTAGATTAATTTCACCTGCATTATTTAGAATCATTCGGAGTTATGTTACTTTTAATTTATATATTTTTGTATACACATTTAATTTAGGGGTATTGCAAAAAGGATTGCAAATCGAATTGATTCAAGAATGTGATAAAAAGTGATTAAACATTTATTTCATATTGATGCGTGAATTTAGTATCTATTGTTTCTTCTTAACTGATGCTGTGATGCATCTGTTAGTAGATTTATTAACGATTTTGAAGATTTTGTTTCTGATTGGTTAATGCTGATTAATTAAAAAATGTTATTAGTAACCATACTTCAGTTTATTTTTTTTAAATAATGCACGGAAAAAACTGAGCATCAAATGATCCCCATATGATACTCATTTTGGTAAGCAGAAAAAATGAACCTCGTAGGTGGCGCCACGTTCTGTAATTTAACATTGGATCAATTTGATACTCATCAAAAATGAGTCCAGGTTTTTCTCTTATATTTAATCAAAAATTTTTTTTAAGAAATTGAATAACAATGAAAAATGTTATTATTGGTAAAAGTAATTGAATTATTCAGGGTTGCCACACTACCTGGCAAACCTGGAAATGTCAGGAAATTTTATAAACCTTGAAAAAACCTGAAAAAGTCAGGAAATTTTGATCGGAATCTTGAAAAATTATTGTTTTTTAAAATTATTGTGTTTGTTCTTCAAATAACTTAAATATTTCAAAATTAATTCAATTTTAAAACAATTGCGTTTACAATTTTCATAAATAGATGAACTTCAAGCGGTTTTAATTTTAAATTTTAAATAATTTCAATGTTGAATGAACTTAATTAGAAATATTAAAAAACTAAGACTTTTGAAAAATTTTAATAATTCAAAATCTTTTAAAATTAATTAAATTTGTCAATATATATGTAATTGATTATAAAAAATAATGGATTAGTTTAATTAATTAAATTAGTTAAAAATTTTAATAAAATTTTACGCAAACATTTCATTATTTTCATAAATAATAACATTTTTTTCAGGGATTCAATTATTTTTATAAATAATAAAACTCAAAGCTGAATTTCAATTATTTTTAATACAATTTTAATGGAATTCCTCGAAAAAATTAATTATTCTTAAAAATGTTATTAAAATTTATCAAAGAAATTGAATTATTTTAATAACCTTTGCTACAATTTGTTTATAAGAATTTAACTATTATTTTCAATAAATTTTTAATTGAATTTCTTTAAAGAATAAAATTATTTTCAAAAATTTTAATTAAATTCTTTGTGTAACAATTCAATTTTTTTCAAAATAATTTTAATGAAATTCTTCGCAAAAATCAAATTATGTTTAAAAATTTACAAAATTTCAATTATCTTTATAAATAGTAAAATTTTTCTCCAAAATTCAACTATTTGATAAAATTCTTTATGAAAACTCAATTTTAAGAAACATTGAATTTTGTAATAAAATGTTTATTTTTGTAATTAAATAATTGAATTCTCGTAAAATTTTCTAATAAATATATTGATTTAAGAATGAATTTTAGAATTAAAATCTTTGAAAATTTGAACTTTTCATACTTTTAATTAAGAATTGTGTAGAATTAATTTTTCACAAAAAGTTGAATGGAATTTTTTTTAATTATTTGAAGTTTTTAATTTCTATAATATTATTTAATTAATGAATGTCAGAATAATAGATATTTTGTAAAATTGAATTATAAACAAAAGAATTTGAAAATTCACCAAGGACTTTTTCAAAAATTATTTTAAAAAATTGACTTAATGAAGAATTTTAGTTGAAAATTTTAGAAATGAATAATCATAATCATAAAAATAATTTTTGAAGAAGTTACAGTAACAAAGTAGCAAGTTTTAATTATTATATGTTATTGAATTTCAAATTTTTGAATATCTTAATTTTTATAAAAAAATAATGATTAAATATTTATTTAAAAATAAAGTTATTGATGTTTTTGAATAATTTTTGTTTTAAAAACCTGGAAAAAATCCGTTTTTTAACCTGGAAAATTCAGGGAATTTGAAAATAACAAAAGCGTATATAGCAACCCTGTTGATGTGAATAATTGTAAAAAATTTTGTTAAAAAATTGATTTTTTCGATATATTTTTTAAAGGGAGCGTTCACAAATGATGTCACGTTTTTGGGGGAAGGGAGGGGGGGGGGTCTCTAATAAACGTGACACAATGTATTTTTACATCCGAAATTTTATGAAAATAGTAGATATTTGAAAATATTTGAATTTCGAATATTTTTCGAAAATAATTGAATCATTTTAAAGAATTTGATGATAATTTTTGAGAATAGTTTCTTGATTTCTGGTATTAGCGAATTTAAAGTACTTTTTAAAAATTTCTATCCCCTGCTGGGGATTGAACCCTAGACCTCGAGAGCGCAAGTCGAATGCGCATATATACCTGTGCAGCAACTCAAGCTTTAGAAAAAATTTCTCTTATACTACCTTTTGGTTCGTATTCTACTTGGGATTCACATTTTAATCCAAAAAGTTGCTGAATATAAACATATATATTCGGATTAGGATCTTAATAGTAGTAAATTTTCATCTTTTTCATCTTCACAAGACATCTAAACCTGTAAAAAGAACAAGAAACTTTAATCCTTTATCTTCAAGTTCAATTTCTCCGGCTGACAATCAAACAATAAAACTGATCATCTCATCCACTCTTTCTACTTGCTCGATTTCCCTGGGGAGACAAAACTACCTACTCATCAAGCATAAGTGACGAGATCCTTTTGTCTTTGACATTCTTTGAAGTTAGGATAGCTGCTGATAATTTATATTTGGATATGGTAGGCTAAACTCGTATATGGTAAAAATTAGCGATAACGATAACTGGTCTTGCTAACCAATAATTTTTTTTTATCTTCAAATTGTATTATTTATTTAAATTTGCAAACGTTTTATTTAGCAAATGGAACAATTTGACAAAATAAACTATCGTAGTTTACTAAATTACAGTTTTGCTAGTAAAGATTTTCGACTCAATAGAGGTTCTCTTCTTGCTGTAGAAGATGGTTTCTGTATAAAGAGAGAGGGAGGGGGGGGGGCAGGAAGAGAGAATGGGATCATAGTTACGAAATGCCATGATGGGAATGTTGTGGATAAGAGGCATTGAGGGGGGCAAGGGAGGGGGGTAAAGTTGGAGAAGAGGAGGGAAAGAGCGATGGAGTAGATAAATAGATGGATGGGCAATATTATAACTCACTGGCTGTCATCCTGTACGACCGAGTCAGGCTGCTAATCAGACCCTGGCCGCTCTCGCCCCTTTGCCGACCCTTCACGAAAAATGGATTTATTGCCGTACTCCTCGACTTCGGCACGCTATCGAGCTCCCTGATCCGTAGAACGTAACCATCGTCGTTCGCTCTGCCATTCGCATTGGTCCCCTCTTATTTTTCTTCTCCCTGCCCCCTTTTGCTATGAAAAACTCGAAAATCTGCTCTCTCTCTATTCTCTGCGTCTAGAAAACACTCTCTTTTCATTCCCCCCCCCCTCCCCCTATGAAAAAACTTTTGTGTCCTTCACTATATTTCGCTGCTAAATTCTGGGGAAATCATTTTCCTTGACCTTTGAACTTCAATGATGCGGAAATAGCATCACTCTGGAAAGCATTTCTTCAGCATATAATGCGCTGGTCTACGCGAAATATGCGCGCATTTAGTATATTTCGCGTAGACCAACATAATGATAATGCTTAATAATCATGCTGTCCACGTGACGCATAAATATATTTGAATGACTTTTCGCATTAGTGAATATTCATTGCAAATGAAAGAATAAATTAAGAGTTGCATTAAAGATGAATGATAAAGAAAGAGGACAATTGGAGAAAAGAGTTGTGAGTGAGCACAGATGTACCAAGTGAACGAGATATAGAAGTAGAGATGTGAGAGAGAGTGAGAGAGCAAAGTATATCCACGTACGCGAGCATAGGTGAATGTGTGTGTTTATTCAACGAGATTTATTACCGAACTCCTAATGCTCTAAGGAATGGAAGGAGTGATGAGGGGTTCGCTCCCCTTTTCTTCTCTTCCATTCCCCTCTCGCCGATTTCTTTGCCAACCCCTTCGCAATGCTCACGGCACTCACGTCGTCACTACTCGTTCCAAGGCACTATATCAGCCGAGAACTTCTACGCCATTCCGAGTTTCTCGCCATCGATTTCAGTCGAAGATCCGTTTCATTTCGAATTACATATTCCCAGCCTGCACGTGTACCAAGAATTATCTTGGTACCTTATGACTTGCACAGTCATTCATTTCAATTTTATTTATATATGTATACATCCGTAATTGTTGGGAACGACATCCAACAGATATACCTACATATTTAAAAGAAAGTATCCGCACTGGCGCACATTGTGCCGAGAATTTCACCAATATGTCAGTATACCCCGCCTACGCGATAGCGCTGCGGCGAAAAATATCATCTGTACGAACATAATTAGATATCTACTATAGGAGTGGGTTAATCATAGACTAACTCAACTAATAATTTCTTGAAATTCCATTCATTTTCGATACAAGTTTCTTAAGATAAGCGAATCAATCTTTTTATCAGCGGAAAATTTGTGTTGTATAATTTCTCTTATACTTAAAAGCTATGTGTTTTATTCATACACTCTTGACTTTTGGAGGATTGGTACAGTTACAACATACATGGGTCATTAAAATTTCATTTTTGATCCTACTGTGATTTTTCAATGTTAGAAAATTTTGTTATGTTAGAAAATATTTGAAATTTTCTAATTTTTCTTCTACACTTTTCAATCCCCCATCTTTCTATCTCAATAAAACTATACGAAAAAACAGGCACCGAAAAACTAATACAATAGACCCTTTTGTAACAAGAAACCAGTATAGTTGGTCATCCTAAGAAACCACATGTTAAACATATTTTCTAAAAAGCGAATATTCTTCCTTAAAGCATCTTTTATTTTTTCTTCAAAACGAAAATATTTACAATATATAGTATACATAACTAATTTTTGAAACTCATTCAATTGTACAATGAAGTAAGTAAACATTCTTTGTTAATATAAATGCACAAAAAGTATTTTTTTCCTAACTTTCATATTTTATTAATCCACAAATTTTATTTTTAATAAAAAACTATTGGATATATTATGCAATTTAATTAAAAAATGTTAACATAATTATAAGTTTAAAGGCAATAAATATTCCGTTATAAATTATTTCTCTAAAAACTTAATTCAAGAAGCTTGGCTGACTTTTTTTAGGATTCGGTGGAAAATATGTAAATATATTAAATCAAATAAAAGTAATTTTAATTAAATAAAAAGTTGTTGAAAATTAATTAATATTTTGTTGAATATGTTTTTCCCTAAAAAGTAAGTGAATATTCACCAATTTATAAAAAGTATTCCTTAAAATCTGGGGAATATTCATCAACTTTTTGGGGAAAATTATATTCATTAGAATTTTGTAAAATTTTCACCAAATTTTAAGAGATATTCACCAATTTTTTGGGGAAAAGTACTTTTCCCAAAAAATGTGTAATATTCATCATAAAAAGTTAGTGAATATTCCCCAAATTTTTTACAGTGTATAACAAAAAGTTGAATAAAATCACATTGGAATTTCGTGTTGTTATCACATTGTTGGAATATTTCCTTTTTTTAATAATAACAAAGCATACTCTGCCCCACCATTTGTTTTCTGATAATTATAGTTTACATATATGGCTTGATGGTTTATTTAAAGAAATAGAATTCGTTAAACTGGTGCAATTCCCGAATATGCAATAAATGTTTAAAATGTCTTAGATAAAAATGCTTCACGACCCAAAAAACACTTATTTTATCGAGTTTTTATGCAAATCCATAAAATATTTTAAAAAGTTGTCCACCATATTGAATCTGCCATCTTGGATTTTTGAAAGTCGAACTTCAGATTCGTAATGAGCGACCTGAAAAACCCCTTAATACCAACTTTTATACATACAAATCCATAAAACATTTTGAAAAAGTTGTCCGCCATATTGAAAATCAAGGTAAAAATTTTGGACACTTGGGCGTTAATGAGTTAACACAATCATTATATAAAAATTTTTATATACATCTTATATAGATGTGCAACATAATTTTTTTGACACTAAAAATGTGGAAAATAACAATTTTTATTGATATCTAAAGCACTGATTTCTTAAGAGCGCGTAAAAGGGATACCAATGACATTTTGCCCCTAATTTTTCTGTCAATTTATTTCGAGAGAATTTCTAGCGCCTAAAAAGTATTAATTTAAGTTGAAAGAATAATTAAGAAATTAATTGATTTAAAAAACTGTTCTATAGGAGCCAATATACCAGATTTTCGGACAGGACATGAAATTGGAATTTTAATTGAAATTGGAATTTTAATTTTATAATCAACAACATACATTTTTTAAATTTGATTTAGAATAAGAGAATATAAACTATAAAATAATAATGACTATTAAAACATCACCTGAAATTATTGGCAAAATATACTGAAATTCACAACATTCTAAAAATTTTTTGAAATAAAAATAATAAAATATATTTAAAATTAGGTATACAAGAAAAAGTATCTTCTCACAAAGACCTAATAATGTAGGGTCAGTTGGGGTAAATGCAAACACAATTACTAAGTTTCACCAATCAGGTGATTTTTTCTCTTAAATCGCAATACTTTTAGTTTCCTTTTACATTAAGTTGTTCTTTTACTTCTCTGAAACAATTTAATGGGATAGTAGAAAATATAGGTAACATTAAATCGTATGAAACTAATTGCTTGTACTTACACCAGGGATTTTTCTAATATCCTAAAATTTAGGGCATTGTTTGCCTGAAAACAGGCATTCTGTTTCTAAAAACATGTATAAGGGAAAATCAATGTCAAGTATGCAAATGTTAAGAGATACAAAGAATTATGTAGAAAGTTTAAAAAAAAATTGAAAAATAAAATTATAAAATAGAAAATATAAGTTTTTTTGTTTAGCAATACTTTTGGTGTTTTTTGCATTAAGTTGTTATTTCACCTCCCTGAAACAATTTATTTTGGCCTCGAAAAACTAATGTTTTCTTTACCAATATGTGTGTTTTATGCATAAATAAACATATCAAATATTATACCTAGGTATTAAATAAAAAAAGTGAAAATAGATGAATAAACTTTTTTATTTTAAAATTCGTTTTAATCTTTAAATTGTAGTTTTCGTAAAATGTGGCAATGAAGCATTACAATAAAAAATCTATATATGTCCACCAATAATACTCAAATATATCAATTTTTAATTTTAAGTGGAAAACATTAACTTCGCAAAACATAATTTTCACATTTATTTAATATTTTCTGAATATTAAACGAATGAAATTATTTCACGATCCGACATGATTTTGTACTAATGGAAATTTTTGGCCTCTATTAACTGTTTTCTCAAAAACTTAAATATTTTCCAGGTTCGGATGTATGAAATTTTTTCAAAATCTGAAACAAGCATTTACTTGAATTTCAAAATGACAAATAACTATAAGTTCGAATAGAAAGAACGTTTATTGCATTGAAGTTAACCCTTTCGTGTCCACGGGATACCCAGAGAGTGGATTTTGTTGAAACTTGTTATTGGGGGTTTTTGGGGTCGCTGATTACGAAACTGAAGTCAAATTTTCAAAATTCAAAATGGCGGATCCAATATGGCGGTTTTTTTTCCAATTTGTATAAATCTCGTTATCCGGGGGTTTTTGGGGTCGGTGATTACAATCTGAACAATATTTTTCAAAATTCGAAATGTCGAATTTCTTAAACAACATTTAATTTAGTATTACTAAATTATCTTGGATCACACTCTAAATCTGAATCTGTGAAAATTTCACTGATTTCAATTCAGTGTCCCAGTTTTCTTTGATGAATCAGTGGAATTTCACTGACAATCAGTGGTTTTTACTGATTCTCAGTGAAATCCCACTGATGAATTAAAGAAAACTGGGCCACTGAATTGAAATCAGTGAAATTTTCACTGATTCAGATTTAAAGTGCATAATTTGTCAAAACAAAAAACATGTTATTCAAAAGATTCATTTTTTTGTAGGTAAAAATTTTTTAAACTTTGAAATTTTAGATTTAAAATTCCTATTTTTTTCTATTTTTATGAGAAAATTGTGATTAGAATTAGCAATAATACAAAGTTATTAATTAATCAGAAAACATCAATACCAACTTAATGCAAGAATTAATCAGTATTTAACATCTTTGAGGACCTCTGTGATGCCTTTAAGCAAGATGAACATTTTTTGTTAAATCGTGCATAACTTTTTTGATTTTAAAAACTGAATATATTGAAATAATAATTTTTGTCTAAAAACCTGGTCAAAACCAGGTTTTTGCATTCTAGCTTACTGTGCAGCCCACGATGCATTGTTGTACTATTTGGGGATCAATTTGTAAAAATAAATTTAAAAATCTATTTAATTATGATAAAAAGTAAAAATAAAGTCTCTGGTCACTTTTAGGGTTAATTTAGATGTATTAAGTTTAAAAAAATGAAAAACAGAGTCAATGTAGGGGAGCGTGGGGTGATGAGAGCTTTTAAATTTCAAGTACTTAGAGGCTTTGAAATTCGCGGAAACAACTCGGAAAACTTGGAGAACCTTTGTTTATGTCATACGAAGACAAGACAAACGGGACGCATGATTATTCCCCAAATGTCATTTTTCCGAAATGTCATTTTACCGAACTGCACTTTTGCGAATAGTCATTTTTGCGAAAAGCCAATTTTGCGAAATGTCACTTTTGCAAATTGTCATTTTTGCAAAAAGCTATTTTTGCGAATTGTCATTTTTGCGAATGGTCATTTTTACGAATTGTCAATTTTCCGAAAAGTCATTTTTCCGAATTGTCATTTTTACGAAGACATTTTTGTGAAATATCATTTTTGCGAAAAGTCATTTTTACGAATTGCCATTTTTGCGAATTGCCATTTTTGAGAAATGTCATTTTTGCGAATTGTCACTTTTGCGAATCTCCATTTTTACGAATTGTCATTTTTACGAATAGTTATTTTTGCGAAAAGTCATTTTTACGAATTGTCATTTTTGCGAATTGTCATTTTTGCGAATCAACACTTTTACGAATTTTCAATTTTCCGAAAAGTCATTTTTGCAAATCGCTATTTTTACGAATTGGCAATTTTTCGAAAAGTCATTTTTGTGAAATATCATTTTTGCGAAAAGTCATTTTTACGAATTGCCATTTTTGCGAATTGCCATTTTTGAGAAATGTCATTTTTGCGAATTGTCACTTTTGCGAATCGCCATTTTTACGAATTGTCATTTTTGCGAATAGTTATTTTTGCGAAAAGTCATTTTTACGAATTGTCATTTTTGCGAATCGACACTTTTACGAATTGTCAATTTTCCGAAAAGTCATTTTTGCGAATCGCCATTTTCACGAATTGTCAATTTTTCGAAAAGGCATTTTTGCGAAAATTCCTATAGTGAATCCATATATGCATACAAATTTACTATAGGAATTTTCGCAAAAATGCCAATTCGCAAAAATGACTTTTCGAAAAATTGACAATTCGTAAAAATGGCGATTCCCAAAAATGACTTTTCGGAAAATTGACAATTCGTAAAAATGTCCATTCGCAAAAATGACAATTCGCAAAAATAGCTTTTCGAAAAAGGACAATTCGCAAAAGTGACATTTCGCAGAATTGGCTTTTCGCAAAAATGACTATTCGCAAAAGTGCAGTTCGGTAAAATGACATTTCGGAAAAATGACAATTGGGGAATAATCATGCGTCCCAAGACAAACGATCATACTCCTGACTTTGTAGTAATGACAAGGGAAAATGCAGTTTTTGAGTTTTTGTTCTTAAATGCAAAATATTTTTAGGGATCACAATAAGAAGTTAAAATTTTATTATTCACTTCATATTTTGTCGATATATTATAAGTAAATATACCGCAATGTAGACTTGGGTACCTACATGTTTGCAAATACAGTGTAATAATAAAATTTGTTTGTTTTTATTATTTTATTCAAATTATGGCCTGTAAGAATTCTGTGGGGGTAATGAAAGAATGTGCAACATTTTGATGCTATAATGATTTCATTATATATAATATTTGTCATCTAATCGTCCGGATATTCATCAGAAACACTTTAGCGTGAATTTCAGAATTGACCACTCGCAATTTCTTCGACAAATAAGCGTCTGGAACGAATAGCTCGCCCTACGCAAGGTCACACGCGCTAATATTAGTCAAGTAGCAGAGAGGATCTCTCGGCTATATAATAATATTTTGTTACTGAGCATTTCGGTCAAATGACAATGCGTTTAAATGTCGTTTCGGTTTATTGGTAACACTATATCGAATAACAAGTTACTAGTTAAGTGGCCATTCTGTTACATGTACTTCATTTAAATGACAGTTCGATTACTTGTCAACTGAGGAATATTCATGCATCAGCAGAACGTTAATTTTTTATTATTAATGATAGAACGTCCAAAAGGGCCTAACATGGACAGAAAATGTGATCATAATCGTAATAAGAATTTCTTTCCAGACATTGATTTAAAAAATTATTCGAGATTCTACTTAAAACAACTGCCCCCCCCCACTGATAAGAAAAACTGTCCAAATAAAAAATAAGAATAAGCCAACTTTTAGTCAATCACTTATAGTCAGTTATTAAAAAAATGTCCATGTTCTATATGATCAAAAATGCGAAAAGTGTAAAGTAAAGTCTTCTTAGTTTCTTTTAAAGTCTTTTTAGTACATTCATAGGGACATTCTGGTGCAGAATTAGTAAAAAACACATTTTTTAAAACTCTTATTGTAATATAATTAACATGTATCTTCAAATTCTCTACTATTAACAGCATGCGATTGTTAGGTTCTCAATGGTAATTTTTCGACGACTTTTCTCTTGAAATATTTAATAAATTGAGCCGAGTCTAAAATACAATCAAGAAGGGCAGTGATGTGCAAAAGTTTTAATATATTTAAAATTAATTATCACAAATTACATTTGTCGCGGTCGCACTTCTAATCAATTTCTCGTCTTTACCGATTTCAAAGTGTTTTATTATAATTTATTTTTGAATTAATAAAACTCTTGCACATCACTGTCCTTCTTTATTATATTTTAGACTTTCTTACGAAATTTCAGCTCAATTTATTAAATATATTTAAAGAGAAAAATGATCGAAAAAATTCCCATTGAATTTCAAAGAGTCACATGCTATTAATTAATACAAAAATTTTTGTATTTTTTATTTGAAATTTATTATCCTTCCGAGGAGACTGTTACGCTACAAAAGTTTTGTTTTTCGCGACTTTGACCATAAATTATTCGTTGTAGATATATAGCAGTAGCTTTCGATTTGAGAGCGAGTCTTACTTGACAAGATAAGCTCTCAAGTCACTGATAAGAGACTGAATAGTTTATCTGGTCATGATTTCTGATCATTGTATTTGACAAGTCATTGACCAGAAATTATGGTCATAATCGGAATAAGAACTTCAGTTCTTAGGGTAGGTTTCATCAACACTGATTGGAAGTTAATCAAAGATTAAAGCCTTAGCCGTCCAAAAGTGAACGTTTAATTTGATTTTTATAACTGATTAACTCTTAATCACAGTTGGTGAAATTGTCCCTTAAACTGATAGTTATGATAAATTAGCATCGGGTCACCGTGGCTGCGTGGTAACTCATATGCGTTGGGTTTTCAAGGTCTAGGGTTCGATCCCAAATGCGTTCGAATTTTTCATTGTAGAGTTAATTAGTCTTAAATATTTAAATAAACACAAAAATAAATAATTAATTATAAATAAAGTTAATAAAATCTAGGAAAAATTATATTTTATTGTAGATTTTCATCAGAAAATGGTCCAATTTCTGTCCGGGTACACTTAGTCACTGGCAAGATAATCTGGGGATCGATTTACATAATTTCATTTCTATTTTCACTTTTATTCTCACTTTCATTTCCACTTTCACTTCGACAAATTTTTATTTTCACTTTTATTTTCACTTTGACAGACTTTTATTTTTACATTTTTTTTTCACTTTCGCTTTCATTTTCAATTTTCATTTTAACTTAAATAGAATTTTCTTTTCATTTTCACTTTTCACATTCACTTTCTCTTATAAGATTGTGTCGATTATGTAATTTCATTTTTACTTTCACTTTCACGGATTATTATTTTCACATTCATTTTTATAAAAAAAGAATAATAAAAATCTGTCAATGTAAAAATGAAAGTGAAGAAATATGAGACGCTCTGTCAAGAAAGTTATATAAGAAGCAAAAATTTTTAGGTTACGTTTATAACTTTTGGACTAAAAATACAGAAAAAGAATCAATTATTATTACAAAATTATTTATGTTAAACTGTTTATTTCATCCAATATCTTCAATAAAAACAGGTTTTAAATTCACATCAGTAATTAAAAAAAAAAATTAGTAGGTAATCAAGTTTAATCTAATGCATTATCAAAGTAAAAATTATAGTGAAAATAAAATTTTATTAAGGTGACGGGCGAGAAAATAAAAGTGAAAAAATACTGCAAAAACTGCAAATCTATGATCAAAGTGAGAATGAAAGTGAAAATAAAATACTATCAAATTCTACATTTAAGTGAAAGTAAAAATCTATCGAATGTTTAAAAATAAAAGTGAAAATAAAACTCTGTCAAAGTGGAAATGAAATAAAAATCTGGCAAATTGAAAGCGAAAATAAAAATCTGTCAAAGTGAAAAAGAAAATAAAAATAAAATGAAAGTTAAAATAAAATCTGAAGCTGAAACAGTTATCAGCACCCGTTTAGTTTTGAAAATTAAATTTTAATGTTAAACATTTTTTTTTGTTTAAAACCGTCAAAAAAATTTTGAAAAATTAAGGGGAGACTTCGACTGCATTTTGAACTATATTAAGAAAATGATTTAAATCTTCCATAAAATTAATTTTATATAGTCATTTTTAAAGAGGAAATCAATAGTCAAAAATAAAATCGTTCAGAAAATATTCTGACCCTTTTTGGATTTTTATTTTTCTTAAAAATTGATAGATTTTAAAGTCCATTCGTAATTTTTTAGAAAATATGTTTTTGTATTCACAAAAAAATGCCGAATAAAAAAAATTGATGTTTATTATTTTTGAAGCATTTTTTTTAAAAAGACTTTGTTTTTAGGTTGAAGATGCTAAAAACCATTGTTATTCAATTTTTTTTAAATATAGAAATTCACTTGTTTATTTATCCGAATAATTTCAAATCATTATTTTATCATAATTTTTTGTATTTTATACTTTTTATTTAATAAAAATTATGATTTAAAAATAATTAGAAAAATAAACAAGTGAATTTTCATATAAAAAAAATTGAATAACAATGGGTTTTATTTAGCATTTTCAACCTGATAACAATGTTTTTTTATTAAAAAAATTCCTCAAAAATAACAAAATAATTTTTTTCATTCGTCAATTTTTTTGTGAATACAAAAACCTATTTTCTACAAAATTATGGATGGATTTTAAAATCTTTTAATTTTTAAGAAAAATAAATATCCAAAAAGTGTCAGAATATTTTCTAACTGTTTTTATTTTTTGAACATTGATTTCATCTCCAAAAATTACTATAAAAATAATTTTATGGAATATTTAAATCATGTCGTGAATACGATTTAACTCCAAAACATATAGACATTGCATTAATACTCTATAGTTAATTTGTCAAAAATATCTTATTTGAGTAAGAATTTCTAAAACGTGACAACTAAAACTTGAAAATTTTTATTTTTTCCTAAAATGTTAATTTTTCTGTACCATTTTATGTAAAAAATCACTATATAAAAGGATTTTCCAAATAAAAATTTACTCTTGTTATTAACAATTGAAAATTTTTATTACTTTTTTTTAAATTAATCTCAGAAAAACTTTTTGGCTGATTTCAATTATTCAACCGGCATTATTTGTGTCTTGAATCCAACTTTCAAATAAAAATTATTTTGTTTAAAGATATTAAATTTTAATAAACAGAAAAATTGTTTATATAAAAAATATGTAAAAAATCACTTTACCCTTGAAATTTTAATTTGAAAAAAAATTATATTGTTCAGAAAGGTTTAAAGAATAAGTAGAACTTTTTTCAAATTAAAATTTCAAGGGTAAAGTGGTTTTTTACATATTTTTTATAAATAAACAATTTTTTTGTTTATTAAAATTCAATATCTTTAAACAAAATAATTTTTATTTGAAAGTTGGATTCAAGACAAAAATAATGCCGGTTGAATCATTGAAATTGGCTAAAAAGTTTTTTTGAAATTAATTTTTTCAAGAAAAGTAATAAAAATCCCCAATTGTTAATAACAAGAATAAAAATTTGTTAATTATTTTTTTTTAAATTTTATTGTAGTTTCTGAATTATTAATACCATCAAGTGATAAAATTAAACTTATAATTTCTTTAAAATTGTTTAAATAATTGCAAAACTTTTTTAAGTCAATAACACTATTTTTTCAGACGTGGTCCCATTAGAGTAATTTTGCGGTGTGAATGAAATATGAAAATCAAAAAACAAGAAATTGTTTAATAGTTTAAAAAATGACTTTTAATTTTACTATATTTTCTATGAATTAAAATGAAAAGTTTAAATTTAGAAAACAATTATTGATCAATTTAATTTTGTAAACTGCATACTCTTAAAAAAAATTAACCATAAAAACTCTTTTGACGAAGAAAAACTCTTGAAGAAGAATTTCTAGTAAAATTCTAAGTACTGGTTCCGTACCGGCATTTATCAACAAGAAAAACTGAGGTGGCACTAAGTCGATCGTTATTTTATACATTTGACTCAGTACTAATCTGCCGGTACCGGTATGAGTCTTTGTTTACTGCATAGTAGGTATCTTGCTGGTCCTAAGCACTGGAACATCTACTTTTCTGCGTGGGTCGCACAGGAATGCCTTACTCGCACTCCTGGACTGTGACTGACAAGAAGGCATTTTTACAGTATGCCTCTGTCCTTTTTTTTCTTTTTTTGCAGTATTAATCTATTCTTATTGGTGATTTACAACTTTCAAGGTTTTTTTTCAAACTGATCTGACAATGATTTAGAAAAGAAAAAGTCTAGAAAGAGGAATATTTTTGGCTTTCCAAGAGTTTTAACTTCAACGTCTGTGTGCGGTATTTAGATTTATGGCCTTGCCTTACTGGGGTTATTAAAGTATAAAAATACCGAAATACATTTTTGTAAATCATCTTTTGATGATGAAACTCTACTAGCAATTAATAAATGCGTGATCCTCAGCGGACTTTTCTTCAGTGAAATTTATAATTGATTATCAACAAATATTATCCAACTTTCAGCCTAAAATTTTATTAATGAATATTCACTAATCAGTACAAGTACTAAATGAATCAGTTTGCTTCATAAATAAAAAATACAATATTTCTTATTTTTAATAAAATAATACACTTATTTTTAAAAAAAAATTACTGACAGTTGATGAAACTGAATAAATTTATTATCAGTGCGATAATCTTTACTGATTGATATAGTAGACGCCTTTTCATTATTTCACCATTCATATATATATTTGCAGTGAATTCATCTATTGTTTTTAACTTCTCCACAAAATTTCAGCTCAATCCATCAAGTATTTTACGTAAAAAAAACCTACGTGTTGAATCACGTGGCCTGTCACATGTACTTAATGTTCTAGCTGAACGAAAAAGTCGAAAAAATAGGTTTGTTTACATTTAACGCAATGGATCCAAAGAGCATTTCTGTTTTTTAGAGCCAACTGCGCTACACAGTGCTGGCAATATTCTAATAAATAAATCCAGTTTTATAAATGGCACCTATCACACATACACAAAAAACAGGTTCAAATCAATTTAAACGACAGCAAAAATGATACCGTTTTAACTTCATATTGAGTTAGAGGCAAAATCCCTCACGTAGTGAATGGATATTTCAGGATGTGTCGATTACCGAAAATTAGGATTTTTTTTAGAATATCAACAAATATATAGTAATTCTTTAAAAAGCAGACAAAAAAATTGAGCTTAAAATGAGTTGGGAAAGTGACTCATTTTGAAGTGCAACAAAAGTGAACCTTGAAGATGGAACCACTTGGGCACCTTTGGGCGGGCAAGCTGAAAATATTAATTTAAGTGGGCAAGTACGGGGTCCAGTGGACCCTGTAAAATTTAGATGCTTCTGTGAATTAAAAAACGTAGATTTTTGTATAATTGGTTTTCTTTTATTATATTATGAATTTTAATGCATTAGAGTATAAAAATAATTATTGAGATTTTAAATTTAACAAACAACAACCGGAGTCCAATGGACCCTGTTGCCCGCCCAAGGGTTAAATAATTTTCAATAGTTGTCTTTCAAAATATGTGACTAATTTTCATCTTCGACACCAAAAATTATGTACATTTATCTCCCGAAATTTTGGCAGTGAATTTTGATTCCTTTCCCAGGACTCTTTCAATTATTTTAAAAAACGGTGCTTCCTTACTCGAAGTCTTATACCTGATCTTGCTTTCTGTTTTTTGTTAATTCTGCTTCTTCCACTTTTCAAATGGAAAAAATGCACATATCGTAAACAAGTCCCTCTTAATTGATACCATAAATTTGAATCAAATTGATAACATAAATTTTGAATCGAGTTAAGATATGATCCATATTTTTGTTTTTATAATTCGTTCCAATTTGATACTTTCAAGTTAACAGACTGATGAATCAGGAAATTTTAACTTATTCAAAAGCAAAAAGTCAATCATTAATTTAAAAAAGTTAAAATTTTACTTGATTCAGAATTGGAGATAAGAACTCAAGTTCGTTAAATGATGTTATACAGAGATGGTTGAGAATCTTTGGTTCTAATGACGTCAAAGCATATGTAATATTAAAAGGGTGGGGGATAAGGTTAATTCGGTGAAAAAAGCGTGTTTTTAAGAATTTTTGGTGTTGATACAAAGGGTGTTATACTATTAACCAATTTTTATACAATAGGACAATATTTGAACAATATTTTTGTACATTTGTATTCAAAAATATTTAAAGATTTAAAATTGAACTAAGATCTACATGATTATTATTAGCTAAAGTACTTATTCTTGTTGTTTGACTACTGGTTGCATTGTCTATGATGATATCATCAATAACTTGAATAAAACGTTGGAAAGATCTTTAAATGCATATGTATTCGTTTGATTTACCAAAATTTGGGCAAATTTCGCAGACAATTCTTTATGGGAGATCTTTATTCAATTTTTAATAATAAAGTTTTACTCTATTTACATGATTTTTTTGAGTTTAGGAATACTACTGAATCGACCTACGAAATGCTCAGAGATTGGAAATTTGTTATAAAAATTCCACCGCATTAAATTATTGTAGAGTACAAAGATCTTTTGTTATTAGATCCTGTTTTGATTTCTTATTTAAAAATTACAACAAAACGTTTAATGTAACTTACTGGTAATAACTTTTTCATAGTTAATTGCAAGCACTTAGGTTTATAAATTTACAGATTTAGAAAAATATTAATTAGAACGGGAGATATTCAATTATTTCGAAAAATTCCAAACATCGAAAAGTTTCAAATCTTACATTTTTTAATTGATTGCTTTTAAACTTTCTATAATTGAGTATTACATCTTATTTAGTCACATTTTAGCATAACTTTGCAAAAAGTACTATCCCATAATTATATAAGGTGTATAAGTATAAAAATGTTTTCGATATGAAAAAATCGAGAAAATTATAATTGTTACCAATTACTATCAAGCTTAATTCACTAGAATTTTTGGGGTCTCTGATTAAGATTTTGACGTCAAAATAATGCAATTCAGAATTGCAAATTCAAAATTTTTAGATTCGAATATCTGAAAGTTTAATATCGAAATTACAAAATACAAGACTAAAATGTTTATACTATTCAATTTGATGAACGTAAATCAAGAAACTAAAAGTTGTAAATCATTATGCATTTAACTTTCGAACAGGTACTTTTTGGATTCCTGATAAAGATTATGTCATCTAATAAATAAACTAAAAAATGATATTGCAGGATGTCAAGAATTATTAGTCATCTGTGATATGATACTATCATTATGCTACTATAAGTAGGTATAAACTTAGTAAGTTTCGTTATTTTACTTCTAGATTTATTTTTTAAAGATGTTTTGAGCAATATTAAGACACAAATTAAATGTATTAGTATAAACGACAGCTAGTTTAATATAACGATACTCTATTTTGGTTGACTAGAATATATGATGGACAAAAATAATAGTGGTCGAGCAGGTGGAAGCAAATTTTAATTTTCACCAGGTGAAAAACGATGGGCAGAATAAATGATAAAAAATCTTCTGTTTTCGTTTATTCTTTTCTCAAATAAATTCTTACAACTTTAAAAGGTGGAAATATTTAAAAAACAATAATGAATGTTTCAACATGACTAAAAAAATATTTGTAATGAGTTTTGCCATAAATTATATATACTTTGAAGACCCAAACAACATATGAACATTGAGGGACACCACTGACATTTTTCAAAGATTGCACAGATAATTTTTTTTGAACGATGAGAATAAAATCAGCTTATAAATTACAATCCAGTATCATATCTTCATTAACTGCATATGAGATGTAAATTTAACACAAGTTTATGAAAAATATAATAATACGATGCAAGAAACATAGAATTTTGAGGGGACACCACTGACATTTTGCTTCATTTCTCACTTTCGAAAAAGAAAGACTTTATTTTTAAGTTAAAATCGTTACGGTGTTCAAAGTACATGTAATAACTGAAAATGAGATACAATAATATTTAAAACATATTAATAATATGAACAATTTTTTGATGGGGATACCACTGACATGGTGTGCTCGACGAAGCGTTACTATTACTTTTTGCCACCAACCGTATATACAAATTATAGACGTGATAGAATGTTGTTATTTTTTTTAAGAAACTATACATATCAACGATACTATTAACGCTTAATAAGGCAATTATCTACACTAGGTTATTTAAAAATCAGGTATGATATTCAAAATTTGCGATAATTACTTAAAAATATGGAACTTACGGACAGGCGATTTTGATTTTTTTCCAGCACTGGATCAAAGTTATTCTGTTAGCACAATTACCATATTAAAATATAGTCTCTCAGCTGTGAAAAATAATTTTTCTGGTACTAAAAATGTGAGAAACACCAAATTTTATTATTAGGTAAAGTTCTGATTTCTTAAGATGCAGTCAAGGGACAGATTTTTAATTAAGTTGCAAGGACTTCAAAAATAGGTTATAAAACACTTTAAAGTTTGTCACACTAAAAAATTGAAAATAAAATTCTTCTTTTATACTCACACACACAGTTTTCGGTGCCAGACCTATAAAGACCTTTCATCAAGATAATCTAGAGAATCTTTTTGCATTTGTCTACGCAAAACGAATGTCGTGCGCCGCTTGCTGTCGAACAGACACAGAAATCCGATCTGAAGCAATGGACTGTCAAATCCTCATATAACTTCCTCAATTTTTCTCCGATCGACTTGAAATTTTAACACAAAATTCCTGAGATATGAATTCATTTAAAACAATCAAACAAAAGAATTTTAAAGATAGAAATATATACCCCTCTTAAAGATGGTTCCGAATCTTTAGTTCTGACATCAAATCTCAATTAAGGTTTAAGATTCTTTTCTTTGGCAAATTTTTCCCCTGCAAAAAGTTCTGTAAGTAAATATGTAAACCGTACTTACGTAAAATTAGTCTTTTGTTTAAAAACAAAAAAAAATTGCCAATCAATCAGATTACTTAAGATTTTCGAATATACGCAGTAGTGTCTCTTAAATCTTGTTTCTTGAAGTTGGTGAATGAGAGAAAAGTACGAGGAGGAGCGTGACGTAGAAAAAAGTTGGGAAAACTAGACAGAACCTTGCTACTTGGAAATTGCTGCAGCAAACTTGCGGAAATCCGCGGACGAAGATAGACAGAAGGATCGGAGAGAAGGCGTGATAGAAGTGAAAAGAGAGGGATCAACGGGAGGAGAAAGAGAAGGAAGGAGTGAGAGAGAGAGAGAAACAGAGTAAATGCGAGAGAAGGAGAGAAGAGCGGGACTGGACTAGCGATAAGTGAGATGGGGGCGTGGGTGGAAAGCAGATGGTGGGGAGAAACGCGGCGCTCCACCCTAGTAGTGGGGATAGGTCAGGGTTGCGGGAGGGAGAGGTAAGGAGAACTAACATTGCCAAACGGGTGGGGAGTGGAAAAAAGTCGGGTGGTGGGGGTGCGAGCCGCGGAGCGATCTGAGCCGTCAGTGCGCCACGTGCTGCCGTTGCGTAAGGATGTGTATCCTTTTTTTCACGATTCACTCGGGCGACGACATCCCGGGTGCAAAATATTGTGATTGACAAAGTTTTTTCTTTGTGACGCAAGTGCCAATCTCTCATCTCAAGTTGATGACATATTTTATTTTCATAACATGGATAATTCAATGAAACTTGATTTTTAAATACTACGCAACGGTTCGTGATATGTGCTTATACAGTGTTGAAACAGTTTATAGTGTGATATGGTGTCACTGTGGTGGGATGTGCATTTAGAGTCCCCACTATCGGGTCACTTGCTTCCTGGCCTGATACCTGTTAATTTTTTTCAGTGATCACTTCGGATTACGTATTCTTGGAACCACTACTTGTGGTGAGTGAATTCCACCGCATTTTACTAATTTCCTGATTTTCGCTAATTTATTTTCCCAATGATCAGCGGTCATTGGATTCTAAATTCGAAACATGTTACCTCGATACTGTTATCGTAACTAGATAAGATTTAAATTGACGTAACTCGAAAGTGGTGATGCATACTTATCTTCAGTGTGAGTGAGTGATGTCATATTTACACTGTCAATACAATCGTTCCTTTTTTCAACCAGCATTTTCTCACACGCAAAATAGATTATAGTTGGTCCGATGTGAAAAATGTCGCAGTTCTGCGGTATGAAGTTAAAAAGTCCAAAAGTTTGCTTCGTTGTAATTTTAGCTTATCAGCTTATGGAGTACAAAGCAACCGATTGTTTGCTTTTTAGAAATTAATTTTAGAAACAAAATTAAATCTTTTAGACTCCAGGTCTGAAAAGGGTACATGCAGCATTGATTTGGAATGGTATGTGTACCCTTTTAAGATCCAGATCCTTTATTCACATAATTACGTGAACTGCTTCAGTATAAAGAACTGAAGAAATATGAATTTCTTAATGAATTGTTGCGAGTTCTTGCAAATTAAGGTGAATAAATTAAAGTGAATAAAGGAAGGTGAATTTTGAAGGGTGTGCGGTAGAAATTTAAAAAAAACGCTAAAGGCGGGAATGAGCAGACGTGTAGTCGCGTGGTGTTGAATTGATTGTGACAGTGAAGAGATGCACATTCACGATTAGAAGAATACTCACAAGCCTCTCTCAATGCACTCGTGTTTTTTCGTTTCCAGTGATTCGGCGCAATTTTTTTTTTTTTGTGAGTTCGGGGAAGTGTGGGGACAATGGGTATTGTTATTGCAGAAGTCGATAAATGGTTTCAGGTTTCTAATTAGACATGTTAATCTTTTTCCTTCTTTTGGAAATTTTTGAAAGTTCTTCCGTCAGGTGACAAAATTTGTGAAAGTGAAAATTGTTTTGTTTTAGAAAAAAGTTACAAAACACGGCAAAAGAAACTCCTTTCTTACTCTATTTTATTTGTGTTTTCCTAATTTCACATCCTATTTCTGATGAATATGAAAACATATCATATCTTTAACTGTTGAAATCAATGAAGAAATATGAAAAACCGGCGTATCTTTAAGTGCTGAAATCAATGAAGAAATAAGAAAAATCTTTGTGTATGTTTGTAAATATTTCAAATATAAACAAAATTAGTGAAAATCGTAAACAATTAAATTTAATCAGTGCGGACAGACCTACAAAAAAATGTCTATAACATTAATTTGTTTTTAGGCTAAGTTTAGCTTTGTAAGCTTACGGGAAAAAAATAAAAGTTTTTTCTTTACACAGAATAGAAAAAAATTAAATAAAAAAATATTAGACAAATCCGTGGTAAACAGTGTGAAACGTGGTGGTACAAAGATATGATCTAGTGCAGTGATTGATACACATGTAACTATCGTTGAGTTAGGAATGATTAGCACGTCTCCCCTTCCATGTTTGACACAACTTGCGGGAAATATAGTTTCAAATTTACAGTGAAGCGATTACTTAATTACTCCATCACTTTCCGAACAATATCCTGCCGCACTTGAAAATTTTGCAAAAAATATTCTTCTCATAATTAATAGTGCGGAATTGCGTTTTTATGTAAATTTTGCATCATCATAAAGAAAGTGTTGTGTTCTTCGATATTTTCGATAGTGATTTTTTGATATTTTTCGACGTAATTTGACCTAAAGAGCCTAAATTTTTTTTTAAAGTGTCCGTATTATGTGTGTGTTTACATTACAACAGCCTCAGTGTCTCAAAAAAGTAATTCCACGTGAAACGATCAAGTAAAAATTTCAATTTTCTGCAAATAGCTTAAAACTTTGTTTAATTATTGTTCGGCATAAGAAAAATAAAATCTTAATATATTAACTTTTATAAAAATTAATTCTGTAAATAATGGGGATTGCAGTTATGCCATTTTGAGCGAAAATATTAATTTCAAAGCAGATGTAATTTCGACAAAAACTTGACAGATACCAATAGTTGAAGTCAACAACATTGATCAACGAAAAAAAATTGTTTATTAAGTAAATTAATTATAGATATAACGCAGCAATATTGCCACAAATATATTTAGAAAAAAATTGATGTTAATGTTTTGATGATAATTGTTTTACAATTAAATATTAAATTTATAAATAATATTTTAATGTATTAAATAGATTTTTGTTGATCAACGTTGTGGACTTAAACTTCATGACAGATTTCAATTTTTTAAAGTCAGTTTCAAAGCATTGTTTGTGCATTTTTCAATTTAAAAAGTTTTTAAAAAAGAAAAATTTTAACCCCTCTTTTTTCAAAAATAAACCTCATTATTTAAATTTCATAAAAACTACCTCTTTTTCAAATGTTTTTTCATTTTCATTGGAATGCTGAGTTTTTTCCAGTAAATAATGTAAATTTAAAAAATAAGGCAACAGTGGGTTTTAAAAAAAATTTAAAAAAAACTATTTTTACACACTTTTTGTTTATTTGATTAAAAACCCATTGTTGTCCCATTTTGTAACTTTACATAATTTATTGGACAGAATCTCAGATTTCCAATGAAAATTATAAAAAAGAGATAGTTTCTGTAAAATTTGAAATATAAGGTTTATTTTCAGAGAAGTCATGGAAAAGTTGAAAAATTTCTTCAGTCATGGAAAGTCAGTGAATGTCAGGAAATTTCAGGAAATATCATTCAAAGTCAGGAAAATTTCTATAAATTTATAAAAAAAAAAAAATTTTGTGAATTAAAAAATTTTGTAATCTAACAAGACTTAAATGGTTTTTATTATATTTGTTACTCTTATGTGATATTAATTTATTGTTAAATATTTTAGTAACCATTTTTTTGTCCCAAGAAAGCAGGAATAAGGTTATAGTAAAAAGTCAGGGAAAAAGTGATGGGATTTTTTTCTCGCATCCTTGCTGGACACTTTGATTTTTGAAAAAAGAGTTTTAAAATTGAATAGTACAGAAAAACTGCAATAAAATTCACTTTATAGAAATTAAAGTCGCTTAACTTTTCCAGAACTTTAGTCAATTTGAATAAATAAATATGCCTTAAAATCTAATTTTTTTGATTGGATCAATTATATATTTTTTTATTTTTCATTGCGTGAAAAAAGTTCCTAATAACTTTTAAAAAAAATGTTCAGCCAACTTTAAATATTTTTCTTTCATTTGGTAAAAGATTATTGAGATGCATATTTAGACCCATTAACAAGCATTTTCCAATTATGTTATATCCAATGATATTAAATTTTTAAAAATCAAAAAATTTAAATATGACTTGTTTTGATAAAAAAATCTTTGTTGAATTTTTAAACAATCGTAAGCAATTATAGGAAAACGCATCGATTGACCTATTGGAGAACTTATTACCTTCAAATATTGTTAAATTATTGGTATTTAAAAATTTGATGCAAAAAAATAGAGAATCTTTTAAATTTTTACTTGAAATTTTTTTTTAATTTTTTAACTAATACAATCAACTTATAGAATATTTAAAAATACTTCAATTCACCTGACATTGCACATTTTATGAATTAGTTATGAAAAGTTGTTGATTTAGTGATATTAAAAATATAATTATTTGAATAACTAAATAAGAAGCAAAGTGTTAATGAAATGATCACAAAGATAAAACTGTTAATAATAAAACTTGACAGCAATTCTTAATAATGTCTACTTGTAATTAAATTACATTCGTTGCTAACTATCTCCTAAGAAAGTCTAAATTTCTTCAAAAATGTGTGGATTAGAATAGGAGAAAAGTTAACTGGAAAAAATTCTTTTTTTTGTTTTTTGAAATGTTTTGGATTGCAACATCACCTAACTTGCAGTGTGTGATATCATATTCTCTATTAATGATGTGTAACTTTTGCAAAGTTAATTAATAATTTAACATTTATATCATCCATCCTAATTTTAACCTTCTATCATCACATCCTAAGTAGTTGTCAACAAATACTAAATTAATCCTTCCTTTAGAGAAAGCTGTCATTTAATTTGTTTTGTCAACTAAAACAGAAAAATCTTCAACGTTGTTTTCATAACTTTTTGCTTCTTTTTACTTACAATAATTCCTGTTTAAAGTAAAATGAATCCTGTTTAAAATTTTAAATTCGATTTTATTATTGTATTTTCTTTTTACTCATGAAGTTTTATATTTGATTGTGAGTTTAATTCCTTGATAAATTTTAAACGCAGCAGTCAGGGAAAGGGAATTTTATTCCGTCAGGGTAGTTCTTTAAAATTATACAAAAATTAAAATTATTTATTTCAAACCAAACGTGTGATTTTTCTAATAAATGTATAGAATAAACTTGATTTTATCAACTACGTCCTTTTTTATTTATATGCAATTCTGATATATATATTTTATATAGATTTTTATTTCTTAAATTTTCATTACTTCCTGTGAAAATAAATTTTATCAGAGAATATCATTTTAATGACAGTAAAATATCAGGGGAATTCATCAATTTCCCTGACATCATTTTTTATGAACTGAACACTGTAAGAGCAATATCTTAAATCTTTTACAGCTTAAACATGTTTCTTCTTGAATTCAACTCATTTTTGGGCTTAAAATAAAAATAATGTAAGTTTTTTTAGTCAAAATCGCAGTCTAACAAGTGAACCTTTTCAAGTGTCAGTGACCGATTTGGCTGAAACTTGGCACATGCTTAGAACTCGGAAAAATAAAAAATATATTTTTTGTTATCGGCAAAGAAGCTGATTTAAGAGTTGATACTATCCCTTTTGTTGCGAATCTGATGATTTTTTAAAATTTTCGGTCTCCATTTCGAATCCGCCATTTTTATTTTGTAAATATAACTTCAAATTCATAATCAGCGACCTCAAAAAGCCCCGATTTACAAGTTTCAAGCGATTTCAAGTAAATTTTAAAAATACAACCGCCATAATAAATCCGCCATTTTGAATTTGTCAAATCTAACCTCAAATTCGTAATCAGACATCTCAAAAACCCTTTTGTACAAAATTTTGAAAAATGATATTAAACTGAAAGAGCTTTAACATTTTTTTTTGTAATTTTAGGAGTTTTTTTAGCAACAAAAGGGGTTAGGTCATTTTAAATTAATTTAGAGTGAATTTAAAATTGAAATCCATTTACGTTAATTGTCAAACTCTTCAGATTCAAATATTACTGATACTATTTTGATAAAAAAAAATTTTATATAGAAATTTAAAAAAGTGTTAAATATAATATTTATTTTATCCCTAGTAACCGATAAAGTATGAAAAAGCATTTCAGCTTGAATTTACACCAAAAAAGATTAAAATAATCTATTTTTGGATTATTTTTTTCTATAACAAAAATTTTTTTAACCCAAAACCAAATCAAAACCCAAAACCAAATGTGTTGTTTTTAAGTCTCTCTATAATTGACTTTTACTACTGATAACGAAATTAGTATACATTTTTTGTTAAATTAAAATTAATTTTTTACGAGTGCGAAAATTTGGAAAGTTGTGTCTAAATACAAATAAATTATACTACTGACGCACTAAAACTATGAAAGATAATTCTATAAGTCTGAATACAAATGTCTTTGACTACTGACACCTTTACTAATAGTGCAAAAAATACAACATGAATGTTTTGAATAAAAAATAAGTGTTTAAAATTTCATTCAAAATAAATATATGTACAATGTTACATTTTATAAATCTAGTGAACAATAGTGAACAACAATAGTTAATTTTTTTAATTAATTAATCGACTTGTGTGTATTATTAGTTATTTTGACGATTGTCTATTTCTCGGAATTACATTTAATTATAAGATGAATAAATAATAATAATAATAATTATTTTGATTATAAGTTATAATTAATCCAATATAATATTTATGCTGTTTTATTATATTGTTCTTCACAATTGTTTATTATGGTTTGTGGAAAAACATTTTGTAAAACAGTTTTGTATTAATAAAAAATATTTTCTGGAATTAAAAGAATCTCTATGCAGTACAATTATTTTTTTAAAACTTGGGAAAATTTATTATTAATTGTAAAATTCACAAAAAAAGAAGAAATTCTCAAATGCGATTAGGAAAATTTTTATTGGGAAGTACTTTTCCAAAAATTTCAGGGAATATTCCACAAATTGTTGAAGAATAATTTTTCCCAAGAGTTTGGAGAATATTTAGAAAATTTTTGGAACAAAGTTTTACTAAAGATTTGGAGAATATTCCAAATAATTGTTGTGGAAAAATTTTTCCCAAAAAATCTTAGGGTAGAGAATAAACATTGTTACAATTATAAGCATGAAAATGGAACTGAAATATAAATTTATAAATAAGTATATTTTTATTTTATTTTTAATTTGGTCACAGAGATGAAATGTAGATTGAAGAATTGAAAAAATAATAAACCTGCTTTCGGATCCAGACAAAGTGGATTGTATGTCAGTTGATCGAAGACGTCCTGTCACTTGTTACACGTCTGTTGATGCTTGACAAAGGTGCATTGACGATTGAATCAAATAGCAATATTGGATGTAAGTCCCACTATACGTGTTTTCTGTGTGTATTAAATTATTCTCTAATAAATTTTCAATTATTATTTAGCCAATTTCAATTAAATTTACACTACATACGTATTCAAATTATAAAAATGATACTTTTTAATGCTATAAAGAATTTTTTATTCTTCAAAATTTATGAACTAATATTTGGTCCCTCTAAGCCACTAAAATCTATTAACCATACACTGAAAAATCCTGGGTTCGAAATGAGTAGCCTATGAAACAACAAAAAATTTCAAGCAAATCTATAGAATCGGTCGATTTTTCAGTATAAAATGCAACATTTTTTTTAATGTTTATAGTGTAAAAAATAACTAGATATAAACAAATCTTTCGAAAATTATTATTGAACCATTTTTAACATGATTAAATTTGTAAAATATATCTATAATAAATATCATTTTGAATAATTGAAAATTTATAACATTTAATTGAATATAATTAATTTTTTCAAGTATTTTGTTACAATTTTTGAAAATCAAATTTTGAAAAATTTTAATTGCAAATTCTGAAAATAATTGAATTATCAAAAATTTTAATGAAAAATCATTCATTGTAAATTCAAAAGTGAAAATTAATGAAAATTAGTTTCTAATTTTTCTAAAATTAAATACTTTCAGTGTTTTCAATTACATATTTCCGAAAATTTAAAATACATACAAAAAATAATAACATTTTAAAATTATTTTTAACATTTTTTGAGAAAAAAAATTATGTTTAAAATTTTTAACTAAAATTCATCAAAAAATTAATTAGTATTTTTTTTACCGACAAAAATTTTTGTAATAAATTAAATATGTTTTTGAAAAATTACATTACAATATTTTTAAAAACGAATTTTTAGAAGTATTTTATCATAATTTTGTAAGATTCAATTATTTTCGAACAAAATAAATTAAAATTTTTGTAAAATTTACTTTTTTATAATTTGGGAAAAATTTCATATTATTTACAGTTAAAATTTTTCAAAAATTTGATTAATATTATTTCTAAAATTAATTTATTTTTAAAAGATTTTACCAAATTTTCATTGTTTGGAAATTTTTCAATAATTGTAATTAATACATAGTATAGTAATTAATACTACCCAGTGAGAAATTGCCAATAGACTTTAATCGGTCCAATATCGGTCCAATATTGGTTGCCGTGCTGGGCGCCGATTGACTCCCAATATTGGACCAATATGGGCTGATGCTTGGGATGTAACGGGATCGCCAAGCATCGGTTGTTAATATTGGTCCAATATTGGCCGAATATTGGCAACCAAGAGAAAAAAATTTTTTTAAATAAATTTTTTTTAATTAAATAATAATAATAAAAAATTAATGTATATAATTTTTGTTTAATATATTTATTTGTTTAATTATTTATTTTTAATAATTTATGTAAATAATAAATAATTTATTATTTATAAATTATAATTATTTAAAAATGCAGCAGCTATTAGAAAATAGCATTCTGCAAAAAAATTCTATCATTGAAAAATCAATGATAGGCGAGAGAAATCCGCGTCTTTAAATAGATTCGCAGATGATAAACAAGAGATATCCGCGTCATTAAACGGATTCGCAGATATACTCTGGTCTCGCGACGAATTTCTCGATACTTATATACACTGGAGTCGCCGTGTCAGTTGCGAGAACGGTTACAGCGTCCCTCTTGCGGCAGAGATAAGAATTGTCACGTAAACTGCTAAATCGCTTTACCAACCGCCTTATTATACCTGCAGTTTACGTGACAATTCTTATCTCCGCCGAAAGAGGGACGCTGTAACCGTTCTCGCAACTGACACGGCGACTCCAGTGTATATAAGTATCGAGAGATTCGTCGCGAGACCAGAGTATATCTGCGAATCCGTTTAATGACGCGGATATCTCTTGTCTATCATCTGCGAATCTATTTAAAGACGCGGATTTCTCTCGCCTATCATTGATTTTTCAATGATAGAATTTTTTTGCAGAATGCTATTTTCTAATAGCTGCTGCATTTTTAAATTATTATAATTTATAAATAATAAATTATTTATTATTTACATGAATTATTAAAAATAAATAATTAAACAAATAAATATATTAAACAAAAAAATTATAAACATTAATTTTTTATTATTATTATTTCATTAAAAAAATTTATTTAAAAAAATTTTTTCTCTTGGTTGCCAATATTCGGCCAATATTGGACCAATATTAACAACCGATGCTTGGCGATCCCGTTACATCCCAAGCATCAGCCCATATTGGTCCAATATTGGGAGCCTTTATTGGACCGATGATCGGTCTCTTGGCTCCCAATATTGGACCGATATTGGACCGGTGAGAAATTTCTCACTGGGTAGTCGTACCAAAATTAGAACTGTAAAATCTCAAACAATATTGAGACTTGACACTTTATCAGGTAAAGATCATGTTGAGTAACTCGTACATAGTTTATTGCCGGTCAATTATTTAATTTTTTTAAAAATGCTTTTTTCCTTTTTTTACAAATGCTCAACAGCTGTCAAAATAATCTAACAACTGAAAGTCAAAATAATAGTGACAGCTGAAAGTCTGAGGAATGTCTGCACACTTTTTGCAGATTAAAATAAACAGAAAAAAACATCTCTAGTTGGTATTTAAAAAACCAAGTGTTTTTGTTGTCAAAGCCAAACTCTTTTCCAAAAAGAAAAAATTAGTTAGAACCTTTGCGAAATAAAATAACCATGTAGCGGACTAATTCCTACTTTACAAGAAGTTATTACATCGAAAAATATTTTTGCAATAAATAGAACTGTCTCGACAGATATTAAAAATAAAATCGCAATATAGGGTTAATATTATAAAGTAAATAGGTTTTATCGTTGACTTTCGCTGTGTATTATTATTTTTAATTAAAAACAAAGTGGCACTGAGTCGATGAAGAGAAATGGCGCGAGGGAAATAAAGAGTGAGAGAGATGAAGATCAACTGACAAACAGCCAAGAAGTGATCACAAGCACAAAGCATTGTGGATGAAACATGAAAACATGATCAATTGCAGAACGCTTGGACGGTACGAGAGCGTGACATTCGGATAACACACAGTAAACTACGAACTGCAGTCACGTTGTATTCGAGATCGCACTTCTGAATACATCTAAACATGTGTGTGATATTGTTGGCACACACGCGAGAGAGAGAGAGAGAGAGAGTACAATACCGCGATGAAAATTATTTTTGAGCAGTGTCGTCCGATTTTGTGGCACTCGAAAAATAACTGACCTATACCATTAACGAACATTTCTCTTTCCTTAATCACTTCATTCTCCAACAACTTATGATATTTCATTTTTTAGTATATTCAAAATTTTAAATAAATGAATGTTTTTATACATTTCAATTGAATGAGCAGTCTTTCATAATACGAGCATTTCCAAAAAAATAATCCAACTTGTAGACAGATTTAGCCGTTAAGAAACCGAGTTTAGAAAAATAAACAAATAATTCATCGATCCATCACGCACGGGCACTTCGCATTCTCATCCTCGCTATAAATTATTTAAGCAAACATACTTATTGACGAGAAACAGTTATCGTTCGTGGCGAAATTTCAGAAATAGCTTTTTTTTAAATTATATTAGAAGCTTAATTATACATACAACTTTTTATTTTACAAGTGTACCGCAATTGTGCTCTTAAATTAATTCTCAAACTATTCTTCTTGCATGACAAATATATTTGTAATCGAAAGTTAGTTTATATATGTGTGTAAAATAAAATTGGTAATAAGCTTAAGTTAAAAACTTGTTCCAATATATTGTATGAGCTTGATAAGATTTAAAAATAATAGAAAGGGCCTACTATCGCTGAATGCAAAAAATTTTATATTTGTAGAAATCAATGCTTCAAATTATACACATGTAAAAAAAAAACCCAGAATAACAGATAAAGTTTGAAAAATTTGAACTTTCAAGTATACACAAATGAATTCTTAATTCACAACATGATTACAAAAATTATAATTTTATAAACTTTTTCAGTTTAAAAAGTTATCAAAATCATATTCAGAAAAATTTTCTACAATTTTCAACTAAACTTCATCGTTAAATCAATTATTTTAAATGATTTTCCGAATGTTCTTCTGGAATAATTCAACAATTTAAATTTTCAATACGAAATCTCAATTTTTTATAAATTGTAACTATTTATGTTTTTTTTCTTAAGTTATTAAGATATAATATTTTCAACAAAATATGAATTAATTTTTTAAAAATTTAAATATATTCAAAAAATATTAACATTAACATTTTTTAAAATTATTTTTAACATTTTGAAGAAAAGAATCATGTTTAAAATTTTGAATTAAAATTCTTAAAAAAATTAATTTGTTTTTTCTAATTATAGGTCAAAAATTATTTTAAGAAATGCAATTATTTTCGAGAAATTATATTACAATATTTATAAAAAACTAATTCTAAGAATTGTTTTATTATAATTTTATAAGATTCCAGCATCTTTAAACAAAGTATAAAACTAGAATTTTTAAGAATTTACTTTTTTTTGACTTATTAAAATTTTGCGGAAATCATGTTCAAATCTATAATTAAAATTCTTAAAAAGATTAATTATTTTTTATATTTTTAAAAGATTTTACCAAATTACAATTGTTTGGAAATTTTTCAATTGTATACGTAATTAAAAGACTATCATCCTTAAAAAATTATTTTAAAATATTTTTAAAAAAATTAATTTTAAAAATATCTTTTTTATGATTTTTTGAAAATATTATATCTTAATAAATTTAAAAAAAACATGGACAGTCCCAGTTACAATTATTGTAAAAAATTGAATTTCTGTATTTTAATAATTGAATTTTAGAATTATTAAAGTTCAGAATTTTTTAAATTTTATTTTTCATGGAAAAACAAATCAAAAGCATTTAAATATATATTTAACAAAACTATTAAAGTTTTGAATAATTTAATTTAGAAATTAGTAAAAGGTCAAGGAAATACAAAATAAAATTTTTTGGACAACACTGAATTAAATAAACGACTTTTTTTTTTCTTTTATCTTAACTGAAGCGACTTTTTTTGAGCCTTAAAGTCGATCTGAGGCCCGAAATTGGAGAATATTTGTATTTCTCACTCCAGTGTGATAAAATTTCTAAAAATATTAAAAATTATACAATTTTTGTTTCTCATGGTTATAGTGGAAGCCTTGTTTTCTTTTCAAAATCAAAAGTTTTTAAAAATATGCTACATAAAATTTCTTTTATTGTATATTGTCAATCTTCTCTTTAGTAATTCTTTATAATTATAATTTAATTTATATAAAAAAAAGTTCCATATAATTAATTTTCGTTTTAAAATTTTTTTTCGTGAATGCCAAAGATAGATTATTAGTATATAGCTTTTGGATTTAATATAGTAATATATGTGAACTCTATTATTAGAGACTAAGTGTATTGACATTTTTTTTATCAAAATTCTGTTAAGTTTTCAGGGTCTCCAGCGGCCAGGGAAGTCACACGAGAAACAATAAAATGTGGTCTGCTTTTAACGGATGTTTGTTGTCAATTTCCTAGAAATTATCTACCACATTTAAAATGTTAGCAAAGACAGCCGAATAGTTTGCTATTGCTGTTTAAGTAAATTCACTATTAGAGGACAACTTTATAATCTCACAGCAAACTTTTTAGCTGTTCTAAATAACAAAATTTGCGAACTTTTAGCTTAAACATAGTAAACCTTTTCTCTGTGTACAGGGAAGTTTACACGGAAAAAAATATCACCAAAAAGTCGGGAACTTCGTTCTCAAATCTTGGATACGACCATGATTTCTCTAGAAATTAAAATTATTTCACCATTTTTTTACAAACTCCTCTTTCGAAAAAGTTGGAAACTATTTTATAAAAAAATAAAGAATTGGGTACACTAAAAAAATGCAGTAACAAGTTTCAAACGAATCCATTAAGCTTTCATAAATTGGGCCGCCATATTTGTTCCGACATTTTGAATTTTGACCTCAGGGGTAGCCACATGTCAGTAGAGTCAGTAAAGTTAGGAAAATGTCTGGAAAAAAAATTGTTTTTTAGGGAAATTTAGAAAATTGAGATTTTTTTCGACTTTTCTTCCAAATATTGCAACAAAACATCATATTTTTTTAGTATTAAATGTAAATCATTTCGATTTTTATAGTGCAAAAAATAACTATAAACAAATCTTTCAAAAATTATTTTTGAATTATTTTTCTATTTAAATTTTCGAAATAGGCAATTAAAAAAATTTGAATAATTGAAATTTTGTAAAATTGAAAATAATTAATTTATTCAAGTATTTTGTTACAATTTTTGAAAAACAACTTTTTAATAATTTTAATTTCAAACTTTGAAAATAATTGAATTATCAATAATTTTAATGAAAAATCTTTAAACGTAAATTTAAAAATGAAAATTAGCTTCTATAATTTTTTAATTTAAATAATAACATTTTAGAATTATTTTTAACATTTTGGAGAAAAACATCATGTTTAAAATATCTAATTGAAATTCATCAACAAATTAATTAATTTTTTAAATAATACAAAAACTCTTTTGAAAAATTCAATTGTTTTTGAAAAATTACATTAATATATTTTTAAAAACTACTTAATTCTTAGAATTTTTTTATCATAATTTTTTAATATTTAATTATTTTCGACTAATAACAAATAAAAATGTACTTTTTTGGACTTAGTCGGAGAAATCATAACCATATTTACAATTAAAATTCTTCAAAAATTTGATTACATATTTATTTTTTGAAAATATTTATACCTTGATAAATTGTAGAAAAAAACATGGACATAGTTACAATTATTATAAAAAATTGAATTTTCGTATTTAAATAATTTAATTCTCGAAGAATTTTTGGAAAATTATTTAAAATAATTGATTTAGAGATGAATTTTAGTTGAAAATTATAGACTTCAAAATTCAGACTTTTTTCGACTTATTTTAAAAAATTGCCACTTTTTCGACTATTCTTCCAAACATTGCAACAAAATACCATAATTTTTAGTAAAAAAGTGCAACTTATTTTGATATTTATAATGCAAAAAATAACTATAAACAAATCTTTCAAAAATTGTTTTTGAAGAATTTTCATTGCAAATTTTAAAAAGTATTGAATTATCAAAAATGTTAATGATGTAAATTTAAAAATGAAAACTAATAAAAATTAGCTTCTAATTTTTTAATATTCAATATTTTAAATACCTATTTTCAATTCAATATTCTCGAAAATTTAAATATTATACAAAAAATAATAACATTTTAGAATTATGTTTAACATTTTGGAGAAAAAAATAATGTTTAAAATATTTCATTAAAATTCATCAAAAAATTAATTACTTTTTAAATTATACAAATAATTCTTTTAAGACATTAAATTATTTTCGAAAAATTACATTAAAATATTTCTAAAAATTAATTATTAGAATTGTTTTCTAATAATTTTTTTAAGATTCAATTATCTTCGAACAATGTAAATAAAAAATTTATAAAAATTTACTTTTTGGACTTATTTTTGAGAAATCATAGTCTTGAAATCATAGTCTATAATTAAAATTCTTCAAAAATTTGATTGATTTTAATTATATTTTTCAAAAATTCAATTATTTTAAAAAAATTTCACCGAATTTGAATTGTTTGGAAACTTGTTAAAATTAAAAAGCTATTATCTTTATTATTTTCTTATTTTTAAATATTTTAAAAAAATTAATTGTAAGAATTTCTTTATAATTTTTTGGAAATTTTTACCTTAATAGCTTAAAAAAACTATGGAGAGTTACAATTTTCATAAAAAAAAGAGTTTTTGTATTTTTAAAAATTCAATTTTAGAAGAACTTTTGGAAAATTAATTAAATTGATTGATTAAGAGATCAAGTTTAGTTGAAAATTGTAAAAATTAATTGAATTCAGGAAGTGTATAATTGTAATTTTTAGAAATTATTAAAATTCATAAATTTTACTCATTTTCCGTAAACTTTTATATTTTCCTGTAAAAAGAATTTTGTCAGGAAAAATAATTTTAATGTCAGTAAATTGTCAGGGAAATGTCAGGGAAATTGATAAACTGAAACTTGTGACCATCTTGCTTCAAAGTACCTAATCGTTGAGAAAAAAAACTAAAATATTAGATAAGTTTTATGAGTTTATAGTTATTATTTTCCTTCTTTATTTTTTAAGCCTTATTTGATACTACTTACACCAAAAAAAAATGTGTTAAATTTGTTTTATAGTATTTTTCAAGCGTAGTCATTATATTTTGACCAAAAAAACTTGTTCAAGCTTCGAATTACAACGTGTTACAATTCAGAGCAGACACTTTCCAAAAGTTTCTTTTGCCATAGAAATTGTCTATAGTATTTTCAGAAAAACTTGAAAAAGTAACTGAACAACAATTTATTTTTACCTGCGAGTCCTTTACATGTGTTTTTGTGACTTTTTCTAGTCGTCTCGAATTCTATCATATATACTCGATGACGCACTCTGTATATTTCATGCGAATGATTGATAAACCAACGTGGGAGTATACGGAAGATATATATTTTTAAATATATATACACATATCTCTCTATAGTTATTGTCGCTTCGGGGTATCCGATGATTTCTGGCAAAATCATGCCTATGTGACAAATTGTGCTTTCTGTTTTGCCATTTATATTCGTATGTTTAATCCTGACGTTTATACCTTCCTCGCGAAATTTATGATTCTCTGAAAAAATTCATCACACATTTTTTTGTCTGTGACTAAATGTCCTAAAATTCGATTGGAAAATGTTTCCAAATAATGGCAGTATATAACCAAAGAGCTAATATTCTAACGCACCCCAGACACGTTGACTTAAATATTCTTTTTTTTCACAAAAAATTGTCACACTGAAATTCTAAATGTGAATAGGATAATTTATGATTATATAACTCATTGTTAGTAAGGGTCCAACCGATTTGTTCAAGGGTTCTAATTTTAAAATTTTTTAAACGAATCATTTTCCAGCAAATTAAAATTAAAACTTTGTATACAAATAAGGAATGTCTTGTTTGTCTTAATTCAGAAAAAATTTAAATTATGATTATATAATTGTTTCATTTTTTATTTTACACTTCTTTAGCACATCACTTCTTAAGTAACTTATGCAGTAACACACTGAAGATTGACATTATTTGTTTGGCATAATACGGGTAAAATTTTGAAATGATTCAAAACTGTTAATAATAATAATTTTTATGATTTATAAAGAATTTTAGAAATTGAAATTATGTAAGAAATACGAATTCGGTTTACAAGGCATAACTGGCTCGATTCCGAGGAGTTTTCTGTATGTATTCGTCATTCCACAACGCTTAAACTGAATGTGTGTGCAATCACTCAGAAGCGGCATATACTATCGACGTGAGTCATATCCGCTTGTGATTGCGTCTTCAAGCAGTAGAGATCACAGTGGATCAGTTGTCGAAAGAGGACTTTTCAGTTTTGCGATTTTACAGCCTTTCGCATTATCTACAGCGCGCTGCCTTTTCGATTACAGATTTTTCAGTTTTTGGGAATTTATATTTTTTAATGTTTGGTTCAACTTAAAGTATAGATATTTCTTCTTTTTTGGGTTCTGTACATAGAATTGACCTAATTACGCGCATTTATTGTTCCCCCTTACAGTCCGGCGGTCAATAAAGTGTCCATTATTGCCCTAGGGTAATAAAGTGTCCATTATTAGCCTAGGACAATAAAGTGTTCTTAGGTATAGAATAAAACGTTAGGAGACTTTTTTAAGGCTTACAGAACTTTGATATTTGTCCGCCATATTGGATCCGCCATTTTGAATTTTGAAAATCTGTCTTTATATTCGTAATCAGTGACCCCAAGAACCCGCAAGTGACAAGTTTTAATAAAATTCACTGGATGGGTTTCCCGGGGCCCGAAAGGGTTAATAATGCTAGAATAATAATATTTTACTGGTCACTTTTCTCGAATTTTCACTACCATCCTTTTTTAAACGAACATTATATTTCAGCACAAAATTTCACTTTAGAATACACTTGCTAAAATAAATGTATATGGAAGAAAATGTGCAGAAAAAACTGATAGGTATAAATAATCGGATAATATTTTTACCAATAACGATGTTTGACACAAATCAATATGTAGCGTTTTCAAATGGCGGCCGGAAAAGCTTGAACTTTTTTTCGTCGTCTTCTGTCATCAAGGCGAGTACACATGACGAATGGTGGGCTTTTGAATGAGCCGTTTAGGCAATAAAATAGAGTCTCGGACTATTTTTGCTCCACTCTTCCCCTATGGAAACTACACTGTGGAAACTTCAAAAAAATTAGTTTTAAATTTATAAACACATTATTTACTTATTATTTATAAACAGTTTATTTAAACTGTTTGTTTTAAAGTCTGTTTTTTATTAATTGAATAATATCTATACACTGAGAAAACTGGAGTATTGGACTAAACATCTAGAGGGACAAATCGTTGATATTTGAGAGTTAGCTATTGGATAACAATCTAAATGTTCAAATACACCATTGACAGATATTCGTGCCATTTCTCTTGGAGGGAAAATGAGTTTATAACAGAGGGACAAATTAACCATCTTGAGAAATCCCTTCCTTATCCGGCGCGAAATGAATAAATATGGCAACCTAACCCCTAAATTAAATACATAAAATGTCAGAAAAATAATTTCGCGCGCATCAGATCGTACACACTTTCTGCGCAACTTTTAACCCTCAGATATAATGGGAGAGAATATACAAGTAGATTTCCATTATCAATTCAAAATTTATTTTAGAAGGACTATTTAACTCTCTTCATAAGCAAAGGAAACATACACTTTTTGAACCTCCGAATTTGACACTCCAGTTTTCTCAGTGTAGAAAGTTATAATGACGTGAAATAACGAATTTTATTTTTGTGCGATTTCTAAATTGTAAGAGATTATAGAAAATGATTAAGGTACCCGAGGGTATATAAAAGATAGAATTAAACGAGTGTCATTCAAGTCTGTGACTTGTTATACGCGGGTCTATTTCATCTTAGATAGATGGACAGGCGAACATGTTAAACTGTCAGAAAAATGACGCATGTCTGATCCATCCAATGTCCTGTATTCTCTACTATTATCCGTGTTCTTCTTTCCTTGTTTTCCATCAAGAAAACGTAGATAAATTGTATAAAGTAGGAGAAATGTGATATAAAAGTCATACTGCAATAGTACCATACGTCAATTAAATGTTTTATCTTTCATTGAGTAGTCTTTTATGATGCGAACAATGTACAAGATACTTGTCTCCCTGAGTATATAATTTATAAAAAAGAAGCAAATAACTCATTATTTATTTATTGAGAATTGTAAATTATGAATACCTATATAAAAATTTATTAAAAAATACTATCTATTATAAATTCAGTAAAAGATAAAATAACTAACTTTTTTCTTCATGTAGGTATAGTATAATAATTAAAAATTTAACCCTCGGAGAACACTTGTTTTTAACAAAAATATCAGGGAATTTTAAATATAAGCAAAAGCGTGGCAACCGTGTTATTTTACAAAGTTTAGACGATATTTTAAAAAATTCTTCAATTTGAACAGATTAACGGTTTGAAATCGGTTGAGCTTTGATAAATGATTTAAAAAAGAGTTGAGTATTCCGAGGTTCAATGTTATTTTCTTGGAAGGGGTGGAGGTTATCATTGAAGGAGAGGGGGTGGTATAAAAGTTGAAAAAGTATAACGTTGTTTATGAGTGGTTCCTAACTTTAAAAATGTTGTTCGCGAAGCAAAGTAATGTGGAATTTTCATTGTCTTGTTCATTGTCTCATTCCCTTGGGATGTCTTGCGATGGATGTAAAAATTAGAAATCCGTAACGCAAAGGTAGTCGCAAAGGTTTGGGAAGGTAATGGAGAGTCATTGTTTTGGAAAAGAATGGTATTCTTATGTGGAGATAAAACGCCAGGAGTAGAGAACATATTGACATCTTTGTATATCGGTGATAAAGCATAAGCTAGCAATTTTCAGTGGCGTGCAAATCGAAGAGGGCCTGAAGCGTTCGTTAGCGGCAACCCATCGGCAATATAGAAGATGGATAATATGAAATGCAAAAGAGGTATATGACGCCTGTTTGTAGCTAATATGAATATGCAGAAATGCGATGGGTACACGTATAGGCATTTGCAAAACCCCTGATCTGTCTACGCAAGTACAAACGAGTAGAGAGCCAATAACACGTAGGCAAAGACGCCGAGCCGATACTCTCTCTCTCTCTCTCACTTTACTATCCACCCTCCGTTGCGTTCGTTGTATATGCTCTCCAAGCACCGCGCCCATCTATTGAAGTCTGCGATGACGGGACCCGTCTGTCAGCAGATCAAAGCTGAGGTAAGCTCTCTTTGTGATGCTTTGCCGAGCTGGTATTTAATTATGTATGAGATCGATATTCGGGCCTTCGGCGAGAAGCTGTACCAAGCACGCTTTTCTCTTATTCTCTCATCCACAGCCAATTCTAAACCTTTCCTCATCATATCCACTCAATCCTTTATAAACTTATTTCACTTCATTTTTTCCCCACAATATTTACCTGTCAATTTCCAAAAGCAAAGATTCATCCTCCAACAATCCTACACATCATAATTTTCAGAGACAGTCTACAAATTACCTATATAATGTTATTTAAACTTCAAAGTCTTGTCAAAATGTACAAGAAATTTTACACCATTTCAAAACTGCGATGACATGGTCAAAGCAAAAGAAAGGTTGAGTTATAATTATATTTAAATTCACGGACAATTCCACTTAAGCACTCATGCCCGTGCAGAAATTGACCTATTTAGCTTATCCATTTAAACCAAGACGATGCGAAATGTCCCTTATTAGTTTCCTATAAGTTTCACCCTCCTTATTAACTTCAACATTTTTTCCCAGGTTTTTAGAAACATAACCAATTTTGAGCGAATCCATAAGCATTTTTTTACTAATTTGTCCGCTATTTTAAATTTTGAAAATTGGACTTTAGATTCGTAATCAGCGATCCCAAAAACCCCCGAGTAGCAAGTTTCAAATGAATCCAAGCAAATTTTACAAAGTCCGACATATTGGATCCGACATTTTGGATTTTTTAAATCTGACATTAGATTCATCATCAGTGACCCCAAAACCCCAATAATTAGTCATTTTCCAACAAATTAGAATATTTTTGCAAACAACTATGTAATTTTGTGTCCATAATATTGTGAATTTTCATTACCTATCCAAAGAGTCTATATTTTATCCAATTTTCTATAATCTTACTATTACACAAAGAATGTTCTTAATTTTTGACTATTTTAAAATTTTCTTATTTTTTCACCCTTTCGTGCGCCCAAGAAACTCAGCGATTGGATTTTGTTTAAACTTATATGTTACTCAGGGGTTTTTGGGGTCTCTGATTACGAATATGAAGTCAGATTTTCCAAATTTTTTAAATTCAAAATGGCGGATCCAATATGGCGGGCATTTTTTTCAAAATTGCTCAGATTTACATAAAACTTGTTACTCGGGGGTTTTCGGGGTCGTTGATTACAAATCTGAAGTCAGATTTAATTTTTTTGTTTTATTTTTTATTAAAAATAACAAGTTTTAAGCGCAAATTTGATCAGATTTGAAAAAAATGTCAAACATTTTGAATTTTGAAAATTTTGAAAATCTGACTTTAGATTCGTAATCGGTCAGCAAATATTTTGAATTCCACACGCGTAATTTTGTAGAAAATATGTCTCGACAAAAAAAATTTACCAATAAAAATTTGATTTTTACTATTTTCGAAGCATTCTTTTTAAATCTTTGTTTTTATGCTGAAAATGCTACAAAATATAATTGTTATTTAATTTTTTTTTAAATTCTTGTTTATTTTTCTAAGTAATTTCAGATAATATATTAATAATACTATTAATCAATTTTTTACATATAAAAATTAAAAATAAAGAAGAATTATGATAAAAATATGATTTTTGAAATTAGTTAGAAAAATAAACAAATGAACTTTTCATTTAAAAAACTGAAGAATCATATGGTATTTAATTAGAATTTTCAGTCGAAAAACAAACTTTTTTTCAAAAATGCTTCAAAAATGGTAAAAATAAATTTTTTTATTTGTCAATTTTTTTGTGAATACATAAAAAACATATTTTCTACAAAAAATTACACATTGGATTTAAAATGTACTAATTTTTAAAGAAAAACAAAATTTTGAAAGTGGTTATAACATTTTCTTACCGATTTTATTTTATGGACATTAAATTCCTCCCAAGAAATTACTATAAAAATAATTTTATCGAATATTTAAATTATTTTTTTGATATAATATTGATAAAATTATCATTTTTCTAAAATGTTCAGTTTTATTAAAGAAGTTTTCAATTTTCCGACATCACGTTCGTAATCAGCGACTCTGAAAACCCCCGAGTAACGAGTTTCAACTGAATTTCATGAATTTTACAAAATTCGTTCTCCATATTGGATCCGCCATTTTGAATTTTTGAAATCTGACTTCAGATTCGTAATTCCAAATGGATAGATTATATTAGGTAAAGATTTTAAATTAATAAAAAGTAAGTTTAATTAAATTCGAAATTAATTATTAAATCAAATAAATATGAAATTAATCATAATTTTCAATGTGGGATATTCTTATTTTGGGAGGATATTAGAAGAGAATTCTCTTCAAAATATGAGATTACTCTTTCTGGGGTGTGACAAAGCTAATGCTATGAATTTTTTTCTATACTGAAAATTCATGTCAATTATATTGCTATTTCATCTCTTAAGAATATTGACCATAAATATTCCCATTATTATTAAAAACGAAGAAAAAGTGTGAAAGTTCGATGAGACAAAGTTTCTGAAATAGCTCCTCTATAGTAATATGTACCACTCCCAGCAGAATTCTATGAATTTATTATAAATAATTATCTTGTTTGAAAGTAGAAAATTAAAATTTTTTAAATAAGTTGAAAAGTTTAATATATTTCTACTCCATTAAAGCGAATATCGTTTAAATTTCAGCACTTTGAAAGTTAGAGATTATGATAACTTTTCAACCAACTTCCTTCACACCTGTTGAGCATTAGTCATCCTTTTTTTAAAACATCTTCTTTCCTCATTTTATTTTTATACAGTGCGGCTATTATCTTTCATTTTATAAGAAAATTAATAAAGTGGGTCCACACATTAGCGATGTGAGAAAAAGAGGAGATTTCTTTTAGAGATTTTAAATTTTTTTATAATTTAAAAATAATAATAATAATTTTCCGTTCTCAAACACCGTCATGACAGATTTATGTTTCAGTAGCCATGATTGCACATTTTCGGTTCGTTTGCTTACTCTTTTCTAAACGATTGCACTTTCCATTAGTAATCACATTGGTAATTTGTTATTGAACATTATTATCGAAAGGGGAAATAATTTCTTGTCTCTTGAAAAAATATGACGGCTCTATCAATGTGTACCGCTATTAAACGCTGCAATTTTGAGTTAAGGATGGTGATTTAAGTCAGTAGAAATTAGCTTCCGATAAAATGTTTCTAAGAACGCGGTAAATGTCCAGAATTACTTAGTTTCTATAACATTTTGCTTTTAAAACCGTATCTTTCTTTGCACTTCAATTGAGATTTTACATTTTACATTTTACATTTTTTTACTTAAGTTTCTTCCTTATTTGAAGCGCAACAAAAATTAACCTCGTAGGTGGCGCCGCGTTCTATTTGCTTCATTTTGAGTTAGTTGCGATAAAAATAAGTCAAAAAGACCAATTATATTTTTCTATCAACCGATAAATCAAAAACCAAAATTTTTACACTGTTTTTTCTTCTTTAAAAAATATTGTTTGACAAATAGAAAATATTCAGGTATTTTTTCATGATTTATAATAAAATAATATTATAGAAAATTTAAAAAAAATTATGATTAACAAATGAAAAATATACCCATTTTGTTTGTTATATGCTTTCTTCTATAACAAATTTCGTTTGACTGATCTAAATTATTATGTAAATTATTCTCCTTTTTATTTATAAAAAATACTAGAAAATTGTTAATTGTTAAAAAATTTTGATCAAGAAGTAAAAAATATACCTATTTTATGCATAATTTTTATTTCTCAATAACAATATTGTTCACAAACTCATTATTTTGGGGAAGAAAAACATTGGATATTCCCGTTTCTTAATATTTTTGTAAAAAATTCTCAATTTTGATAATGAAATAATTTGCATCATTTCTATTTCTTAATTACAATTGTTTTAATAAAATTCAAAGTTTTTTAAAAATAAAGCAAAAAATGTTTATAAATTATATTTGTCAAATAGAAAATTTAATTGAAAATGAAACTGAAAATTTTTTGAATTTTTAGAAAATAAAGGAAAAAAATTTATTGAAAAAAATGTTCTGTTTATTTACGAATATCTTTAATTGTGAAATTATTCGAAAACAATAATTTCTTTTTTAAATATTTTAAATATTTAATTATTATTATTTTTCCGTAGGAATTAAAATTCTTTAAAACATTTAAATTCAAACCTTTTTGAAAATCAACTTTAAAAATATTGTTATAAAATATAAAGATAACGATTACTCCAAGTCGAAGACTCGGAGTGATTGTTTTTTTTATATTTTATAATAATTAAAGAGGATCGAGTGTTAAAATCATTATTTTATATTAATAAGGATATTTTTACTGTAAATTCTAAAAAATTATTTTCATATTCTACTATTATCTAAAATTTAAGCTAAAATTCATTTTCAAATCAATTTTTAATAGAAAATTCTACAAGAATTCAATTATTTAAATACAAAAATAAATTATTTATTGAATAATTGAATGTTTTTTAAAATTTACTTCTTATAAAGAATTTTATTAACAAATTTTTTAATAATTAAATTCTTTTGACGAATTTTTTAGAATAGTTACATTTTTCAAGGAAATCAATTAAAATTGTATTATACAAATAATTGAAATTCTGTTATGAGTTTTATTATTTCTGAAAATAATAATTGAATTCCTAAAAAGAATTTTATTATTTATGAAAATAATTGAATTTTTGAGAAGAATTTTGTAAAAAAAATTTTAAATAATTTAATTCCTACTAAGAATTTTGTTTTTTATGAAATTAATTGAATTCTTACGAAGAATTTTGTTATTTATAAAAATAACTGAATTCTTGTCAAAAATTTTATTAATAGTTTAAAAAAAAGAATTTTTGCGAAGAATTTTTTGATAATTTTTAAAAATAACTGAATTCCTGATAAAAATTCTGTTATTTTTGAAAATAATTGAATTTCTGCGAAGAATTTTGTAAAAAATATTTTAAATAATTTAATTCCTGTAAAGAACTTTGTTTTTTATGATAACAATAATTTAATTTTTCTGAAGAATTTTGTTATTTATCAAGATTTTTGTTATTTATTATTTATGAAAATAATTAAATGTTTGCGAACAATTTTATTAAAATTGTTTTTAAATAATTAAATTCTTTTGGGTAATTAAAAATCATTGAAATGAGGAAATTTTTTGAAAATACTTGAAATTTTGACAAGAATTTTATTAAAATTTTTGAAAATAATTGAATTTTAAAGAAGAATTTTTTTATTTGTAAAGATAATAATTGGGTTTTTGACGAGATTTTTTTGTAAATTTTCAATAGAATTGAATTTTGTGATAAGAATTTTATTACTTTTGAAAATAATTGAATTTCTGCAAACATTTGTAACTTTCTCAAAATTCAATTTTTTTATTGTTTTTAACATAAATTCTTCTGTAAATCCATTATTTTTAATAATTAGTTAAATGTATATTAACAAATTTATTTAATTTTAGAAGATTTTGAATTATTAAAATTTTTCAAAAATCTAAGTTCATTAAAATTTCTAATTAAATTCATTCAACATTAAAATTTTACAAAATTTCAAATTGAAGCCGTTTGAAGTTCAGTTATTTCTGAAAATTTTAAACGCAAATCTTTTTAAAATGGAATGAATTTTGAAATATTTAAGTAAAATTATTCATAAAATAATTTTTTTATTTTATGATAGTTATTCAAGATTTAAGTTATATATAAAAAGAAATTATTGTCAGAAATTAAAAAATTGAAGGTTTTGTATTAAAATTCGTGGTAATTTTATAGTTTATGAGTCAAACAAAAAGACACAAGAATTCAGAATTTTTTTATGAATGCTAAAAATTTAAATTTTTCAGTACTTTTAATAAAAATGTCTGACTTTTCCCTGAATTCCCTATGTCAGAATATATGATTGTTATAGTTATAATAATATTAAATCTATATCCCAATTCATATTTTATTTTTATGAAAATAATTTTGAATTAAAAATTCTTACGTTCTATTATTTTTAAAATTGCTAATTTTATTTAAAAAAGTGAGCGAGAAGTCAGCCATGCGCGTAAGAGCGCGAATTGCTGCTAGTAATAATTAATTTTTCAGGCCCTCCCACCTGATATTTACTCTTTGATACTAAAATAGGTAGGAAAAAAATGTTGCTCCAGTGAGAATAATGGAAATTCGCAAAATCCGCTTATGTAAACAATTACCTAAATAAATAAGGCAAAAAAAGCGATTAAAGGTATATTAGTGAATGGGTTCTGATTTGGCGCGCTCGCGAGAGAGAAGAGCGGTTCTCATGCCTCTTGCGGTCCTTTTCACACTTTTCCACCCCTCTATCGTTCGCTCTCACTCGCAACCCTCCCCGCTTGCACTTGTCTAGCTTGTGCAAGCACGGATTCATTTCGCTCGATTTCCATTTCACGCACCGATAGCACGCGCGGTACTCGACGGATGAACATGAAAAGTTATCGTCCGCTTTGAATTATCAATGAGCGTGTTTCTTGATGTGATTTTTCACGTTCGACCGCGTCGACAGAGTTGTCGGTGAAAATCATTTTCATTTCGTATTGCCTCAAATTTTGTTTGCTATCCCGATTTTATACTTGCGCATACAGAGCTGCTTTATGCTAATGCTCAATGAAAAGCTTCAATTTGCGCGCATAATATTTAATCATTTAAATGTACCTACAGAATATTTTTTTTCTCAGACTGTTCGATTTATGCGAAATTCATAAAATAATAACTCGCTATATCAAAAATTATGAAACTACATCTACTAAAACCTACTATTTACTACTTCTTCTTAGGTTATGCTACTATTTGGGTACTTTTATTAGATTTCAACCACTAAAAGCTGCTATTTCTGTTTTTTTTTTAGAATTTTCACTACTTCAAATTCGTTATTACTAGAAATCAAAAAACCATTCTCGAAAATTATAATTAAATTCTTTAAAAAGATTCTATTATTTTCAAAAATAATCGACATTCAATTATTTTCAATATCTAGTATTTTCACAAAATTTCGCAAAAGAATTCAATTATTTAAAAAAAAATTAATAAAATTAATCCAAAATTCAATTATTTTCATAAATACTAAAATTTCCACAGGAATTCAATTAATTATTAGAATTGCATTTTTAAAAAAAATTCGAAAAAATCAATTATTTAACAAAATCTTTATGCAATTCTTCACAATAATTCAATTACTATCACTTATAATAATATTTTTAATGGAAATTCAATTTTTTAAAAAAATTTTTGATAAAATTCTGAATTATTTTCATAAATGATAAAATTCATCGACGAATTTCAATTATTTTTAAATACTATTTTAAATTAATTAATCAAAAAATTCAATTATTTTCACAAATAAAGTTTTCCACAAGAATTCAATTATTTAAAATAAATTTTTTTTAATATTTATTATATTTCGAAAAAATTAATTATTTAAAACCTAATGTTTATAAAATTGTTATGCAGAATTAAAATATTTGCAAAAATAACAAAATTTTTCTCAGAAATTCAATTTTTTTTAAACATTTTAATAAAATTTTGGGCAATAATTCAATTATTTTCATAATTAATAAAATTCTTATGAGGAATTCAATTATTTTTGAAAATTTTAATAAAGTTTTTTGCAACTGTTTAATTATTTTCATAAATAATAGAATTCAATGTAGGATTTCAATTATTTTTAATTATTTTACAGAAAGCTCAAAAATGTAATTTATTAAGTATTCTTAAAAATTTAATTTCGATTCCTCTTAAAAATCAAATATTTTACTTAAAAATGTTTTTTTTTTAAATTCTTTGAAAGAATGAAAGAATTCAATTATTTATAAAAATTGTTCGAAAGAAATCAATTATTTTAAATACAATTTTAATTAAATTTTTTTGAAATAATTCAATTATTTTTTAAAATTTTAATCAAATTCTTTCCAAGAATTCAATTATGTCGATAAATAACAAAATTATTGCCGAAAATTTAATTATTTTGAGGCATTTTAATAAAATTCTTTGCAAAATTCAATTGTTTTCATAAACATCAATATTTATCACAAGAATCCAATTTTTTAAAAGTAATAAATTTCTTCTTCGAATTTCAATTATTTAAAAAAATTCTAATAAAATCGTTTGCAAAAATTAAATTATTTTCATAAATAATAAAATCCTTTTTAAGAATTCAATTATTTTCAAAAAAAAAAATTAATAAAATGCCACATAGACATTCAATTTTTCTAAAAAGTTGTAATAGAATTCTTTTTAATTTTAAATAATTTTCAAAATCTACTATTTTTATAAAATTTTCAAACAGAATTCAGTTATTTAAAAAATTTCTTGTAAAAATCTTCGTAAGAATTCAATTCTTTTCATAAATAATAAAAATTTATCAGGAATTTAATTATTTAAATTAGAATTTACATAAAAATTATTCGAAAGAAATCGATTATTTGAAAATTTTTATAAAATTTTTCGCAAGAATTAAATTTTTTTTATAAATATTTATATTCTTTCATGAATAATAAAATTCATTGTAGGAATTGAATTTATTAGCAGGATAAGAAAGAAGTAAATATTTTTTATAAAAATTAGGAAAAAGTCAGGAAAATAAAAAATATGGAATAAAATTTTTGTCAGTTTTGTGAAGTGTCTAAAATGGATTTTTTTGGTCGTCAAGTTTAATTATTCGATAGCTAATTTTTTTAGTTTAAAAGCTACTTTTTGCTACTATGTATTTTAAAATTAATTATCGAGTGCGAAGTCTGTGATGAGCGAATTTAATGGTTAAAGAATGGCGAAAGCAAATTTTAAACCATTGATAAAGTATGGCAAAGTATGGGAAGAAGCAAAACTATTTTTTTTTCATATTTTTAAACTATGGGCAAAGGAAAAAATTTTGTTTTCTTCTTCCTATGGTTTGCCATACTTTGTCTAAAAGTTTTGACAATAAACTTTTAAAATATTAAAAAAAAAATTTTTTTTTTCTCACCATGCTTTGCCATACACTTTACCAATTTGGTTCAAAAATAAAAAAAATTAAAAGCATTGTGTATATTGCTTTTGAAATTATCAATATTTTCTGTATTGTAAATTAATGACTATAACGATTTTTTTGTCACATAATTTTATTTTAGTTTTGTTTATTATAATTTTTGTATTTTTGAAACTCGAAAACTTGAGGTTAACCTCTGACAATCCTAGCTGTTTTCGGCGTTCGCTCCGGCTTAAGTCCGCGTTAGTCGTGATTGGCTAGATCCAACAGAATGTTATTGATGATTGGACCATCGTTAACCCGGGGTTAACCCTGAGTGAATGCCGAAAACAGCCAATAATATACCAGTATTATCTACCCTGCGTCGAGTATTTGTTACCCCTGCTACTCCGCACCGCACCCCAATGATAATCCTTAATGATTTTAATTACATCGATCGATGGTCAAAATATCAAATTATTCATTGCCTATTTTTATGTTAAAGTTAAAATACTTATTCTGACATTTAAAGTTAATAACGTTACACATATAAGTGAATAACACTATATAATAAATGTTATTCGTTGTAACTGTTCGACTTACTACAAAAAAAAAATAAATAAATAAATAAAAAAAATAAAAAATTAACATTACAAATATGTAAGTAAATAACGTTAAATAACTTTTGTTTTGTATATATAATATACTGCAAACAACATAATCATACTGCAGCTTCAGATAAATAATCGTAAGGGTGCGCACTCCACATTAATGTCTTTTACCCAACAAACACGTCACGTGAATTGATTATTATTTTCATGAGCCGCGAGCTCCCATCATGTAGACGCGACATCGTCCAATGCTAAAATGAATCTGATACTGTTAGGTCTCAAAATTTATGAATGTTTTAAATTCATCCAGTTTTTACTAAATCAAGCCAATTGTGTCTAATTCAGAAATTTTATTTTCAATTTTACTTTTACAGATTCGGCCAAAAGCCGAAATTCTTTAAGCAAAACTTTGTCTCGGAAGATGTTACTCAGGGGTTTATGAGGTTCATTAATACGAATCTTACTCCAGATTCCAAAAATACAAAATGGCGGATCCAATATGGCTGACTGAATTTGAATAATTGTTCAAATATCAACCGGAATTGCTTAAAACTGACATTTTGTTTTCTTCCAAAGAAAAATAAGACTTTTTTTAACGCAGATACTAATTTTTGTACATGAATGGTTGCCTAATACATAACCCACTTATCGCATTTTATAATTTTTAAATATGAGAATTTTCACTTGTGCAAATTTAAAGAGTAAACTTGGAGGACAATTATGATGGTTAGTCAAATTTTTAAACTATTAATTAGAATCTTTTGCGAGAAATAACTCGCGTATAGGATGGATGTACGTGCAAAGGACATCTATGTGTCGCGGCACGAACATGATAGCATAGAGGGAGGTGGGATAAAATGTCATTTGTAATAGGTGAGGTAATGTATACGATCTAAATTTGAATTAGTGAAATTTCACAGATTCACAGCGATAAGTATTCCACTATAATTTCAATTATCGTATATATGCGTTAGTAAATCAGTTAAATTTAACTGTTTCAGCACCCTAGTAGAAATTTGTCGTAGTAATTATAAAGGGATTGGACAGTTGTGCTATAATTTTTAGTCTCACTACTTTACGGAAAATTTTTTCGGTGCAACATACGGCTGCTGGTGCACCGACCACTCATAACAACAGTAGCATTCAGCATGATATTGCATGTTCGTCATTTTATTATAGGATTTTGTAATAAAGTCGAGCAGAATTAGTATATATAGCAAGGAGATGAAATAAAAGGTAAGGTGGTACTATTTTTCCCGGTTCAGGTCGAACTATGAACAAAGGTTCTAACAAAGGTTCCTTTGTCGAACTATTTGATACTTTAAGTTCTTTCATTTATTTGTGAAGAGATCCAATAAAAACTATCTGTAGCAAATGGGTTATTTTTCGGTATTAGCTTCCAAGTATTAGTCACAGGAGCTTAATAAATGTCAGGGAGAAAAACTGTCCAAAATGGCAGTATCTATCCTATGTTTATCCTATGTGTCAAATTAATGGTTGATTAATTTTCATGGAAACCCTTTTTACTGTTTGACAATAATTGACTATCGTTAAGTGGCTTACACGAAATGTGTGGCTTGGATTGCTTTTGGAATATATATGTTGCACTTGGTCCAGTAAATCGTAGAGTAGAGAGGCTTTTACGGTAGGATGTAAATTCGTAGGCTCGATAATAATGATAACAATGGTAGCAATAATGCCGACCGTCAAAATGCAAACATGTAGCACGAGTATCGCGATGCGGTCGTGCGTAGAGATTCAGCAAAGGGGTGAATCGGAATTGCGCACAGGGTGGAGAAAAGAGACCCTATTTGCGTGTGAGAGAGATACAGAGTGCGAGTGTACGTGATAGTAGAGTAAATGCGGGTTTGATCGTTCGTACAGAAAATTGTGTTTTTGGTATCAATTGCTATTCACCGAGTCATAATACACTAGTTAATGATCACACATGCACACACACACACACGGGCTGTAATTTTAGTCATCTCGTTATCATTTTCCTCTTCCCCTTGGCTCTTTTTGAATCATCATACTGACCTCGATGCCTTTCGTTCGACTGCCCAAAATTGCCCCCAGGGTCTTCCAGTTGAGTTCCGAGCAGCTTCATTTCAAACGTGTAAGTGCGTTTGAACATTTTTAATTATCAATGAGAACGAGAAATGACGGTATACACGTATTGAAAAGTTTTGTCATTTTATACAAAGCCGCCTGTTATGTGCAGCCACTGGTGAAAGCAGATTTTTTTTTATGAAGGATTAGTAAAACAGAGAACGCTCTTTTTATTGACAAATGAAAGTCAAAAACAAAAGTGAAAATGATATAACCTACCAACAATGAAAATTTCAAATGTTTTCAACAACAGTTGGTTTTTCGCTCGTCAATGTTCATCTCAGCATTCAATTATACAGCAAATGACAGACGGGCTATGCGATTCTATTCTCCAGACCTTACATGTGGACCATTACAGACTGTACTATCTTGGATACAAGTGTCTCTATATATGTGTCGTGCACCCTCATCTGGACGGCTATACGAACGTCCCCTTACATACTATGCCATCTCGTATGCTCGGACGGTGATAACTGTGAGTAATAATTGTGCACATTACGTCAGCATATAGTGCATTCTCGGCTCGAATGCAACCGCGCGCATAGATCACTCTGTTCGTGACGGACTGCATTCTAAGGAGAAGCTAGGAGGGACCTACGTGTACCTAAGTTAGGTCCAACTTGGGAGCTCGATGGTATACTATATTAGAATGTCTGCGAAACACTCTTCCCAGAACGTCCATCTCTGTCATAGTGAACTACGACACGTTCAAGATATTTTCCTCTTAAATTTAACGTCTTGCTTCTAACGTTAATCTAATAAACACTACAGGCATAAAGTAATAGCCTAAATTACATTAACTGGATTGCATTTATCGCTGTAGTGAAAGAAACGGTTGCTGCAGAATATAGTTTAGTTTTAGTCTAATATGCTGCTTTATGAATTAAATTACTGCCGTATTTTTAGGATCAGGTAGCAGTTAATCTACTTATTTAGTTACTCAATTCAACCACTGAGTTAGCAGAGAAAACTGGAAGTTCAAAACAGAACAACTAGGGAAAAAATATTAACACTTGACATCTACGTTTGACCAATTAATAATTTTATTTTTTTTTGCAAATAATATTAAAATCAAATCATTTTTAAAAACTTCTTTTTACACGCAACCTGGAAAACCTGTAAATGTCAGGGAATTTTATAAACCTTGAAAAAACCTGAAAAAGTCAAGGAATTTTCATCCGAATCCTGGAAAATTATTTGTTTTCTAAAGTTTTGTGTTTATTCTTGAAATGTAATTTTACTTAAATATATCGAAATTAATTCAAATTTAAAAGAGTTGTGTTTAAAATTTTCATAAATAGATAAACTTCAAAAGATTTTAATTGGAAATTTTAGAAAATTTTAATTTTGAATGAATGAATTAAATATGAAAAATTTCACAGGAATTCTATTATTTACAAATTTGTAAATTATTAATTAAAATTAAAAAAAAAAAAAAAAAAAAAAAATTATTAATTAAATTATTATTAATTATTATTATTAAATTATTAATTAATTATTAATTAATTAATTATTAAATTATTAATTATTATTTTAATTATTAATTATTTGTATTTTCTTTGCAATAATTTAATTATTTTCTATAAATGATACAATTCTTTACAGGGATTTAATTGTTTACGTAAATAATAAAATTCTTTTATTTAATGGAATTTTCAAAAAAATATAATTATTCTTAAAAATTTTATGAAAACTTCATCAAAGAAATTCAATTTGTTTTAAAAGTAGTGCTATAATTTGTTTATTAGAATTTAAATATTATTGGTAATACATTTTTAATTAAAATTCGTCTCAAGAATTCAATTATTTTCAAAACTTTTAATGAAATTATTTTTAACAATTCAATTTTTTTCAAAAGAATTTTGAAATTATGGTCAAAAGTTTAAAAAAATTCTCGCAAAAATTCCAATTATCTTTATAAATGATAAAATTTTGTTTGAAAATTCAATTATTTTCAAAAATTTTAATAAAATTCTTTTTAACAATTCAATTTTTTTCAAAAGAATTTTAATAAAATTTTTCGTAGAAATTTTATTAATTTCAATTATTTATCGAAATTCAATTATTTTTAATATCTAATATTTCAATAAAGTTTCACAAAAGAATTCAATTATTTAAAAAGAAATATTATTAAAATTCGTCTCAAGAATTAGTCAAAAGTTTAAAAAAATTTTCGTAAAAATTTCAGTTATCTTTATAAATGATAAAATTCTTTTTAAAAATTCAATTAGTTTCAAAAATTTTAATAAAATTCTTTTTAACAATTCAATTTTTTTCAAAAGAATTTTAATAAAATTTTTCGTAGAAATTTTATTAATTTCAATTATTTATCGAAATTCAATTATTTTTAATATCTAATATTTCAATAAAATTTCACAAAAGAATTCAATTATTTAAAGAGAAATATTATTAAAATTCGTTTCAAGAATTCAATTATTTTCAAAAGTAATAAAATTATTCGCACAAATTCAATTATGGTCAAAAGTTTAAAAAAAATTCTCGTAAAAATTTCAATTATCTTTATAAATGATAAAATTCTTTTTGAAAATTCCATTATTTTCAAAAATTTTATTAAAATTCTTGGCAAAATTTTAAATATTTTCAAAAACTTTTCTCAATTCAATCAAATTTTTTACATAGATTTAATTATTTTTAATACAATTTTATTCTATTTTTTTGAAAAATGAAATTATTCTTAAAAATTTTATAAAAATTTGTCAAAAGATTTTTAGGTATTTGAAAATTTGTTGATGAAATTATTTATGAGAATTCAATTTTAAAAAACATTCAATTATTCAATAAAAAAAACTCTTCTAATTTGAATTAGTGACTGACTTTTTGCTTTTGAATTAGCAGATTTGACTAATAAATAGTCGCTTCTATTGTAAAATTTACTAATTCAAAAGCAAAAAATCAGTCTAGTAAACATTTTTATTAATTCAAATTTAGAGAGAAAGTATTATAGCGTTAATTTTTAAAAATAATTGAATTTTGCTCTCTAAAACTGAATCAGTGAAATTTGACTGATTTTTAGTGACTCTATTCTCGCGATTTGAATCAGTGAAATTTCACTGAAGATCAGTTAAAAATGATTGAAATTTCAGTCATTTTTCACTGATTGGACAATTAAAAAATAACTGAAATTTTCAATATGTGTGACAGAAATGTGTGATTTTTTTAAAAAAAAGTTTAACGGAACTTTTTTGAAATAATTTCAAGTTTTTATTTTATAATATATATATTTGTTTGAAGAATTTCCGAATAATCAATAAAATTTGGTAAAATTGAATTGTAAACAAAAAAATGTTAAAAATTTTCAAAAATTATTAAAAATTTTTTTGAATAATTAATTTAAAGAAGAATTTTAGTTAAAAATTAAAAAAAAATAATTGAATTGAAATGATGAAAATAATTTTTAAGAAGTTACAGTAACAATATTCTTATAGTATAAAGTAATGATTTTATCATTTGTTTAGTTGTTTTCTTTAATTATTATAAAACATGAAGAAATCGATCACTCCGAGTCTTCGACTCGGAGCAATCGATGACTTCATGTTTTATAACAATTTTTTTAAAATTGTTTAATTTCAAAAATGTTTGAATTTAAAAATTTTAAAATCTTAATTCTTATGGAAAAATAATAATGATTAAATATTTATTTAAAAAAGAAGTGTAATAGAAAATTTTTTCTGATTAATAATTGTTGAGCTGAATCAGAATATTCTTTAGAGTCAAAGAAAAGTAAGAATTTTGTCTGGAATTCAAGGGAAAGTAAGGGAAAAATAAAATAAAATTTTTGTTGGCAAAAAATTTGGAAAAATTCCGTTTTTTAAACCTGAAAAAGTCAGGGAATTCGAAATAATACAAATAATTTTTTTAAATATATTTTTAGCAATGCCGCCAAAGGCCATACTGTTACCTATACAAAGCGCTCGCGTATAATATGAACTTTCTTGTCAGATTCCTATTATCCTATTAATGAATTATGAACATGAAATTAAATGAACCATAAATCGGATTGGCGAATAGAAGCAGAGTAAGAATGGCTGCGAATAATACAACTTTTATAAATTAATATGTCAAGCTGTACATCTTTGAAGAGTAAAGTAGAGACGCATGCCGTCGATGCGACTACAAATCGTTAGTCAATTATTACCGATTGGCGTGGCAATTGCAACGCTCTTTCATTATAATTATTATTATCATTGTAGTCCCAATGCAAAAGGGGACAATTGGTTATTGTGGCCATTTCGTTCGTGATCGAAGCATTTGCTTTTCGAGCATTTCAACGATCATTAAAAGTCAAGACATCAGCAGTTATATGTGTAATTCATTCGATCAATACAATAGAAGACTGTTTCAATAATTATGAAACGATGCGCGAAACATTGATCGATTATCTCTCTCAACAACTCATACATAATAAACAAAATTCAGTCGATGCAAATTATTACTAAAAAATGTGTAAATCATCGTATCTAATCCCAATAAATTATTCATACGCGACTCTAGATTATATACATACGGACAATAAAATTAATCATAACAGTATATTAATTTACAAATTAAACTAAAAGATATATTAATTTGGAAATTAAACTAAAACTACTTTTTTAGTATAATAATTTAAAAAAAATTGTTTCTACCGGATAATAGTTTCAATTTTCACCTGCTTTATTTGTCAACTTCAACTTTGCCACAAATAATAATAATTACTCAGTTTGGCCTTAATTATTTCATGCTTTATTAAATCATAAATTCATTATCTGCCTTGCTGTATTTTATGTTTTAATGTACAATTTAAATTATTCACTGGACTAATTTATAAATTCATTATATTGTGAAGTTTATTATTTATATAGAAAAGAAGGCAGTGAAAAATGTATTTATTGCAAATTGCAATATAAAATGATAAATTTCAGTGTTTATGAATGCAATGAAACATAATAATTAAATTTGAATTCATTTGATTCTTTTATATGATTGCACTAATATAAAATCGATACAAAAGGGGGGGAGGAAATTTGAAATTTAAAAAATATCAAATTCTCATAAATCTTTTAGTTAATAACAGTTTAAGTTAATACATATACTGTTTATACAGATAGATAAATTTACCTTAAATTTTGATTAAAGGCAAACAAATATATTGCGACTGAAAAGTTTCCGAAAAATTAAATAGGGATTCGAAAAAATAGTTAATAAAATTAGCTACGACCTAAATATAGCCGCGTCGCGTCGTTTTCAGTGTCATCAATTCTTTGAAAAAAGTTAATCAATGATGTAGCACTAAAACAGTAAATTGAATTTTTGGTCAATGAAACAAATTAAAAAAGAGAAAAGAGAGTAAATTCAAAATGAACAACCATATTTATCATTGGAGGTGGAGCAGGTTCTAGTGGCGTTATTCGTCAACTTCGTCAAGCAATCGCTTTTCGTATAGGCCATCGATCAATCGTGTCAGAAATAATCGATTGACGTGACAATTCGAGTTGCGTCGTTCGTACTCACGAATCGGAGCAAACATCGAACCAATCAATCAATTTGAACAGCCGCTCATCTTCACGGAATCATATAATAACTCTGTTCGCGTGCATTCCTTTTTTATATTCCTATACACTGCTCATCAAGATAAAGAAGACTGCGAAACATGCGGAGTTTTTGAAAAATCCTTTCTTTTTATTTTGACGTGCGGAATAATTATAATACCTAACGTAACTTTCTTAATCTGAAAACGGTGAGGATTTTCACTGAATTGAAATTAGTGCAATTCTCACTCTGTTTCAAATTAAGAGGGAAGAGTAGGTATTTCATTAAAAGACCCAATCGTCAAGAATGGATGTCTCTGAAGTTGACGTCGACCCTCGGCATGGAAAACTATTTTTCAGGGCTTTTTTGGGTATAAAAATGTCACCCAACGTCACTGTTTTCATTCACCAAGAATTCTCAAACTATTTAACTCGCACCTATTTCATCTAAAAATTATTCAAAATGGTAAATTTTTATATCTCAGATTAGACATACGTTAGTCAAGGCATTTAACATCTGAGACATGGAAAAAAGCTTCACCTAGAATAACGACAAATTTCACTGCATTAGGGAAACTTTTTTTCCACTTTTTTTCCACTAATGGGCGAATTATACTTTATCCATAGTTTGAAAATATGAAAAAAATAGTTTTTGCTTCTTCCCATGGTTCACCATAGCAAACTTCCGTGCTCGATAATTAATTTTAAAAAAGTAGCTTTCAAACTAAAAAAAGTAGCTATCGAAAAATTAAACTTGATGACCAAAAAAACTTTTTTGGTCCAAAAAACCAAAAAAGTTTTAGAAACTTTACAAAACTGACAAAAATTCCACTCTATATTTTATTTTCCTGACTTTTTCCTAATTTTCATCAAAAATATTTACTTCTTTCTTATATCCTGATAATAAATTGAATTCTTGCAACAAATTTTATTATTCATGAAAGAATTTAAATATTTAGAAAAATAATAATTTAAATCTTGCGAAGAATTATATAAAAAATTTTAAATAATTGATTTCTTTCGACTTATTTTTATGCCAATTCTAATTTAAATAATTGCGATCTATTTGGAAATTTTATGAAAATAGTAGATGTTGAAAATCATTGAATTGCGAAAAGTTTTTAAGAAATAACTGAATTTTACAAAGAATTCTATTAAAATTTTTGCCAATATATAATTGAATATCTGTAGTATTTTATAAAATTTTTTTGAATAAAATTGAACTTCTAAAAAACATTTTATTATTTATGACAATAATTGAATTCTTACGAACGATTTTATTAGACTTTTTTAAAATAATTGAATTTCGAAACATAAAATTACTTTTAAAAATAATTGAATTCTTCTGATGAATATTGTTATTTTTGGAAATAATTGAATTTTCTAAAGAATTTTATTAAAATGCCTCAAAAAAAATTGAATTTTCGGGAACAATTTTGTTATGTATAATAATTGAATTCTTTCGAAAAATTATTATTGTGAATAATTGAATTTTAATTGATAATTGATTTTATTAAAATCTAAAAGAATAATTGAATAATTTCAAAAAAATGTTATTAAAATTGTATTTAATATAATTTATTTATTTCGAACAATTTTATTAATATATATTGAAAAATAATTGAATTCTTGTGAAAAATTCTAATATTTTTGTAAATAATAATTTAATTCTTCCAAAGAATTAAAAAAAACCTTTTTTTAAATAATTGATTCTTTCAAGGAATCGAAATTAAAATTTTAAGAAAAATTACATTTTTTGAGCAATTTCTGTAAAATATAGTATTAAAAATAATTGAAATCCTGCCATGAATTTTGTTATTTATGAAAATAATTGAATAGTTGCAAAGAATGTTATTAAAATTTTTAAAAAATAATTGAATTCCTCAGAAGAATTTTTTTATTTATTTATTATTTATTAATAATAAATCATAGAAAATGGGTCAGAATTCGGGAAATTTTCACAGAAAATAAAAAGTATTTTTTTTAAATCGAAATGTTGAAAAAACATTTCTATTTGGCCTTAAGAATGTGTCCAACAAAAAACAGAAAAAAAAATTATTTTTTATAAAAGTAATTGCAAAATTAATTTTTTTGCAACTTTTCAAACAAAATTTGATTTCTCCTAAATGAATGAACCGATTTAATTGAACCAAGCGGGAATATAAAGGGGATAAAATATACTTTTGTTCAAGAATTAGAAAATTTTTAAAAACTTTTTTTTTAATAATTATTTAATAAATTTTTTATCAACAATTAATTTTTTTTAATGTTCTACGCCTTTTAAAAATTTGAAAAAAATATTAACATACACTTAAAACTGTAAGAAATCAAAATCCGTTGAGAAAATTTTGGAGCGACAATTATTTTAAAAGTTATAATGAAAATTATATTGGCCCGGTGTAGTGAATCAACGCTGAAATTAGTTTTTGATCATTTTGATCAATTTTTATGGTTATATAATTGAATAAATATGTTAATTTGATAGTGTTTTGTTCATTTCGTAGTTAAAAATAATGTTTTTATTCTGAAAATCATCAAAATCGCATCTTCGTTGAATATAATTTTCATTATAAAAAATTTATGAAATAATTATTAAAAAATAAAGTTTTTAAAAATTTTCTAATTCTGAACAAAAGTATATTTCATCCCCTTTATATTCCCGCTTGGTTCATTTAAATCGGTTTAATCATTTAGGAGAAATCAAATTTTGTTTAAAAAGTTGCAAAAAAATTAATTTTGCAATAACTTTTATAAAAATTAATTTTTTTCTGTTTTTTGGCGGACACATTCCTAAGGCCAAATAGAAATGTTTTTTTTAACATTTCGATTTAAAAAAAAATACTTTTTATTTTCTGTGAAAATTTCACGAATTCTGACCCAAATATATTGATAAAAATTTATTTTATTAAAATAATTGAATTATTGCGCTTTTTATTAAAATGTTTAAAAAGAATTGAATTTCTGTGAAAAATTTTGGTATTTTTGAAAATATTTCAATTCTGCATAATAATTTTATAAACATAATTAATTTTTTTGAAACATAATAAATATTATGAAAATTTTATTTTAAATAATTCAATGCCTATTGAAAACTTATTTGTGAAAATAATTGAATTTTTCGATATAATTAATTTAAAATAGTATTATAAATAATTGAAATTCTTCGATGAGTTTCTATTTTTGTTTAAATAATTGAATTCTTGTTTAGAATTCTATGAAAAATATTTTTAAAAGATTGAATTTCCATAAAAATTTTATTATTAATGAAAGTAATTGAATTATTGTGAAGAATTGTATAAAAAATTGGTTAAATAATTGATTTTTTTCGACATTTTTTTTAAAATGCTATTTTAAATTAATTGAATTACTGAGAAATTTTTATTATTTATAAAGAGAATTGAATTCTTTAGAAGATTTTTACAAACAAATTTTTGAAATACTTGAATTCTGTTTGGAAATTTAATGAAAATAGTAGAAATTAAAAATCATTGAATTGTGAAAAATTTTTTAAAATAACTAAATTTTACAAAGAATTCTATTAAAATTTTTGACAATAATTGAATGTTTGTGGTATTTTGTTAAATTTTTTTTTTGAATATAATTGAATTTCTAAAAAGCATGTTATTATTAATGAAAATAATTGAATTATTGTGAACGATTTTATTAGAATTTTTTTAAATTATTGAATTTCCAAGAATAAATTTATTACTTTTAAAAATAATTGAATTCTTGTGATGAATATTGTTATTTATGAAAATAATTGAATTTTCTAAAGAATTTTATTAAAATGCTTCAAAAAAATTGAATTTTCGGGAACAATTTTGTTATTTATAATAATTGAATTCTTTCGAAGAATTATTTATGTAAACAATTCAATTCTTGGAAAGAATAAAGCATAAAGTTATGCATCTTAGTTTTTAGTATAATTTACATTTTTTTCGCATCTTACGAATCTCAAGTAATCTATATGGCTAAACATCTTATTGGACCAGAAACATCTTAATTTTATACTTTCGTGAAAACTGGCCTAATTGTTTAATTTAAAAATTTATTTATTTATAGAGCCTAATTGTGCTATAGCACATAAAATTATGTTACAATTAGGCTCTATAAATAAATAAATTTTTTATTCCTATTGTCATATAAGTATGACATAAATAATGATAATTTAGTAGATAATGATGTTTATGGTGAAAACTGAGTTGAAAAATATAATTTTGACACCATATCATTTGAGGACATCATAATTTAATCGGTTTCATTATGAAATGATTGCTCTCTTTAGCATGAACGTTGCTATTTACGCAACACACGCGCTATGGAGAGCATACAATATCATATATACATATAGGTGTATTATAGGTCTGGCTTGGCATGTATGAATCAAGCAGAAGCATTTGTCGTCTCGACACTCAACGTGCTATACGCACATATATATATATATATATATATATATATATATATATATATATATATATATATATATATATATATATATATACTCTCTCTCTCTCTTCCCGGACCTACCTTACACACTCGAGTCCAAACCTCTTCCACCTCTTCCATACATGTGTATACAATTGTACACCTATTATAGTGCTACTATACACTACACGTGCCGTTCACATCCATTCACCTCTACATAACAATGCCCATTACTTTTAAGTCAATTTACCTAAATAAATGACCATTCTATTTTTATTAACCCTTTTTAATTAGATATACATTTTTAGAAGTAAATTGGGCGTTCGGCTCATAGTTTTCCTAAAGATTTCAAATTGTTGACCAATAACAGAATCAAAGCATTGCATCGTAACAAATGAATACAGTTTGAGGTTTTAATTTAAGATCCTTCTCTCTAAACACGAATTAGTTAAAAATAACTGATTTAGAAGCAAAAAGTCAGACAGTAATTACGCAATCATCATGAGGTTTAAGAACTTTAAATTGAGAGATTCGATAAAAGAAAATATATTCGCAAAGATTAATTATTTGTTGGTGATTCTTGAACGCGAATAATAAAACCTTTCAAAATCAAATCCCCAATTTGCGCAGAAATCTGATGGATCATTTTGAAAGTTATAAGCGTGGACAATCGATCAACCAGTTTTAACAATAAAAAAAAATTGTTAAAGAGGCTCAAGTGCAGATATCTCCTGCATCCGGCTTGAAAGATCGAGTTGCTCAATGTCTTCTCGAATGCCCAAGGAAACATGAACCGCCTAAACCGACAACTTTTCCGCCCCTATTACTCGCTTACTTCCATTTCTTTATTTTTTCAGTTTTTGTCCTTTACTCTCAGGTTGTGCATTTCTTGATTACCAAGTCCTTTTAATAGAAACATAATTTTAACAAGTAGAATGTATATATTTAAGGATTACCTTCATCATTTTGATATTAAACACATACTACTGGTTATTCCTTCTTTTTATAATTGAATTGAGAAAGCAGACTGAGAAAGAAAAGTATTAATTTCCCACACAGTGTGCTACGATTATCGGATATCGTGTGTCACAATTGATGACTTAAAATTAATAAAGTTGCATTCATCAGGTTATCGGTGTAAATCTTCCAAGATAGGCGTGCGTGTTGTGCTCAATTAATCAGAAGACAATGTTAATATAAGGGGAATATAGATGCAAGTTATTGGCTGTCATCGAGGGTTACCTGTATATATGCTCTTCCGTTGATTATTATTATTATTATGGAGAAAAATATGAGAAAATTTTAATTATCTCAAGTAAATAAGAGTTTATATTTATTATATTATAACACACCTACTTTCATTAACATATTTCAATAAAGATTAAGGGGATTAATCATTTTGCTTAAAGCGTAGAATATTTTTTAACGGAATATTATTACCATTATAAAAAATTATTCTCCTAAGCTGAAAGTGAGAGACTTTCTTTCTAACTTAAAAATAAAACACTCTCTCTAAATTTGAATCGGTTTTTGAACCAATTAAAATTTAGGAAGAGTGTTTTAACTGATTTAGGAGCAAAAAGTCAGTCACTGATTGTTAGTTAAAACTATGATTTTTAACTGATTCAAATTTAGAGAGCAGTGGGCAAAAGCGAAGTCTGTGGACTTCGCTTTTGCCTTAAAATGAGTCTTTCTTAAAATGTGCCAAACAACTTCTAAACACTTTATAAAAATTTAAATAGAAAAATATAAAGATAATAAAAATAAAAATAAAATATTAAGATCATAAATTTAAATTTCGTCAATGGTTAAATTCAATTATTTTTTTATTTTTTAAGTAAAATTGTTTCCTAAATAATTTATAAATAATAATAATATGAAAGTTTTTCGGGAATTCAATTATTTAAAAAAAGTTCAATTATAAATTCTGTTAAGTTTAATTATTACTGTCAGAAATAGAAAAAAATGAAAGTTTTCTTTATAAAATTTGTGGTGACTTAAAATTTAGAAAGGTGAATAAAAAAATTCAAGAAAAATTAAATGTTTTCAATGTTTTTTAAAGTTTTAGTAAAATTCTGCCACTGTAAAAAATTTGTTGGGTAAAATTCCCAGAAAAGTTGTTAACGAAAAAAACACTATACTCTTTGTTAATATTCCCCACAAGTTTTAGGAAAAATATTATTGAAAACAAATTGTTGAATATTCCCTAAGATTTTTTGGGGACAATTTTTCCTAATAGTTCAAAAATTCGAAAATTTATCTAACAGAATTTGGGATTTATTTCCTAACTTTATGATAAAAAATCATTATATTAGGAAATTTTTCCAAGTTTATAAAATAAATTCCAATCTTTTTAGAAATAATAATTGTCTCCAAAAATTTGGAAATATTTTCACCCTAAAATTCGGAATTTATTTCCTAAATTAAAAAAAAAAATTTTAATTTATTATTTATTAGGAAATTCTTGCTGTAGTTAATTTTATAGCAATTAACTATAACAATTTTTTTCTTTATTTAATAATAATATTATTTAAATGATAATCGTCGTATTTTTTCTTTCATTCTGTCCACGCCTGAAGTTTTTTTTTATTAACTTGCGTTAATATGTGAAGAAGTTTTTATTGAAATTTTGTAAAGATAATCAAATTCTTTTGAGTAATTCAATTAAAATTGTATTGAGAATAATTAAATACTTATAAAAAATTTTATGAAAAATTAAAAAAAATTGAATTCTTTTGAGAAATTTTATTAAAATTATATTAAAAATAATTAAATTCTATAAAAGAAATTATTGAAACTATATTGAAAATAATTGAATCTCAAGCCAAAAATTTTATCACATTTAAAAAAAATTGAATATTTTTGAAGAAATTTATTAAAGTTAAATTTTTTTTATTTTAAAACCAAAATTATTCACAAATAAATTTTAAAACAAAAAATTTGTACATAATTAACATAATTAACATAATTAACATAATAATAAATTAAATACTTCGTTTCGCGGGCGAGATTTTCTCGATAGTTTTTCAAAAATTAAATTATTCAAAAAATTAAATTTTAAATCTGTAAAGGGGCCGTTCAAAAAATACGTAACGCTTTAGGGGGAGGGGGGTCAAGCTGTTTGTTACGGTCAGCAGAAAAAATGTCGTTAATGTATACAACATTGCGTTACATGGGGGGAGGGGGGGGTCCAAATTTCCGAAAAATAGCGTTACGTATTTTTTGATAAAAATAGAAAGAGTTTGAAATAAATAAAATCTTTTCAATGCTGAAGAATAACATTCATTTTCTCATGAATTCTTGAAATTGAATATTACTCCAGTACTTTTGACAAAATTCCTTGACTTTTTTCTGAATTCCTTGAATAAATTTAGAAAAAATTGTGATTTTGTGTAGAATTCTTCTGAATAATTAAATTTTTCAAATGTTATTGACATGAAAATAATATTAATTAATTTTAACTTGGAATCTATTAGAAACAAAATAACAAATAAGTGAAACAAGAAACTTTACGCCCACGTTATTTGTGCTAGTAATTCTGAAACAAGAAAGCAGTTTAGTTTTACTAACAATATTATAAAATTAATTAAATTTGGACCAAAGGTCAGAAAAAATTATAATTAAAGTCCTTAAAATAAATTTAAAATTAAAAATAATTAAATATCACATCAAGTAAATTTAGTGTATTTTTAAAAATTTTCTTAATCTTTGGGCGATATTCGCCTATTTTGTGAGAAAAATTAACAACAATTAACGAGGAAACGGAATGTTAAATCCGGAAACCGGAATGTGGTATCCGGTATTCGAAGTGTTAAATACAGAATGTGTAATTATGAATGCGGAATTTGGGATCTAGAAGGAGTAATATGAAATTTGGAACCTGAAATATAATAAGTTACCCAATCGACTCCTTGGATACCAAAAAACAAGATTTTTTTTCAATTCTAGAAATTTATTACTTTCTGTAGTATTTTTGGGAATTCCCTGATTTCGATGACTTATATAATCTTGTATTTTTGAGATGCAATATTTTTGAGATGGTTTATGCTCAATTTATGCAATAGATTTCTGTCATATGATTAGAAGTGCTAAATTTTCCAAGTATAATAGTGCGGGGGCAGAAAGTATGGTTTATGATTTAAAAGGTTTAAAAGGGGTAAAATACCAGTTTTTCTACAGATTGATCCTCTTGGGTTAAGACTCAATTTCAATGAATACTTACTGAAAGAAAAAAATTGTTGGGGTTACCATCTTTATTAGTAAGCTTAGCTATTTTATTAGTTGATGCAACTACGTTTTCATTTGTCTACCTATTAAATAAGTTACACATTACTAACTAAAACGAGAATCTCGTCAAAAAAACATGGTATAAACAAATGAATACCTGTTCTGTCTTTTTTCTTTTATGAAAGTAGAGATTCTCGAATGCAACACTACTAACAAAATAGTAGTCACAACTATTCATTTCCCTCAGAGTTTTTCTCAATTCAAGTACAAAATTGCAGAGAATTTAAGAAGATCCTGTACATTATTTTTTTTGTACTGTAGATATTGAAGACATTTTGAAAGGAAACTTGAAAGGAGATACTGCCCAGTGTCCAGAACTGACAGTTGCTGAGAGTCATCCTAATCGTCGTCGGCAACATTCAGTTTATGAAGTATACGATGATTGGCCAGACGGATATTTGTTTCATGACGCAGCAGACGAGTTCGTGGACTGGCATTATACTTACGTATATGGCCAATACTTGTCCATCAAAGAATTGTGTCTTTGTGTGTGCGCGATGTGCCCACTTATAAAGCGTGTGCAGTGTACATATAATGTGTGCGGCACACATCGATCGGAAAGATGCAAAGTACTACCTGGGCAGTGCTGCGTCATCGAGATCCTTTTGCTAGAGCCGATGTAGAGCTGAAAATGCACAAGCCGAACACATCTACCCCCAGAAGAGGAGTGCCACCTTGTCAGGGGAATAATAAATATAGAACTCGACAGTATTTGTGTGCGCTCCAAGAGTTTGGCGTCCGAATTCGGTGATTGATGGCACGGCCATGACTGACGTTACATCAATCAACATTCGCTCTTTTTTCCCCCATGGTGAAGTAGTGACCTTTTCCTCTCTAGCGTACATTTCGATTTCTTATTCCTTCCTGAAGGTATATTCAATCCTTGCGCGTCATTGTTGCTGCATCGCCATTATCGCACTAGTTGCCGTTGGCTATTATCCACCCCTTGGTTTGAGAAGCGCCTTTCACCTTTACTTTCTTCTCAGCCGCGAGCATCCCGCACCGCTGCTTCTCTCTTGCCTTCTCATCCGGCTAATCTACGGCTGGACTATAAGTTACCGTGATTTTCAGTTTCATTTTCTGCATGAGCTAATGACTCGGCGTTTCCATACTCTTGCGCCATGACCTTCGGTTTGCAATTCGTTCAACTTGATGAATTTTTCGCTTCAGTATTTTATTAATTTAAAGCATATCCAGTGAACACCCCAAAACAGTTCAATAACTGTTACAGATTGTAACATATCAAAAAGATTTCCAAAACTGTTACAGCTTTGTTACAAATTTAGGATGACAGAGATATGGAACAAATCTGCAACACCCAAAAACAGATTAATAACTGTTGCAGACTGTGACACCCAAAAACAACCCCTTAACTGTTACAGATTGCAAAAGAACAAAAACAATTCCATAACTGTTACAGATTTGTTACATATCTATGTCATCCTGAACTTGTTACAAGTTTAGGATGACCCAAAAACAGTTCCATAACTGTTACAGATTGTGTCATAACAAAAACAGTTCCTTAACTATTACAGATTTGTTCCATATTTATGTGATCCTGAACTTGTTACAAGTTTAGAATGACATAGATATGGATCAAATCAGTAACACCCAAAAATAAATCCATAACTGTTACTTGGAACAAGTTTAGGATGACATAGATATGGAACAAATCTGAAACATCCAAAAACAGTTCGATAACTGTTACAGACTGTAACACCCAAAAACAGTTTCATAACTGTTGCAGATGTGCTTCATATCTGCAGCACCCAAAAACAGTTGTTCTGTAACTGTTACAGATTTGTTCCATATCTAATATGTCATCCTAAACTTGTTACAAGTTTAGGATGACCCAACAGTTCCACAACTGTTACAGATTGGGACCTAACAAAAACAATTCCATAACTATTACAGATATGGAACAAATCTGTTACACCCAAAAACAGTTCCATAAACGTTATAGATTATAACATAACAAAAACAGTTCCATAACTGTTACAGATTGTAACATAATAAAAACAGTTCCATAACTGATACATATTGTAACATAACAAAAACAGTTCCAAATCTGTAACAGTTATGGAACTGTTTTTGGGTGTTCACTAGGTAAGCCTTAAATTTATCATTCTCAGGACCTGAATTAACAAATGTATTTCTTTTCTGTTACAGGTGAGTTGACAACCTTTCTCGTACATATCCAAAACCGTATCGTGAGTATAAAAACAAATACCATTCTCAAGTTTTCATTCAACAACCGCAACGATGTGTGGAATAAATGAAGACGCGACGAAAGAAGTGAAGCTAATATTTCCATCTAAATTGTAGATGAGGAAAATATTATTCGTCCCTCCAATAACAAGAAAGTTGAATTCTTGTTGTGGGATTCAGAGTTTTGGTATATAGTTGTGTTGTATAGTGGTTGGTATGATGTGAAGTATAGTAGGAATGAGACCACCTTTGAGAAAGTGGAGTATTTCGTCCCCTTTGGCGTATGGTGAGTGGCCAGGACGGATCAATCGGAAGGCGGGTATAAGTTTCCGCCGTTGTGGTTCAGCAGCACTGAGGTTAGCTGTCGTGGTCAGTTTCGGATTGCGGCGATGTCTGTGACAGCTGCTCTAAAGGGCCGCGTATTGAACTCACGTCCAGTTACGCTCCTTTATACCTACTTACCTCGCTCCTAACCCTCTTAAGCAACTCTCCACCTCCTTCTTCGTTTTCTTGTGTTCGAGTTGTTCGCTTCGTCGGATGTTGCCTGGTCTCGCCAAATAATCATTCGTGTAATAAGACACGCGCACATATATAGCCCTCCTCACTTAACCCCTAATAATAAGATTCGAACAGCTTAGTCCATCCCAGCACTATGATGATTAAAATCTTTTCTTGTGGAGAAAATTTAACCAAAATTAAGAAGTTTATCTTTTTACTCGCGTAAAAACAGAAAAATGATAAATTCTAGCTAACATCTGAAAATTTCTATATTTCCACGCGGGTAGTAACAACAATTCTAGCTGTTCCTACAACATTAGCTTAATAAATATTAAGTGAAAAAAAAATTGTTCAATATTTATAATCAGATGAAGTTATTACATATGATAATAAATGTGAGAGATATCGAAAAATAAATGTTGCATTTAATAATAACTTCACAATGTGTCAAAAATATTTTGCCATTAGAATACCCGTATCATACATCGTATACATATCAATATTTGATAAGTGAAATGCTTTTTGTTCTACTTTCATTTGCATAAAATATGAATTTGAGTAAAAAAAAACCTGTCTGGCGAATGACTGACGTGACCCACATAGGAACGTAAAATGCCACGTCAATCATTCATGGCTGACGTGTGCAAGTCTGGCTTGTGGTTAATGAAATGTGAGCAACAAAAACTAAAATCATAGAAACTCGTGCAAACCTGCATTGATTTATATGTAATTTTACGGATAGATAACTTTAACGACAAAAATAAAAGTTATCTTCAACCTTATTTTCTATCGAGTCTGTAATTTTTCATTAAAAACTGTTAATATAAAAATTATTGTAACTTTTAAATATTGATATGTATATAGATATAATTTTAAATTTCAAAAAAAGTTAAAAAGTTAGAATGATAAATTATACATTTTTTTCAAATTCGTTAAATACATAAATGACTTACACTTGAGTTATTCATTTCTACTTGAACAATTCACTGGGGACAAACCTGACTAATGAGGCTGCTTGACAACATATTTAAGTAGCACTTAACTTTCAGTAAAGTGTATCTAATGCGCGAGTTCATATTTAGTTTTACAATTCAAATTTCACGAGAAATTAATCACTTTGAACAAAGAAATGAATAAGCCAATAAAGAAGTGGATATTATTAATCTAGATCAGAAATTACAGCCTAAGTGAAAAAAGGAAGAAAAGGAATGGTCGTATTACATTGTAAAATATTGGATATAGTTATGGATTGTGCATCCTTATGCAATGGCTGGTTTTTTATGATTGGATATAATATATCCAATTCGTTGGACTCTGGAGTGCAACCCAATAAATTGGTTACAATATCCAATTATTAAATAATGTAGGTACTGATAAATATGCGGAATGTCCATTCTATATGGTTACCACAACCATTTTTTTAGTTGAGACACTCATTACTGTAATTCTGCTAATAATTTTTATTATTCAAGGAGGATAAAATAGGGAAAAGCTGAAAGTAGAGGACCTTGAAGTTAAAGACGTTTTACGGTTTTTTCCAAGAAACAGTTGATCCTACTAATTAATTGGATCGTGCTTTCAGAGTCAACGAGTTGGGTTTATTATTTGACTGTTTCTTTTCGGTGCACGCAACAATTTTCCACCCATTGAGGATGCTACTGTCTATACGAATTAGCATTGGTTAAAAAAGCATGAAAAAACACCTCCTTTTTTCTGTGTATTGTTATGGAAAATAGACCAATACATAAGTTTGTTTTTAAAATCAGCTTTTCGTATTTTATAATTTATATCATTGGAGTTGCAATTTTTATACAATTTTAAATAATATACAAATTAATTTAATTAATTTAATTTTTAATTTTTAAATTAATTTTTAATTAATTAATTTTTTAATTTTTTAATTTTTTTTTTTTTTTTTAATTAATTTTTTTTTTTTTTTAATTTTTATTTTTTATTTTTAATTTAACTTAAGAAACTAAATAAAAATTAAAGTATTTTTAAATACATTATAAACAATACGATTTTAAGGGATAAAGCCAACATGCGCGTATAAAAAAATGCCAAATTTGGGAATTTTTTCAAAGAGTATATCAGGGCTCGAACTAGGTCCGTAAATCCTGTAAAGGTCCGTAAATTTGCTTCAAGTCCGTAAAAGTCAATTTTTCTGAAAAATGGTCCGTAAAGTCCGTAATTTGATTGAAGACGGACGAAAAGTTCGTAAATTGTTCGATATAATTTGGAGAGTTTCAGAGAAATTACAAATGATTGCAGAAATTCAAATATGTTCAAAAATTTTTTTAAATTCTCATCAAAATTTCAATTATATTCATTATCTTTATAAATAATAAAATTCTTCTCTGAAATTCAATTATTTTCCAAAATTTTAATTAAATTACTAGCAAAATTTTTAATTATTTTCAAAACTTTTTTCAAACATTTGAATAAAATTCTACGCAAACATTCAATTATTTTCATAAATAATCAAATTTTTCCAGGAATTCAAGTATTTACAACTTTTTTAAAAAAATTTCTTCACAATAATTCAATTATTTTTATAAATAATAAAATTCTTTATAGAATTTCAATTATTTAAAAAAAATTTAATAAAATTCGTTGCAAGAATTCAATTATTTTCATAAATAATAAAATTCTTCACAGGATTTCAATTACTTTTTAATGCAATTTTAATTGAATTCCTCAAAATAATGTAATTATTCTTAAAGAATAAAAAATTTATTAAAATTCTCGTTGAATTTACTAATAAATATTGTTTTAAAAATGCATTTTAGTTAAAATTTTAGATTATAATTAAATATTAAAAGCATTATAGCGTGGATTTTTAGAAATAATTGAATTTTAAAAAGGTTTCAAATTAAAATCATTAAAATTCATAATTTTTCATATTTTTAATAAACAAATTTGTACAATTAATTCTTTTGAAAAAGTTTAATTGAATTTCTTTTTTAAATTATTTCAAGTTCTATTTTATTTTATAATATATATTGAATTGAAGAATTTTCAAATAATTGAAATTTTGTAAAATTGAATTGTAAACAAATGAATATAAAAATTCACAAAGAACTTTTTCACCCAATTTTTTTTAAATTATTAAAAATGATAAGTTTATAAAAGAATTTTAGTTAAAAACACTAGAAAAAATTTGATTTTGAAGAAATTACAAATTACTTCAAAAATTCAATTATTTTTAAGGGTAATAAAATTCTTTTTAGAAATTCAATTATTTTTAGTAATGATAAAACTCATCGCTAAATTTCAATTATTTTACATGCAATTTTAATTGAATTCCTTGAAAAAAGTAATTATTTTCATGCAAGTTTTAATAAAATTCGACAAAAGAATAATTCAATTATTTAAAAATTTGTTGATAAATTCCTTATGAGAATTCAATTTTAAGTAACATTCATTTATTCACTAAATTATTTACTTTTGTATTTAAATAATGGGATTCTCGTTGAATTTTTAATAAACATTCATTTAAAAAAGAATTTTAGTTAAAATTTTAGATAATAATTGAATATTAAAAGCAATATAGCTTGAATTTTTATAAATAATTGAATTTTAAAATTAATTTTGTTGAAAAAGCTAAATTGATTTTTTTATATTATTTGGAGTTTTTAACTTTTTATTTTCTTAAATATGCATTTAATTGAAGAATTTAGGAATAATTGAAATTGGTTATTGTAAACAAATGGATTTGAAAATTGCCAAAGAACTTTTTTTAAAATTATTAAAAATAAATTCTTCTAAGTTAGAATTTTAGTTAAAAATTTTTGAAAAATGATAATTGAATTGAAATAATGAAAATAATTTTTAAGAAGTACAATATTCTTATAATATAAAATAATGATTTTATCAATTTGCTAAATTTAATTGTTATAAAAATTGAATTTATATGTTTTAAGTAAAATGTTCTCTTATTTGACTCGGTTAAATATTAAAAGCTATTAAAATTTTGTATTCAGTACTTTATAATATATTCCAAAATGTACCTACCAAAAAATATATTAAACAAACTTTTTATTTTAAATTTGCCCGCTTTAAGATCCGCTTTAAGCGATGACGTTTTTTAAAGGTTCAAAATGGGCGAATCCATAGCGACATATATTAAAATAAAATTTTGAATTTTTATTCCAGGTTTAAATATATGGCGTTACAGCCAATTCGCCCGTTTTGGACCTCCAAAAAATGTCATCGCTTAAAGCTGACCCTGGAGCGTGCCATTTTATAATACATTTTTTGAAAACATTTTTTGGTACATTTTGGGATAAAAAAAATTGTGTTTTTATTATTTTAATATTTGACTTGGAGGATTGATAATTTTCTTGATATTTTATATATAATTAACATATGAAATAATTAAAAACATTTTTTTATTATTGCGGTTTCTTAAAGGCATCGAATCGGCGAGGACATTTCACGATTTCAGCAGTAGTGGACAATTTTGTTTCTTATAGGGAAGATTTGAGCTCAGTATTTTGTTAATATTGCATTCCTTGTAGGTAATGAATTTATATTTATAATAAAGAGAAAAAAACTTTTCTTAAGAATATTAATTATTGTATCAGATTGTAATTGCGCATGAAAAGCAAATTGGTTTCGTATGCAAAAAAATTGCAAGTTTCACATGGGATAAAAAGAATAATGACCCTTAATAATGAGAAAATCGAATCGAAATTAGTTAATGTATATTGTCTGGGAAGTTGTAAGCCTGGGAAAAGTATTTTATCTATGTATATGTATAACTGTCAAATGTATATAGGTATTGAAGTCTGGATAACGACGATGACTTTGGTAGAAAGAGGGCGAGCGTGATATAAAACGAGAGCTGGGTTAGGTTAGGCAGTTGAGAAAGACCCACTGGTCGTTACAAGTAGGGTGGGTAGAAAGGGTCGTTGGGAGGGTGTCGGGATGCTCCGGGACGGCCGCCAAGGGACGTTTCAACGCAACGAGCACCTTATCTTCGCTACACCTTCGCTTTACCAAACCTACCTATACACCGACCTATCTGCCTGTCGAGCTATTCTGTGTAGGTGTATGTATTCTCCGCTCGGACTGTATTCACTCCAAAATAAACTACGAGCCGGATGAAGCCGAATGTAATTATCTACCAGTCTCCGAAATGACCCTCGCCTGAAATAGTCCTGGAATGCATTCACCCCTTGATATCCTTTCTGTTTCGAGATCATTGTTACGCTTGAAAAATACCTGATCTTCCAGAAACTTTGCGCCATTCAAATATTTAAGATGTTAAATAATTCGCTATCTCAGATTACTTTATATTAAATCCACTGTTTTTTAAGCAGAAGGATCCATACCTAAGTTGAAATGGAAAAATGACAAATTCTAGCTAACTATGGCCAAAGACCATAAAGTCAACTTTAGCCAAAGTAAATAAACTCGCAGCCATACTTTGAAACATTGACCAACAACTAAAACACCATTTCTTAGGACCGTTTCCCATACTACAAATTAATATGTATCAATGCTTAAATAAAGCAAACCTTGGGCAATGGTTATTAAATAAAATAAATAAAATAGTTTAAAAATAGTTAAAACCTTAAATAAATTAGTTTAAACCTTAAAATTGTTATATTTTGACTATGGACAAAATCTAGTGAACTAGAACGAAAAAAAAAGAAAACAATTCTTTTTCAACGAAAAGAATATTTTAAAACTCTTCCAAATATCCATATTTTGACCACGTCCGAAAATCTAGCTAATCATGGCCAGCAAGAAAACTAGTTTATATTTGAAAATTTCTATATTTCAGGCTTCGCACTCATCTACCAAAACCTACTATTTCTGTTTTTTTCAAATTTCCACTACTATTCGCTAATACTAGAAATAAAAAAACTATTATCAAAAATCATAATCAAATTCTTTAAAACGATTCAATTATAATTTCAAAAAATGTTCGAAATCAATTATTTTCAATATCTAGTATATTTTCATTAAACTTCGCAAAAGAATTCAGTTATTTAGAAAAAAATTTATAAAAATCATCCAAAATTTAATTATTTTTATAAATAATAAAATTTTTAATGGAGAATTTCAATTATTTTTAATAAATATACTATTTTAAATCAATTAATCGAAAAATTCAATTATTTTTACAAATGAAGTTTATTCCACAAGAATTCAATTATTTAAAATAACCAAAATTTTCATAATATTTATTATGTTTCGAAAACATTAATTATTTAAAACAATGTTTATAAAATTCTTATGAAGAATTTAATTATTTTCAAAAATAACAAAATTTTTCACAGAAATTCAATTCTTCTTAAAAATTTTAATAAAATTTTTTGCAATAGTACAATTCTTTTCATAAATAATAAAATTCAATTATTCTTGAAAATTTTAATAAAATTCCTTGCAACTATTCAATTATTTTCATGAATAATATATCATAGTATTTCAATTATTTTCAATAGAATTTAGAATTTTAGAATTTTTAGAATTTTTTTTTAATTTTACATGAATTGCTAAAAAAATGTAATTATTCTTAAAAATTAAATTTCGATTCCTTGAAAAAATCAATTATTCAAAAAAAATGTTCTTTAAAAATTCTTTAGAAGAATTCAATTGTTTACAGAAATATTAGAATTTTTCACAGGGATTCAATTATTTTCAAATATTTTAATCAAATTGTTCGAAAGATATCAATTACTTTAAATACAATTTTAATTACATTTTTTTTTAAATAATTCTATTATTCTGTTAGTTTTTAATAAAACTCTTCCCAAGATGTCAATTATTTACATAAATAATTCTTTTAAAGAATTCAATTATGTCAATAAATAACAAACTTAATATCGAAAAATCAATTATTTTGAGGCATTTTATTCTTTGCAAAATTCAATTATTTTCATTAATAACAATATTCATTACAAGAATTCAATTATTTTTAAAAGTTATAAATTTCCTCTTTGAAATTCAATTATTTAAAAAAATTATAATAAAATTGTTCGCAAGAATTTAATTATTTTCATAAATAATAAAATGCTTTTTAGAAATTCAATTATTTAAACAAAATTCTGTAAAAATCTTCGTAAGAATTCAAATTTTTTCATGAATAATAGAAATTTCTCAGGAATTCACTTATTTAAATTAGAATTTGCATAAAATTAGCCAAAAGAAATCAATTAATTAAAAATTTTAATAAAATTTTTCGCAAGAATTAAATTATTTTTATAAATACCTAACAATAGTCATCACAAGAATTCAATTATTTTTAAAAGTAATAAACTTTTTCTTGTAAATTCAATTATTTTTGAAAATTCTAATAAAATTCTTTGCAATTATTCAATTATTTGCATAAATAATAAAATTTATTGCAGGATTTCAATTATTTTTAATACAATTTTAATTACATTTCTTTGAAATAATTCAATTATTCTTTTAGATTTTAATAAAATTCTTCCATAGAATTCAATTATTCACAATAATAATTTTTCGAAAGAATTCAATTATTTTGAGGTATTTTAATTAAATTGTTTGTAAAATTCAATTATTTTTAAAAATAACAATATTAATCAGAAGAATTCAATTATTTTTAAAAGTAATAAATTTATGTTTCGAAATTCAATTATTTAAAAAAATTCTTATAAAATCGTTTGCAAGAATTTCAATTATTTTCAAAAAAATTTCATAAAATGCTATACAGACGACATTCAATTATTTTCAAAAATTTTTATAGAATTCTTTGCAAAATTTAATTATTTTTTAAAACTTTTAGCAATACAATGATTCAAATAATTTTATTACTTATTTATAAAAATAATTAAATTCTAGCAACGAATTTTATTATTTATAAAAAGAATTGAATTCCTGCAACGAATTTCCTTGATTTCCTTGACCTATGGAAACTCTGATATAGCATCAGTAAATTGTAAAGTTCGTCTTTTTGAATATTATTGCTGGAGGTCGTAAATTCTATTCAAGTTTCGGAAGAAGACGTTTGGTTATCTAAAAAAAAAGTACGGATACAGAGCATTTATTCATATTTCAAAGAAAATCCACTAAAATGACAAACTACAAGAATATTTTCAATATATTGACAAGAATACCAACATCTTTCAATACCTCTGTAACAAATACACTTATTTTTAACATGTTTTTTTTGTAATTTAAAATTACGAAAGAGAAACAATTCTTTTTCGATTTTTTCGACCAATACTAAAGTATTGTCTTGGTCTTTCATGCATTCCCCAAAGTATCGTGTTCAATGCGAAAACGATTCTCAAATCGTTATCGCGTAACGAAAGTTTCGTGATGGTCCCCTGCAAGACTGAGAAAGGAAAAATAAAAGAAATGTTATGAAGGGAAGTTAAGAAAAGATCGTAAAGAGTTTTGTAGCTGGAAATATTGAAAAACGTCAATGACACTAGGCAAGTGTAGAGGAATACGAAGGGGGCAGTATTTATGACGAGTACGTGGTTTCTTGAAAACACAGAAGGAAAACTGGATATACCGAAGTGAATGTCATTCGTCTTGTATTCGTAAATTTATACAAAAGTCCATGAATTCGAAATAGTAGAAATAAGTTACAAAAAAGAAATAAAATAATGTTTCACATAAATAATATGTTCTAAATTTTAGTGAATTTACTAGAAAATATTAACGTTTTTAAAATTTAAGCTTTTTTTTGTTTCAAGGAGAAACAAAAGAGACAAGCAGGTTGATAAGAAAAATTAGTGTTTCTTATCTTGTCTTCTAAAACATGTTCACTTTACAAATGACGCACAGAAAGTATAACTTTAGTATTTAATTCTTATTTTCTCAGCGCAGCGTACTATGAAAATCCAAGTTCTATCAATGACATCGTTAGAGGCTGCAATCTCTGATTATCGACGAGAAGAAATTACCAAAAGCCGCCTGAAATACCCAACAAATTACGAAGGAACATTGTCCAACCATGCAAGGGCGAGAGGTTAAGGGTTCACCAATAGATCAAAGAGGTTCTGGAGGGTAGAACCTCTCGCCGAGGACAGAAGAGTGAGTGAGGATGGCACTCGATTGATTCATTGGGCGCGCGTGCCGGCTTCAAATCACCAGAATAGATCCACTACAGTGGAATGCCAAGCCCACGGCTAATCCATCCTGTGTCTTTACTGCTCGGGGACATTTATAAAACGGCGAAATGAAGAGCTCCCACGAAAGTAAAGCTTGGTCGCTGATTGTAAATCTCAAACTATAGTTATCATAAACATAGCTATGTTGAAATCAACTATTCTCATCCAGTGATTTTTTTATTATCACCATTAGTCAAACACTTTGATGCTTTATTAAATACTATCCCACGTAGAAACGAAAAAATGGTAAATTCTAGCTAATTATGCGGCCAAAGACTTTAGCCAAAGTAAACAAGCTCTGAGACATTGAAACATTGTCCAACAAGTAAAACACTATTATGGCCAGTTTCCCATACTATGAATTAATATGTACCACTACCAAAATCTATCAAACCATGGTCAAATGCAAAAATATTTTAGGATCAAAGAATCTGGATGTAGCAGTTCGCATACATTTACTAAAACCTACTACTTACTATAGTGTGTCTAGGTATGAGACGGGTTTTGTTTTTGACCCATAAATTGTAAATGGCTAAACGAAATTTTAAATAAAATATACCGTTCGAAAAGTAACTTAAATACGCAACTTTTATTCCAAGAAAGTATAGTGTTCAGATGGACTCGAAAAAAGTAATGATCAATTTTCCGAGCACATCGCTTTTTGTCACCACAAAAAGAATGTGTCCAGTTGTGAGACACTTATTAAAAATTGCTAAAATTTTAAAAGTTTGACTTAAAACGTTATGTTTAGTAGAAATAATTAAATATATTAATAATATATATTATTATATATACTAAATAATAATATTTATTTGCCAAAATATGACTATCAAATAATCACAATTTAATAGCTTCAACAAGAGGATTAAAATTGATTTCTTCTGAATCAATTGACTTTTTTTCCACTTGACATGCCCAAAAATACTAGAAAAAAAATCAAAACAACATTTAAATAGTATGCCTGCAAAGTCGTATTTTTTATGCTGCCCAGATGGGTGTTGACACCGTCTCACAACTGGTGATATGCTGTGTCTCACACCCAGAAATTGGCACTATTTTGAAAAAGGAAAATTAGATTATTTTCAATCGTAGATTGGAACAATATGCAATATTGCATCACAAAATATAAGGAAAATACTAAAAGAAAATACATTACATTTACCTTTTCTAATTAATTAACTTGGAAAAAAGTACTTTGCATTTATTGAAAAGACACTTTTTAGTCAATTATCACACACAGTGTTGGTATTTAACAAAAACAGTTTATATATCCGCTTCGGTGTACACGAAAAAGTTGGCTCATGTAAAAAGAAATGTTTTTATATAAATGCAATCGGCTTTTTAATATTTCGTGTTAAAAAGAATCAACTGTCTCACAACTGGACAAACTCCCCTACTTTTTTTACATTTAGCTACTATTTGAATACTTTTTTTTAATTTGTGACACTAAACCTACTTTTTCCTATTTTTGAGAATTTTCACGTGTTTAAATTCACTAATAGTTGGAATAAAGGAATTATTCAATTACAGTAGAACCTCGATTATCCGAGGTAATGTGGGGAAGAGGTGCCTCGGATAATCGAAAACTCGGATAACACGAAACAAATGAAAATTTCAAAATTTTTAATTATTTTTCATGTGTTTAAAGTGTTAGAATAATATTAAACGACAAAAATGGACGAAATTTTAAATGCAATGATCACAAATAGTGGTTTTGTAAAATTTTTTTTCCAAATTTAGTCGCTCGATCCGTTTTATCCGAGTTATTCCGCATTATCCGAGCATGTTTAGTGCCTCGGATAATCCGGAATCTCGGATAATCGAGGCTCGGATAACCGAAGTTCTACTGTATCTATAAAAAATTTAATAAAATTCAAAGCAAAAATTCAAATAATATGAGTAATAAAATTTTCACAGTAATTCAATTATCTGAAATAAATTAAAGAAATTCTTTCTTGAAGAAAATCAATTATTTAAATATATTATTAATATATTATTTTAAATATTTTCAATGCAATTTTAATTTAATTCGTCAAAAAATTTTGGAAGAATTCATTTTTTTATTTTAATTTAAACTCTTTGTAGAAATTTAATTGTTTTCATTTTCATACAAAGTGCAATTCTTTAGATGATTTCAATTCCTTTAAATATAATTTTTATAAAATTCTTTGAAAGAATTCAATTATTTTCATAAATAATAAAATTCTTCAGAGGAATTTAATTATTTTAAATACAAATTTAATTCAATTCTTTGAAATTTTTTAATTATTTTTGAAAATTCCCACAAAATGTTTTAAACTAATTTACTTATTATGTATCAGAAAGTTAATAAAATTTAAAGCGAAAATTTAAATAATATCATGAATATAATAAAATTTTTAAAGTAATCCAATTGTGTCAAGTACAATTTTGAAGAAATTTTTTCGAAAGAAATCACTTATTTAAATATTTTAATAGAATTCTTTTTTTATGTTAAAAAGTAAAAAATATTTACAATAGTTGTCTTTAGAAAATTATAAATTATTAAAAAACCGTAAAAAAGGGAATAGCGGTCTGACAGACCGCTATTCACAGCACTGAGCGTGATTTTTCAGCACATATCAGTTTAAAGGTTAAGGTTTTTTTTTGTTGTATTATTACATTTAAGTACTTTTGTACGAAAGGGTTTGTTTGAAACCCGTTTATGTTCAAATAAATAAATAAAATAAATAAATATATTTTGTTTTAAAAAAATTAATTTTTTTTTAAATTGTTTTTAAATATAATCGAATTTTTTGAAGAATTCTAAAATTTCTTAAACTTCTAAAATTTCTGACTATAAGTTTGCTCTCTAAATCTGAATCAGCGAAATCTCGCTGATTTCCAGCTATAAGTATACCACTGATTTCTTTCAGCGTATATATACTGATGAATCAGTGAAATTTCACTGATTTTTCAGCTAATATACGCTAATTGAAATCAGTGGTATACTTATCGCTGATTCAGATTTAGAGAGTGGAATATAATTAAAGTTTGAAAGAATTTAAAATTCAAGTTATTACCTAAAAAAAAAAACATTTTTGATAGAAATCACGAAAATATCAGAGAAATGAAGAGTGGAATTTTTATAAATTTTGTAAATGGTCTAAAATAAGTTTTTTAGTAATCTTTAATTTTTCGATAGTAGCTCCATTTTTCATACTTTTTTCAGTCTTAATGCTACTTTTTGATACTTTTTTAAAACAGAGTATTGAGTGCGAAGCCTGATATAATCAAAATATATAAATTTTCATGATTTAAACTATTTTTATCGTTGGCCATGGTTAGCTAGTTGTTGGCCATAATCAAAATATAGAAATTTTGTGAGTTTAAAATATTTATGTCATTTACCATGGCTCAACAGATTTTGACCACAGTTAAAATATAGAAATTTTCAGGTTTTTAAATTTTAAATTAATGATGATCTTATCACTCGGTCATTAATTATTATAAAACATGAAGAAATCGATCACTCCGAGTCAAACACTCGGAGTTATCGATATCTTCATGTTTTATAGTTATGAAAATTGAATTTATATGTTTTTTGTAAAATGTTCTCTTATTTGACTCGGACTGGTTATACTTTTGTCAGTAATTGGTCTGTAATTTTTTATTTTTGGTTCGTACTTTTAAATACTTTCACTGCAGTTCGAGCCCTGTATTAAAAGGTGGAATTCCTGTCAAGATTGAAATATTCTAATATTTTGTCATTTTAGTTGATTTTCTCCGAAGTATGAATAAATGCTTTGTATCCGTACTTTTTTAAGATAACCAAACGTCTTCTTCCAAAACTTGAATAGAATTTACGACCTCCAGCAATAGTATTCAAAAAGACGAACTTTACAATTTACTGATGCTATATGTTGCCATCTTGCACTCTTTTTGTTCATTACTGCTAGAAACGATAATTTACGATGAATATTCATTGAGCAAAGATACGAAATCGTGTTTTCTGGTTTTTTTTTGATTCATTTAGAAGTTATTAGAAAGGTTTATAGGATTTGATAGTTTTATAGGGCTTTGTATTGACTCCTGTAAGTAAAAGCTTCCATTCGGTAGAATATTTTTAGGAAGAATTTAGAAAGAGATGGATTAATAGAATACTTGAGCAAGAATTGTTGTTGCATATAGACTTTAAAATTCACGACATTAGTAAGCAGTAAATAACCATAACAATAAATTAAATACCAAACCCAAGAATATAGGAGGAAAAGAATATGGAGAAAATAAATAGCGCTAGGAATATAGGAGAGGAAGAAGAGAAAATATCGAATTCGAGTGATAGCAGTAGATTTTTCCGAGTTGTTTAAATGTTTGGTCTTGAAGGAATTGGCGCCAAGTACTTTATGAGCATGCGCCACGACGCCGTCTTGGTCGTCGCCAGTGTGGCTCTGTTATGCGTCGACCTTTACCTAACGACCCTCCCGCATCGCACAACTCACCCCACCAAGCTTCCTTCACCGCCGCAGCCACCACCGTAGCAAACCCTGACCTGATTTATGAGATTCTGGAAACGTCTACCCTGCCAACGCGCGTTTTCGTGGGATTCTCTTCTCCATCCCGTTTGGATCAACTATCGTCTCTTTCTCCACTTCCTTTTCTCTCCCACGCTCTTCTCTCTCTCTCTCGCATGTCTCTTAGGCAGTTGGCTAGTGTCTTCACCAAGGATATCATTACACGCTGATGTGCAGTATCACCCCTGCTATGTACATACACTCGAGGAGCAAGTATGGAGTTGTCACGATACATTCTTTTTCCGCCTTCTTCTTTTATTTCTATATAGTATCCTATATTTTTATTTTTCACAAAAAATATTCAGTTTATTTTCGAAACTGATTGAATGTGAAGGAGTGTGTTTTGTATAAAAGCAGTGGGAGTTTTTATGATCTCTGTTTATTTTTGTCGCTATTCGTATTTTTTTTATATCTTAATGGGAAATGATCGTTTCTTTCTAAGGGACTGTATTGCGTAATAACAATAAAAAATATCGTTTACAAAAAAATTAACTTTTACTTTATACAAAAACGCGTCTGCTTTTTATATATGTATCAATGTCTTGTCTACATCAACGCCCAAGTATTTACATCTTATGACAGAAAACCACTTGATAGTCAAGTGGACCACTTGCACTTTTAGAACGTCATAGAAAAATATATATTTTTATATGTATACTAGGAGGGCTTCATTCCCCCGCACTGAGTTCCTCCATAATACAAAACCTAAATTTTTTAGATAAAACATTACGTCAGGATTTTTTCCGAACCTCAAAAAACATCAGATTTTTGGTGATATGAACGAATTGTTTTAAAAATTGATGGATTTGAATGAAACTTGGTATATAGGTGTTTTTCGAGTTACTGATTACGAATCTGATGTCAGATTTTGAAAATTAAACATGACGGATAAATTCGAATATTGTTTCTTTATGACATTTTTTTAAACATTGATGGACTAGCATGCATCTTGTTAATCGCTTGTTTCTGTGGTCGTTGATTACGAATGTGAAGTCACATTTTCAAAATTAAAAATGTCGGTCAATTTCTTTTTAAATTGATAATTTTTTTATAAAACTTTGTTCCTAGGGATGTTAGGGGTCCCTGATTATAAATCTAAAGTCATATTTTCAAAATGTAATATGTCGGGTTCAACATAGCGGACATATTGTTTAAGAATTGATAGACTTACGTGAAATTAGGTAAACATTTGGTTAAAGAATTTAAAAACTTCTGCAAAATGTTCTTTAGTATCATTTATGCAGCAGGAATTTAAGGTTTTTGAATCAATAAGTGCAATACTCCAAACTAAATAAAGGGGTTTTTGATGGTCCAACAAATTCGAACAATATTAAGATATTAAATATTAAAATTATATTAAATAAGACATTTGGCATTAAAATGAAAAAAGCCGTTTGGCTTAGTTTTAATGCAATTGTTGAAAATTTTCTAGGATATCACAAAAGCGAGAATTGGAAAGTGATGGTAAACAGTATGATTACAAAGCTAGGAAGAATAGATGACTTGAAGGTTGCGTTTCGTACACTCACATCTAGATTGCCTCCCCGAAAATTTAGGAGACAGTTAAGAACAGCGAGAGCGATTCCATCAAGACCTTAAAGAAACGGAGCGCCCTTATCAAGGCAGATGCGACATAAATATGATAGTCGACTTTTGTTGGATGCTTAAAAGGGATATTGTATTAAGTCAAGTGAACTTAGAAAGAAAACCGTTACAAAGACTCTTTTGAAAAAAATAGTGCTTTAGCATAACGAGAGTTAAAGGAAAAATTGTATTATTTTCAAAACTGACATCATTAATTTTACAAATCAGATTTCAAATTAAGGAATCCCTAAAAAAACCAGGGATTTGAAAAATTTCTAAGATCTTGGATCCACGATGTTGAAATTTCAAAATCTGACTTTAGATTCACAAATTAATTTTGAGGTCATGTTCACTTAATGTCATATATAAAGTAATCTCTAATTTTATGGTTATGTTAGTAAAATATTGTAAATAACATAAATTCCATTTCGTCTACTGTCCGACCATTAGAAAATTGATCATAGGCTTGTAGCTACTGGCTTGAAAAGTCCGTCGACCAACGGAATTATATCGTTAGAATTTTTGAACATGTTATTCTTTTTAGGAAAAAGAGGAATCTGTTTCTATTTAAAAGCATCTAGATAACGCTTGGCTGCTGTAACAATGTTAGGTAAAACTACATGCGGGATACGTGAACTGTACAAATTCCTTGAAGATAGTAGTTAAAACCGGACTTATGCTGGTGTGACAGTAGTCCAGTAATTTTACTCTTTCTAAGTGCTATGTATTACTTGAATAATATACATATTTAACAATGTTAACATACATTTAAGTTACATTTAAGTTCCTAATATATAAGTTTATTCGCAACTTCTTTGTATATAGACAAATTGTCTTTTTAACAAATAAACAAATATAAGTTTCCAATACTCTCTAAATCTGAGTTAGTCACTTTCAAATAATGAAATTTTGTTCTATCTAATTGTAAGTTTATTTGAGTGCGGTATAAAAATCAATGTTTGTAGCTATTCAACAGACATGACAAATAACGATATATTAAAGAATATCCATTTTTATCCAAATTTCAAAGACTAATAAAACATATTTTGAATCATAATTTCGATACGAGAATGAATCAAAACGACAACTAATTCATTTAATCAACGAATCGGCGCTGTTAATTGATTAAAAGTGACTAATTCAGATTTACGTTGTGTATATTCTGATTTGTGTACGCTTCTATTTGGATATCTATACAAAACGTGGAAATCACGTAAAAGGTATGTCAATTTAAAAACATACTAGAAATCCTTAAATAGGCATATAATGACTAGAGGTCTTTAAATTTTCCCCCATTTTTTCTTTAAGTTTTATTTAATCTAACTTTTGAAAATATTCTCACTGTCAACTTGAAAATACCAAATTGCAACGAATTAATACCAATATTTGGTTCAAAATATTGGTTGATTTAATTTTTTGTATTAAAATATTAAATATCAATTGTTGCAGATTAAATTTCTCGCAAAAATTAGATTTCTCACTGTAAAAAGATATTGTTAAATTATAGCCGAGAAAATATAAAAATGAAACCAAATGACGATTGAATACCCAAAATTGGCTCCAATTTGACATTTACCCTCTTATAGTGTTATGAATTAATTTATTAGTAATATTATTAGTGTAATTATAATTTTATCATTTGGTTCCTTTTACTTGAAGTTCCATAAGTCCTAATAAGAGTTCTGCTATTATTATAAAGTGTTCTAGAGATTGTTACAATGACTCTTTACACTTTTGCAATACAATAAAGTCCTGCGCTTTAAAACTTTTCTTGAATTTATAGCAAAGTCTCAAATCTTTAGAACTCGAAAGTTAGAAAACTTGGAAGAATTTAAAAATTCGACATTTTTTAGGTTACTCTCGAAATCTTTTAAATGCGATCAATTTTTCGTCACATTTTACCTTATAATGTTTTTAATAACCGAAAAACATGGTTGAAATATTATGAACAATAAGTCATATTTTTAAAATTCAGTTTATGAACGTTTGTTTCTGATTTAATTTCGAACTATTTACAATATTTACAAATAGGCCTTTAAGAGGTATATCTAATATGTATTATAAGCAATTTAAACTTTAGAATATTGTCAACTGAATATAAACTGAATTCACGGAAGACTGTATGACTATACAGAAAGTATGGAAGAAGTTGACGATAGTTTAGTTGACTGTATTCTAGTTTTTCTATAGAGTTGGAATTCTTTATGATTCGTTGCACACTATTTTGCACACTAATTTTTGTTCGTGCACTACAAATTTTTGAAATTTGATCTGAAAAATATTTCAATATCCCTTTTATGTTGAGAGAAATATTTAGGAATTGATTTTACACTGCAAAAATAGGTGTCTTTTTTGATATCCTAAAATGAGACGTAATGAAAAATGGCATTTTACATCTTGAATAGAAATGTTTTTTCTAAAGTTGCTTATTGATACCCAAGATGCTTTATACGTTTTAACAGCATGATTAAAATACTTCTTCCATCTTAGAAAAGGATGCTACTTCGGCAAGTTTTTTAAAGGATCTGAAATTAAGACATTTCTGGTATGTAAGATGTTTGGAGATAAGATACTCATCGTGAATCATAAGATGAGTGAAATGCGCCAAAAACTAACTTTTTAATATATTGGTTACTAAAAACTGAGATATGTACATAAAGTGTTTTACATATGTGCCCACAGTTGACCACAAAATGTTTTTCCTAAAAAATGTACTGAAAATGTGTGAAGTGTTGTTATGAAGATACTTTTAACATCTTAAAACAAAATCTTTAGGCTCTTTACCATCTTAAATGTTACTTAATCGTATGAACGTATCAACTATTAAGATGGTTCATACGGATTGGTACGGAACATACAAATTTTTAGTAATATTTTGTCAGAAGCTGATACGTTCGTACGATTAAATAACCTAAAATCATCGTTTTCCCCTGTTTAAAATGAACTATTTTAAAGTTTGATATGAATTATATTAAATTTTGAGACAAAAAGTCTTTTAGCGTAAGTAACGATTTATTGTTTGAATAAGTTATTTAAAAGAGTAACCTTTATTATTCGAAATAATAAGGCGATATTCCGAAAGACCATTCCATTGTGATAATTTCAGCCTAAACATGACAATATATTTCTTTGTAAATCTTCAACGACAAGAAAGCTCATTTGGTTCGAAGTGATAAATTCACCTGTCCAGTTTACGTGTCTGAACATGTTCGTGTCAGAATCGAGAGCAAACTTAGGCCTGCGCGCTTGCGTCTTTCCTCCCATGTTTTCTGTGCTGGGCACCCTTCTCAATTTCCGGATGTATGGATAGGAAGAACAAGGAAAAAGAAAGAGCTTAAAAGAGAAAGAGAAGAGAAGCACAATGGAGGGTAAGAGAGAAACGATCCGCTCAGCTCTTCTTTACACGTTGCGACGGCAGCGAGTTTAACAGTAACAGTACGTCATCCTGTCCGTCTCTCTTGGCTCTTTCTTTTCCTCTCTCTTTCTCCCGCAGACTGCCCATCTAAAGTCTCTCGCTCTCTCATTCTCTTTATCATGGTCTCTCGCACTCTCCTTAACAGCCTTCACTCTCTAAAAGCCTGGGTGTGATCTATAGCGGGACGTTGCGTCACTCTGGGAACAGATGCAGGGATCGTATATTACCCAGCCATATCTACTAGAAAGAGAGCGAGAGACTCACTCCAAAAGACACAGTAAAACCGAATACCGCACCGCACGGTCAAAAGAATGGCGAACGACACAAATCACTCGACCTTTTGTGTTCCAGATCTGATTTTTCCGGGGGTGGAGAAGAAGTTCGCTCCAGCAGCCACACACAGCTCAAAAAATCCAAACTCTAGATCGATATTCTCACGGCGATAATAATAATTCCTCAAGATTTAGTGACTTGGGGTTGCTGGAAACATTTCGAATTAATTTATCGTCGATTAAGCCTTATCTGCAACAGTCAGAGCCTCCAGAATTAAGTCACCATAATTTAGAGATTCTGTTACACGCCTCTAACTGCCGGCTGTAATTTAAATCGAAACGGTGGGTTCTTAAATCTACCTTCCTCGAGTGAACGCGCAACAACTTCCAAAAAAGATAAAGACTCACAAAATTTTCCTTTTTGTTTGCAAAACATATTCAAGAAAATGCTATTATACAATTTCAACATTGAAAATCGAGACTAAAATCGTATATTTGAACATAAGACTGAAATATTAAAGTATTTGAACATTTTAGCGCCATTCTAATTACACAGAATCACAAAAGTTTTTTAAAGGAAGTATTGACCGGACCATGTTTTTTGGGTCGCTGAATTCGAATCCGAACTCAGTTTTCCGCCATCACGTCTATAGTTTCTTCAGAAATTAATAAAATTCGCAAAAACTGATTGTAAACAAGATATTAATAAAAATAAGCAGAAGATTCTATTAAAAAATAACTTTAACATAGTGAAAAAATATAATATAATGTTAAACCATCAAAGAAACTAGTAAATATTCAAAATTTAAGATGGCGGATCCAATATGGCGTCGATTTTTTTAAAATTCCCCCAATTCGCCTGAAACTTGTTACATGGGGGTTTTTGGGGTTGCTGAATACGAATTTCACGTTAGTTTTCAAAAATTGCGGATCCAATATGACTGACCAATTTTTAAAAAATTTATTGTATTGTTTATGAACTCATTTTTTTCTTTTGGAAAAAAACATTAAATATTCCCGTTTCTTAATATTTTTATAGAAAATTCTCAATTTTCATAAGGAAATAATTTGCATCAATTATATTTCTTAATTTCAATTCTTTTAATAAATTTCAAAGTTTTTTTTAAAAATAAAGGAAAATAATGTTTAAAAATTATATTTGTCAGTTAGAAAATTTAATTGAAAATGAAATTGAAAATTTTTTAATTTTTACTAAAAAATTTTTTAGAAAATAAAGGAAAAAAATGTTTTGTTAAATTTATTAACGAATGTCTTTAATATTGCAAAATTATTCGAAAACAATAATTTCTTTTTTAAATATTTTAAATATTTAATTATTATCATTTTTCCATAGGAATTAGGATTTTCAAAAATTGTATAAATTCAAACTTTTGAAATTAACAACTTATTCAAATTTTGTTGTAAAACATGAAGAAATCGATCACTCTGAGTCTTCTCAAAAGAATAAAATTATTTAAAAAAAAGTGTAATAAAATTCGATGCATAAAGTATTAAATTTATTTTCATAAATAGACGTAATAAATCGATTATTATAGGAAATTCATTTATAAATAAATTTTTGTTAGAAAATTCTGCGATAATTCAATTATTTAAATAAAAAAATAAATAAGTTATTGAATACTTGAATGTTTCTTAAAATTCAATTTTCATACAAAATTTTTTCAGCTAAATTTTTAAGAATGATTCCATTTTTCGAAAAATTTGATTAAAATTTTATCAAAAATAATTAAAATTCTACGTCGAGTTGTGTTATTTATGAAAATAATTAAATTCTTGAGAACAGTTTTATTATTTATAAAAATGAATTATTTCGAAAAAAAGTATAATGAATTTGAAAATAATTGAAATCTTGCTAAATTATTGTTAATTGTGAAAATAATTAAATATATTTAAGCAAAATTTCATTACAATTTTTTTAAATAATTGAATTTCAAAAAAGAATTTTACTCTTTATAAAGATAATTGAAAATAATTGAATTTCTGAAAATAATTTTATTCTCGTGCGATTAATATTGTTATTTATAAAAATAATTGCATTTTACAAAGAATTTTATTAAAATTCTTGAAAACAATTGAATTTCTGGGAAGAATTTCCATATTTGTCAAGATAATTGATTTCTCTCTAAGAATTGCGTTAAATAATATTAAATACATATTAAAACATTCAACTAATTTCAACAGAATTGAATTAAAAATTGTATTAAAAATAATTGAAATTCTGCGATGAGTTTTATTATTTATGAAAATAATCGAATCCATGTTAAAAATTTTATTTCTGAAAGTAATTGAATTATTGAGAATAAACTTACAAAAAAATTTGTAAATATTCGAATTCCTGTGAAATTTTTATTATTTATGAAAATAATTAAATGTTTGCGTAGAATTTTATTAAAATTGTTTTTAAATAATTGATTTCTTTTGGGTAATTTTATTAAAATAGTAGATATTGAAAATCATTGAAATGAGGAAATTTTTTTGAAAAGAATTGAAATTTTGACAAGAATTTTATTATAATTTTTTAAAATAAATGAATTTTGAAAAAAATTTATTTATAAAGATAATAATTGGGATTTTGTCGAGATTTTTTTGTAAATTTTCAATAGAATTGAATTTTGTGATAAGAATTTTATTACTTTTGAAAATAATTGAATTTCTGCAATTATTTGTAACTTCTTCGAAATTCAATTTTTTAACTAAAATTCTTCTATAAATCCATTATTTTTAATAATAATTAATGAAATATATATTGACAAATTTAATTAATTTTAGAAGATTTTGAATTATTAAAATTTTACAAAAATCTAAGTTCTTGAAAATTTGTAATTAAATTCATTTAACATTGAAATTTTATCAAATTTCAAATTGAAACCGTTTGAAGTTAATTTATTTATGAAAATTGTAAACGCAATTCTTTTAAAATTGAATTAATTTTGAAATATTTAAGTAAAATTATTCATTAAATAATTTATTTATTTCATGATAGTTGTTCAAGATTTAAGTTATTTAAAAAGAAATTTTTGTCAGAAATTGAAAAATTGAAGTGTTTGTATTAGAATTTGTGATAATTTTATAGTTTATGAGTCAAACAAAAAAGACACAAAAATTCAGAATTTTCTTAAGAATTCAAAAAATTTAATTTTTAAATTTAATTTTTATGTTCTATTATTTTTTAAATTGCTAATTTTATTTTTAAAAAATGAGTGAATAGTCAGCTAATTGTTGCTAGTTAGTAACATTTTGTGTGAATTCGGCGAAAATGAAATTGAGATGAAAAAATTGGGAATAAATAAGCAGTTATGCGAGAAGGAAAATGCTTCTCGGCAATTTTGAAACGAAATATATTTAGGACAACAATAATACATTGAGCATTCAAGGGAGAGACGAATCGCTGCTCGTTATTATTTTTCTTGTTAATCCATATCCACCACGCCTGTGAACGTTAGGTTAATTTATGTAACGTTTGGTAACAGGGAAAATCAGAAAGTCAGGAGGAAAGCTGGACTCTCATCCCGGGAATTCTCACTTTGTCGCTATCGTAGCTAGCCGTATATCTTTCGGACGAACGCCCTCCAAAATGTGCTGTCTTTGTTTTAGATATTTATGAGACATTTTAATTCGCGCTCAACGTCAACCTCTTTTGGGGGGACCCGTAGAGAATGAGAGAGATGTAAGGGGATAATAGGCATAAGGGCGTTCCAATAAAATTTCTTTCTTTCTTCTACTCCATCTTTTTTTTCTCAATTTTGAATAGTTTATTGTTTGCCCATGCAAATATTCATCATAACCATATAGCTGCTTTTTCTCTATTATTATTTAAATTCACAAAATTCTCCGTGAATTGAAATATATTCTTAAAATGGAAAAATAAATAGCTTTACTTGGTGGGTTTTTTAAAAATAAATTTTCTGTTTTTCCATCTCCTGTTTTTGTTGTTAAAAAAATATCTCTTTTGTCTTTATAAATTCATCTTATAACCACAATTTAAATAAATAAATTTTGGAAAACTGTTATATTTTGGGTAATAGGCGAATTCCCTACTAATTATTTTTTCTTTTTTTAAATTATGGGCAAAAATTTGAAAACAATGGATAGAAGAAAAATTCTTCCACCTGATGAAACTTTTTACTTTTATAAACAAATTTTTCTTTCTTAACTTGAAAACAAAAAAAAAAGAAAAATTCTACCCTTACTAATAAAATTTATAGTTATTAAAAAAAATTATTTTTTTAACTGTGGGCAAAAACAATGAGAAAGAGAAAATTCTACCCTTTAATGAATATAACGTTTTAAAAAAAATTTCCTTTTTTAAGTGTAATGGGCGAAAATTTGAAAACAATGGAAAAGAGAAAAATTCTAGCCTTTAATGAAATTTGTGTTTTAAAAAAAAATACCTTTTTTAACTGTAAGCAAAAACTTGAAAACAATGGAAAAGCAAAAGAGAAAAATTCTACCCTTTAATCAAATTTATTGTTTTTAAAACATTTTTCTTTTTTTTAACTCAGTGATTTAAAGCTTTTGTTCACAATTAAAACAGAAATTTTTTTTTAAATGTATACATTTTATTAAAATTATTATTATTATTATTAAAAAATTGCGACTTTTTCGACCTTTCTTTCAAATTTTGCAACAAAATACCACATTTTTAGTATAAAATGCAACTTATTTCTATTTTTATAGTGTGAAAAGTATAACTATGGACAAATCATTGAAAATTTTTTTTTGAATAATTTTTCTAATTGAATTTTTGAAATATACAATTAAAAAGGTTTTGAATAATTGAAATTTTGTAAAATTTAATTGAAAATAAATCATTTTTTTCAAGTGTTTTATTAGAATTTTTTAAAAATATCTTTTAAAAAATTTCAATTTAAAATTTTGGAAATAATTGAATTCTCAAAAATTTTAATAAAAAATCGTCAAGTTTAAATTTAATAAAAATGAAAATTAAAGAAAATAGGTTGTAAAAATAATATTAAAATATTTTTAAAAAAACTAATTTTCCGAATTGTTTCATTCTACTTTTTTAAAATTCAATTATTTTCAATAATTTCGATTACATATTTCCGACAATTCAAATACATACAAAAAATAACATTAAAATTTTTTAGAATCATTTTTAACATTTTGGAGAAAATAATCATATTTAAATTTTTTAAATAAAATTCTTCTAAAAATTAATTACTTTTTTTTAAATTAATACAAAAATTCTGTTTAGAAATTTAATTATTTTCGAAAAATTACATTACAATATTTATAAAAAAAACTAATTCTTCGAATTGTTTTATCATAATTTTTTAAGATTCAATAAATTTCAAGCAAAGTAAATTAAAATTTTTTAAAATTTACTTTTTGACTTATTAAAATTTCGAAAAAGTCATTTATGATTAAAATTCTTCAAAATGTTGATTATTTTTTTTAAAAGCTCAATTATTTTTAAAAAATGTTATCAAATTTTAATTATTTTTCAAAGATTTTACCAAATTTCCATTATTTTTTTAAAGATTTTACCAAATTTCAATTTTTGGACATATTTTAATTGTCTTTCAAAAATTATTTAGAAATATTTTTAAAAAATTAATTTTAAGAATTTCTTTATTAAAATTTTTGGAAATATTCTACTTTAATATTTTTAAAAAGAAAAATAAACTGTTTCAATTATTATAAAAAATTGAATTTTTGTATTGAAATAATTTAATTCTCGAAGAAATTTCCAAAAGTTATTAAAAATTAATATAAATAATTGATTTTGAGATGAAGTTTAGTTCAAAATTATAGAAAATAATTGAATTTTTTAAGGGTTATTGTAATTTTTTTTTCTGTTGTCTGAAATCGGGATGTCACTTTCTACAGTTTTTGTTTCGTTCAACCCGAATTTAGCAAAAAAAAACTTTCCATCATGTAAGAATTTTGAGAAAAGTGAGAATGAAACTCTAGAAAATACCGCTTTGCCTGACGGGTCAAGATCAGTTACAAATTTTCAAAAACTGCTAAAGAAGTTATTTTTGTGAGTTTCCACCCTTTTTTTCAAAAACCTGAAGTGGTGAAAAGTTTTTGTCCTCAGATTCGGATTTAGCACAACAAATACTGAAGAAGATGACTTACTGTTCTCAGACAACGCGAAAAAAATAATTTTCCGGCTTATGCAGTAAAACACGAAAGTTGTTATTTATAAATAACAATTTATAAATACTGATTTCAGAGTAGTATAGTGATGGCTAGTCTCTGATTGTGAGACGAAATTATGTCCAAATGGTATGCCGTTCACATTGTAGACTTGTCATTTCGAACGAACGTCACACACAAAATTTAAGCTGTCAGTACCGCCATTTGCAGATGGCAGATTATGAAAGGTGTTTTGGACACACTCGCTACTTGGTTAGCTGTCTTTCCAAAGAGCTATAACTCATTTCGATCAATTTTATTCAATAATTGTGCAATATTTACTCATTCAAAAATCCTACTGATTTGTAATTATCAGAGCAATGAGGGAAAAAGAGGAAAAATAGTAACATAAGACCAGTTAACGATAAGGATGGTTGGTAAATGATACGTTCTTGTTTTTATTTGAAGAACTGAACGAATTTTTGGAACTAACGATTTTTAAACACCCTATCCGCAATTCTCGTGTTTTATATTTCACCAAAATAAATATAATTGCAATTATTTATTAGAAAACATAAATGATTTAATTTTAATAATATTTAATATTGTGAAGATTATGATTTTAGGAGAGGATCATTTTTACCTTTATTTTATAATATAAGCTATTCTTCAGGATTGTATTGAAAGGAATGTTTGATACATTTTTTTTCCTAAAGCTATAGTAAAATAAAATGATCCCAAAATTCCTTAATGACTGGATTTTTTTGAAGGAGCGCATTATAATGTTTGTTCTTTATTTTTTAGGTAAGTAGTGGTCTCCAATCGTTCAGAAAAACCAACCACTGACCCTGCCGGTACTGGACGGGAGATATGCGAAGCAAGCAACAGCCAAGGCCTTCCTTCCGGTGGCCGCAGCAGCGCGGCGATAACATTACCGGTAAATACACAAGTATTTGAAAAAACCTCGCTCAGTAAACGATTTTTTCCATTTATCAACAAGAACCCATAAGTTTCTATTTAGTAAATTCATAAATTGAAATTTTTCTCATCTTTAAAAATACCGAATTAGTTTAAAATATTGAAAAAAAGAGAGTGAATAATAAAGGATATTTAAACCAAAAAAATTTAGTTTTATTAAAAAAAATATTTTCTTTACAGATTGTTTAAACAATTGAACCGCCGGCGACCAAAAGGACTTTGGTCGACGGCGGTTCACTTCATAAAGTATAACAAAATGTTTGAAAGTTATACTGAAGGAAAATCATCAGTTTCATTTAATATCTTCTTATGAACATTTAAAATAAAATGCTACAATTTAAGGAAAATTTGTTTTTTATTATTTGAGTAGGTATTCGAGAAAATATATCATTTTGAATAATACATATATAATATTTGAATAAATAAGAATCAGTATAAAATTTTTAAAAGTTACTATGTACTTAAATATGAGCGTACCGAAAACTAAAAATTATTACAGTTATATTTTTATTACTTCTTATAGAAATAATTAAAAATTGAATTTTCCTTTGAAATATTTAATAAGTTTTATATGAAAAGTGTCGGACTTCTGGGTTCAACTAAAGTTGTCTTGTTTCACTTCAAGTTTCACTCGAGTTATTGCAAATTGCAACTCAATCCGATCATCAAATGTGTAATATTTCATGCATGTGAATTATTTGGACATCTCTTGACGAACAAATTTCTGCTTCATCTGAGTAATTGACCTTTAAGAAGTTATATTATTTGTACCTCTTCACATTGCAGATTATTTTTTTATATACAAAATGTTTTTGGTAATGTTCCATAAATCTAATAAATAAAAATTATTTAAATCTCTAACTTATAAGTATTTTGTTTCGAAAATTCGAAATTGAAAAAATTATGGATTCGAGCCATCATTTTGAGGATGGTTAAATATTTTCGTTAATGGCAAATTTAATAATATAGTAAAAAATTGTAATCTAGTAAATACTAATAAGTTACAATTCCAGGACTCGAACCAGACAATATTCAAATCCATTTTTTTACAATTTGTATTTAAATACAAAAATAAATGATTTATTGTATAATTGAATGTTTCTTAAAATTCAATTCCCATAAAGAATGTTATCAACAAATTTTTAAATAATTGAATTCTTTCGACGAATTTTAATAAAATTTTTGAAAATATTTACATTTTTCGAGAAATTTGATTAAAATATTGTATTACAATTTTAAAATAATTAAAATTCTGCGATGAGTTTTATTATTTGTGAAAATAATTGAATCCCTATAAGAAGAATTTTATTATTTTTGAAGAATATTTAATTTTTGCGAAGAATATTATTACTCTAAAAAATAATTTAATTTCTGCAATAATTTGTAACTTTTCCAAAATTAAATTTTTCATTCGTGTTTTTAACTAAAATTCTTCTATATAAGCATTATTTTTAACAATTTTTTAAAAATTTCTTTGATATTTCAAATTCATTTGCTTACAATTCAATTTTACAAAATTTTAATTATTGCGAAGAAATTTATAAAAAAAATTTGCAAATAATTGAATTCCTGTGAAATTTTAATAATTTTATGCAAATAATTGAATTATTGAGAAGAAATTTATAAAAAAATTTGCAAATAATTGAATTCCTGTAAAATTTTTATTATTTTATGAAAATAATTGAATTATTGAGTAGAATTTTGTTAAATTTTTTTAAAATTATTCAACTCTTTTCACGAAATTTAAATAAAATTTTTAAGAATAATTAGATTTTTCGAGAAAGTCCATTAAAATTGAATTAAAAATGAGAATGTAATAATTGAAATTCTGCAATGAGTTTTTTTTATTGTTGAAAATAATTGAATACCTGTAAAAATTTTATTATTTATGAAAATAATTGAATGATTGCGAAGAAATTTATGAAAAATTTGTAAATAATTGAATTCCTGTGAAATTTTTATTATTGTTTATGAAAATAAATAAATAAGCGTAGAATTTTATTAAAATTTTTTATAATAATTTCTTTTTAAAAATTTGATTAAAATAGTAGATATATTGAAAATCATTGAATTGAGAAAAAATTTTTAAAATAATTGAATTTTTGACAAGAATTTTATTCAAATTTTTGAATTTAATTAAATTTTGGAGAAAAATTTAATTATTTCCATAAAGATAATTGAAATTTTGATGAGAATTTTTTAAAATAATTGAAATTTTGACAAGAATTTTTGAATATAATTAAATTTTGGAGAAAAATTTAATAATTTCCATAAGGATAATTGAATCTTTGATGTGAATTTTTTAAAATAATTGAAATTTTGAGAAGAATTTTATTAAAATTTTTGAATATAATTGAATTTTGGAAAAAAATTTCATTATTTCTAGGGGCCGTTCAAAAAATACGTAACGCTTTTTGGGAAGAGAGGGGGGGGGTCAAGCTATTTGTTACGGTCAGCAGAAAAAATGGAGCTAATGTATGCAATATTGCGTTACATGGGGGGAGGGGGGGTCCAAATTTCCGAAAAATAGCGTTACGTATTTTTTGAACGGCCCCCTAAAGATAATTGAAATTTTTATAAGAATTTAAAAAAATTTTTGAACATAATTGAATTTCTACAAAGAATTTTATTGCTTTTAAAAATAATTGAATTTTTACAATAATTTCTAACTTTTTCAAAATTTTCTAAATGATATCGTACAATTTACGAACTTTTCGTCTTTTTTCTGTCAAATTACGGACCTTTTTTTCAAAAAACTGACTTTTACAGACTTGAAGCAAATTTATGGACATTTACGAAATTTACGAACCTAGTTCGAGTCCTGCAATTCAAATCCCTAAAAGATTGCAATATCAAAATTTAAGAGAAAAATGTTTCAAAATGCAACGATAGAAACAGTTTATATTAATGAACAAATTAAACCAATGAGAGAAGTTTAATGTTTAAAGTTTTCTTACTTTTTATTTATCCCTACTTGAAAAGTTTTTTCTGAAAGTGCCCCCATGGAGATTCTAGGGAATCTTTCCAAGTATAAAGTTTATATAAAGTGTTTTCTATTTAATTTATTTATTGTTTCTATTTCTTTATATTATTTATATTTCTCATTTATTTATTAAAGCGTTCGGCAATTTAAATAAAAAATATTGACTTAATTATAAAAATTTGTTGAAAGACTTGAGAAAGCCAGGGAATCATTGTTTGTTGATTTTGGTTGAGTAATAAATTTTAAATAAAATACGCAATTTGGGTTCAAAGTATAGGACTTGGTTAAGTTACAGTGAAAAAATCACATTATGCACAGTTTTTCTGCAGATAACAAATTGAGACAAAAAAACGAATCAAAAGTGTTGCGAGGCAACACTCAATTTGTTATCTGCAGAAAAACTGTGTGTACGCAGTCAAAACAAATGCATTTTTTGTGATTGAAATTGATATGACAATGTCGTGCAATACTATCGGTTGTGATACTGTCACGTTCGCAAATTGCAACTCATTAACCGATTATCATCACCCGACGAGTTTGAGCGAGTCGTAAATCGGTAATTTACGGCGTCCATAAGCGAGTAAACCGCGATCGGTAACGCGTAGCGATCGTTCGATGAACCGGCGTGGGTTGTGGACAAAATGTGTTCCAAGTATGTTGCTTCAAAGTTACACACCCTCAATCCTACCATACGTAATTCACTTCTCCGAAGTAGTTCATAAATAACGTTAATAGTCCATAATTATTTCTCAAAGTCCAACGAGCTTCCGCCGATTCTGCATTTTTACAGTCTTCTATACGCTACGTGCCATTTTCTTTATTTTATTATTATCAGTGCCTTTATTTCCTCGTTAAATTCATTTAAAAAAAACTTCGCGAAACGGTGTTTTTTTTAAAATAGTTTTGGTCTTTTTTTTGCTTTAACAATTTTTTCAATTTGAAGAATTAGTGATATCATCCAATTCACGTAATTGCACTTTCTACTTGCATTGTTAGTACTGATATGGTTTCATCAATCCTGATTTAATGTTAATCGATGATTAAATCCTAAATCGACCAATGGTGAACGGTTAAATAGATTCCTATCGGAATAATTCCAAACTGAGTGTTTTATAACCTTAATATTAATCCTCGGAGCATATTCTGATGGGTCTCTCTCAGACCCTGTGATTTTTTACGAAAATCATTCTATAATATCTAATTTTATCTAATATGGGTCTACGTGAAATTTTCACTAATTTTTTTTATTAAAACAATTTTTTGTTTTCTAGCAAACTATAGGTAAAAATAAGAATATTTCTAAACACGAAACTTTTTTAATTTTTAACTAAATAGCGAATCATTGCCGACGGCGGAAATAGTTTAAAATCCTAAAAAATGTTATATTTCGACCATTTTTAAAATCTAGCAAATCATGGTCAAAGGCAAAAATAGTTAAGGGCCAAGGAATGTGGATATTGTCAAAAATCAAAATATATAAATTTTCATGATTTAAACTATTTTAATAGTTGGACATGACTTGCTAGATTTTAGTTATGTCGAAAAATAGAAATTTTTAAGGTTTTAAATATTTTTTTCATTGGCCATAAGGTTTGCTAGACTTTAATCATGTTTAAAATTTACAGACTTCACACTCGATAATTAATTTTAAAAAAGTTTAAAAAAGTATCTTTCAAACTAAAAAAAAGTGGTAAAAAAGTATCTATCGAAAAATTAAACTTGACGACCAAAAAAACTCGTTTTAGATTCTTCATAAAACTGACAAAAATTCCATTCTACACGAAGAGAGAATATATATTAAATTTTGTAAAAGTATTTTACAAATTGGGGGAAAAAGTGCGACAAGGTAAAATTTTGATATAAAAAATACTAAACTGTAAAAAAAACTTATGTGAAATTTAGTATAATTATATCAAATATCAAGAATATTAATTAAATTCTAATATATAACTTTACTAAATTTCACAATACTTTTTCCCCAATTTCTAAAATACTTTTATAAAATTTAATATATATTCTCTCTTCGTACATACTTTACTTTCTTGACTTTTTTCTAATTTTCATCAAAAATAGTTACTTCTTTCTTCTCCTGCTAATAAATTGAATTTCTGCAACGAATTCTATTATTCATGAAAAAATTTAAATATTCATAAAAATAATTTAACTCTAGCGAAGAATTTTATAAAAAATTTTAAATAATTGATTTCGTTCTACTAATTTTATGCAAATTCTAATTTAAATAATTGAATTTCTAAGAAATTTTTATTTTTCGTAAAAAGAAATTGAATTCTTACGAAGATTTTTCCAAATTTTTTTTTAAATAACTGAATTCTGTTTAGAAGTTTTATGAAAATAAAAGATATTACAAATATCATTGAATTGCGAAAAGTTTTTAAAAATAATTTTTTACAAAGAATTCTATTAACATTTTTGAGAATAATTGAATTGCTAAAAAACACTTTATTATTTATGAAAATAATTGAATTTTTGCGAACGATTTTATAAGAATTTTTAAAAATAATTGAATTTTTAAGAAGAAACATATTACTTTTAAAAATAATTGAATTCTTGTCATGAATATTGTTATGTATGAAAATAATTGAATTTTGCAAAGAATTTTATTAAAATGCCTAAAAATAATTAAATTTTCGGAAATAATTTTGTTATTTCTCGACATAATTGAATTCTTTCGAAGAATTATTTATTTAAATAATTGACTTCTTGGGAGGAATTTTATGAAAATCTAAAAAAATAATTGAATTATTTTAAGAAAGTTTAATTAAAATTGTATTTAAAATAATTGATTTCTTTCGAACAATTTTATTAAAATATTTGAAAATAATTGAATTCTTGAGAAAAATTTTAATAGTTTTGAAAATAATTGAATTCTTCTAAAGAATTTTAAAAAACATTTCGAGGATTCGAAATTCAACTTTTAAGAATAATTACACTTCTTGAGGAATTCATGTAAAATTGTATTAAAAATAATTAAAATCTGCGATAAATTTTTTTATTCATGAAAATAATATTGAATAGTTGATAAGAATTTTATAAATAATTTCAAAAATAATTGAATTCATGAGAAGAATTTTATTATTTATGAAAATAATTGAATTATTGCGAAAAATTTTATTAAAATGTTTAAAAAGAATTGAATTCTTCATAAGAATTTTATAAACATTGTTTTAAATAATTAATTTTTTCGAAATGTAATAAATATTATAAAAATTTGGGTTATTTTAAATAATTGATTTCTTGTGGAAAACATTATTTGTGAAAATAATTGAATTTTTCGATTAATTGATTTAAAATGGTATAAAAAATAATTAAAATTCTGTGATGAGTTTTATTATTTAAGAAAATAATTGAATTCTTGATTAGAATTTTATCAACAAATTTGTTAAATAATTGAGAATCCATGAAGAATTAACATTCTTCATGGATTTTCAATTATTTAATATTTTTTTATTAGAGAAAATAATTGAATTATTGTGAAGAATTGTATAAAAATTTTATTAAATAATTGATTTTTTTGAAATTTTTTAGAAAAATGCTATTCTAAAATAGTTGAATTCCTGTGAAAATTGTATTACTTATGAATATAATTGAATTTTGGATAAATTTTATCAATTTTTTTTGAATAATGAATTCTTTTGCTAAATTTTATGAAAATACTAGATATTGAAAATAATTGAATTTCGAATATTTTTTGAAAATAATTGAATAGTTTTAAAGAATTTGATTATAATTTTTGAGAATATTGTTTTTTGATTCCTTGTATTAGCAAATTTAAAGTAGGAAATGGTTCACAAGATTTTGACCATAGTTAAAATATAACAATTTTAAGGTTTAAACCAATTTAGCTATTGCCTATGGTTTACTATATATTTAAGCAGTGATACATATTAATTTGTAGTATGGGAAACGGTCATAAAAATGGTGTTTTAGTTGTTGGTCAAATGTTTCAATGTATGGCTCGGAGCTTGTTTATACTTTGGTTTAAGTCTTTGATCATAGTTAGCTAGAATTTGCCATTTTTCCGTTTCTACGCGGGTAAATGTTATAATAATGTTGTTACATGAAGATTGAAAAACAAGGATCGGTCTATTATTGCATAATTGTTACAGATCAGTTGTATAACAGTTCTAAAAATTTGTTACAGTTTTAAAAACTGATATTTCTCACTACATGATCAGTACAAGCTTATGACAGAACATGTTACATGTTTGGTAAAAAATATTACATATTCGTGTCAACTGGGTGCGTGTGTGTGTATTAAGTTCACGTAATGAGATGAATTTTTCGAAGGTTACAATCATATTTAGATTTACGTGTGCAAAACCGGTGAAGTGAAAATTGTACCATGCATTGGTGAGTCGTATAGGTGATCAAGTATCACCTCTTGGCCCCGAAACGAGCCGTAAATCTGTAATTTATGTCGCTCTTCACACGACGCCGATGCGATCTCTGCAATCGATGCAATCTGGTAGAGAACACGTCACTCTCCAGACACACCGAAATATCAAAATAATGAGTATTGCCATGCATTCAAACTGCGCCATTAATTAAGTCAACGTTGACAAGCGTCACGAGGCTCGAAATTACAGCTTATGCGATAACTGATCCCTGATCACTCGGTTTCCTTCCCATCAAAAATAAAATATTGGCAACCAATGTGATTTACACAATTTTGTTACGAAACAAAAGACTCGCGTGCGTATGGGACAATGTTACGTCACATGAATAATGCACCCTCGCAGTATAAATGTTCATAATATCCAAATTACGTATATATAGTATATGCATGTACCGTCACTGACATAAGTTATATGCATTCAAGTCAGATATATATTTATTGTATAAAAATGTAAAAATTTTAATATGATGAGCATTGACTCTCAGAGATGTGAAATGGTTGACTTTACATTTTTGCCGTATAATAAATATGGCGCGTGTAACGATATCTACCTGTCGCTGATTTTATCCCTACTTGATATATTTTCCCCTCTTCTATTGCCCTGCTCGCTATTGTCAATGGTTCTCCATTCACCACTGTCGACTCTGATCACTGTGAATTCTGACCCTACTAGCAATAGTCTTTACTCAAGTAACACGCTTTTAAACGCAACACTGTAAATGTATAGTTATTCTAAACTCAATCACTTCCTCTATTCGTTTTAGACGCACCTTCACACAACCGACTCATTTTCTTTCTAACTCATTGAGAATTTATTGTTCGAAAAAAAGAAAAAATTAGTCCCTGAAATTTTTATTAATTATGTCATATTTAATTGCATATACGTCATACTTATATTTTTAAAATCTAATAATAAGATGCAAACTATTAATTATTTAATTAATAAACTGATTTCGTTTAATTAACGACATTCGAAATCGGTACCCTCTACCTCCACTTGAAATACAAATATCATCCTAAAATGATCTGTATGACTACGAGAATCTATAAAAAAAAATTTTTCTAACGTATGGTTGTGAGAATACACATACACAACCATACGTTGCGTTGCTCGGCCGTTTACCTTTAATACACTTGTATTACCGGCACTATTAATTTGATAACGACAATCGGCTTAACCCATCTTCAGCTTACATCTTTATCTACTTTAAATTGACGATTGTATGCCAATGAGTCGTAAACTATTCAATTTTTCAATAATCACGATATACAGTTTATTTAACGAGCTCCAGAGCGATGCAATTTACCAAGAGCGATAATTAAGAATGTGTAAAAAAATCATATCTAACCAGTGAGTGCTCGTGTTTAATTTAAAGATATCTTTAATTACAAATGCATTTTTCATTTATTTGTTTTCTTTTATAAATATCATTCGGGTTACGTTTTCTTCATAATATTTTTATACATCCGATAACTCTTATAATCTTTACATCTAAGTGCCATGCGAAGACGAAATTAGAATTATTTTTAAATTAAGGAATGTTTCCAATTTGGCAGATGGCGCTAAAATAATAATATAGGATAATGTTTGATGTCAATACTGTCAATGTATACAATGTGTGAGAATTACTCAGTCAGAAAAGTGTTATTTACGGAAGATTGAACGAATTTTGAGTATTGCACAAATATTGGGTCGAAAATCAAAAGCGCATGTATTCTTTTATCATTAATTGTTACAAAAAATATGCAATTTAAAGAAACACTGGGAAGTTAGTCTTTTCTTATTTAATCAATCCCCACAGCATCTAAACTTGCAGCAACATTGACAATATTGATGCAAGTTTCACATAACATGGGATTTTTGCACTTTTTAGAAAATAATTTTTATTTCGTTTATAATACTCTTTGATTTACCAACAATGCTTGATTTTGCTTCTATTATGATCCCTTCAGATAGAGAAATTTTCATATTGGCGCGAAAAATTTATTACACAAGTTTTAAAAAGGTAAAAATTCATTGTTATTAATTTTATTCATTATTTTGCTAAATCTACTCACTAATTAATTTTTATTCGGTAATTCATTGGAAGTTTCTTGTTTTATGCTTCCAATTGCACTATAGTTTCTTACAAAAAATTTTGAAAAAAATTGATAGTTACATACATTGTTAAAAATAAAATTTTTTAAAAAAATTTTTAAATCTTATCGTAAATTTTATAAAAACAAATTTTTTTATATTTTTATTAAAAACTACGTGTGAAAACAAAAATTTTCGTTAAAAGAACGTCCAATTTGATTAATTTTTGGCAGAGTTATAAGCATTAAAAAAAATTACTTAAAAAGCGTAATCTTTCAAAAATCTTTATCTCTTAAATCGCTTTATGAAAAAATTTGAAAAAATCATAGTAGTAGCTCATTTCAAAGAGCACTGAAAGAAAAAAAATATTTGAAAAAAATTTAAGATGCAAAAGCAAAATGATTTCCGACTTGGCGTGGAATGTCCCATATTTAAATAAAATTAATAATAACTTGTGTGTCAAAATTTACATTTATAGTTTGTATGATTAATAAGAGATCAAAATAAAATATTTCACTTAAAATTCAGAGCAAAAATTAATTAATAAGTAGATTAAGCAAAATAACCAGAAAAATCAATGAAAATGAATTTGAACTTTTTTAAAACATATGTAACGAATTTTTTGCGACAATATGAAAACAGCATTGTAAATTTTTTTTTCTAGTTTCTAAAATTGTTTTTAGGTCAAAAAGAAACGATTTTGACGATACCCAAATGACAATAGCTATCTTGGTAAATAACGGACACCCTAATGGTTATAAAAACCATAAAATAAATCTTTAAAACGTCCAAATATATAAAAATCTATCCAAACTTAAAAATATTAAATGTTTTGAAAAATCATCCTTGTGAAATTTGCAATTTTTGCAACTATTTCTTGTAAAAATTATTTCAAACCATATTTTGTTGAGTATGAATTCTTTTATTTTAACTTAGGCAGGTTTGCTATAAAGACAGCAAGAAAGGTTAATTTTCTAATCGCCTAATAGTACTTCTTCATAATTATTTACTTTTATGTACTACAACTTCTAATATTTGTTGGTTCAAATATATTTTAATACCTAATTTGAAACATAATGCTTTTAATTTTATAGTCTCTTAGCAATAAAATACACACTGGGTCTAATTTAAGCCATAAAAAAATTATTAAAGAAAAGGGCGTCAAATTAAAAACATGCCCTCCCCCTCTATTAAAATTACTAGATTCAGCTCTGGGGCTTTATATGAGCCATGGACTGTAAAGGGGTTAACTTATTATTAATATTAACTTTAAAATTTTTTTGTTCTTCATTTGGGTTGCATTGGAAGTGAAAAATAAAGCTATTTTGTGATTCTAATTTTTATTAGAAACTTGTTTAAAAACTCAATTAAGAATAAAATTCTTTTAATACACAAATTATGAAAATTCAGTTCATTTTTTCATGAAAAAATTTCAAATTTTAAAAAATAACACCCAGTTTTATTTTTGTTGCAGCTCAAAATAAACGCTTAAGCTCTTTTGTTAAGTCACTTGAAATTATTTATAATTGAAATTTTTCAAATGATTGATATTGCAATTTAAGGAAGAATTTATTATTCGGTAGGAATTTATCAAAGGTGGAAGACGAAGTTAGCAGCCTCTCCGAATTAATTTTTCTTTGAAGCTCTCAGTTTCATGTATCGACAGTACAATTGTCCTTTAACAGAAATTCAAAAATATTTTCGAAATAAATTAACCATTTCTAAATTATCAAAGAGTTCATATTTTTGTATGTACATTGCTTAAAATTCATTTTTTTGGTATAATTCACTGCATCAGACATAAACGACGCCACACTTTCTTTCTGTAATATGGTCCAATATTTATCCAATCGTCAGAAGCTTGAAAATTCCCCTGTGCGTGGATTGTATTGCTGACATCTTCATAATAATGACGAGAAACATCAACAATAATTTCACAAATATTCAGTTCAGTTCAGCAAACAAGTTGAGTACTTTCAATATCTGTATTTATTGTGTTCACTAACCGGTAGAGAACATACAGTCTTTTCTAGATGAATTTTTTAGACGAACTTAATTATCTTTTGTCAGGAATATAGGTGAGCATGTATGGAAAGGTCAAAAAAGATTGGCACGTATATGTAAGTTCACCCCCGCTCTCTCATCGCAGATTCTCAAATATTGGCAGGTATTTAAATGGATATTTCTCGGCTGTTAGAAAAGACCTCTTTGAAATCAAAGCAGAAGGTTGAGGGTTCATTTAGACGTGCACCGATATCCTATGACCTCCGCCCCCGTAATATAGTATAGGGATACAGGATTTCACTTGTCATGTCACTGGTGCGTTTCACTCGATTTGTGCCCGGGACTGAGGACGGCAGAGAGGGAGGGAAGTGAATTTACTTGTCTCTTGACGACCTTGTTGTCACATACACTATTGTACATTATACCCTTACTTTACTTTCTGCGCACAATACATTTAAAGAACGATGTGCCTCTTATTTTTCTCAATTATAATTCTGCACTGTGTAATCGAAAAATATCTTTCAAACAGAAAAAAAGAAGTTATAGCTTCAAATGATTGCATGGTTACTGATGGTGGTATTTTCTTTCTGGTCTGGAATTTTTGAAGAACTTTAGATATTTATTTTTTTAAATGTTCTATTAAAATTAGAAAGTTTATCAGAATATATTATAACAGGGTTGCCACGTAACCACAATTTTGAATTTTTAAATAATAACCACAGATTCGTATTCAGCGACCCTAAAAACCCCCTAGTCACTATTTTAAAACGAATTCAGTCGATTTTAAATTTTCATGTCCGCCATATTGGATCCGCCATTTTGAATTTTTAAAAACTGACCCCAGATTTGTATTCAGCGAACCCAAAAACCCCTGAGTAACGATTTTCAAGCGAATTCAGTAAAAAGAAAAATGACAACCCTACGTATGTATAATCCTTAAAATTTGAGAATTAAGAATTGTTTGATCCTAGATTTTTATAATTAATTATATCTATTTTAGAATAATTACTGATTGCGAATATGATTATTCCTTATTTTTTTTATTAGAAAGATATATAAAACGTTTTGATATTTTTTTTAAGTTCATATTTTTAACAAAGTACCTATATTTTTTAATTGAATATTGAGGTTATTTATAAGAGAAATTTATTATCTTTAATATAATATTTAATTAAATGAAAAGAAATATATATTTACTACATACGCGAAAGCACATTGATAAATATATACTTTATCATCAAGTTTAATTGAGTAGCTTGTAACTATAATACAATTGAAATATGCAGGTACATTTCACGAGTATTATGTTGTTAAAATTTGAAAAAATTGGCATCTTTCCCACGAACGGAACCTTGCAATAAAATTATCATTGACCTAACTTTATGGTGGTCATTTAAGTTTATAGCTCCGCAGATGTAGTCGCATCTACATGGAAAAAAATGAATATTCAAGGTTATTACTCAACATATATAAGAACAAGCCACAAATATTTGTAGCACAAATGTATATATTTTATATTTTTGATTGAACATTTGTATAAAGTAAATTTGTTGGGTTCGGTTCGATTCGCGTAAGGTTCAAAATTTAATTTATCAAGTTCAATTACAAATTATTAACTATATTAATCTCCGTATTCTTTCATTAACTCTGTCCGCAGTTTGAAGTTAGTTTCTGTGTATGCTTTTTTTTTCTTTAAAAAATATTGTTTGACAAATCGAAAATATGCAGGTATTTTTTTATAATTTATAATAAAATAATATTAGAAAGTAGAAAATTAAAAAAAAATTATGTTTAACAAATGAAAAATATACCCATTTTGTTTGTTATATGCTTTTTTCTATAACAAATTTCGTTGGACTGATCTAAATTATTATGCAAATTATTCTCCGTTTTATTTATAAAAAATACTAAAAAATTGTTAATTGTTAAAAAAATTTTATTAACAAGTAGGAAATATACCCATTTTATGCATAATTTTTATTTCTCAATAACAATATTGTTTCCAAACTCATTTTTTTGGGGGAACAAAAACATTAGATATTCCCGTTTCTTAATATTTTTGTAGAAAATTCTCAATTTTCATAAAGAAATAATATTTTTCATCAATTCTATTTCTTAATTTCAATTGTTTTAATAAATTTCAAAGTTTTTAAAAATAAAGCAAAAAAATGTTTATAAATTATATTTGTCAATTAGAAAATTTAATTGAAAATGAAACTGAAAATTTTGGAATTTTTAGAAAATAAAGGAAACAATGTTATTGAAAAAAATGTTCTGTTAAATTTATTTACGAATATCTTCAATTATAAAATTATTCGAAAACAAGAATTTCTTTTTTAAATATTTTAAATATTTAATTATTATTATTTTTCCAGTAGGAATTAAAATTTTTTAAATTTCAAAATTCAATTATTTAAAAAAAGTGTAATAAAATTCGATGCAAAAATTAAATTATTTTCATAAATAGGTAATAAATCATTTATTAGGAAATTCATTTTTAAATAAATTTTTATTAGAAAATTCTACGAGAATTCAAATATTTAAATAAAAAAATAAGAATTCTCATAAAGAATTTTATCAAAAAATGTTAAAGAATAATTTATAAAAATGAATTATTTCGAAGAAAATTATATGTAATAAATTTGTAAATAATTGAAATCTTGCTAAATTTTTATTATTTATGAAAATAATAAAATATGTTTGGGTAGAATTTTATTACAATTTTTTTAATTAATTGAATTTCAGCAAAGAATTTTGCTGTTTATAAAGATAATTGAAAATAATTGAATTTCTGAAAATAATTTTATTCTCGTGATTAATATTGTTATTTATGAAAATAATTGCATTTTACAAAGAATTTTATTAAAATTCTTCAAAACAATTGAATTTCTGGGAAAGATTTCCATATTTATCAAGATAATTGATTTCTTTCTAAGAATTGCGTTAAAATTTTGAAAATAATATTAAATACATTTTATACATTCAACTAATTTCAAGAGAATTGAAATTAAAATTGTATTAAAAATAATTGAAATTCTGCGAGGAATTTAATTATTTCTGAAAATAATTGAATTATTGAGACGAAACTTATAAAAAAATTTTAAACATTTGAATTCCTGTGAAATTTGTATTATTTATGAAAGTAATGAAATTTTTGCGTCCAATTTTATTAAAATAGTTCTTAAATAATTGAATTATTTTGGGTAATTTTATTAAAATTGTAGATATTGAAAATCATAAAAATGAGGAAAATTTTTGAAAATAATTGAAATTTTGACAAGAATTTTATAAAAATTTTTGAAAATAATTTAATTTTGAAGATTTTTTTTATTTTTAAAGATTTTAAAGAATTGGGATTTTGTCGAGATTTTTTTGTAAATTTTGAACATAATTGAATTTTGTGATAAGAATTTTATTACTTTTGAAAATAATTGAATTTCTGCAATCATTCGTAACTTCTTCAAATGTCAATTTTTTTAGTGTTTTTAAATAAAATTCTTCTATAAATCCATTATTTTTAATAATTAATTAAATATATATTGACAAGTTCAACTAATTTTAGAAGATTTTGAATTATTCAAATTTTTAAAAAATCTAAGGTCATTAAAATTTCTAATTATATTCATTCAGCATTGAAATTTTATAAAATTTCAAATTGAAACCGTTTGAAGTTCATTTATTTATGAAAATTGTAAACGTAACTCTTTTAAAATTGAATTAATTTTGAAATATTTAAGTAAAATTATTCATTAAATAATTTATTTATTTTATGATAGTTGTTCAAGATTTAAGTTATTTAAAGAGAAATTTTTGTCAGATGTTGAAAAAATGAAAGGTTTTGTATTAGAATTCGTGTTAATTTTATAGTTTACGAGTCAAACAAAAAAGACACAAAAAATCAGAATTTTCCCATGAATTCTAAAAATTTAATTTTTTTCAGTACTTTTAATAAAAATTCCTGACTTTTCCCTGAATTCCCTATGTCAGAATATATGACTATTATGATTATAATAATATTAAAACTTTATATTCCAATTCATATTTTATTTTTATAAAGAAAAATTTGAATTAAAAATTTTTACGTTCTATTATTTTTATTTTTTAAAATTGCTAATTTTATTTAAAAACGTGAGTGAGAAGTTAGCCGCGCGCGTAAGAGCGCGAATTGTTGTTAATTTTAAATAAATTTAAATAAATTACGTAATATTAAATTATAATGTGTCAAACTGTCTTGAATTGCAAATTAGAATTTGAATTTGATAAATCATTAGATGCCGATTATAGGACTACAAAGTAAGTTTTAAAAATTTTAAAAGAATCCGATATAACTGACGAATTTTGAAGACTATAATATTTTGTTTAATTATGAAAAACAAGCGTCATGTAATAGTTTTAAGATTATTTTATTGTATTAATTTTGTAAACAAAGTTTCAGTTATTTAACATTGTTAATATAATATTTATATTTATGTAATTGAATGATACAATTAGAAATGTCTGTAACCTTGCAATTGCGTTAATGGTTAAATTGTTCTGACTAACACGAACGCTTCCATTAAGATGCCAGTCGGGGCTTGCACGCAATTAGGTTATGTTGTGATCCATTAACCCTTTAACTCCTATTTAAGCAAACCGACAGATCTGTCACTGGTCTGTACCTTCGTCATCGTCCAATCATAGGTCATTACAATGTTTTTACTACTATCATAAAAGAGCCGTTTCACTTTTTAAATTATTTTTATAATTTCTATCAACTTTCTTGAAGATATAAATGAGGTCGAGACATGATACAATAAAATATTTATATGAAATGAAATAAAATCGTTGAATTTTAAGAATAACCCAATTAAATAATCATTTTTCGTCTTAAATAATTTGCTAATGTAAACATTTTAACAAGAGAGCAATTATCGAAATTCAATTTCTCATCATAAAACATGTGTGGAAGAGATAATTTCGAGATTCGTTATAAACTGAATTTTTCATGTAGTTAATTAAAAAGGAATATTTGGTTAAAATTAAAATACGTTATGGCTATAATTTTTCGCAATTTTTTTTTAAATTGAGTATACAGGTGTAGGTATTGTATCGTATTCGTATCGCGTTTCGCGAAACGAGAGACATCGCACGTGTGTCAACCGCTTGTCTTTCTGTCTTCTCGAGAGACTTTCGAGGCTTTTTCCGCTTTATGATAGTCGTAAAGTGAGGCACGTATTTTTATTGTTATTGCCAACGATGGAGCCTGGTCGTTGCGAGATGTACTCGTGGGTTGTAGTGTATAAACTAATTCTCATGATTTGCGTGAACATTTCGTGCACTTTGCTTCCATGACGATCGACCATGTTTTCGATATCCCTATATCACATTCTTCAACCTCTTCCAGCGCCATAATTTTAGTTCGAAACTTTATTTTATTAGCCAACTGATATGTATATTTCAGGTTTATCGATTAAATTCTCCAATTCTTACATTTTTATCCTACATCCAGAAAAAATGTAAGCACTAATATAAAAATACATTACTCTTCTCCTGTTATCTCGCAACAAAAATATTTCCCTTCATAATAAAATTACTCTTTTTATTTGAAAGAAAGAGTTTATACGATAATTATTCTATCCCAATAATTATCTAATAGTCACTACATTTTAAGTACTTACAGGCTTCGAACTCATCTACTATTTTTACGATTAGCTACTATTTGGATACTTTTTTTAAATTTGTGACTCTAAGAGCTACTTTTTCCTATTTTTCACAAGTTTAAATTCGCTAATAAAGCGAATAAAGAAATATAATAATAAAAAAATTATTCTTGAAAATTTTTATAAAATTCTTCTTAGAAACAATTAAATTTTTTTTTATAAAATTCTTTGACAGAATTCAATTATTTCAAAAATTTTTTCGAAAATCTTTTGCGAGAATTCAGTTATTTTCACAAATAATGAAATTCAAATTTTTTCAATATCTACTATTCTATTGACATTTATCTAGATATTCAAATTTATATATCTATTTTAATAAAATGTCTCAAAAAAATTCAATTATTTATAAAAAATTTAATAGAATTCAAAGCGAAAATTTAAATAATATGAATAATAAAATTTTCACATAGTAATTTAATTATAGGAAATAAATTAAAGAAATTTTTTTGAAAGAAATCAATTATTTAAATATTTTAATAAAATTCTTTAAAAAGATTATTATTTTCTAAAAATTTATTTATAGGAATTAAATTATTTTCATAAATATAATAAAATTCATTGCAAGAATTCAATTATTTTTAATACAATTTTAATAAAATTCTATATAATGCGATTCTAATTTAATTCGTCGAAAAAATTTACAAAAATTCATTTGTTTCAATTTTTATAAATTCTACGTAGAAATTCAATTGTTTTCATAAATAATAAAATTCTTAAGGTGAATTCAATTATTTTAAAAATAATTTTAATAGAATTCTTCGAAAGAATTCAATTATATTAGAAAATAATAAAATTCTCAAGAGAAATTCAATTAATTTTCAAAACAATTTTAATTCAATTCTATGAAATATTTTAATTATTTTCGAAAATTTTTACAAACTGTTTCAAACTAATTTACTTATTTGCAAAAATTTAATAAAATTCAAATAATATCATTAACACCTCTAATAAAATTTCCAAAGTAATTCAATTGTGTGAAATAAAATTTTCAAAAATTCTTTTCGATAGAAATCAATTACTTAAAAATTTTAATAAAATTCTTTGTAAAAAATTAATTATATTCTAAATTTTTGACAACAATTTTACAATAGTTAAATTACCATTTTCATAAATAATATAATTCATCGCAAAAATTCAATTATTTTTAATCTAATTTTAATTAAGTTATTCGAAATATTTGAATAATTTTTTTAATTTGTATAAATTGAAACAAAGAATTCAATTATTTAAAAAAATTTAATAAAATTCGTTTTGAATTATTGTCAAAAATTTTGATAAAATTCTTTTTTAGTATTCAATTTTAAGAAACAATAAGTTATTCTATTAATTACTTATTAAAAAAAAAAAAATTACTAATTTGAATGAGAGGAGGACATTTCACTATAGAGCAAGTCTCAGTAAAAATGTGGGCTCATTTTTATACATATAACTATACATTTTATTTTGCTATTGTTCTTTTTATTTTTGAAAAGTCACCCTTTAAATGCAACATGCGTCTCTATTATCCCAGGCAAGTTAAACACTGTAGGTAATTTTAAATTCTACGACTTGTTAGCCTGGACGTAAAAAATGTGGCAATATTTGTTTCTTAAAACATAGCTCGCGGTATTGAGAGATTAAAACATTCTCTAAAAAAAAAGAGAAACATCCAATTTTTGTCATATTCTTTCAAAATATTTCTTTTCCTTCAGGTTTTTGTAAGAAAAATTTTAAACTTTACTCACGACTAAATTTAAAGTGAAAATTAAATAATGCAACAGATCAAAAGTGCTATGGCAAAAAAAAATTGCATTATATTTTTGTTTAAATTGTCATTATGTTACTAAAGTTCAGTTAGTAGTCAACCCCTAAAGCGTATATTTTTTATATATATTCTTAGTCTACATTAACTCTGACAAAAAAAGCAGGAACAACAAAAAATGTATACAAGCATCAAGCCGACAAACCGCGAAAAATAGAGCAAGAAAAATAAAAAAAAGTAGAAAACACATGAAACGAGAGCAGAACGCAACGAGTAGATGTAGGTGGTTGGGGAAGATGCAGGGAGAAATGAAGGCACGAGCAAACCCTCTAAACTCAACCCTCGGGTGATGTCCTCCCTCTATCTCTCTCTCCTAGTTCTGGTTCACCCACTTCAACGTACAACAAGTTCTGTCTCGCTCTCTCGCTCTCTCTCTCCTTAGTTCTTAATACATAGTCGTTTCTCTCCATCTCGTCTCCACTCGTAGAATTTTAATCCACCCGACCGACCGACGTCACTCGTCGCCCCTGAATAATCAGCCCGAAATTTGTTGCGAGTCGCAGAAGCAAGAGAATTGCCGTGAAACGCAACAAAAGAACGAAATATTAGTCGTACAACTATATATAGTGTTGAGGGGTTGCGAGGAGTTAACGAATAGTCACGGGAAGGGGTTTGACGAGTAAGAGATAGCTTTGATTCCCCGAGAATTACGGGTAGTTAGGAAAAACACGCCGCTGACATGGACGATTAATCAAAGGAATTCTGACCTTGAATATTTTATAGGCTCAGACCGGAGAGATGGCCATAGTTCTTTTAAACGATTGTAAAAATCATATTTTTTACAAATTCTGCAAAATATTTGAATTGCCCATCTTCCTTGTGTATTTTAACCCTTTTGTGCCCCCGAGAAACCCAGCGATTAGATTTTATTGAAACTTATTACTCACGGGTTTTTAGGGTCGCTGATTTCGAATTTAAAGTCAGATTTTCAAAATTTTGAAAATTCAAAATGGCGGATCCAATATGGCGGTCATTTTTTCAAAACTGCTAAAATTTACATAAAACTTGTCACTCAGGGGTTTTCGGGGTCGCTGATTACGAATCTGAAGTCGGAATTAAAAAAATTTCAAAATCGTAACCCCGAAAACCCCCGAATAACAAGTTTCAAGCGAATTTGATCAGATTTGTCCCGGAGGCACGAAAGAGTTAAGAGTTAATAGTAGGTTGGGAGCTAGTAACAGTTTTCAGAATAGTGTATAAATTATGAAATCTGCCAAGTGTTTTGTAATTTTTATTATTGTTATCGATTAATTTATCATTTCTGTAATAAATTAGAACAAAAAGGAAATTTTTTATTTTTAAAATAATTTTTAAATACATTTTAAAAATAATTTTTGTGGCATATCCAAATCAGGATTATTTTTCTTTTCGCATATTTTATCTCATTGCGTCATTAAATGAAATTTATTTGTTCCTACGTATTTCGAAGAGTTATAAGGATATAAGATTGAGTCAAATATTTTAATTCAGAATAGTGAAAATACCGATAAAAGTTACGTATTATACTTCTTACCCCTGTTACAACCATAGCTCCAAGTTCCCCTAATTCTAATTATAACTATATTTTAAGCATTTAAGCGAAGAACCTGTTTTCAAATGCTTTAAAAGTAATAAAAATAAGAATTTTTAGTTCGTATTTTTTTAAACGCATAAAAATACATTTTTATAGATACAATTTTTTGACCAAATACATTCTCTGACCATTGAATTTCTTGGAAAAAATTATTATAAAAATAATTTTTTCTAAGCAGATCTTAATATTGTTAAAAGTGTATTATCCGAACTCTCTCTTTAATTTAACTGTGTTTTGTATTTTTTCATATTATTTTTTATAAAGAATAACAGATTATTTAAATCCTTAGCGCCTGAGTATTTTTCTTGTGGACTTAAGTAAACGTGTAATAAACACGTCAAAGGATGTAAAAATGTGCTTATTTATTGTCTTCTTTCAATTATTTTAAGCATTCACATTTCAGTTGATCTTTATTATTTTGTCTGATATTTGTGATGTTTGCAATGTAGTGGTTGGTTCTTAATTTCAATCTTTTGGTTAAAGGATGTTGTTAAGTTCATTTAAGAGTAGTAATATTCATGTCAGTAGTGTGTGTCACACCAAATTTCTCGAAATATTCAAATACATATACATAGGTACAAAAAATAATACAAATATTAAAATTTTATAAAATTATTTTTAACTTTTAGAGAGAAGAATCATGTTTAAAAACTTTTAATTAAAATTCTTCAAAAAATAAATTAGTTTGTTTGAAGTTATACAAAAATCCTTTTAAAAAATTCAATTAATTTCGGAAAATTAAATTACAATATTTTTAAAAAACTAATTCTTAGAATGGTTTTATTATCATAATTTTTAAAGATTTAATTATCTTCGAATAAAGTAAATTAAAATTTTTAAAAATTTACATTTTTATACTTAATATACATTTTTGGAGAAATCATGTTCTTGTTGATAAATTGATAATTAGAATTCTCCAAAAATTTGATTGTTTTTTTATATTCTTCAAAAATTCGTTTATTTTTAAAAAATTTTACCAAATTTCAATTATTTTTTAATACATTTTATTAAATTTTAATTATTTTTCTTAAGATTTTACCACTATTGTTAAATTAATTTTATAAGATTTTATCAAATTTTAATTATTTTAAAAAAAATTTTACCAAATTTAAAATTTTTTTATCCTTAAAACAGTTTACTAAATTTCAATTATTTAGCATTTTTTTAAACTGTATTATGCTCATATTTATAATTAAAAGCCTTGAAAAATTCAATATTTTTTAACAGATGTTATCAAATTTCAATTATTTTCAAAAGATTTTTTGAAATTTCAATTATTTAAAAAAGTTTTTATGAAATTTAAATTATTTTTTAATAGATTTTATAAAATTTCAATTATTTAATTTATTTTATAAGATTTTATCAAATTTCAATTATTTTAAAAATATTTTAACAAATTTCAATTATTAAAATTTTTTTAAATGTATCATGCTCATATTTATAATTAAAAGCCTTAAAAAATTCAATTATATTATTTTTAAAAAATGTTATCAAATTTAAATTATTTTCAAAAGATTTTTTTAAATTTCAATTATTTTTTACAAGATTTTTATCAAATTTCAATTATTTTTTAATAGATTTTATCAAATTTGAATTAACTTTAAAACAGTTTGCTAAATTTCAATTATTAAATTTTTTTAAGTGTATCATCCTCATATTTATAATTAAAAGCCTTAAAATATTCAATTATTTTTAAAAGATGTTATCAAATTTAAATTATTTTCAAAAATTTTTTTTAAATTTGAATTATTTTTAAAAAATTTTTATCAAATTTCAATTATTTTTTAAAAGATTTTTATCAAATTTCAATTATGTTTAATAGATTTTATCAAAGTTCAATTTTTTTAAAAAAGATTTTACCAAATTTCAATTTTTTTAAAAAAGATTTTACTAAATTTCAATTATTTGGAAATATTTTAATTGCATATAATTGAAAAACTATTATCTTTCAAAAATCATTTTGAAAATATTTTTAAAGAATTAATTTTTAGAACTTGTTTTATTATAATTTTTAAAAAATATTATACCTTAATAACTTTTATAAAAAACTACAGTAACAGTTAAAATTATTATAATAAATTGAATTTTTGTATTCAAATAATTGAATTCTCGAAGAATTTTCGAAAATTTGTTAAAATTAATTATTTTAGAGATGAAGTTTAGTTAAAAATTGTAAAAAATAATTAAAGTTGGGAAGTGTTATAGTTGTAATAATTTTTAGAAATTATTAAATCCCAAAAGGTTTTAAATTGAAACTGTTTTTACTTTTTTTGTCGTTGAAAAATAAATAAGAAGTGTTTAAATATTTATTTAAAAAGATTATTCAAGTTTTGAATATTTTATAAATCAGGGAGATACAAAATAAAATTTTTGTGATAACAATGAATTAAGTCCCGTGTGGAAAAAGCCACGTTCGAGCCCCACAGCTCCGGGGCCCCCGTCGGGGGCCCTCGTGGAAGATCCATGAGGAGAAATCCACGAGGGCACCAGCAGGGGCCCCGTTCTTTGCCCTTACGGTTGCCCTGCTCAAAAATTTATCTAAGTTTTAAAAAAAAATTTTTTTTGTTGAAAAACTTTAGTTCAGAATGCATTAAATTACGTTTCAAAGCACCTGAAATAAACATTAAGTGACATTTTTCCAGAAATCCTATCACAAAGTTATGGAAATTTACGAGGGCACCAGCAGGGCCCCTGCTCTTAGCCATTATGAATGCCCTGCTCAACAATTTTTCTAAGTCCAAACGAAAAATTTTTTTTACAACAAAAAATTATTGTTTACTATCATTTTAAACAATGAAAAACACGTTTTTAACAAATATTTAATGTTACTTTTTTTGAAAATATTGAACTTACCTAAGGGCAAATCCATGAGGGCCCACGCGAGGGCCCTCATGGATTGCCCACATCGTTAACTAGAAATAATTTCTAAGTCCAAAAAAAAAATTTTTTTTTACATAAAAAAATTAATGTTTATAATGATTTTAAACTATGAAAAACGCGTTTTTAACACAAATGTTTTGACATTTTTTTTTTTTTTGAAATTATAAAAATATTAATTTATGAATATTTATGGTCTATTATTATATTATTGATATTGTTATTATTATTATTAAACTATTGAATTATTTGTCATGGTGTATTAGTGTTAATAAATAATTTATTGAATCATCAAAAGCAAGTCAGCAAGTCACCTACATTAAAGCAATAATTTTCAAGTAGGTCCCGTAGCATAGTGGTAAGAGTGTTGTCTGGTAGTCAGTAGGTCGTAGGCTCAATTCCCGCGTGCGTCAGATTTTTTTTTTTTTTGGTCACGATTTAATTAAAAAAAGTAAAAATTGTTAAATAAGAATGTTATTTATCAATAATTGGACTAATTTGTTATTAATAAATAATTAATTTATTAATTTAATTGAAAATAAGGTTGAGGGCATTTTATGAAATCCACGAGGGCACCGCGTGGAAAATCCATATGGAATCCATGAGGGTTTTCCTCGAGGGCACCCACGAGGGAAAGCATGTCACGCCTTCGAGGGCTCCGCGTGGATTGCCCCTGCGGATTCCACATGGCAAGAGGGCAATCCACGAGGGCCCCGCCGGGGGCCCTCACCATTTTTCTGCACGGGGTGAATGACTTTTTTTTGTATTTCTAATCGACTAAAGCGATTTTTTATTAATTCAATACAGTATTTGACATTTTTGGCTATATTGACCATCTCTCCTGGACATTCCGGAAAAAATGTCTATATACACTTTTTAAAAAATGTAAATTTTAAGATTGAATTTTGGAAATTTTTTTATTTTTCTTTATTTTAAAGTTAACTGTTCACTGTTTAATTATCAATAAAAGTTTAGATAAAAATCGTTTCTTTGATCATTTTAACAATCCTTAAGAAAAATTGTGGCCATCTTCCCCGGACTTTATCCATTTACTAAATTCAAGTACGTTTTATTTGCAGTAAAATTTTGTTAAATGTTAACCTTCGGAGAACACACCTCTTTTTTAGATCATTTTTCAATGCTCAACCAATTTTGAATTGTTCATCTGATCAACCTGTAAAATAAGTCTGTACACTTTAAAATCCTTATAAAAAATATTAAACAATAGATAGAAAGCTTTTCGTAAAAAAACGTGGGGTCAGAATGATCCCATGAGAGGGTTAAAAATTTTTTACCCAATCTTCCAAATAATTTAAAGTTGTTTTAAAAAATATTTGAATGGAACTGCCCTTCTAATATATAGTTGAAGGTGGATTATGGGCAAGAAACAAAGTATCGATAAAGTAGCAGTATGAGGAGGTGGTAAGTAAAATGCTTGATTACATGTCAGGTCGCATCGCACAGGCAGGCAGGCAGGCCGACTTTGAACGCTTGGAGCATGTATGCAACCTCGTGTATGACATTTCATAAGAACATATAGCATCTGGTCTTGCTTGTCAGTAGAGAGCGTGTAAATTAGCCGATTCTTGGCCTGTACTACTTGTGAACGCCATGCAATGTAGCTCTGCTTTGCCACCTGTCACTCATCTGTCCTTCTGTTTCTCTGCCAGTGGATGCTTGAGTGGCGGAGATTGTGTTTTATTGCTCTTCATCTCTACTGATTCTCGTCAGACTTTTTCGAATAAAATCTTTCATTCTATCCTCCATATACTTTCTTCACGTATACTAAAATTGGAAATATAATTTGCGTCAGCAGTTTTATTTTTAGAAATAAAATAATATTAATAGAGTAATATCGATCCATGTCGCTAACTTTTATCTTTTCACTTTAACTTTCACTATAAGCCAGTAGTGAAAAGCTGAAAAAGTTCTATAGAATTTCACTAGAACGATTCTATAGAATTTCTACATATTCTACTAAATTTTAGTGAATTTCAATTAAAAAGAAGATGAATTTCGTGAAATAATTTTTTTAACATTATATTATTGTATATGGTTACTACAGGGCTCGAACTAGGTCTAAAAATCCAGTATAGATCCGTAAATTTGCTTCAAGTCCGTAAAAGTTATTTTTTTTGATAAAAAGTAATGGTCCGTAAAGTACGTAATTTGCTTAAAAAAGAACGAAAAGTTCGTAAATTGTACGATATAATTTGGAGAATTTTAGAGAAATTACACATTATTGTAGAAATTCAATTTTTTTCAAAAGTAATAAAATTCTTCTCCAAAATTCAATTATTTTCAAAATTTTTTTATAAAATTCTTGGCAAAATTTCAATTATTTTCAAAAATTTTACTCAATTCAATGATTTTCAATATCTAATATTTAATAAAATTTTCCAAAAGTATTTAATTATTTTAAAAAAATTTTAATAAAATTCAACGCAAACATTTAATTATTATTCTCATAAAATAATAAAAATTTCAGAGAAATTCAATTATTTATAAATTTTGTACAAATTTCTTTGCAATATAATTTAATTATTTTTCTAAATAATAAAACTTTTACAGGGAATCAATTATTTTTCTAAATAATAAAATTCTTTTTAGGAATTTAATTATTTTCATAAATAGTAAAATTCATCGCAGAATTTCAATTATTTTTAATAAAATTTTTATCGATTTCCTTGGAAAATGTTAATTGTTAAAATTCGTCAAAAGAATTCAATTATTTAAAAATTTGTTAATGAAATTCTTTATCAGAATTAAATTTTAAGAAACATTCACTTATTCAATATAGATAATTTACTTTTGTATTTAAATAATTGAATTCTATAGTAGAATTTACTAATAAAAATTGATTTAAAAATTAATTTCAGTTAAAAAAAAATTAAACTGAATAATCACAAAAAACTTTTTCAAAAATTATTAAAAATAATGGATTTTTAGAAAAATTTTAGTTTTAGGAATTCAATTATTTTCATAAATAAAAAAAAACTCAATGAAGAATTTCAATTATTTTTAATAAAATTTTAATCGAATTTCTCGGAAAATGTAATTTTATTGTTCTTAAAAATTTTATTAAAAATCATCGAAAGAATTCAATTATTTAAAAATATGTTGATTCAATTCTTTATAAGCATTGAATATTAAGAAACATTCACTTGTTCAATAAATTATTATTTATTTTATTTTTTATTGTCTGATAAAAATTGATATTTAAAAATGAATTTCAGTTAAAATTTCAGATAATAATTGAATATTAAATGCAATATAGCGTTAATTTTAAGAAATAATTGAATTTTGAAATTAATTCTTTTGAAAAAGTTTAATTGAATTTTTTTTAAAATTATTTCAAGTTTTTATTTTCTAATATTATAAATAAATGGATTTTGAAAATTATCGAAGAACTTTTTGAAAATTAATTGATTTAAAGAAAAAGTTTAGTGAAAAATTTTTAAAAATAATAATTGATTTGAAATTATGAAAATAATTTTGAAGAAGTAAAATATTCTTAAAAAATTTAAAATTTAAACCGCTTCGGCGTACACGAAAAAGTTGGATCATATAAAAAGAAATGTTTTTATAAAAACGCAATTGGCTTTTTAATATTGCGTGTTAAAAAAAATCGACTGTCTCACAACTGGACACACTCCTCTACTAAAATAATGTTTGAAGACTGAATAAGTGACTAAAACAAATAAATACGGGTTTATAAATAATAGGCTCGAAAATATGAAATCGGCCACTAATGATTACATTAACGGGATTTGAAAAGCGTGAAAGGCCGAATAGGTATGGAGGCTAAGATTTTATATTTATGCAGCTAATCCTTGCTTCTGTATTCCGTGAACACGAAGTTGGAATTTATCACTGACATTTAGGGGCAGCGAGAAGGAGATTCGACGCTCTTATGCAGAATGCATGTGCCATGAAAAAACAGACAGATGAACGAGCGCAAGCAATCTGCTCATTGGAGTCAATGTTCGCTGCTGAGCGCACGAATCTCTGGCCTTGCGGTGATTACTCGAGTGGCTTGCAAGAGGAATCTAAGGAGTGAAGGGCGCCCGTCAAGACTTGACAGTAGACCGAACGAGTTGCAGGCGTGGAGGCACATCGTTCTCGCCAATTCTTTATTACTCGCGCCGCGAATCTTGCTTCATTTTTGCTCGATCGTTCCAGCGACTCGTTTCTTATGCTATACATAATAATAATAATAACAGTAATTATATGCAGCATTGTCAAATCTCATCTGAAAATTGAGACACTGATAAAAGAGACTTATTTTAAGAACAACTAGTTTTGAGACAACTTTTTAATTCATGGTGTTATTCTCTATATTAATTAATTGACTTTGAGTGGCACTTTTAATTAATTATTATAAATATTAATTTTGTTTCGAAAAATGTTAAAAAAAAGTGAACGGTTTAAATCGATCTCATAAAAAATACTCATTCTCGCAGATAAACTATACACATAAGACGCGATCGGTTTATAATTTTAGCCAAGTTCTTCTGTTTTACAAAAATTTTATTTTTAATTTCAGAGATAAATTGGCTTGATACTTTGTATATATTTCTGAATTATCATTACTTATGAAGCGAAACAGGTTTTCTTGAAGCAAAATATTCATTTCATTATCATAATTTATACATTTTATAATATCAAAGAACCTGTGGAGTGTAAGAAAGGAGAAGAAACTTTTCTTTAAATTTAGCCAGCATTACTTTTTTGAATTAGTCACTGTTTTTCCGAATGTCATCGACTCGATAATTTCGAATTATTAGTTTAAAAATTATTTATTATTAGCAATGTTTGTGCAGATATTTAACTAGAACCCCCATAGGAATACTCTTAAAACATTTTATCTTTTTATGAAAATGATAGTACTACATGAAGTTAGAACCCAATTTGTTTATATTGCGTTTTTAGCAGTTAATTGTCAGAATTTTAAAAAAATATGGTCAAAGTCGCGAAAATCGAAACTTTGATAAACAACAGACTTTTTAAAAAGTTCCAGGCTTCCCACTCATCTAATACTAGAATTCAAAAAATTATTTTAAAAATTATAATCAAATTCTTTAAAATTATTCAATTATTTTCAAAAAATATTCGAAATTCAATTATTTTCAATATCTAGTATTTTCATAAAATTTCGCAACAGAATTCAATTATTTAAAGAAAATTTATAAAATTCATCCAAAATTCAATTATTTTCATAAATAAAAAAATTTCCACAGGAATTCAATTAATTTAGAATAGCATTTTTCTAAAAAATTTCAAAAAAATCAATTATTTAAACAATTTTTATACAATATTCTACACAATAATTCAATTATTTTCACTAATAATAACATTTTTTATGAAAATTCAATTTTTTAAAAAAATTTTTAGTAAAATTCTAAGCAAGAATAAAATTATTTTAATAAAAATAATAAAACTCATCGAAGATTTTCATTTATTTTTAATAATATTTTAAATTAATTAATCGAAAAATTCAATTATTTCATTCACAAATAAAGTTTTCCTCAAGAATTTATTTATTTAAAATACAATTTTTATAATATTTATTATATTTTGAAAAATTTAATTATTTAAAAAAATATTAGAATTTTTAATAAAAATTAAATTATTTTTAAATATTTCAATAAAAATGTTCGAAAGAAATCCCAGAATTCATCGAAAGAATTCAATTATGTTGATAAATAATTCTTCGAAAGAATTCAATTATGTCGATAAATAACAAAATTATTCCCGAAAATTAAATTATTTTTAGGAATTTTAGTAAAATTGTTTGCAAAATTCAATTATTATTTTCATAAATAACAATAGTCATCACAAGAATTCAATTAAATTAAAAGTACTAAATTTCTTCTTGGAAATTCAATTATTTAAAAAAATTCTAATAAAATCGTTCGCAAGAATTCAATTATTTTTAATACAATTTTATAGAAATTGCTGAAAAAATTTAATTAGGTACTCTTAAAAATTTAATTTCAATTCCTTGAAAAAATCAATTATTTAAAAACTGTTTATTTAAAATTCTTTGGAAGAATTCAATTATTTACAAAAATATTAGAATTTTTCACAGAAATTCAATTATTTTTAATACAATTTCACAGTAATTGATTTAGAGAAATAGATTATTTTAAATACTCTTTTAATTAAATTTTTTTGAAATAATTCAATTATTCTTTTAGATTTTAATAAAATTCTTCCCCATAATTCAATTATTTACACAAATAATTCTTTGAAAGATTTCAATTACATATGTCGATAAATAGCAAAATTATTCCGAAAATTTAATTCTTTTGAGGCATTTTGTTAAATTCTTTGGAAAATTCAATTGTTTTCATAAATAACAATATTCATCACAATAATTCAATTAAAGTAAAAGTAATAAATTTCTTCATGGAAATTCAATTATTTAAAAAAATTCTAATAAAATCGTTCACAAGAATTCAATTATTTTTAATACAATGTTATTGGAATTGCTCAATAATCGTAATTACTCTTTAATATTTAATTTCAATTTCTCGAAAAAATCAATTTAAAAAAATGTTTTTTTTAAATTCTTTGCAAGAATTTAGTTATTTACAAAAATATTAGAATTTTTTACAGAAATTCAATTATTTTTAATACAATTTTACAGGAATTGATTTAAAGAAATAAATTATTTTAAATGCAATTTTAATTAAATGTTTTTGAAATAATTAAATTATTCTTTTAGATTTTAATTAAATTTTTCCCCATAATTCAATGATTTACATAAACAATTCTTCGAAAGCATTTAATAATGTCGATAAATACCAAAATTATTGCCGAAAATTTAATTTTGATAACATTTTTTGTAAAATTCAATTATTTTCATAAATAATAAAATGTTTTTTAGAAATTTAATTATTTTCAAAAAAATTTAATCAAATACCACATAGACATTTAATTATTGTCAAAAATTTTAATAGTATTCTTTGTAAAATTGATATATTTTTAAAAATGTTCTCAATTCGATGATTTTTAATATTTACTATTTCCATAAAATTTACAAACAAAATTCAATTAATTAAAAATTTTTTTATAAAAAAATTTTTTTCAATTTTTTTATTATAATAAAAATTTCTCAGGAATTTTACTTTATTTCATTTTATTTATTGCAAATTAGTCGAAAAATAAAATTTATTTAAAATTTAAAACTTATTTAAAATTAAGTGTCTAAAACGAGTTTTTTTGGTCGTCAATTTTAATTTTTTGATAACTACTTTTTTACAACTTTTTTTAGTTTGAAAGCTACTTTTTGCTACTTTTTCAAAATTAATTATCGAGTGCAAACACTGACGTTCATTACTTTTAAATAAGAAGTACACAAAATTTTATATTAATAAGAAATATTAGTAGAGAATTATATTTAATGACACATGTATGCGTTTATTTAAAAGTTCTGGATTTTACAAAAAGACTGTTACGTTACATTTGCGTTTTTTATCATTACAGAACTATTCCCAAAGCACCTAGAACTCAGGTTATAATTTTCGCCATTTTTTGACATGTGACATGTATAAGAATAGGAATTAGAGTCAGTAGCGAGTATGGAGAGATCTGCGGGTTAAAAGTAGTGAGAGGTTATGTTCCTCGGTCCTTTGAGTTGGTGACCGATGGTGGGTCGTTTTACCGGACACATCGGTAAATAACGAGCAGCAGCTGAGAGAAAAATTCGTCGGTGCTTACGGACGGATAAAAGAAACTTTGTGAAAAAGGATGAGAGAAGGTGAAGGTGAGGTGGTAGATACTAGGGTGCATATAAGGATTGCGGGGAAGTGGGAATGAAAGGAGCAGCAACCACTTGATCACGAAGCTACGGCATTCGCGTGTCTGAGAAGATTTATGCGAGAACGAGTGATAAGGAATAATACAGTCCTCCTCCACCTGCTGGCGGGTGTCCTTCTGCTTTTTCCCGTTTCTTCCACTCTTCACTCTTCCCTTGAATGTTTTTCCACTATACCACAGGACAATCTCATTTTTAATTCTCCACGGGGACTTACTAATCTCGTAGGAGATCTTATCTTTAACTTTGCTCATAAGTGTCCTCCATTAATTTGCGAAAAAAATTTACTAATGGTAGAAATACAAATTCATTCATCCACCTACAATTAATGACCTTAATCCACATGAGCAATGTGTTTCTTTGGGAATTAGACACTTGCGGTTGTGACGATTTATTCAAAATGATGTTTCAAGGAATTAGCGAATCGAAGGGATATTTGGTATAAAGATTTGCGCAGCAGTTGATGAATATTGCTAGCGTTAGAACTTGGCAGCCGCAAACAGATTACTAGGACCAATTTGCTTCACAAGTTTGCTGCCACAAATCAATGTGAAGTTTGCCTCAATGATGAAGTTAGTTGATTTCGTCAGGATGATTAATGTTCAAAATATCTATGCGCATAAAGTGACTCCTTTAGGGCGCAAACTGTCTTCCTTTTTTTCTTTTGCTCTGAAACTGAATGATTTCTGTTGCGGAAGATGGAAAGTGATGAAAGATATACGGAAGACGGAGAATGTCACTTCGATGTAGGTTTTTCTTCCACACTCACCACACTGCAATTAATATCCTTCTCGCGACGACCCGATCTGATGATGCACCTGGTACTCATCGGCCAAGATCTCATCAAGCCACGACAAGATACAGAGTAGATTGAAAATCGGAACGACACCAGGGTATTTCGGGACGAGTTCAATGATCTTCGTGTCGGTCATAAACTTGTAATTTTCTTCTCGTCACTCATAGATTTCACTTAAACCCATCATTTTACAACCTTGTAAAAATATATTAACATGCAAAAAGATTTTTCTTTTCAAACCAACAAGATTTATTCCAGAGGTTCAAAAATACTTTTATTCCAAGGGAACAACAACAACATATTTTATTCACTGACATTGTGAATGATAATTCGCAATTAATATCCAAAAATACATAAATTTCGAAGGCTAAATAAAAATCAGTGTCGAAATCGCATCAAACTATAAATACAATCTTTCAAAATCAAAAATCTACTATAGATACAAAAGAAGCAGAGTGGAATTAAAATGAATATTTCAATCGAGGTTTGATGGACTTGTGAAGAAATGCGAAGAAACTTTATAGATTGGGTTGGCGGAGGAAGAGGAAAGTGCGGTGAAGAGTGGATGATGAGTTGATGTGGAAGAAAGAGAGGGTGGAGGTGAGCAAGGAGGATAAGCAAAGAGGAGAGCGAGGACTGTCCGCTCTATCCATCACATCGCCAGCGTCAGCTTATCGTTCTGACACTTTTCGAGTTATTCCGGTCGTGCATCTCTCCTTCGTCTTCATCGATGAGTGGCAGCGGCCATCTCTCATACGTGAATTCTCCTCTGTCCATGTTCCCCGATATAAAGCACATTGAGTGCACATCTCGTCAACTTTTCTCAACTAGTTTGACTAGTATCGATCAAATTTCCAAAAACGAGATTATTCAAGGTCAATCGGTGTTAAAACTTGGGACTCCATTCACAATATCAAATTTTTTTACAATCTTTGATATTAAACATAATATTCTTGAATTTGTGATCATCTGAAAATAATTTACAAAATTTTTGCGAAATATGTGGGTTTTGTGTAGAAAATTACAAAGATTTACTTTTCGACTAAAGTTATTTAAATACATTCCACTTGATCAAGTGATATATTCTTTTGAAGGCCTACTCTAAAAGTGAATTAAGTGTGTAATAAAAATGCCCAATGCGGTTATTTGATTTCAAATATTTTTGCCAATTAGTTTCAAACTTTTGATGTTCCTTTTCGAGAGATTAAATTCATAAAAGGATATCATTTAAAATTTTGTATTCGTATACTGTATATCGCATAAATTATTTGTATTGCCTCCAAAGTATACCTCAGAGAATTTTTATAGCAACCGATCCAGTCATTTTGTAATTATACTTGGTAAAAAAAAAACCTGTGGGTCAAATTAACCCAGAGTGTCCTCCGTAATCAAGAAAATAGGTGTGTTCTCCTAGGGTTTAGTTAAGATATACCTGTAGTGGAAGTTAGACAAAAAAATCATGAACAGATTGAGTAAATCTTTAACCATCATTAGTGCAGGACTTGTGTTACTTATGGTACACATATATAAAATGATACAAATATTTTTCCAAACTAAAAAATATACATTTAAAAAGTTTTTCATTGCTGGAAAAAATATTTCTGTCGAAGCATTCTTTTCTAGATATTGAAATTCATCAAGAGCTTTTTTATATAGTACAAATCTCGTGTGACCCCATACACGCGGATCATTCGATTAATAATTCAATCATCGTACTCGATTGGGTTATCTTTTGGGGAAAAATATAGTCGGGCTTGAAAGTTAGGGCCGCGGGATGAAGAGAGAAGAAGGAGGGAGGGAGGGGGGGGTCGTGCAAAATCACGCCACATCATTATATGAGAGCTGCAGGCACTGGTTTTATATCGAATTATTTCCATTTTATATGAAGCTTTTGATCGTCGAAAATGACGACTTGACGTGTTCATGTGTGTGACTATGTGCGGATATAACGCGGTTGCAATTGGCCGCACGCGACATTTCGTATTCGTTGGGTGAATCCGTCCGAGGTCGACCGAGTTAATTATCATCGGGACTGCCCTCGCGTCGCTGCTAATGGACTCCTTCCATAGCTGAAACACCAAACGACTGCCCTATTTATTCGCACACACTCAATTATTAAGCCCGACATTCGCGTGGATCATTCGTCAGTGAAATATTCTGTAATTTTTAGAAATTAACGCTTTAAATTATTGTCATGTGTGCTAATTCACTTAAAAGGAGAATGAGAAATTTTTTTTTTTTCGTTAAATTAAACTCGGCACTTGTTCACTAATAAACGGTTTGTGTGGATATATTTGGAGAATTTCTTGATTTTATAAAGCTATACTTTCAGTGAACCTTTTTTGATTTAAAATAATTTTATTATTTTATTTTATAAACTTTTGTTCAACGCATATTTTGCTATAGTTTATCATTTAATTGAAGGGTCAGTAGGTACTCGGAATCGGACTTCGATTATTTTTTGGTAACTAACTAAACTTCTTGTGATTTTAACTGACTGTTCCTACTTGGCCCTTTTACTATCATGGTAAAATAGTCAATTCCTTGGAATCGGGTGCAAGGTATTTTTTGAGTGTTAACGTTTTTTCAATTAAATTATGACATTCTTTGTTAATTTAAAAATTGACCTTAAGCATAAGAAAATAGTAGGTGATATTTAAAGAAGAAATTTCGTCAAAACAATAAAGTTATATTCATTTATATCGATTCTCACAAGCGCAGAAGAAAATACTTAAATAGTGTGAACACATGATTGTTTTTTTAACGTTTTAACGTCGAGTATTTTATACATAAAGTATTTTAGTTTTTAAAAGTTCAGTTTACTTTCACTACTTATTAAATAAAAATAAATACCAACTTAAATAGTGTGAACACATTCGGATTGTTATTTTTTAACATTTTAACGCTATTATAACCATAAAGTATTCTAGTTTTTTAAAGACTTATAGAATTTTTTAAAAACTTTGAACGTCAAGTTTCAATATGAAATAAAAATAATGTATTAAACATTTAACAAACTCTTCTCATACAAAAAGCTTTCTTAAATAAATTAAATTTTTTTTTAATTTTCCACATCTTCAACATTTCTTTGCTATTTCAAGGAGTAGAACTTGTCTTGTTTTGTAGAACTTGTTCTTTTAAAGATAGACATTTTTCAAAGTTATTTGAAGTGAAGAGACTGATTTTTTTACGCATTTGGCTGAGATACTTTGATACAAAAAGCATTCAACGAAATTGTAAAAGTAGACTAACGAGTCTGCGAAATGAACGTTTAAAATGTAGTGAATTTTAAAAAGAATATCAAATGCCTCAAGAGGACCAGCATTTTTTGACAAAGAAATTAAAAATCCGTCGCCTTGAACAAAAAAAGTGTCCTTCCCTTGTCCTTTCACACAAATCATGTAGGGTTGAACATTTGTTTTCTTTTGTTTCCTGTATTCCGCTGTCGCACATTCAACATTAGTTACTTCCTAAAATTAAGAACAAAAATTTTAATTGACTTATAGCTAGAAATAAATTTAATTCTTTTCCTGTCATTTTTTACGGTCATCTTCTTTGGATCCAGTTTTGAAATTAGAATTAGGAAGAATTTCCGACAAGAGGATCAAGGCACGTCGATTTTCTGTAATAGTAAAATAGTTTTATTAATGTTACAGTTTAGATTGAAATAAAAACAATTATTACGAATAATTACCGTCTTTAATATATAACACAAGATTCTTCAAAAACGATATGATGATTTTTCTTTGAGTAAGCAATAATTCTTGGCGCATAAAAAAAGAAAATAGCCTAAAAAAATTTTCCTTTTCGAATGTGTATACGCAGACTTACCGAGTCACTAAAAAAGTGATGAAGGATGATTTCTATATTACTTTAGGCACATCTTGTTTGTATAAATATTTTGTAAATTTTAAGAATCTTGGGAATTGATTGCAGCTTGCTGTGGGAAAACCTTTGACACTACAGAACAGGTATCAACTGGCTGTTTAGTATTACCGAAACTGACCGCTAAGAGCGCTCCTTCGCGTCACGTGACTTTTACTAAATCAAATAGTAAAAACTTCTAATCAAAAATGTAAAAACTCTTACACGGAAAGAAAATTATATTAAATTTTGTAAAAGTGCTTCTCAATTTAGGGAAAAAGTGCACCAAACCGAAATTTTGGTATCAAAAATACTAAACAGTGAAAGGAATAATATGAAATTTAGTATAATAATATCAAATATCAAGAATTTTAATCTAACTTTATTAAATTTCAAATTATTTCTTTCACTGTTTAGTATTTTTAATACCAAAATTTCGGTTTGGTGCACTTTTTCCCTAAACTGTAAAAACTTTTACAAAATATATATGATATGTGTTAATATAGGTAATAAATTTTCTCTCCGTGTACTAATTTGAATTAGTTATATTTTTGCGTTGACATTCTACGGATTCATTAGTCAAAGTTCATAAAACTACTATTTCATTAGTAAAATATTAAACTAGTAATTTAAATAGAAAGATTTGTTCTCGACTACAGATAGGTTCATCAGACTAGGACTCTATCAACATTAGAGCATGATTTTTAATAAACTGTTTTACGACACAATGCATGTATAAAAAATGTAAAAACATTACTTGGTAATTTTTACATTTGCCTTAATGAATATCCAAGAAGAAAAATCCGTGATGTTCGTTAACGAACATTCTGCACATGTATGTACACATAGAGTGTAGAATTATGTATGTTAATATGAGACTCAGTCGGCAGTATACATGGCGTGGTGACATCCCTCTGATGAAGTTGATCCGCGACGTGTAATAAGGGTTGCCGAGAGACGTGGACGGACATACTGAGGGAAAAGGAGGATTGAGAGGGTGAGGTGGGTAGTTGGTCGTTGTGCAAGGAAGGAAGAGATTGGGATGGTAGGGAGTTGGTGAAGTTGACAAGCAGGGTGGACCAGATGGAGAGTGGGTTGAAGCTGGAAGCGGACGTGACACGGCCGTCTTGTGACCCGCTCAACTCCCCTCTAGCCCCCGTTGAACTAGAACACCCTACCTCGAGTTCTTCCTGACTCACCCGCTCCCTCTCGTCCACCTTCACATGCCTCAACGACTGGGACGACGAGCGACTGCCACTAGCCCGGCTCTATTGTTGTTATTATTAAAGGGGTGGGTATATGGGTGTTGGGCGAGAGGGACGATGACGGAAAGGAAGGCGGTGTCTGCAGGTGACAGATGAAACAACCTCCCGTCTCGCTCTTTCCACTAAATCCTCTTTCTCACTTAGCTTCCTCTCTCGTCATTGCGGATTTCGTACTAGAATGTCCAACCATTCGACCCGTTCGAAAACATTGCCGGATTTCTTTCATTCTCAACTCTCTAAATTGTATTTGGCTTTTGAAAAAAACATTTTTCTTTTTGCAACTGGTTTTTGCAAATTGCGCTAAATTGTGAGGAAGAGGGAGTATGAATGTTTTTACTGAATCTCATATTCTGTCATTCAAGCTCATGAAGCAGGAGATTCGATAATAGATACAGCTCACATTCATGTGTGAGCATCTTCTTATTTCATGAAAAACCTGTTTATCTGGCTCCCGATTTTAAAACAAGGTGCTCAGACTGACGATATGTAAATGGTGTCGTCATTCCTGATACAAGGTGCACAGGAATTAATCACTTTTCTGACATAGACTTTCTAGCACATGCCTCGAGAAATGTAATACCCCGTCAGCTGATACATGATAGTTTTTGTGGGTGACAACGTGTTTTGAGGTTTCCAGTATATCTTCAGAAATGCAGTGTTTTGTGATGTTTCCTTCAACTGTTAAAAAAGGGAATTATGTAATCATAACAATTTCTCAGCAATCGAGAACAAATTTTTTTTCATGATATATTTTTTATAAAAATTAAAACTCGTATACTTTTTGGATAAGGTCACAACCTATTTTTAGAAAATCTTCAACAGTACAATGCTGCTACATGAGAAAGTAAAAATTGACAGAACGTATTCAAAATGAAAAAGGGTGACAGCGATCGAACGATCGAAGGAATGAAACAGACGAATGTAACTAACGAAACCACCTACCCCTGGCCTTCATTGCATATTCAACGGCCGGGCATCGAGAGTTGGAGGATTTTGTTTTGAGTCTCATTCCTCTCCACTTCCGTAAAGACTTTCACGGATCCGACATCCAGTCACTCTCGAGTCCTTCCTTCTTTCCTGCTTTATACATTGAACGGTAGTTTATTGGTTTCCGCGTGGCTTCTTATACGCAAATTCACAAGACTGGAACACTATTGCCAAGTTGGTTGAATATTTGCATTTTGTGGAAAGAATCCTTATTTTTCTGCTAACCGAAAATATGCATAAGCTTCTTGTAGGGAAAGAATAATAAAAGTATCATTTCAATCACTCTGGTGTAAGAAATCTGTGACTCTTGAGGCTTGTAAAAAAATATTAGAGGAGAAAATTTCTTTATAGGTAAATAAAAAAGATATTTTTTTGTACGACAAATCGATTTTATTCGTTTGACTTTTTGACATTCATATTCTTCTATTAAAAAGTGTGTCTATTAAAAGTCTGTGAAAATACTCTAGAATTGAAATATATCAATTGTTGATTAGAGAGTGGTGGACGCCTAGGCGTTGTCGTCGTCGCCGCTCACGGCATTGATCTGTCGGACGGCAGTCTTGATATTGGGGGTGAAAAGAGGTGGTTGAGGGGTACTCACCTCCTTTCGGAACGTATCCAGTGGAGTCCTGTACAGTGTCGGCTGTCGGGGAAGCAGCTTTAAAAAGGTACTGTGTGTGAGGGGAACGGGAGGGGGTGAAACTGCGACCCGTCACTTCAGGAGACTGCTCGTCACCCTATGTCCCATCCCGGACTGATTACACCCCCCGACAGACCACTCCATGAAAGAGTTCCTTTTTCCTTCTCTCTCTCTCTCTCTTCACTTTCATTTTCGTTTTATCTCTAGACTCTGCTTCTAAAACACTTTACAATACAGTGGGTCTTAATCAATGCATTTCAGTTCAGATTTCATCAGTCAACAGTGATTGGATTTCTTTTGATCCTCATTGAAAGCTAAGTTGAAAGCAATTCAAGAGGAATCCAAGTGTTCATAAAACTAGAGAGGTGGGGCTTAAACTTTATCTTTTGTAGATTCTCCTCGGGTTCAAATGCTTCAGCTTAAAATTGTAAATTACTTTAAATTGTACATGAAAACAATAGGTACAAGTAGAGGATGAACCCTAACTCAAACTTTAAGTTGTAGATAATTGAAAGAATTTTTCATTATTTAGAGACTTTTAACAAATTTTCGAAGTTTGAATCAATATTAACCTCTTCAGGTACGAAGCTTGTAAAGCAGATTTAAAGATAAACATTTGACGACATGGGAAAAAGGAAAACATTTTTTTATTTTTATACTTATTCGGAAAGAAATAGCATTTTAATGTAACAAGAAAAATTAAATTAATAGGGTTGAAAATAACTATCAGGGTCTTATTATCCTTTCGGTAATTAAGACTTGATTAGCGAGACATAATGCGAGAATAATTTTTTACCAAAGTGGAAACTATCCACATGGGTTATTTTCGCGCAGCAAAATCATATATAACTCTCGTAGAGCAATCAAGCAATCCTAATGACAGCCTTGATTTTTATGATTCCAGACGAAATTCTCCGAAAGATGAACCTTATGGTCATTATAATGAAGCCTCTAACTGAATTTTAGATCTAATATTTCTACAAATTTTGGGAAAATTATATAATGATAAAGCAATTATCTGTTGAAAGGTGAACAACTTTAGTATAATGCGGACAGAGCTGTTTGGATGTATTTTTTTATGAAACATTGTACGAATCAAGCGAAAAGTATATTCTGTACATCGTGGTTAGTTTAAAAAGTGAAATACAGAGAGAGATTCGACATTTAAGGTTAGGATAGTTGACCCAGTTGACAATCGATTGACGGCTGTCGACGAACTTTTCTTACTTGTTCTCCCTTCTCTGTTCCGTTTCTTTTCTCCTGAAACAACCCTCTCCTGTCTTTTAGATCTTTTCTTGCTAGGGGTGCTCGAAACGTACTCTCAAATTAACGTTTCGCACTAACTACAAAGCGCAAATTCTGTTCGTTACAAGCTAAAGGACATTCATTTTATCGTTCATAAAGGACCAATAAAGTGAATGAATTATTTTTTGTCCCTTTACACAAAACGCGCTGTAAAATATACTAGCGTAACATTAGAAATTCTTTTATAAAATAAGGTCTTTATTTTTTAATGACTTTCCATTATAAGAATGTCAATTATGTTGTTATGTCAATTATGTAGTTTTGTATTCGTAATATAACAACATCGAAACAAATTTTGATAAAAAAAGTCATCTTTATTTTAGCGGCTTCCTTCTTTTTTCAAGAAACTTCTAATCTTATATTATTGGTATTAAAAGTAATACTGAAAACAAAATGTTTTGTCATATGTCGATATTTACAACACTTGTAGTATTGCATCAGTACTGAGGAGCCAGCAAGTTAGCTAAAATATTTGTACTACACTCTTAAAATCTGAATTAGTAAAAACTAATTTGAATTACTTACTGATTTTTCGGTTTTTAATTAGAAAATTTTACTAATAAATATACTTACTTATTAGAAACATTTACTAATTCAAAAGCAAATAGTCAATTAGTACTTTATAATAGTCTATTAGATAAATAATTAACTATAATAATCTTCGTATTTCATTCTTTCATTCATTCTGTCCGTCCAGACTTTGAAAATAAATTTTGTTTATTACATGCTTTTTTCTATAACAAATTTTATTTGACTGATCTAAATTATAAAAATTTGTCTCTATTTTATTTATAAAAATATTAAATAAAATTGTTAATTGTTAAAAAATTATGATTTAGAAATAGCAAATATTTCATTATTATTATTTTTCCACAGGAATTAAGATTTTCAAAAATTTCAAATGCAAACTTTTTTTAAATTAAAAAATTTATAAAAGTATTGTTATAAAACATAAAGATATCGCTTGTTCTGAGTCTTCGACTCGGAGTGATCCATTTCTTTATGTTTTATAACAATACCTTTATAAATTAAAATTTTTTTTATATATAAGAAAATTGTAACTTCTTCAAAATTATTTCCATCATTTCAATTCAATTATTATTTTCTAGATTTTTTAACTAAAATTCTTCTCTAAATCAACTATTTTTAATAGTTTTTGAAAAAGTTCTTTGAGAATTTTCAAATTCATTTGATTGTAATATTCAATTTTCGGTCAAATTTTTATTATTCGAAAGTTCTTTAATTAAACATGCTTAAAAAATAAAAACATTAAATTATTTTTAATTAAATCACAATAAACTTTTTAAATATTGAAGATATTGAAAATAATTGGATTTTGACAAATATTTGAAATATAATTAAATTTCTAACGAAATGTCTACGAAGAATTTTATTAAAATTATGTTTAAAAATTGAATTGTTACATAGAATTTCATTAAAATTTTTGAAAATAATTTAATTTTTTGAAGATATTTAATTAAAAAACCGCTGCCAAGTTGTATAATTTTTTTTTATAATTTTGGTGCTCATTTCATGAACACTTTACTTCCTCATGGAGATAAAAATAATAGAAATATATGAATAACTTTTTATAAATATGGTATATCTCCGGTTAATATGGACGAAAAATGTTCAATTACGGCTCAAAAGATGCGTCTAAAAAAACTCTACAAAATTATGGAAAAACATTTATAGGTGTCCTAACATTTTTTTAAAGTTATGGGCAAAAAACTTTTTTTTGCAAAATTAAAAATCCAAAAAAAATTTAGTTAAACTTTATTAATCTATCTCAAAGTACGCTCATTTTATGTCCGCAGGTGAGATCTACAATTTAAAAAAAAATTTAACCCAAAAGGTTTTCATTATTTCAAGATATTTATGAAAATGTGATGTTTACACACACACACACACATACGGAATGACATTTTTTAAAAATGTCATTTTTGAACTCCTGAGGTCAAATAACATAAAGATATGTCAAAAAATCGAACTCGAAAAATTTCGGTATTACAATACTTCCTCTATGAGGAAGTAAAACGTATTAAAAATAATGCTTATATTCTAATAAATAAATTGTAGCAAAGGTTTTTAAAACACTTGAATTCCTTTTATGAATTTTAATAAAAATTTTAAGAATTATTACATTTCTCAAGGAATTCAATTAAAATTGTATTAAAAGTAATTGAAATTCTGTGATGTGTTTTCTTATTTATAAAAATAATTGAATTCTAAAAAAGAATTTTATTATTTATGAAAATAATTAAATGTTTGCGTAGAATTTTATTAAATTTTTTTTAAATAATTGAATTCTTTAGTAAAATTTAATTGAAGTAGTAGATAGGTATTAAAAGTCATTAAATTAAGGAAAGTTTCTAAAAACAATTGAAATTTTGCCAAGAATTTTATTTAAATTTTTGAAAATAATTGAATTTCTGAGAAAAATTTTATTACTTTTAAAAATAATTGAATCTCTGCAATCATTTGTAATTGAGGCCTTGGATCCAATAACTCGCCCGACGCTCGAAGGCACGCGCTAATACCAGTCGGGTAGCAGTGAGTGGCTCAGAGGCGCTCACTGCTCACTGACTGGCAGTTGCGCGTTCCTCCGAGCGTCGGGCGAGTTATTGGATCCAAGGCCTCAATTGCTTTCAAATTCAATTTCTTTTAGTGTTCTCAACTAGAATTCTTCTGTTAATCCATTATTTTTTAATAATTAATTAAATATTTATATATTACAAACTTTAATTAATTTCAGAAGAATTTGAATTATTAATGTTTTAAAAAATCAACGTTCTTTGAGATTTCTAATTAAATTAATTGAAAATGGTAATTTTACAAAGTTTTAAACTGAAACGTTTTGAAGTTTATCTACTTATGAAAATTGTAAACGCAACTCTTTCAAAATTGAATTAATTTTGAAATATTTAAGTAAAAGACACCAAAATTTAGAATTTTCTTATGAATTCCAAAAATTTAATATTTTTCAGTACTTTTATTAAAAATCCATGGCTTTTATCCGAATTCTCCGTCTTATAATATATGATTATTATAGTTGTAATATAGTATTAAAACTACTTATTTATTTATTCATTTACAGTCATTAAGTCCCATTCGTACATAAAGTACTAAAAGTATTTAAGTATATTCCAATTCATATTTTATTTTTATAAAAAGAATTTTAATTCCAAGTTTTTAAATTCTATTTATTATTTTTAAAATTGCTAAATTTATTTTAGAAAAAGTAAGGAAGAAGTTAACTATAGTATATAATAATCTTGTTACATATTTTGGATGCTATTTGATCCTAAGTTACCTATATGAGAGTAAATTTGTTGCGTGTTATTTTAACACCTGTATTTTCTGTGATTAGTCAAGGTCAGCCCATGTCTGAAAATCAAAGTGCATTACCGTTAAAGATAATAAAATAAAATTTTTAACGTTACAAAAAATGTATCCATTATTGTTCACAAAAATTGTAAAGCATTACTGTTATGCTTTGTATTAAAATGAAAAAATCCAAAGTTATACAATTCACTTTCTGATGTCTGAATATTCATTTATTTCAATGTGGCACAGTTTTCAAACGTGGAATAAGTGTTTCTGATTTAGAAAGATGTAAAATCTATTATAATTAAACCTAATATTTAATACACAACTCACAATGATAAGAAGCAAAAATAAGTTCAGGTTTATCTGTGTTGACAGAGTGGTATGAATCCTTAATGACAACATGTACCAAAAGTTTGTTTTTACTCAATTCTGTTCTTGGGGCCCCTAAAAATTACTAACACGGAACAAAATCAGAAAATTGGATCGCGGCCAGGTGCGGGAAATGAAGAACAAAGGTATAGAAATTTCTGCAAGGGGGGTGTGTTCGATTAGTGCTAGTATTCTGTAAAAGTTTTGAAAAGTTGACTATTGCAATTCTACCGATTGACACATGAGGACATTGATGGAAAATGACGTGAGTCACGATACGTCATTCAACTTGAAAACGACATCCACGGTTGAGAGAGCTTCGCGAAGCGAGCAAACTTGAAAGCAATGTAACCAGAGCGTATACCAACCTATATAGATGATGGCTTGCAATGCTGACGATTCGGGTCCAGATCTAGACATGTTCGTCACGTCTCTGGTTCGTTCACTTTCTGAGAAAATGACGGGGTAGTGGAGAAGAGAAAGAAAGACGCTGCCAACAGTCGCTGGAGCTGGGATGATGATGAAGAAGAAGAGAGAAAGAGAAGAGAGGGTGAGAGATAGTGCAGACACACGAGTGGATGTGACGTTGACGGGCGTTTGTCACTGTCCTCGGCAAATAATACCCACCGTCGCTCTTCTCTGTGCTTGCTATACAGTTGTAGCCGTTCTCTGACACCCTTGAGATGAAAATGGTGGAAAACCGAGGAGATGTGTAGGTGTGACGACCACCTAACGCGCAAAAGGATCGTCCTTCTATCTACCATAATGTACCATCAGTCTTGGTTCATATACGAATCTGCCAACGTAAATAGATTAACTGGACGTTCAGTGGACATTAATCCTGTGGCTCAAGTTTCTGCACGAGCTGATCAATGCGCACAATATTCTAGACATGTTTGTGAACTAAGTCGGTTATTAAGTTTCATGAGATTCATTAAATTGTCATCTTCGTTTCGGATTTCCGCAGCTAAATTACATTTACATTTTTTTATATACCGAATTACTGTTAATTGATAAATAACTATTCTTTCTTCTATTCTATTTTTTCTTCTTCTGTTTTACATTCTAGTTGGAATGTAGCTATTAATTAGTGTAAACGAAATTAATTATAATGCATCTCTTATCTAATCTATTCGATTACGTAAGTATTAATTTATTTAGAAACTAGATGATTCAACTATTGAGATGATATACTCCGAAAAAATAGTATACCACTAAAGTGTCACGCAGAGTGTAATAAAACACTGAGTGAGGTTGTAAATCAATACCTGGGTGTGACGACTGTAATTGATGGTAACGAACTGTCGATGTTAATGCCGTTATGATAACTGTGAGGCAGGGGAAAAGTTAACTTTAATTATCAACCTTTTTCTATTCTAATTTAATCAATGAACATGCATCAATAATGCTTTCTAATTTTATTTCATTTTTGACACAATTTTTCCAAAAAAAATGAAAATGAATTTTGGTACAATTGTTTAAAGTGTTTGGTATTAGCAAAAATAATACAAGTTAAAAATGAAAAATTAAAATTTTCAATAGTAGCATTAAAGACCTAGTTAGATTGAAACATTTTTGTATTCTTGCAAGACCTACATTTTCACAAAAGAATCAATCGAATGTTTTTGACATTGAACATAGGTTTTCGCGAGTAGCTGGTTTTTCGACAACCGAATCCAATCCCGTCAATATAAAACCGATAACGATAGGTTTCTTAAAGTCTGTTGTTAAATCATGGTAGAAACGTGAATTGTAACGGAGTGAACGAGTCGTTGGTCTTTGTTGGGAGTGGGAGGTGAAGAGGGGTATGTTTGTAGCATACTGCGTGGTAGGGAGTTTGGGTTACGGATAGAACGTAAGGGGAGGGAGACCTAGGTAGTCATTATGTGGAGGGAGGTGACGTCACTGACGGTGACGGATGGCTACGCGTCAGGCAACTATAAACCCCATGGTACCCAATAAATTATTGCAACTATAAATTACTTCTGTGCTCACGATATAATGCCACGGCTACTGCTGCGGTACAGGGTGTGAGTACGAGGACGCTCGCCTCTTTGAGTATTATATAGAAGGCATATGCGTACGTGTATACGAATCTGATGGTGTGTGTTACGACGGCGATGGTCGCACACTGCCGATGGTGATGTTGTGCTTATGAGGGTGATCTGCTCAAACAAAGGCTTCGATCTAATGTCCAGATCTCAAAGCCATTCTTTGCTTCAACTTGAATTTTAACTTTTTTCTAAGTTGCTCAACATTTTTCAATTGCTTCCAAACATGTTGTTTTAATACACTTCCAAATAATTCTTTTACCCCAGAAGCAAAAGAAAATCGAATTTTAATATTAACCTTTGAGTGTCACTGACGCTTATAACTATCATGAGTGTAACTAGCCAGGATCGAATGTCGCGTGACGCCTTCAACCAAAATCTTATAGTCTTATATCTGCTTTATAAAATCGTTAGAAATTGTTATTCAGGAGTTTTCGGGGTCATTGGTTGCCAATCCAAGGTTAGCTTTTTAAAAATTAAGAAATCCCAAGAAATTTCTTGATACAAATAATCAATTTCTTGTATTTTAGCCTAACTCTTATGAGGTTAGTGTTATTCCTAACATCTTGTTTAGAACAAACGGATTGTCAATCAACAGATGTGCTCAATTTCATGCTAGTAAATTTTGATCCCGTTACTGACACTTTTTTTCGTATTTATCGCACTCTCCCAATATATTTGTTTTGCGGACACTTTTATTTTCACAGGTGAAATAAATGGTCTACGAAAGTGAAGCAGAAATTTATATACGAACACCATTTCATTCATAATTACTTGCAAAAGTATCAAATTGTCCGTATTGAGTTTACTATTTTTGACCCTTCACATCATAGGATCGAATTAAAAAAAATTCAAGATCACACTCAGATTCTCTGATTAACGTTTGTCATCATTATTCATAACAAAACGGTTTTTCGGATAACTTTATGGTTGTTTGTTAATTTTACATTGTTGGTTGGAAAACCTGAAAAATTATTTAACTCATTTATGGTATCTCTATGTATTTAGCGCGTCAGAGTTGAATAACGAAGAACGTTGAAAGGGTGTGTCCAACGAGCGCATAATTATATTCGTGCATTAGGAGCAAATTAATTGCATCCTATGTCGAGGTAATATAATTGCTGGTGTCGCCACAAACCGATCGTTACAGCAGGTTTTGCGAGAACTTATTATTATTATCATTATTATTATTATACAAGTATAGCAATTATTTGCTGCTCAAATGGTTCAATTTCATTTCTTATACAAATAATATATGTAACGCATCAACATATTAAGTTGTATTTTGTAGAACACATTTTAAAAAAATTGATTCACTCTTTAAATTAATGACTAAATCACAATCCTTTACTTTTTAAATATCTATTTATATCAAACAATTTTTGAAATCTTTCTAGAATTTTAATTGGATTAGAAGAATTTTCAGATTACCTAAATTGTAATAATTGGATTCTTTAGAGAGGTGGTAATTTTTTACTGTGTCAGTGATTAATATAGAAAAGCAGAAAAAACTAGTGACTGTGTTGTAGGATTAGAAAGGTCAGTTATTATGTAAGTTATTGGGTTTGTATTGATATCTGATAAACATTGATCAATCAGAATAAAACTTGATAAGAGTCAGCACATCGTTACACTGGATTGTATACCATATCATCAAGAATTGTTTTTGTTCATCCTGAAGCGATTCGTTAATGAACTTGAATTTATACAAAGTCTCTTATGAAGCATACGCGAAGATGAGAACCTCTGGAAAACATAATCTCGATACGTAATAAATATCGTACTGGCGGTTCGTAGTATTGGTGCGTTCGTCTGTCTCTTATCCTGGTTCGATGCGATGGATCGAACGGGAATGGCGCGGGTAGAGGGGTTAATGGTTTAGCGAGGGGAAAGTAAGGTGAAGGGAGGATATTATGGGCGAGCGAGTGAGTTATACGCCTTGTCGCATGTGTGTCGCATAAATCTGTTCCAACCTTGGGTCTCAGCCCTCTCTTACAACTTTGCTGGAACCTCGCTTCAAGCAACTGCGGACTGACTGACTGACTGTCATCTTCCTCTTTTACTATCCTTCATCGCCCTCTATTTCATCTCCGTTCTCTCCCTTACATCTCTTTACGATTGTACCTTCTCCAACTCCACTTTTTTTTGTTGCTTTTCAACTTTTCTTTTTTTCTTTATTGCACAAAGATTCTCTCAGTAGAGATCTTATCAAATTGACACGATGTTCCATCGCGCGAATTCATCCGCCTTTCATTACAATTAGTTTGCACCTGAAGGCTATGCTTTGTTGCATTTTATTATTAACATTATTATTTTATTATTAAACACTATCATGTTTTTAATGCTTTTTAAATTGAGGTTTTCGGGATGATAAACTGTGACAAAAGATTTATGAGATGTTGCAGACATGATAAATGTGAATCTTTTTAAAATTATCCAGAATTTTTACAATAAATGTTACATCATTCAACAATTATTTCTCATAAATTGTACAACTGTATTTTCTGACACGGTCGTCGCTTTCAGAAGTTATATTTAGCTAAATGCATATCTCAACATTAATTAAAGTAATACTTTTCTTTATACGATAAAAACTGCTCTTTCGCTAATTGTGTCAATCCTGGAACTTGGTAGGATGATGACTCTTGGTGAAACTCATAGTAGTGCGAACTACAGAATTGTTATTTTTAGACAGCAGTCCACTGTGTGAGTGGATCTACTAAGGGAACTCTAAACTATACTAGAGAGTACCTACCTACTACTTAAGAGTATATACGTATAGCCTACACTGGAATGTGCTTCTTTCAGTAGCGGTTTCTATAAGAAAAAACGATACTCAAATGATAACATAATCATCTTGCTTTGTCAAGAAAAGTTATTCAACAAGTACTTTACAAAATGGGAATAAATAACAATATAGTCTATTAAAAATTATATTTAAATTTGTTAAAGTCTTGTCTTAAAAATTCGATGTTTTAAGGATTTTATTTTTGAGCTATTGGACGTCGAGTAACCTATTTTAGAATAGTGTAACCTATTGCGAACAGTTAGATATGTTTCTCATATACTGAAAAGGCGTTTACTTTATGGTAGGCAGTAAATCTGAAATGTCTGTAAGACAAAAGCACACTAGTGACAAGGCTGTTTTTCGTGTCTATAAAGTGACTATAAAGTCAACTTAAGAAAGTGAGCAGATAGAGAAACAGTTATTAGTGCTTTCGTTAGACAGAGAGTGATAGGTGGTTCTCTAGGATGAGGGGAGGATGCGGGTAATCAAAGAGGAAGACCGCAAGGTGCACCTGTCCTCCTTTACATCAAACGTCCGTCATCCAGACGACAAGGCGGCTCATGTTCTTCCTCTCCATCCATTCGCTTCTCTTCACTCTGCCCCTCGAAACGTTATATTCTGCTATACTCAACTACATACACATGTATCCCACGAGGCATCACACTTATTTATGCTGACACAATATTTATTAGAACGGATCGGTGCGTCGGCTCATTCGCACGGCTCGCCATCCTATTTCGGGCAGCGACGAAGAAAACGGACTACAGCATCACTGCTTTTTTTTTCTTTTCATTTTTGTTGATGATTTCCTCTCTTTCTTTCTTGATGCACTTTTCTAATTTACGATTTAACGTATATGTACCTATAGACTCTTGCAAGATTAAGAAACGATTTAGCACCGACCTTTTCAAATGTCTTCGTCTGCAAGAGAATAGTTATATCAGCATTTCAATAATCATTCATCTTTTCCCACTTGCCCTTTCAGTGATTTATTAGACGATATGCAGAAATCTATTAACACAATCAAAAGATATAGAGAATTTCCCATTAAGATAGATTCCTAAAAGTGGGGATATTCAAGACTCCTAAAATCAAAAACATTGATCTAATTCACAAATCCAATAGGAGAATATAAATAAACAAAAAAATGTGTAGTGCGTTTGTATTATTTTGAGAGTCTACCATAAACCACAAGGTTTCGGCAAACACGAACATCTTAACGTGGCTCTTTATCATGGCAATTACTCTGTCGTGTTTGTACAAGTAGATCATTTGTAGTCCAATATTTACAGCGAGTTCAAAGACCACGTGATTTACCTTGTAAACTGATTACAATATTTAGGTTTATCATTTTTATATCGCTCTTGAAAATATATCACGCTGATTGTTTTTATTCTCTGCAAACTTAAACATTGAAAAAATAAAAAAATGCGGGGAAGTAAATGGTTGTCTTAAAAATGGATAAAATTTTAAATTGAATAAAAACCGATTTGTACGAAGGGTTAAATAATGTGTCAAGTGAAATTGAATTTCCATTCAAAGTTGAAGCGATTCAATTAGATGTCTAGTGATACAGTTATATCTTTGGATCTTGAGTGATATTAAGTAAGGATGGAGGAGAAGCAGAGAATTTTGCAATTCCTTTGAGAAATTTTAGTGAGCCCAAGCAAACGATAACAGAACAGATTGACACCAGCTGCTTCGTATTTGTTGCTATCCCATAATAGCGCATACTCTATGGTATCCCTCTATGGTTTACTCTCTTGCTCTCTCCTCCCCTTCTCCAATTCTATCAGATTCTTCCATCACTGTCTCTTTTCTTCACACAAGAGACGTTACTTCGCGAACAATTATCATACAGTCACGGTACTTGCAGTCGGTAACAGAAACGACATGTCGGAAGACAGCAACGGAAAATGTATGAGAGAGAGGTGTCCTGAGAGTTGGGTGTCCGATAGATTGAGAAAAGAACAAGAAATGAGAGACACTTTTGACAAAAGTAACAAATAAGGAAGAAAACAAAAAAATAAGAAAAGAGAAGAGTGAGAGATGAAATGAATAGAGAAAAATAAAATGAAACACTGACGGATATATCTTGATGAAGGCGTTCTCCTGTCATCTACGCTCTTTCTCTATCAGAAATTCTAGCTTTCTCGTTCGCGTTGACATCTGTACTTTCTCGGCTTCTTCTCTACTCGTGTCCGGTTTAGACCTTGCGTCTTGAGACGACGCCGATGTCATTTATACCTATAGCAAATTGAAGTTAAGGAAAAGAATTGTGTCCGAGTTGAGAACTCTCAGTTTCGTTTAATCTAGAAAGACGTTCCTTGTCGCGCACATAAATTGGATTCGATTCCAATCGCTTCATCGTCAAATTCCAATTTATTAAAAAAACCTTCAAGTGCAATATAAAAAAATATCTGGAGCATTATAAAAAATATTTTTATCAACTATAATAAAAATTTACGTCTTAGAAACATAAACAATGTTCCATGAATGTAATTTGCCTTGAATTGAATATAATAATTAAATGTAATTGCCTATTTTTCTCCAACGAGAAAAATGAAATTTCGGATTTCGGACTGAGTGTAAAACAATTCGAATAATTTCTATTGTCGTAGGAAGAAGTTTTTATCCGAAAAAATTTAGTTATGATTTTTAATCAAGACCAGAGTTAGTAAAGGCTAACAATAGCTTCAAGATTTCGTGACTTGTTTTATTTTCTGAAAGAAGTTAGTGGTTTTTTATTTTTATTATTCGACGTTGTTTTAAGTAGGCTTAGTGTTATTATTAATCGTTTTAATAATACAGGTAACTGCTTATATGTTGTACTTCCGGTTTACACGCCTTTTTGAAATCCATTACATTTTTCTCCAAACTGATATTAGTTCGTGTCAAATTTATGACGTTAGTAATGAACTAATAAGATTGTAATAGAAATGCCTCGGTTCTTAAAGAAGTGGGCAAACCGGAAGGACAGCATATAAGCAATTACCTGTATTTTTTCCATAACTTAACTTTCATAACTTAGTTTTAAAACCTCATTCAAATTAATTGTAAATGTGATTTTAAAAAGTTATAGTCGAAGTTCACTAATTATTAAATTCAAACAAGATTAGATTAGACATTGAAAATTACGATGGAATGTACAATATATATACGATGAGAGTAATTTTTAAAATGTTTCTTTAGAACTAAAAAAAAGAATTCGCAAAATTTCGCATTTTTGAAGTTTGTTTCACATCGATCATCATCGTAGCCTGTTGCATAGGCAACGATAGAACTAACGTTTGGACATAAGTACATACGTCCATCCATCATCCTCTCATCGTGCCTATGCTTTCTGGCTGGTCTTGTCTCTCCCTATGCTTTATGTATTAATAAAATGAGTTTGTCGGCAAACTGCGTCATCAGTCAGTCAACCGATTAGATCATTAGCTTTTAGCTCTTTGTCCCTATGTCTCACATTCTATTGAAAGCATTTTGCCACAAAAAATGCAATAGGTGATTATGGTTTATTAATTTATTAATTTATTAATGACATTTTTCAGAATTTCTTCTTCCTTAGTTTTAAGGTCTTTGTATATAATTGAATATTTTTTTGTAATGAATTGTAATGAATTGAATTTTAAAACATTATTTCTTCAAATTAGAAGATACTATTTTATAGAAAATTTATCTAGAAGGTGAAACTAAAAAGAGATTTGTATAAGTAAGGGAATTTTAACTTAAGTCATGGCATTAGAGATAGATGTGTCATTTGTACTTACTCTTCGTCTAAAACTTTTGCGACACTATATTTCTTCATAGCGACTGGTTTAGTTTCTGCGACAGGTTCTGCCCATCACTCACTGTCTTTTCTATGTCAATTACTCTCTTTTGAATTTTAACCATTCTTTGCACCTCTATCGTAATTAATTTACGTCTTCGATTACAAAATTAATTCTCTATCTAAAAACTTGTAACTTTGCAATTTAGTAGTAAACCTCCTGAACTAAATTTTAATATCAAAAATTAAAAAAAGGAACAGATTTTTTGTTATTTAAAATAACGAACAATTTTGATTGCTTCATTGGTCAGAATTAGGTAAAGGAAAGAGGAGAATTCAGCTACTTGATGGATTGAGTGTTGACTTAGAATAACAGTCGCCTCATCGGTCAATCAGTCAGGTAGAATACGGTAGGTAGATACTCTGTCTTTGGTTCTTTTTCTGACGTCTCGCCCTGTTCACTCACCCTCTGGTAAGACCGCTAAGTGACTCACAAATCTGCTTAGCTGACACTCCAACGACCTCGAGATATAAAGGAAAAAAAATTAAAACAAAATGACAAGTAGGCTCTCTACGAAACCCGATGATTGTGGTCTGTTTATCAACTCATGTGTATATCAATCATTATAACTGGGACATATGATGCCTTCACCTGTCATGTGAATAATTTTAGATTTTTCATCGAGAAGGTTAGTCATGTTTGAATATAGGACACCTGAAAGTCTATTTTATCATCTGTTATTCTCTTTTCACTCTACATTCTAGACAACAAACCATTTTATAAACTTTTCATTCTTGTTTTAAATTTCAAGTTTTATTCATAAAAAAAGAAACTTGAAATTAAGATTTTCTTTTTACATACTAGACTATAATTTTTGTTGGATTTACATTTTTCTAGAATTTAATTGCAAAAATTTTAAGTCTTTATTGTCTAATGTCTTGTTTTATAGATTAAAATATTTGTTTAATCTCGAGAGAATAAAGCTCTAGCTCCTGGTAGTAATGGTCTGTCTCAATGAAGATTCAAATCCTGTCCAGGAGAAAAGGGTGTACGGATGGGCAAGGATTCATCTGTCAGTCAGTCGCTGGCAGTTAGAGAATCACAATGCGAGTCTTCTCTTCCTACGTCCTTCTGTTCGTCTATCAGTCTGACCGTATGTCCATCCGTTCGTCTCGCCTTTACCTCCTGTCATTCTTCTCATCCAGTCTCCTGTCAGTTCTCGCATTAGAAATTCATTTCGTCTCTCTCTCTCTCTCGCGGCTAACTTTTACTCTCTTATATTCTGATGATCACCTTCTTTTATTCGCGCTTTTGTTTCTTCTGCAAGTCACACAAGTTATGATGTAATATTGGTGTTTTGGCGTAAAGAAATCCGAAGAATTATTTAAAAACCAATTGTTGAAGGGTTTAATTAAACTTAAATATTATGAATAATAGTCTCCGAAATATTTGGAATTGAAAACTCCTTACAAATTTGTGACTGTTCTTATTCAACTTAGATTGTTAAACAAACACCAACCCAGAATTATTATAGAAAAAAATTTATCAGTTTAAAGCAAAAGGACATACCCTAAAAATTGTTTTAATCCATATAGAAGAAGAGGGATGTGAAGGGGATTGAGAATATGGCACAACTTTATGTATTTGAAGTGATATAAATAAAAAAGAAACATACACCTAATCCGTGTGAGTCAAGGACAGTGGAAACGGATATCGTGCTCCAGCATCTTCTGGTGTCAGCACTCGCTTCTTTGCCAGGTATACCATAGTCCCTCGTGTCTTCCGCTCACGAGAAGCCAATTCTTATAGTTCCTCGTTAGTGGATTGCCAATCGAGGCACGATTCTCCTCGTGCTCCGGCATTTACTTCCAGCAATCAACATTCGTCAATTTCGCAATTGATTTCACATAGACCATACTCTGCTCTGTATGAAAAGTAATTCTCTTGTCAATAATTACCTTTGACAATAATTATCCAAAATTATTTAATTCCTTATATGAAAAGAGTAGATATGCAAATAAGGTAAAGGAAGACATGTTATCGTTTTGGAAAAAGAAAGAATTGGTAAAATTTGAAAAGAGATATTCTTATATCAAGTCTTTTATCCATATAGTCTTCCATGCGATGAAGGGAGAAAGAAAATATTATTTGGGTTCTGGGAGTTAATCCTATTTTTCAAGGGTTCGTATTGTTTGTGGTAATCCTTCGTAGGGTCTAGTACAGGCTATAATATAGAAACATTTTTAATTCACTATGGCAGCATAATTACTTTGTGAAATTTTCAGAACTTTTTAGAACTAAAATTCAGAATAATAAATGTAATAAATACAGTTGGAATATAAATGAAGATTGTTTTGTTTTCAAGATCATGATTCGGGTGGGGTCACGTATTCCGATGGCCTCGAGGAGCATTGAAAAACCTGAAGTGTTGTATGAACAATCTTTTTCTTCGTGCTCGGAGTCGAACCGTCCTTCTTCGAGACGTTCTTCCATTTGGTCGTTCGTTGGAGAGTTGCATTGCCTCCGTTCTCGGTTTTCTCGTCCGGTCAGTTAAGTAGACAATGGACAATGGGGACATAAATCTGCGTAATTAGTTGCCGATGCCCCCGCGGATCAATGTGCGATCTCCTTTCTCTCCCTCCTCGACTGTTTCGACCGGGAACAAACGATCGTTTGGTTGGTCAGTTGGCAAGGTAGGACGGTGCTCGTCGTCCCCACCCGAAGAAGTCTTGTCCGTCCTTCTGTCCCAGTTGAAGTATGTACTAGCTACCGGTGAAGGACGACACTCCCTTCCTTCCTGGAGGAGGACGCATTGGTGCAAGATGGCGGACACGCGTGCTCCTTCATCGGCTTCTTCATCCGGGAGGAGTTCTTTTTTGGAGCCCTTTTATATATCCCTTATTCTTCTCCTATATCTCCTCGTCCTTTTTTTATCTATTTGCATCGCACACCTGTCCCACCTCCTTGTAAATCACCGAGAACAAGAGTCTCGGAAATAAGAAGAAATATCAAGATGATGGACAAAGGCTATAAATCTTCAGGTGCATCTGATTTACATTGATCAATCTCATTTACGTGGGTGTGATCGAATTGGATAATTCGTAAATTTTTCGCCAGAGGAAGTTGAGAGACTTGTGAGGGAGTCACCCTTCACTTGATTTCTTCAAGAACTTGTTTTTAATTTGTCCCTAAGAAGAGTTCAGGTCCCTAGGTTCTATTATCAGTCCATTTATGTCTCTTAATAAAAAGTTGATTTAATTTTTCAAAATAACAATATGAAAAGAAACAAAATGAAAACGTCAGATTGAAATGGGTAAATATTATAATTCTTTTCATTTTAAGCATTTTGCTATGATTAAAACGAAAATGGAAATGACTTGATTAAAACTCATAGTGTTAATGACGGAAGAGCTTGACTTGCTTCACAATGCTTTTGCGTCTTCATCGAAGATGCATCTGACGGCTGGGTAGATGACATCGTTGTGGCAACGGCTGATAAATGAACCGATAGCACCATTGTTATTCGCCATCTGCACCTTTATATCGTTTCCATGAATTCTCATCACAGACTGCATCTGCCGTCATTTCCGCGACTTTAAAGTCTCTTTCTTTCTTCATGACTTGAGTCCAAGTAAAAATATGTATATTATACATTATGATAAGTGTACACATTATATATTCACTCAAAACTGTTTAGTGTCGCCAACAAAAATTTTGTCGTCCCTATTAAATCTTTTATTTGATATATAAAATTATTATTATAACCACACATTTTTTAAAACATATTTTTTTTAGAAAAAACCTAATTACGAATCTTAGTGTATTAATCATTTTTCGGTACAGGCCAAAGTGGTAATAAAATGGATTTATATTTCCAAAATGTATCAGGAAGCGTCTTGTGAATCATGTTAATGAAAATATATTCTTAACGTTTTTAAAAAATAATTTTAGTGTTAAAATATTGATATCTATAATTAATTGTTGTTGAAAGCTACTTGCAATTAAATTAAGTGTTTTTTTATTTTTCGTTTTAGGGGAGGACGGCGTCGAAAGTTCGGGTCCCGGGACAGACCTGCAAGGTGAGGAGGGTGACTGCATGGATGAAGATGGACCGAATAGTCCGAATGAAAGGGTTGGAGCACCAGCAGTTAAAGAAGACGAAAATGGAGAAGTCAGTGATGAAGAAGATGATGAAAGAAATTGTCCCCTGACTTCACCTTCTTCTATCACAGCACGATTGAACCCTGCCGCCATAAGAGATACGGGTCCTCCAGATAGGTAAATATTGTACGACTTTATAAAAGTTACTGCTCGCTTTACAAGTCATTGCATAATTTAATGTTGGTTCATGTCAGATTAACATTACGACAACAAACTCGCACCTCATAATAGTATATTATCCGTCTGGCGTTTATTACTACTCGCAAACATCCTCCCGAAAAATCACTTCTCAAGATTAGGATAAGGTGTTAAAACTCTAAAATTTGATTAGCCTACATCCATTTTATTTATTGACTTCTATTTAACTATTTGTCATGCTCACGAGCATGTTGATTTACAATATCATACTTCGCACTTGATAATTAAATTTAAAAAAAGTAGCAAAAAGCAGCTTTCATAAATTAAAAAAAAGTAGTAAAAAAGTAGCAAACGAAAAATTAAACTTGACGACCAAAAAAACACGTTTTAGACACTTCAAAAAACTGACAAAAATTCCATTCTATATTTTATTTTCCTGACTTTTTTCTAATTCTCATCAAAAATATTTACTTCTTTCTTATTCTGCTAATAAATTTAATTCCTACAACGAATTTTATTATTCATGAAAGAATTTAAATATTTATAAAAATAATTTACTTCTTTCGAAGAATTTTATAAAAAATTTTAAATAATTGATTTCTTTCGACTAATTTAATGCAAATTCTAATTTAAATAATTAAATTCCTCAGAAATTTTTATTATTCATGAAAAGAATTGAATTCTTACGAAGATTTTTACAGAAAATCTTTCAAATACTTGAACTCTATTTGGAAATTTTATGAATATAGAAGATATTAAAATCATTGAATAGCGAAAAGTTTTTAAAAATAATTAAATTTTACAAAAAATTCTATTGAAATGTTTAAAAACAATTGAATGCCTGTGTGGCATTTTATTAAATTTTTTTGAAAATAATTAAATTGCTAAAAAGCATTTTATTTTTTATGAATATAATACAATTCTTCCAAACGATTTTATAAGAATTTTTAAAAATAATTGAATTTCAAAAAAGAAATTTATTACTTTTAAAAATAATTGAATTCTTGTAATTATGAATATTGTTATTTATGAAAATAATTAAATTTTGCAAAGAATTTTATTAAAATGCCTCAAAATAATTGAATTTTCGCGAATAATTTTGTTATTTCTCGAAATAATTGAAGTCTTCGTAGAATTATTTATGTAAATAATTCAATTCTTGGGAAAAATTTTATTTAAATCGAAAAGAATAATTGAATTATTTCAAAAAAATTTAATTAAAATTGTATTTAAAATAATTGATTTTTTTCGAACAATTTTATTAAAATATTTGAAAATAACTGAATTCCTCTGAAAAATTCTAATATTTTAGTAAATAATTGAATTCTTATAAAGAATTTTAAAAAAACATTTCTTAAATAATTGATATTTTCGAGGATTCGAAATTAAGTTTTGAAAGAATAATTACATTTTTTTGAGCAATTCCTGTAAAATTGTATGAAAAATAATTGAAATCCTGCGATGAATTTAATTATTTATGAAAATAATTAAATAGTTTCAAAGAATTTTATTAAAATTTTTAAAAATAGTTGAATTCCTAAGAAGAATTTTATTAATTATGAAAATAATTGAATTATTGCGAAAAATTTAAAATGTTTAAAGAGAATTGAATTTCTGTGAACAATTTTGTTATTTTTAAAAATAATAATGAATTCTTCATAAGAATATTATAAACATTGTTTAAATAATCAATTTTATTGAAATATAATAAGTATTATGAAAATTTAATTTTAAATAATAGAATTTTTGAGTAAAACTTTATTTGTGAAAATAATTGAATTATTTCAAAAAAATTTAATTTAAATTGTATTTAAAATTATCGATTATTTTCAAATAATTTAAATAAAATGTTTGAAAATAATAGTTACTAAGAATTGTATTAAAATTTTTAAAAAAAATTGATTTTCTAAGAAGAAGTTTATTATTTATGAAAATAATTGAATTATTGCGAAAAATTTTATTAAAATGTTTAAAAAGAATTGAATTTCTGTGAACATTTTTGTTATTTTTGAAAATAATAGAATTCTTCATAAGAATTTTATAAACATTGTTTTAAATAATTAATTTGTTTGAAATATAATAAATATTATGGAAATTTTATTTTAAATAATTGAATTCTTGTAGAAAACTATATTTGTGAAAATAATTGAATTTTTCGATTAATTGATTTAAAATAATATAAAAATAATTAAAATTCTTCGATGAGTTTTATTATTTATGAAAATAATTGAATTCTTGCTTAGAATTTTATCAACAAATTTTTTAAATAATTGAATTTTAATGAAAAATATTATTATTAGTGAAGGTAATTGAATTATTGTGAAGAATTGTATAAAAATTTGGTTAAATAATTGATTTTTTCGAAATTTTTTTGAAACTGCTATTCTAAATTAATTGAATTCCTGTGGGAATTTTATTGTTTATGAAAATAATTGAATTTTGAATGAATTTTATCAATTTTTTTAATAATTGAATTCTTTTGCGAATTTTTATGAAAATAATAGATATTAAAAATAATTGAATTTCGAATATTTTTTGTAAACAATTGAATCGTTTTGAAGAATTTGATTATAATTTTTGATAATATAGTTTTTTGATTTCTAGTATTAGCAAAAAGTAGTGTGGAAATAATCAAAAAACAGAATTTTTTATTCTTTAAATTACTATTGCTTTTTTGGAATTTAAAATATAAAAGTCAACCTTTAAAAAAATGAAATATTCCGAGTAATTTACTTTTGGTGACTATTTATATCCAAAAATATTAAAATCTGGATCCAAATTTTGATCTTGAAATGCAAATAATTTACGATATGGAAAAATGTTACTTTATGTTTTTAGGAATTAGAAATATTAAGAGTTGGTAAATTGTTTTGTGACATAAAATGAATTTCACTTAATTCAATGAATGTGAAGGACTTCCTAATGAGATGATGGATTTTTGATTTATTTCAAAATAAGCCAACGAAAGAACGGCTGTCTTTGAAGCATCCGACAATGGTAGATAGGTAGTGTAAAGTTTGCGTGCTGTTTGAGGCCAACAAATCGCCGCGGATGGGATAAATAAGCCAGCCGTGTCAGGCGACTGTGATATCAGTGGCTGCCGCGTGGCGTCACTCAGCTAATAGAGATAGGCGCATGTTTCCAGCAGCACTCGTGTCTCTCCCACCCCCCATTTAAAAGGTACATTGCAGAGCAGCACCCTCGCATAGCATCACACACACTCCCCTCCCCGCAAGTCCAAAAACTTCCCCTGCATGCGTGGTTGTGGCCCCTTACAACTCCTGGCACGCATTCGAGCTCATTCAGTTACGAACCAGTCGTCGACAGGTCTACTACTTAAATTTGTGTCATAAAACTTTTAATACTTTTATTTTGGAATGTCCGCCAACCAAGATTTAACCACGTGACCGGACGCATAAAATCGGTTTTAGAGGTAAAAAGTTTATTACCCTTTTTAATTCTGAAATGACTCTTCAGTAACTTTGTTTCGCACAAGTGATGCAACTTTTTCTTCATTAATTAATAAAATTTATTTTGGTTCCTCTTTTTGTATTGCATTGTTATTAAATTACATTGTTCATGTTGATAGACAATGTTCATTATGCTTTTATATGATTGAATTTAAATTCAAGTATTTCATAGAAATTATCATAATAAATAAAGTATTTTTTCGCCATTGACATGAAAAAGTGTTTTTTTTTATTTCAGTTTTAGTCTGATAAAACAGCACCATATAGGACAGTTGCTGATTTTTCTTTGTTTTTCGGTTCTCTTTGATTTTATTTATTTTATATATTAATTTTTTGTTACAATTAATATGTATAATGAAAAAATAATACTAAAGTAGTACATATTGTATCAAACCTCAAATAAATATTTTAATATAATACAGAAAATTGTGGGGTACTATTTTATCACCAAAATGGATTAAAATAATCTGCAACGCTTTTAATCCATCAAGGATTAAAATAAACCATCGAAAGATTATTTTTTCAAAATATTTTAAAAATGATTTGGTTTTGATTTAGACACATTATTTGCATGGGAAAAATAATCCGAAAATTGATTTATTTTAATCTTTTGTTAATATAAAATGTTTTACTTTTTCATGTCAATAACGAAAATAATACTGCATGTTGCTAACACGAAATCCATTTTTTAAAAATTCTACTTACGAATCCGAAGTCAGATTTTCAAAATTCAAAATGGCGGATCCAATGTGGCGGGCATTTTTTTTAAACTTCTCAAAATTGCATAAATTTTGTTTCTCGGGGGTTTTTGGGTTCGCTGATTATGAATCTGAAGTCAAATTTTAAAAAATCAAAATGGCGGATCCAATATGGCGGCCATTTTTTTCAAAATTGCTGAAATTTGCATAAAACTTGTTTCTCAGGGGTTTTTAGGTTCGCTCGTTAGATTATCTAAATTCAAAATGGCGGTTCTAATATGGCGGACATTTTTTTCAAAATTTTTCAAAATTGCATAAAACTTTAGTTTTGTAATCAGCGACTTCGACGTGCTAGAGACTTGTCATAAAACAAACAAAAAATTATTAAAAATATTTTCATAGTTTATTAACTAATAAATAGAAACTATGTAATAAATTACAAATAATTTATAAAAATTCAGAAATTCAAATCTTTGAAGAAATAATGAATATATTCACTTAGTCTTAACTATGAAAATTATTACACTGAGAAAAAAATGCTATTGAATCTATAGCACCCATATTCACATACGTTCAAAAGCAAATGTCATTAACTTGATATGATATGTAGTCTATTTTATAGCACTGCTTTTAAATCAAAAAATGACTTCTTTGATTCAATAGCGATGCTATAAAATGAATTACATTTCGCATTAAGTTAATAACATCTGCTTTTGAACGTATGTGAATATGCGTGCTATAGATTCAATAGCATTTTTTTCTCAGTGTAGTATATAAATTTACGAAATATAAGAATAAATAATCATTTTTAATTGTGTAGGGTAAGAGGCCCAAAGGTGGACACCCATCTTTTGAACGACTGTAATTTCTAAACGGTATTATATGACATAATTAATAGTATATACCCTGAAACTGTATCTCCTTAGCTAACTTTTTAGCAAAAAATTTTTTTTATTTTACGAAGGAAAATAAAACTTTGGTGACTTTGGAAAAACAGATGAAATTTTGCCTTAAAAAAAGTGGCCCCAAAGTGGCCACCATTCAAAAATTCACTGAAAAATTAAAAAAATAGTTGCAAAAATCAATTTAAGGGAATTTTATTTGAAATGTATTGTTTTTGGCTTATAGAAAGCCGTTCTAAAATATTGTTAATTTTTTTCCCTATTTCATACATTAAAAACTAAATTATTTTATTATTCATCATAAAATTTTCCAAATCGATAAAATTTACATTTTCCATAATATATTTTGATAAATATTACATCGTATCTTAGAAAACTAGTGTTTTAATTGTTATTTTAACTATAGCCAAAACGAATAGTGAAAGGGGACACACTTATCATGTTAGGAACAATTTTTTATTAATTTTTGACCCCCCCCTCTTCATCTATTGTAGATAATCATGTCCTTTTGACAATCCCCCCTCACCTCCTATATAATTATCCACGTGGAAATTTTTTGGTGAGAAATTAATATCTTTGGTAGGATATGAAAACTTATAACTATAAAAAAGGTTTTTTTATTTTATGATGGTAATTAAATTGACATTTAATAAAAAAAATATTTACGACATTTCCAAATTTTTTAACAGTTTTTACTACTAAAAATAATTTTTTTGATGACAAATCTTTTTAAAATTGAATAAAAACAGTGGTGCGAAATTTGATATTAGGATAAATAAAATGTAACGGACTTTTTTACTGGTTTGCTTTGAACGTCCCTCCCCCTAAAACTGACCTCGTGGTATATGGACGACCCCTTAGTTAAGTGTAACTAAAACTGTTTAACCTATTTGCTGTGATAGTGAAAAAGTATTTATATGCAACGCAGGCAGCAATAAACATTTTTTTATAATAAAATAACATTTTGTAATTTAAAAAGTAAGAAGACAATAATAATAATAAAAAGTTTAGTGTAAAAAGTACTTAATTAAAACATTATCTTAATAAATCAATAAATTGTTGTTTAACCCACCCCGATGGTGCTGACTAAACAATAGGGGGATATAACGTAAAATATATGAGATAAAAAATAAATACTATTAAATAAATATTAATAAGTGTAAATTAACTTTTTCTCTGGAATCTCATGCATTTTACTCAATATCGGTCCATTGTACAGCAAGCAGCATCGGTGGCGACGGTTAACTCTCAGGTTATAGTTTCAACTCAAGAGTGTCACCAAGGTCGCTTATCCAATGAAGCAAGAAATATAAAATATTCTTTTTATTCAACATTACAATGATTAATTATTTAAATATTATAATTTTAATTATTACCTTTATTGAAAATTAAAAATTGATGAAATAAATTTCAGTTTTCTTTAATTTTAATTAGATTTAGTTTTAATTATTTTCTCTTCTTTTTATCAGACAAAATTTCACTAACATTCTTTTGAGTTATATCAAATAAAACAATATTGACTTTCAGTGAGATATTTGTTTATTACTATTTAAGAAAGTTTTCTGTAAAGTTTCAAAAAGATTCCTCATTATTTATTATATCTAAGTTTTAATAAACAGGCCGGTGCAGCGACAGTTCTTCTATGTGCTTTTGTTAAGCTAGTGGCTAAATGTCACTTGAGATTCCATACAGATAAACGTTCGCTGCGCCGGCCTGTTTCTTGAATAAAGTAACTTTTACTATTTTCAAAGTAAAACTTACACTGACAGAAACTTCTGCACATTTTTGTCAATTTTTACTATTTTTGAAGTGAAATCACTTAGAGTGTAGCAAAATTCACTTTGAAAATAGTAGACGTTGATAGAAATGTATAGAAGTTCCATACAGTTTTAGGTTTACTTTGTAAGTAGTAAAAGTTACTGTATATTCAAGAGACAAGACTCTTTTTTCATCTCGACGTTTCCAAACGAGACAAGATTGAAAAGAATCTCATCTTGTCTCGTCCTGCGAGACAACACTATTAATTAGTGTTGCGTCTTGTTTCTAATGACCCCACTTGACCCAATATTGCATTATATTATAATATACTATATTCAAATAAATTATATTATAACATAATATTACATATAAGGTAATATATTACCTAATTTCGCACTAATGATATTGATTTAATTTATAAAAACAAAATCCATTAATTTTACTCGATTAAAATATATTTTACGTTATCCAGATATATAAAAATCATTGATTGTATAAATATTTTGTAAGAAAACCTAAATAAAAAAATTTATTTTAGAATCAAAGAGGAATTGATTTTGTCTCTGCAGCAGTAAAATCGGCATATAACGCCCGATAGTTTGATTTACGACCGTTCATATTTATTGTCACTTCAATAGCTATGATTTGTTTGCGTTTAAATTAATAACATCCGTTATCTTTAGTATCAACTTCTATAAATTGTTTTTGGAATACATAATTTTTTCACAATAACTCTAACACAATCGACAAGTTTGATTATTATTACCCTCAATTTTTTATTGCTTTTTGTTCAAATTTATACCATTATTTAAAAAAAGGCATTGTAATTCTGCAGGTATTTTAATAATAAATGATAGGAAAACATATGTCTTAAAAATGATTTATCAATTTTTGGACGTAAAAACTAAAATCGTTAGAGGAACAAATTTGAATACAATGCACTTAATTTATTTACTCTTGAAAATTGTATGAGATAGAAAAATATTGCAGTTTTAATGATATAAATAAACGCTTGTTTTGTTTTGTTGTAGGGAACCAATGAGTCCTCGTTGTCCTTCGAGAGACTCTCGGGAATCGTCTGGTCCAGCTGTCGGAAGTCCTCCACCACCAGCAATCCGAAATAGCGCCAGTCCCGTCAGTCCTAGTAGCATTGTTCCTCTACCTCTTGGGACTCATCCACTCTTACCTTCTCATTCGGCGGCAGTGATGGCAGCCTACCTTCAGCAAACGCATCAGCGTCTTCTTCTAGGTCATTCACCATTATCCCGTGGATCTGTGTCACCTCTGGTTACGTCTTCTTGTTCACCACCTGCCGCAACTCCTGGTCTCTTGATCTCACCAACGAGTGGTGGAGAAACATCACCCGTTGCAACTCCTTTACCAGCGGTTCTTGACTTCAGTACGAGAAAGGCTTCATCAACTGAGGACGAAGACGAGCAGATTTTAAATCTTAGTAAACCTCCCACGCCATCTTCTTCAACGGAAACAAACAATGGACCGCTCGACTTGTCAGTTTCCAATAGGAAACGACCTGGTCCTGAAGATTCGCCGCCACCTCCACCACGTAAATCATCTAGGCACGCGTCATCAACTCCCACTGGTCATCAGGATACCTCATCAACTGCATCCTCGTATGGTAGATCAGTTGTGTCCCCTTGGACGTCACCCGTAGTGGCGTCACACTTCCCATATTTTGCTGCAGCGGTCGCAGCAGCTGCTACTAGTCAACAGCAACTCTCGCCGAAAAGCACAGGCGGAGTAGTGGATCACCATCAACTTTGGAATGGCAAGATGAAACCACCGTCAGCAATGGAAAAATCTTATCAACCAAGTGAAGCTACAAAAGCCCTCGAAAAAATGAGCGAACTGAGCAAACTTGGCGGTGATGATTTGTTTCGATCATCTCCTGGAGGAATTGGAAATCCTTCCGCCACATCTGGGAGTCGACACAGCGCCTGGCAGTCTCACTGGCTTAACAAAGGAGCTGACCAAGCGAAGGACGTACTGAAATGCGTTTGGTGTAAACAAAGTTTTCCCACACTCGCTGCCATGACGACACATATGAAAGAAGCCAAACATTGTGGCGTTAACATGCCGGTTCCTCCTCCTTCGGTTAGTCATCATCAGAACATTTCGATAGCCCCACCTCAACATCAACCACAAACTTCAACCAGCGGCGGAAATAACGGAACTTCCACTCCAAGTAAGCAAAGTCCTTCCGAACTGAATCTACTTATTAAAGAAACAATGCCATTACCAAGGAAGCTTGTTCGAGGTCAAGATGTCTGGTTAGGGAAAGGTGCAGAGCAAACAAGACAGATATTAAAGTGCATGTGGTGCGGTCAAAGTTTCCGATCTTTGGCTGAAATGACTTCACATATGCAGCAAACGCAACATTATACAAATATCATCTCCCAAGAACAAATAATATCTTGGAAATCTTCGGATGACAGTAAGGGATCGGGAAGCACAGGAGGCGGTGTCGGTGGAGGCACCGGTGGTCCCGGAGGTCCTCCAGGAAGTGGAAGTGGTCCACATGGAGGTGGTAGTGGTCCGGGAGCTGGCGCAACGAGTAGTCACGTTAGTGCTGTTTTGACTTGCAAGGTTTGTGATCAGGCTTTTAGTTCCTTAAAAGAATTAAGTAATCATATGGTAAAGAATTCGCATTACAAAGAGCACATAATGCGATCGATTACGGAGAGTGGAGGACGACGAAGACAGACTAGAGAAAAACGAAAGAAGTCCCTTCCTGTGCGAAAGTTATTAGAACTGGAGCGGGCACAGAACGAGTTTAAAAATGGTGACACTGGAGCAAGTATTGGACACAGCTTAAGTAAACATGCTGGTAGGATCACGTGCGAAAAGTGCGGTGACAAGATTGAAACAACTATTTTTGTGGAGCATATTCGTCAGTGCATTGGTGCTGGAACAGTGGGTGTTAATCAACGGAACTTTCTCAAAAATGCATTAATGTCAAATAACATGTCAACAGCGCTGCCAGTCGGAGAATCTGGCAGAAAAAGCGTGACTGAAGATACATCACCAGTCTCGTCGAGGCATCATCGGTCCCCCTCTTCTGCCAGTGATGCCACAACTCCTGGAAAAGACACTTCTACACCAAATACCGTTGAACCTACGGGAACATCATCTCCTTCAGTGTTGAATGCAATTGAAAAACTTATCGAGAAAAGTTTTGACTCAAGGGTTCGACACAACGCGTCCGGTCTGCATCATGCTCCACCTGGTGCACCCATGGGTTCTAGCATTCTAAAGCGTTTAGGAATTGACGAAAGTGTAGATTATACCAAACCCCTCGTAGACCCTCAAACGATGAATCTCCTGCGTTCCTATCAGCAGCATCATTACAATACTGGTTCAAATGCAACCAGGCGAGAAAGAAGTGGAAGTGAATCGAGTTCAATTTCGGAACGAGGGAGCGGTAGGACGGATGCTATGACACCTGAGAGGCGTCTTGAAGTTTCTTCCGGCCATGAAAGGCTTTCGGTCTCGTCTTCTCACACGCATCATCGATCGACGCCTGAGAAGCAAACGCCTTTAACGAACCGACACGTACAAGAAGAATCCGGAGACGAAGAGACTGTTGTTGTGAAAAAGGAACCGAGAGAAGAGGATGCAGAAAACTTAGCGACAACCGAGACAGAACAGCCTCAGCAAGGTTCGAGGGAAGTTGTAGTAAAGAAAGAAGTAGTAGATGAGTCGAGAGAAGAGGAAGATCAGACAAACTTTAATCATAGAAGAACTGTTCAACAGGAATTGTCAGATGAGAATCGAGAAGTTCTTTCACCACCAATGAATCCTCCAACACCAAGGTCTACTGGACAGGTTGAACCCTCGACCAGAAGTCCATGTAGAAATAGTACAAGTAGTCCAGCAAGTAGTGATAGATCAGTGACACCTAGAGGAACTCCTGATACCAAAGCTTTAAGTAGCCTCGGAGCATTGTCTTCTATGTTTGATAACCTCTCAGGTGGTGGCGGAGGGACAAGCACTAGCAATACAGATTCCCAAGGCCGAAAAACCAGCAGTCATCCTTTGGCTGCTCTTCAAAAGCTCTGTGACAAAACAGAAACTCGTGGCTCTACTTCCGTCAGCAGCAGGAACGCTTCAGGTTCCACTGGCTCATCTCAAAGTGCCGGGAGTGGAAATGGCACCAGTACAAGCGCTGCAGGTTCTGGTCCTACGCCTGGGGCAATTCTGGCCTTCAGTTGGGCCTGCAATGACGCTGTCGTGACAGCGGACTCAATAATGAAGTGTGCGTTTTGCGATACTCCATTCATTTCCAAGGGTGCTTACAGGCATCATTTGTCAAAAATGCATTTCGTTAAGGATGGTGTCATTCCGGATCCCCTGACAATTGGAAGATCTGCAGCATCGGCTGCGGCATTATCCCAATCAGGTTCCAGTGGTCCTAGTTCATCTTCTCTACCTACACAGCGAAACAAGTCACCTCCTATTCCAAATCAGGCAAATGGAAGTCCATCTCAATCTGCAGCTTCTTCTCTTGAAGAAAGTCCTCATTCAAAATTTCTTAAGTATACGGAACTGGCTAAACAATTGTCCAGTAAATACGTATAGTCCGAGCCCCGTAAGTAGCGGTGCCATTTGTACATAAGTGTATTTATATTGTAATGAGTTCAGAGAAGTCAAAATAGATTAGTCTAAGTCCGTCGTGCCGACGACGATACGGTTTCGTTGTTTTCTTTAGGTCTTTATAGTACTCTTTCACTGGAAGAAAGTACAGTTTGTATCAAATATTATAAATCTCTTATTCATTAATACTTTCAAGTATAATGTTCAGTAAATTTCAATTTACACTAATTTGTCTAGATTTAATCCAAAAGTAATATATATAATTTCGACAAGCATCAACTTTGAATGGCAGGATAAAAATTCGTCATTTCGTTATTTACATTGTGAAATTGCAAGAGTATTTAGATTAATATGTTTGTCATGTCATAGGTTTTTTTAAGTAATGAAATAAATTTTATTAAAATATTATTATACATAAGGTATCGTACATAGCATCTAAAGCTAACATCAAAATTTCTTTCCTTATAAATATGTAATATATTGTAAAGAAGTTAACAATTTAAAAAATTTCCAAAAATTAAAAAACAACTGCAAAAGCATTTTTAAAATGACTATCGAAACATCTGAAACTAACATACTTTTCTTGCAATGCAAATCAATATATTTCCTGTAGGTGAAAAAATTTGTACTTGAAAGGAGTTAATTTGAAGATAATTTATAAATTTTAGTATTTATTCAACAAATTATGTATTAACATCGGCGCATAAAATAAAAAAAATTGCGAGTACGAAGACTGCAATATCATAGGTTCTTTTCTTTCTGATGTATCTAAAGAGAAAAATGTAGTCTAACATCGAGTTTGTCGCTTGTTTTTATTTTTACAAACCTGGAGTGTGAAGAATGATAAATTGATTTGCATGGTTTACTTACTTTTATATCTAAAACTTTTACGCTTATATCTGACTGATAATTTGTACTTAGTGACTTTACTTATGTAAAAACTAAATATATAACAAAACTAAAAATGTCGGATTCAAAATGACGGTCCTAAAAAGCAGATTTAAAAAAAATTGTTCGCATTACTTTAAAACTTGTTACTACGGAGATTTTGGGGTCGCTGAATTAGAATCTGATATCGGTTTTGAATAATTCGAAATGTCAGATCCAATATGTCAGAATTAAAAATAAAAAATTCATCAAAGTGTAAGGTATTCAAAACACAAGGACATAAATCTAGCATAACATGAAATTTTGTATTGAATATTCGAGTTTTTTATAATTTTGCGTTACATACGAACTTAGCGATTCGGAAAACCTCCGAATAACGAATTTCAATTGGTTTCGTTTATTTGAATAATTTTTTTAATGTCATATTGGATCTGTCATTAAGAAATATTGTAATCCGATATTAGATTCATCTTCAGCGATCACAAAAACCCCAAAGTGACGGAATATGTTATATAAAATGTTGAAAAATGTCCGGATGTATGTGTTGGGATCCCTTTTTGTGAAAACGATAACTCGAAGTGGTTTTAACAAAATTGGGTAAAAATTTAAAAATTATGTTACTGTAAAATAAAATCTTATTTCTTATATGAAGTCGAATCAAAAATTTTATTATTTATATCAAAAATTGATTGATGTATATATAGTATATATATTGTAAAAACAATGTTCCTTAATTCAGAATTATGTTGAACTAATGTTAGAATAGAGTTTTCCTAAAATTATAAATATGAAGCATAAATCAAAATATATCGACTTGTAAAATAAAAATTGCACCAAACTCGATGTCAGACTACGTTTTTTGCTTAAGACACATTATAAGGAAGAGAACCTATCACATGGCAGTCTTCGCACTCGAAATTTTTTTTTATTTTGTCTGCCTGTGTAATATTCAATCTAAGCTTTTAATTATTTGTAAAATTTGTGTATTAAATATTCGATCTAATGGAAATTATTTATTTTTTTATACAATTCATTATAATTATCATGACTAATCAAAATGATTTTGATTCATATGAATACAAAAAATTTTATAATATATATACATAAATAAATATATATATATATAATTTTATGAAATTGAGCGGATAAATTTTTTAATGACTAAAAAGTTTAAATTGATAAAACTTAAGATTTATATAATTCATAAATACTATTTGTAAATGATAATCCTAGAGTTATGTAGAGTAAATTTGTCTTTTCAATTTAAATTTTAAAACTTTAATATGTGCAACATTTTGAAAGCATATTAATGTGTAAACACATAATCAGTGCATTTTACCAAAAAATAAAATAAAAATTTTCCAGTGAAAAAGTTACTGTCGGTTGGAAGGTTGATTGTTTTTAGTCGAAAATCTAAAAACAATTTAGTATCTTAAAAAAATACAATTTCGATTTATAAAAAGAATACAAACCTTCCAATCAAGACCATGCGATGCTTATCGCATCTTCTCGTTCCTGAGTAGCAAATAAGACTATCGTCAGTCAAATGGTGTTTTATTAATTCTATTCTGCTTCTACTGTTTTACTTAAGCATATAGAGAAATCTGTTACTAAAAGCGCATTCGCAACAGTGGCTAATGAAAAAAGTGAACCAGTAGACTTTGCGCCTTTAGTAACAGATTTCTTTCCTTGCAGATTGACAAAGTCTTAATGAGATTAACTGAATTGTAAAATAAATTATCAATAACAATTTTTTACGTCGTGTGAGAATTTACTTGATTCTATTCCATGAAAATCTTTAATTCAATTCGAAAATAGTTGAAATACAATTTTCTTTTAGTTTTATTCGTCGAATTTATGATTTATAAATTTTTTTAATGTTCATGTATTTACAAGATATTTCCAACTTCTGGAACATTGTAAAAAAATTATTTTAAATCTAGTAGACTCCCCTCAATCTTTAAAAGGCAAAAATTATATTACTTGAAGGTTAATTTTCTATCATTTAAAGAAATCAAGTTGAAAAAAACAAAAGACACAAGTTTTCAATTTATTATTTTTTGATAATTATGGCTGTGTATTGATAAAATCTCAAAAATATTCATGCTATTAGTATTGTACACTTGGTTACAAGAGTCAAAACGACCAGAATTAAGAATTGAATAACATGCTTTCTCAGATGTCAAATTTTTTTTATTTTATAATGATTTAAATATTACAACTTAAACAAAAAATCTGTCAACATACAATATTTTGTTTTTTAATTTTCGATAAAGCGGTCTGAAGATATAGTAACCAACGCACAAGTTCTTTTTCCGGAAAGGATCTCAAAGAACCTATGGTTATGGGCCTGATTTTTAATACTTTCGAAAAATAATTTAATAAGTTGCTCACTTTATAATGTAATTTAATATATTAAAATTCTTAAATAAGAAAATTTTATTTTATGAAAAAAAATTAATGAAACCATACATCTTTTGGTCGTTTTGACCCACTTTTGTCTAATTCAAATAACAAATTTTACAATTTCATTTCTTAATGTTTTATAAATAAAAAATTAAATACTCAAAAAAAATTAATACATTTTTCCTTTTTTCTAATCATCTGAATTTAAAACGAAAAGTCTGAATAAAAAAGAAAAATATTGCAATATTTTTGAAATTTTTCCATCAATACAAAGCATGAATAAAATTATTACTTTTTTAATTTCAAATGAAGTATTCGACTTTTATTGGCAAATGCTTGGCCTTTTTGAAACTTACCGAAGTAAAGTAACAAAAAATTTCATTTAGTAAAAAAGTAGTTGATGGGATAAATAAAGTATTAAAATAATAAATTCATAACTTTTTGTAATAAAGAGCTGTATACTTAATTGTCAGGTTTTATTATTCTGCAAGTATATACTTAAAAATTTGGTAATATATTTTTCCATACATAAGGTTTCTATCTTCATTGATTATGTTTCATATTAGTTTCTATAACAAAACTATATGAATAAATTGTTGCTCAATTTTGTGTAAATTGAATCATATATTTTTTTTTGCTTAAGTTGAAAATTGACCTTACTTTATAAAATGTAAACTCAATGCTTCGAGAATTGATTTTTTTCATATTAATTATAATGTGATTGTCACTGCGCAAAATGTCGGTCTACGAAAATTTGAATTTTTACAACGTTCAATGTAAACTTTGGGGGTTCAATGATGACTACGATAGTGACGATAAGCGGCTAGTTAGGAGATGAGATTAAATTAATTGTGATGCCACCATATCTCGCGGCACTGCTGAGTCATGGGGCTCGGCGCGCGGCCAAGTATGTGATTTTATAATAAATTCTTAAGAAGTTCTATGTTATACAGACGATAAGGTGAGTGGAACAGGAATCGAAAGCATAAATGTAATAGGCGCCGATTTTACTTCATCCATTTTGCAAATTTTTCATACTCTCTTTTTCTTTATATTTATGAAAAATAAAAAGACACTTTTTTCAAATTCTAGGCAAAAAATTCCAAACTTGGAATTATTGCGATCTGAAATTGATATAAAATTATAGTTTCTAATTTTAAAACACTGTAATCCCTTGTTCATAGTCAAACAATTTTTAATCGCAAATTTCAAGATTGGAATATAACAATTTCTCGGCGCATATGCACAAGAAGCAATAAATCTAAAGATAACAATTTTTGGAATAAAAAGGCTTATTTATCACCTGTCATAGGGTCGATCGTCAGCATGTATACCTGTAGAATAAGTTGTAGGTCATTAGTATAGACTAGATTAGGCTCCTTGCCCATGTATAGGAATTTTTTTTGTTGATACTTATTACCACGGGAATTAGTAGATTTATAAATCTAGATCGAATATATGAGGAATTTACATATTAGTTACATTTTTAAATTATTGTAAATATATGAATTATATCTGTATATTTTTTCGCCTTCATATAAATCTCATAATATTTCTGAAAGCTTGTGCAAAAAGTGCAAAAAAATAGATTGTCTATTTTGTCAAATAAAATTTTCTTTAGAAAAAATCATTTTTTCCGTACCTTCATTAAAATATAAAAAAATTAATTTAACAGATTTTAGAAATTTACTTTTTTTATATATAATATTTCGTTGTTAATTTCGAGGCGCATGCATATTTCCCTAAATGACATTTGATCGAACTGTCATCTTAACGAAATGTCAATTAACCGAACAATTTTTATAGCGAAATACCATTTACACGAATTGCCAATGTAACAAATTAATATTACGATAATTCGTAAAAATGTCAATTTGGACAAATTACAATTCGTAAAAATGTCGTTTCGGACAAACAATAATTACCATAAATTACATTTCGCAAAATTGAAAATTGAGAATTTGTAAAAATGTCGCATTGAATGACAATTCGCAACAATGACGATTCGTAAGACTGACAATTCGTTAAAACGGAAATTCGGTTAATTGTCATTTCGTCATAAAGACAGTTGGATTAAGTGACATTTCGTTAAAATGACAGATCGGTCAAATGCAGTTGGATAAAATGTCAGTTCAATCAAAGGACATTTTGGGGAATAATCATGCTTTTCGCTAATTTCTAAAAAATAGAACTAGTTTTATATGTCTACTGTCTTCCGGGTGATAATCAGCCGGTGAGCGAGAAGCGGTAAATAAAGCGCACGTCGCAGTGCAATATCGAATTTCATTAAACTATATTATTCTGCGTTTATAGAAACAAGCGCTCCTTAATTTTTGGAGCATGCCTTTTTACAGGCAAAGTGTCATGTATGACCATTGTACATTTTTCCTTGTTTAAATGATATTTATTAACGCGACAAAATGAGCCATGTGTCATTAACGTGTAAAAATTGTCATTTATTATCATTCGAATTATTGCGATATTGTGTATATTATATAATTAATTAATTACACATTTTAAATTGGAGATCAATGAGATACGGTGATATCGGAATGAATGTTGATGAATGTTTTTTGAAACATTCAGTGAATGAAAGAAAAAAAAATTTCAAGAGTAAGCGAAGTAACACATTAAAGAAAGTAGATGATTCAAAAACAAAGAAAAAATATGTATTACAGACGAATGAATTAAAAAAAACTGAGACTCCAAGAAATAATTAATAAATTAAATTAATAATAAAAACAAAGACTTAAAAGAGTGAAACTGAAGGAGAGGCAAGTAGAAAATTATAGAGGGGAAAAATGAGAGAGAAATTGTGAATGAATGTACGAGTAGACAGCACAGAGTAACGAAAGTGTAGAGTAATGTGTGGTTCTTTGATTAATAAAAAAGAAAAAGTGAGAGAAGGGTGAAGTGACAAACACTTGTATACGTATTTCTTGTAAACTCTACTTCTTCCATCGCGGACTTTTAAAGTATTTATCAACATAATAATATTAATATTGTAATTACATACGACTGCTGAGAGTGTGATGAACGAATAAAAAATGGAAATAGAATTAGATGGAAATAAATAAACGCGTCAAAAAACGCGCGCTCGAAACTCATACGAGTAAGGTAACGCATTCACATGAAACACACGAACGTACCTACACATGGATTCACAAAGATATGCATCATGTATACGCGACTCTTGGAAATCATTTTACCAGATTTATCATTATTTAATTATTTCGGTTGTATTTTAAAATGCAATTAAAGCTCAAATAAATATATATGTTATAAACTAATATTTTGTATCCTATTCATAAAACCTTTTCTGATAGCATATAAATTAAGTTGAGAAATTTTTATTTATTAAGCTCAATCAAATTAAAAAATAGAACTGTTTTTCAAAACTGTAAAGTAAATTATATATTTAATTCTACTTTTAATATTGTATAATTTTTATTATTTAATTTAACTAATAGGCAACGTCATATTTTAAAAAATATTTTTCTTCAAGAATAACAAATATAGTGGTAAGTAGAATACATTTCATTTTACTTTAGATGAGGCCTCGGATAAGTATGCAAAAAAACATTTCTCTGAAAATAATTGCAGAAATAGTTCTTTTCAATTTGAAAACATAAAAAAACGTGATTGAACTTTATAAATTAGATTTAAAGTTTTGTAATGATGTGTCTGACAAGGGAATTTAAAGTTAAAAAAATGTCTCCCTTTAACTCTTATACTCTCTAAATTTGATCACAAAGTAATATAAATTCTTACTTGTAGTATCGCGACTAGTCGGCAGATGACACCACAGTTTAGATATAGAAGGGAGATGAAAAACCACTTATCCCATCTATACAACGAACTATCTCATGAACCTCGTTAAGTTTAAAGCAGAGTGGGAAGCAGGAAAAAGAATAAATTTCACAAGAAGTTCGTTTAATTTTTAATAATATTTCATTTCACTTGTTCGAAGATATTCTTGTAGATTTTTAGAGGAGAAGGTATTTATTTATGACATAAAATAAATTTATTAAAAATTATTTTTTTAAAATCTGTTTGTCTCTAAAATATATAAAAATCTAGAACAAACAATTACGTTTATTCTTGTTAAATATTAATCCGAACACAAATCCTTAATATTATAATCATAATTAACAAACATGTTCTTTCTTAACTAAGTATTAATCTGAACACAGGACCTTAATATTATAATCGCATTAATTTGGGCATATGACCTTAACCCTTTAATGGCCAGTGGTACAAATACGTACCACCTACTTTAAAAAAGCATAACTTTCTTAAAACTTAGCGGATCAACTCCGCTAAGGTCTCATTTTGAAGGGGTGATCGAGAATAACAACTACATATGAATGCCATTTTCCAAAATACTACCCTTTATGAAATATACCCCTTCAAAAAACGCAAAAAATGACAAAAGTTAAAAAAAGGTATAAATTCTAGAAAAATTTTTTTTTTCGGCTTTCAAAGTAACATATGTTTTAAAATATTGTAAACTTTGCAAAAAAAATTAATTACAAAATTTTACCTCACGGTAAAAAAAATTAATGAAAACTATCCCAAAAAACGAAACAATTTAAAAATCTACCAAATTCGCCTAAAATTTGTTACTCGAGGGTTTTCGGGATCGCTGTTTACGAATCCGATATTAGTTTTCAAAAATTTTAAATGGCGGATCCAATATGGCAGACGATAAATTGAAAATTCAACAGATTCGTCTAAAAATTGTTACTCGGGGGTTTTCGGGGTCGCTGATTACGATTCCGATGTCAGTTTTCAAAAATTCAAAATGGCGGATCCAATATGGCGGACAAAAAAAATAAAAAAAGTTATCAGATTCGCCTGAATCTTTTTATGCAATAGGGGTGGTTTTGAGGGGGGTGCTTATTAATATTATCCATATCTGTGTCACTTAGAAACATTTTTTTATAATTTATAAGCATATAGAGGGTATAGATTTTTTTATCTTTCACAAAAACTTTTATCAACAAGGGGTGGTTATTTGACCTTAGGGTTGTTTTTAAAGGGTAGTTTACATTTACTATCATTACCTAGTCATCATAAAAATATTTTTTCGTATTTTCGAAACGTATAGAATCAATGAAAATTATTTTTTCAATTGTTCAAAACTACTGACAGTATGTAAGAATAATTACCCAGGTGCGAATTTAGGTTGGCATACAGAGTTTGAAGGTTGGCCCAAGGTTGGCCTAACTTTGGCAAGCGAAGTTTTGGTTGCCACAGTTTGCCCAACTTTGGCAACTATTAGTGCCCACAGTTGGCCCGACTTTGCAAGCCAACCATTACATGCAGAGTTTAACCAACCGTCGCACAGTGGTCGGAGGTACACTATTTTATGCGAAAAATGGTAATTTTTAAATTGCGTTAAATTAAATTAGATAAAGCGATTCTTACTCATAAGTGTCCCTAGATTTCAAAACTGATCGGTATTTACAATGAAATTGATTAGGAAAGGCGATATACATGTTTAAAATGCGAATTTTATAAGTGAAATTTTTTACCCTTTATAATATGAGTTTTCTTAACAAGTTTTTGTATTCCAGGAGTCAATATTAAAAATGTTTAACGATTTTATGTCATTTCTCACGCTTAAAAAAAGATGTTTTCTTAAATAATTATAACTAAAAAAAAATTTGTTAATAAAATATCAATTGCTTTATAATATAGCTTTTTATTCGAATAATTTTTTTTAAAAAAGGTATACAAAAAAAGTACGACCGAGTACGATCCTAATTCTTTTTTAGAAGAGTAGTCTAAAGTATCCTTTAATGACCTACGGAAAAAACATCTGCGCAAACTTGCGCCAAAAAAATTTTTTGACATTTTTGTTTCATGAGTCCGATTACAACAGTAGTTTAAAATGACAAAAAGTGGATTATAACATTAAATATTCAATTAATTCATGGTAGGTATTTTTTACAAGTGATTTTTATTGTGTGTCTTGATAAATGTGAAATCAATTTTCAAAATTTCAAAATGGCGGTTCCAATATGGCGTCAAATATTTTTAGAAATTGTTCAGTTTCTACGAAATTTGGTATTCAAAGGTTTTTCATATATCTGTTGATGAATCTAAAAGATAGAAAGTAATATGAAAATAATTTCTTACATTTTAGTCCTGTAAAATATTTTTTTATTTCTAAAAGTAAGTTTATTAGCTTCTATTTATATTAAATTATTAAATTTCTTTCATATTTTAACCAATAAAGTTGATAAAAAATTATCAAGAATTGTCAATATTATTATTATAGTTATTTCAATTATTTTGATGATTCAAAAATGTACTTAACGTTTTGTTATTTTTTGTATCTCAGTCACTATAAAAATATGTTATTATTAAATTACTTTCTTTCATTTTAATTGTTAATTTATTTTAAAAAAGAAATTCTCTTCAAGTAAATTAAATAATTAATTTTAATAAATAAAGATATTTTTATATTATGACATATACAGTGATAGAAGGTAACTGTCAAAGTTTAAGTTCGATATCAATATTGTGACTACTCAATCTGCAAATGTAATAGTTATATTCATAAACATTTTCTCAATTTTTATAAAGCTGACAGTCACTTTGACAGCTGTCAACTGTCAAATTATAAATTTTACGTGAAATTCGAGATCAGTGAGACTAAAAATCTTATAGGTAAAATTTTTATGTAGATTTACTCATTTTTTATAAAATTAACAGTCAATTTGACAGCTGTCAACTATCACATTTTAAATTTGACATAAAATTTCAGGAGGTCTCAAAACCTGATGGAAGTTATTTTTGTGCAGATTTACTCATTTTTGATAAAATTGACAGTCACTTTGACAGCTGTCAACTGTCAAATTATAAATTTTACGTGAAATTCGAGATCAGTGAGCCTAAAAATCTTATAGGTAAAATTTTTATATAGATTTACTCATTTTTTAAAAAATTGACAGTCACTTTGACAGCTGTCAACTATCAAATTGAAAATTTTACATAGAATTTGGATTCAGAAGGTCTCAAAACCTGATAGAAGTTATTTTTGTGCAGATTTACTCATTTTTGATAAAGTTGATAGTCACTTTGACAGCTGTCAACTGTCAAATTTTAAATTTTATGATTTATTCTTATTTAGTATGACGAAATTAAGAATATCCTAAAGTTTCGTTGCAATCGGTGCAGTCTTTCTAATTTTTCGCATAAAATAGGGTCTCTCCGACCACTGTGCGTCGGGCCAACTTTGGCGACAAAGGTTGGCACAACTCATCCAAACGTAGTTTAAAAGACTTTCAGTTTCGGTTGGCCGAACTCTGGACCACGGTTGGCCCGAAGGTTGGCAAAACTTTGTCAAATGCAGTTTAAATGACTTAAACTTTCTTGGTCGGCCGAACTTTGGGCCACGGTTGGCCCGACTGTTGCAGCTTTAAAGTTGAGTCTCCAATGTGAGAGAAGGTGCGCATCGATGTTCATAGCTATAGATATACCACAGCATGCTTTAGTATACCTATAGCTATGAACATCGATGCGCACCTTGTCTTATTGGAGACTGAACTTAATATACATTTTGCGTTATGCACTCCCATGTGAGCGTAGCGTAGTGGTCAGTGTATAAGTCTTCGGTGCGTTAGGTTAGGGGTTCGATCCCAGCGAGCGTTAGATATTTTCGAAAATTTATGTATGAGATTGTGTTTAATAATGATAGGTAAAGGTTATATCTGATGTTCCCGCTAATAATAACCTGTTAATTGTTTAAATAATTTAGTTCTTTAATAATTTTTTACCTTTGGCTGTTGAAGTTGGCCTAACTTTGAAAATTGTGGTTGGCCCAACTTACGCATCTAAAGTTGTGCCAACTTTGACGTCAGTCTTTGGACCAACCATTGAAATGTATAGTTGGCACAACATATGCATTGTAAGTTGGGCCAACTTCCTTATGAGTTGTCGGGACAACCATCGTCGCCATTAGACGGCGAACCGTTATCATCTGTATGGTTGGCCCAACCTCTGGCACGAGAAGTTGGACCGACTTTGTACAAGTTGGCCCAACTATGGGCCGACCAAAAAATCGCACCTGGGTACAAAAAAGGGGTGGATTCCAAGGGGGGTGTTTAACATTATTATCCATATTTGTGTCACTTAGAAATATTTTTATATAATTTAGATGCATTTAGAATCTATAGATTTAATTAAAAATTCACGAAAACTATTATCGTCAAGGGGTGGCTATTTGACTTTGAGGGTGGTGTTCAAGTGGTTAATTATAATTATTTTTCATTTTTTAACAACTAGAGAATATTTATAAATAATTATAAAGCTGACAGAAGCTAAAAAATATTAAATTTATCACTTAGATTAATTATCAATTTTTTTGGGTAGTAATATACGCCCTGTGACAGGAGCTCTAATTTCGGACATGAAAAGCCAGCAGCCTGCCCAAAATTCTTTCAGTGTTGAATAATAGAATAATCGAATTTACTAAACATTATACATTTATAATAACGGCAAAAAACTCGGCTATTAAAGGGTTAAAGTTAGTAATCACAATCATGTATCACGTAATAATGAATATTTCCAAAAAATAATTTTTTAAGAGAAAACTATTTATACAAAATCATTTTCTAACAATTTTATAGGCCTATTATAAAATTCGTCAAAAGTAGAAAAGTTTTTGGACCAGCCAGTCCTTTGTTTAAGGGGGATCCCTCATGAGAAATGTGAAAACTACGTCAAAATGCAATATTATTTATCACTTGTTATATTATAAAATTGAGCATGTCAATGCAATAACCGATCGTACGCTCGGCTACACGGCTCCATGCCAGTCAATCGCACAAAAACGTGGAAAAAATGAAAAGTAAAAATTTTAATTTCTAAAATATTCTACATTATAGGAAATAAAGAGGTGCATCTTTTTTTCCTTTGAGATTTTTTGTAAAATTAATAAGAGAGGGTGGTCCCTTACCGACCCTCTAAACTGCAAAGGCTAAAAATGTGCCAAAAATGTGTTTCTTTTTCTTAATCAAAATTTTTTTTAGTAAAGGAACTATTTTTCTATGTTTTCTGACGGTTACCGAGATTTCTCATTGTCATTAATAAGATAAAGCATTTATAAGATATAAAGAAAAAGCGAAAATGTACGTTTTTAACTTTCTCATAAAGTGGGTGGTTCGAAACCGACACCACATTTTTTTTGAGAAATTTTCTTTGACCCAAATCGGTCAAAAATAATAATTAATTTTGAAAAAAAGAAGTTAACATTTTTTTTGAAAATTTAAATGTAAGCATCAGAAAGTACCTTATTGAGCTGAAGAACGTAACGTTACAATATTAACGAAAACCAAACGTGATTATTAATGTTTATTAAAATGTGTTCGAAATTTTATTAGTACCATTTGAAACAGCGATAAAAAGAAGAGTCAGAAACGATTAGATCTGTTCATTATAAGCATCGGAAAGGGGTAACAAATAACACTGAAAATGCGATCGGTGAACGTATTACTTCAAAAATAAAATTTGTTTTTGAAAAATATTGTAGAAGGAAAAAGTATACTTATATATATATATATATATATATATATATATATATATATATATATATATATATATATAGCAAAAATCATAGATAACTTAAAAATTGGAGATAAAAATTTTTTAAGTGTACGGTTTCACTTATTTTGGCCCTATAATAAAACAGTTCCAACTGCTTCTGCCTCAGTTTTTGACGTTCTTTCGAATGGTAGCAATGAAAGTTGGAACAAATTTAGCCCCAGCATGGGGCTAAATGCAAAAACAAAATTTTCAAAGAAGGACAAAACATTTTTTTACGAGAAAATATCAGAAATATATTTTCGAATTACTTTCTTGTATATTTGGATGCATTTCTAATAAAATCGTAACACGCAACAACTATATGTTTGCTTCAAAATAAACTTTACAGTATTTTTAGAATCCAATCTAATAAAACTGTTGATTTGGCCGAGGTAAAAGCACCACTTACACGAAAAATATTATAAATAATTTAAAATTTTTTTAAATATTCCGTGAACATATTACTACATACTAGTGCTTGAAAATACAAAAACTTATTTTATGCTTTGCAACCTTATAAAAATAGGGGGGGGGGCACTTCAGGAATTTGTACTCAAAAGTAAATGTTGTCAAAATCGAACTAATATTTTCACAAACTTTACTATTATTAGTAACTACTTATGTCATAAAATATTATGGAATCTTATTTGAAAATGTACAAGAGGGATGGGGTTGAATATTTTGGTTTGATTCTGAACTTAAAGGAGGTTGTTTACAGGTATGCAGACCTTTAGAAAAAATATTGAATTGACATTAAAGAATTTTTTAATATTATTGTTATTTGCATCTTCTGGAAGAACAATTATCAATATTCAAAAAAAATTTAAAACTTACAAAAATTGTTCATTTAGTCATTTTGCATATGATCAAAGTTTTCTTCATATTAAAAGGTTAAACTTTTTGGTTATAAAATATGCTTATTTGTTTGAAAAAAGTGAATTAATATAAAATTTTGTTTAACCAGCCTAACACAATATTAACTATTTTATTCATTTAATTGATAATTTAAATTTTTCCGCTTTTGTTGTGCTGGCTCTATTGAGAGAGGAGCGATTTACACACATGCGTCATATTTAACCCTCTAGCGCATGACTTTCCACCGGAAAAATGGTTTCCAAATGCATACATTTTTCTTAAAGTTGAATTTGTTTAAAACTTGGTGTCTAGGGGTTTTTAGGGATGCTGATTACGAATCCGAAGTCAGTTTTTAAAAATTTAAAATGTCGGATTCAATATGGTGGATGACTTTTTTCCCAAATTGGTGGATTTTTATAAAACTTGTTAACTAAGAGTTTTTGGGGTCGCTGATTACGAATCTGAAGTCAGATTTTGAAAATTCAAAATGGCGGATCCAATATGGCGGACGAATTTTCAAAAAATTGTTAGATTCTCATAAAACTTGATATCTAGGGGTCACTGATTTACGAAACTGAAGTCAGTTTTTGAAAACTTAAAATGGCGGATATCTATTTTCAAAAATTATTATAATAAGTTATTTTAATGGTATAATATTCTTTGATAAATTTTTTTGACAAATTAGAAAGGGATTAAAAAATTTATCTAAAAATTTCTACTTTAGATGTTTGACAGGGTGCCTACTAACCGGGAAGTAGCCGGGAATTTTAATCGTCCAGGAATAAGCCAGAAATTTCATGCCGAACCGGGAATTTTTTCACCAAATTAAAAAAGTTTTATTATTTTAATTTGTTTTTAAAAAATCGCTTTTAATTAAATTTTTATAGACATTTATACTGTTCTCTTAATTTTAATTAAATTTGAGTTAAAAATAATTAACTAGATAGTAGAAAATCAGTCACGGATTTTAATATAGTATGTAAATAAATTTTTTAAAAAATTATCGAAGGCATATAAATTTTATAAAATCCAACTGAAAATAATTAAATTTGTTAAAAAATTTCATTAAAAACTTTGTAACAAATTGAATTTTCAAAGTATTTTAATTTAATAATTGATAAATAATTATTATTGGTTAATTTAGAAAAAGATACACACGTACAATTTTTTAATAAAATTGAATTTTCGCAGTTTTTTTGAAAATTCTGAAAAATAAGATTTTTGAAATTTTTCAATTTTATAGTTTCAAGATAATATTGAATCTTTATAAACAACTGATTGAATGTTTTTGGAATAATTAAAATTTCTTTACATGCTATTAAAATAATTAACTTCTTTCAAATAATTTTATTTAAATTTCTCGAAAATAATTACGAGAAGTTAGTCACCGTAATTTTAATTTTATTTTTAAAAATTTCTTCGCAATATAGGGTAAACCAGACAGTAGTCGGCCACTTAAGAAAATCTTTTTAATTAACACTGTTTTTAAAGTGCAATATTCATACTTTTTTTAAAATTCTTTCATGTCATATTGCTCCTTACGATCACACAAAACTATTAGACGAATCATGCTTATGAAAAAAAATTTTATTCGTTAAAAAAATTGATAAATAAACAAGTAAGAATCCGACAGTAATCGGCCACCTAAACCGACAGTAATCGGCCACTTAAAATATCTTCCAAAAACCGTACAAAATTTTTTTTTTCCAATTACAAAAGCTTAGATTTATTTATGATTACCTTAGAAATGATTAGCAACTGTCTTTCAATGTATTTAAAAACCTATTAAAAATATTTTGTAGATCTCCCAAATAAAAACTCCGGATTAAACCCAAACCTTCGACTTTTAAATTAAAATTTTTCTCGACTTTATGTCCTACGAAAGGTGAATAAACAACGAGTGTGTCCGATTTTTGCACTTTAACTAGTAAAATTTGGCTAAATCTATTAATCTCTATATTAAAAGCTTTATAACTTATTCAATTATGAACCGAAAATCTTGTATTTTAGGTCATTTTAAAGGTAAAAGTGTGCACTTTAAGAATCTAAAAACCAATTAAAAGAATTTTGTTAAGTAGAAAAATTATTTAAAAAAACCAAAAGTTTGTAAAATCCCATGTATTTTAAATGGGAAAAGTAGGCGCTTACGGGAGAGGGTTAATCAATCTCAAAATCAATTTTCTTATCGAATTTTTTCATAATTTTGGCCAAAGATTTGATGTAGAGGGGGGCCTAAAAGTTATCTTCAACTTGGTAAATAAGAGCCACCCTAATGTATATTCAGACTTACAACCTGAAGAAGAGCTAACTTTTATATTACAAAAATAAGTATCTATCGCATCAAATTTAAAGACATTTTTAATGTTCCTTCGAGGCGGATAGTGAACAAATTTATCAGTAAAACTTTATTTTCGTTATTTGAAATTCGAAATCATTTACTGAGAAAGAACTCAAGTGTGTAAAGTGGACAGTGTTTCTCATTAATTTATTGAGAATATTAACTGTTAACAAAAAGGACAATTTACAAGTGAAGCAGCTGCATTCAAGGATTGAGAAGGAGCTGAGATTGGAACATCGCAATCCACCTACCAACAATCATCATTGACCAGCAAAAGTAAGCTCAGTATATTGTTGTAATTGTCTTTCCTTCATATCTATCATTATTCCTCCTTTGTCCTCACGATCTCGATAAATAAAAATGTCAGAATTAACCGAAGTTCAAAAGGCCAGACGGAGCACTTTAGTTCAAAACCGCGTCAACTTAAAGCGTAGAATCACGAAATTATTAAATTATTAAAAAGAAGGAGGAGTCTATGCAAGTGCGGATTATGCAGAACGTCACGTGTCAATAATCGATTCGGAATTAATAAAATTAGTATAAATTGAACTACAACTCATTCAACTTGAGCCCGACAAAAATCATGAAGAAGAGGAAGAAAATATTTATTTTGATTTTAAAGAAATTAATGTTTTAATAAGAAAACTCAAGGAACCCAACCTCGAAACAGAGCTTCGTAACCGCGCAACTTCAATTCCGCGATCAGGATCGACATATTCACAATAAGCATCATCTGATTATCTCTCTTTTCTTCCAAAAATAGAGACTAAAAAATTTGATGGCACATTAGAAAATTGGCAAATGTATCTAGACTGGTTTATTCAAACTATTCACAATCGTTAAAACTTGACAGATGCGCAAAGGTTAGACTATTTAAAAAGAACTCTCACTGGAGAAATAGAAAAAACAATAAACGCGTTTCAACCTTCGGATGAAAATTACCCTGTTGCATGGAAATTGCTGGAATCAACGTACGACATAGAATACGTACTTATCTTTCGTCATTGCGATTTACTTTTAGAAACTCTCGTGATAGAAAAAGTTCATCCGAAGAAATTCGAAAATTAACTAACCACATTCAAACACAATTACTTGCCATGAAGTCATTCGGTGAAAAAATTGAAACTTGGAATACTATTACATCGCGTGTCATTTTACGTAGTTTAGACAAAGAGACGGAAAGAGAGTAGAATCGTTCAAAGCAGCTAAATAAAGTTCCAAATTATAAAGATATTTTGAATTTTCTAAGAGAACAAGCTAGTCGCTTAACATTTATTAGAACAACGTCGGTAAATTAAAATGTTAATTTGCCAACTAACCCAAATGTGATAAAATTCTCGCACTAAATGCACCTGATCGAATTCAAGCAGCAAGAAACGTTCGTTTCTGTTTAAATTGCTTTCAAAATAATCATCGGACCCGTTTTTGTAAGGCATCTCATTGTTCAATTTGCAAAAAGGGACACAATGATCTTGTTCATTTAAATAAAGAACAATTACAATCAAGGCAATCTTCATCTTGACTATTATCAAATTCACCATCCATTGTTCTTGTAGTCACAGCTCTTGTTGCCAATCAACAAATATTCAAAAACATTAAATTTTTTGACTGTTCCGAAAATTGGAAGTTTGTTTCCTAGCGAGCCAGTCATTCGCGAACAACTTGATATTCCAAAGTGTTTACAACTAGCTGATTCGAAATTTGATCAACCTGCTCCTGTAGACATGCTTCTAACAAGTAACACTACCTAAGTGTCATACGCCGATTTTTTTGAAACTTGGTTTTCTACTAAAACTTCGAAAAATATTTAACACGTATTTCTTTATATCGGCCCGTTTCGAGTTTCAAGGGTAGAAAACACCTTTTTAATTTTTAAAGGATGAAATCAGTATCTCAGAAAATACTCTTTAGATTTTAATGAAACTTGTTACTCGGGGGTTTTTGGGGTCGTTGATTACGAAAATAAAGTCAGATTTTTAAAATTCAAAATGGCGGATCCAATATGGCGGCCGTTTAAATTAAAAATCAATCAGATTTGCTTGAAAATCACCGCTTGGGGTTTTTCGAGGTCGATGATTACTATTTTGATGTCACTTACTTTATTCTTTAATTACTAACAAAAGTTGAAGTTTATCTTTTCTTTTTTTTGGTTGAAAATTTACTGCACAAGTTTGCTAGTTTGTTTTTCTTATCGATTAAAGAATTTCGGCTTTGGTCAGTGTTTAGAAAAATCTCTATAAGTTTAAAATGTTTACGATTATTACAAACAGTTTTGATAGACTAGAATATAATATTGATTTATTCAGCACAAATAATAAAAAATCTCCTGCAAAGTATCAATAATTTATTTGAGAAATCCATAAATACAAAATATCAATAATTGATCTGTATGATATTTAATGCTACAATAATAGAAGTGTGTATCCCGCTACAATCATTCCTGATTCTGAAATTGATATTAATTGAGAATGTTTTAAAATTGATGTAATAAATTGAAAATTGTCGTAGATATTAAATAAAAAATGTTGTTGGATTTTAGCGTTTAGGTAAGGCTGGCATGGGCGAATTTCCCTTTTTTACGGTTAGGGGAATTCTCGTCAAACTTGTTCACAGAAAGATGCTGTGAAACTCTTAAAAGGGCAGATTAAAATTTTTTTACTTAAGGGTGTCCGGTTTACCCGCGAGAATTAAGGAAAAATTAAAATTAACCTTTATGGGGAACTGCATGGGGAACCAACGCAACCTTCAATTCTGCGGTATCGTCGTTGAGCGGGGGGGTGGTACGTGGCAGTGAGGCGGACGATGGGGGCATTTGGGTTGACATCGTGGTTAGAAGAGAATTGGCAGGCAGGCGGTGGGGGACCCAGGGCAGCTGAAAAATAGCTTCCTTCCTTCTCCTTCTGGCTGCTGGTCGAAGATCGTAGTATGGAAAGATGGGAAATGGGTGTAAGGAGAAAAATTAATCAGACTTGCGTGAAATTCAAGTTAGCTTTTATTAATCTTGGCTCGAACTGGTATCTCCCCCTCCAGGCAATGAGAAGTCGGATACGGTTGTCGAAGTACATTAATTCGGTGATCCGCTTATATCTATTCGCTGAGCGAAGTCATATTCGCACGAATCGTTTCCGTGCACCACACAGCACTTCATGTAATTAGATATTAAAATATGCGCTGCTTTACCGGTAAGTGGCCGAGGACAGGCGACACCTACGGTGAAAATACCGTAAGGTCGCTTATTTTTCCGGATCGTTAAAAAAATTAAAAGTGAGGAAATATCCCTCACGTCAAACCACAGGGTTGATCGATTAAGAAAGATGGAGCGGTACAATCTAAGATTTAAAACTAATGTTGTTTATAATGTATGACACGTCGATGAGCTAAGACCATTCACTTCGGTCGCCTCTACTAAACCTGGAGCGGTGAGGAGGACTTCCCTCGATGAGCTGGGACCATTCACCTCGGTCGCCTCTACTTAACCTGGAGCGGTGAGGAGGACTTTCCTCGACGGACTGGGGCCATTCACTTCGGTCGCCTCTACTCAACCAGGAGTGGTGAGGAGGTCTTCCCTCGATGTCGTTACAGTAGAATTTTCTCTAGGTCTTCTTCGTCGGCGAATCGGAAGATTTCTAGGCTGATTCACTGGACCGATTACCGCTTTTTCCTTGGGCATTCTCTACAGCGGATCGGGGGTGAAATAAACTGTTTTAGTGTTGACCGTCTGGTTCAACGGGGTTTTTGTGGTCTACCTCTTCGGAGAATCAGAGGGATGCGAAAAATTGTAGTGTTGACCATCTGGTTCAACTGGGGTTCTTTGTGGTCTACCTCGTCGGCGAAATCGAAGGGAAACGAACTGGATCCTCTAGAGTGGTCACTATCTTTTTCCTCAGTCATCCTCGTCGGCGAATCAGAGGCGCTGCAGGATAGATGTGGGTCACTATGGGATTTGAAGGAGGCATACTCTTAGGCCGTTCCCGACAACTAGTAATTGTTGGAGAGTGGGGGCAATTGTTGCTGATCTCCTGATCATTTATTTTCTTCACAGCAGTAGTAAGAACGAATGTTAAACGGCTTATAAAGTAATAATTTGATTTCGTGGACCATACAATTGGTTTGAGTCAGGGGACCCACAGGCTTAACGGATTCCCGAAATCGAAACGAGACATTTAAAATTAATGTTCGGTAATCTGTCGGAATGTCAGATACCGTCTTAATAAACTAGGATCAAGATTCTCTACCGGAAAGGAGGGAGTGTGATTTCTGAAATAATTGGTACCTCGGTTTTGTTTTCCAATATGATTACATCGGCGGGATCGGTCGTAGACTACTTGGTGCTCTTCTATCCATGGGATTGGAAATTTATTCCGAGATTAGAAACATCTCTTCTTTAGAATTTGCAATCTAGATTACCCGTGAATATTTAGAGCAACTCCTTTTTACTTATTCCACTCTCACGGTAACTAGTTAATTTATTTAACTGTAAGAGAAAGAGAGGTAAGTCGGTAGAGGCCAAATCAAAAAGAACTTAACTTATTTAGTCGTTAAATTCGAACGTAACAAAAATTGGAACGGATATTTTTAGAGTAGATATACTTGAAGATAAACTAATGGGTAGACAGCAGAGCCTCGAGTTGTCCTTTTTTGCTAGTTTCCTTGTTGGTCGGACAAAGTCTGCTGTTCAGGGGAAGCTCGTTTGGGTCAATCACGGGTTTACCGAATGTGAAGTCCCACCCAAAGGAAGATGATTTCGAAGGCTGCCTGATGTATGTCTTGAGAATCCAGGGATGAGATCATTGTATGCTGGCGGTGAAGTTCTCTTAGCTGCAGGTGGACGGTATCCAGGAGGCTGAGTTTCGGACGGTCCTGGTGTCGGTTCTTCCGTTCACCGAGACATCGTAGAATGAGGAGGGAGGGTATTTACAAATCCCTCAAAATCAGATTGATCAAGAAGAGAATTTGAAATTGAGGTATTATTAGGAGGTGTTCGTTCAACAGGTATTATTTTTCACCTTAGAAACGTAAAACGAAAAATTTTTAAAGGAAGGTGCTACCAGATTTAATTGGTCTAAACCATTGGAGGTTTAAATGAAGAAAAGCTCCACAGGGTGGAGAAAAGAAAACTTTTTTTAACAATGTACACCACAGGGGGTGGTTGGAATTTTTATTTTGAGCTAAGTCACACAGGGGAGGGTGACTTAAAATTTTGTACGTATCACAGGGAGTAGTTGGAATTTTATTTTAAGCTGAGTTCTACAGAAGAGAGTGACTTAGAAATTTTTTCCACAGGGGGAAGAAAATATTTTTTTTAAAAAATAATTGGAAGCCACAGGGGGCGCGCCCTCTGTGGCGCGGCGGGGTTTTGAAAACGGAAAAATTATTTTCCTTACTGGAGAGCATTTAAGAAAAGAAAAAATAATTTCTTTAAAGAAGAGCATTTGAGACAAGCAGGGTGGGTAAAAATAACTTTTTTAATTCGTGCCCCACGTTGGGCGCCATTTTGACATGGGCGAATTTCCTTTTTTTACGGTTAGGGGAATTCTCGTAAAATTTGTTCATAGAAAGATGCTGTGAAACTCTTAAAAGGGCAGATTGAAATTTTTGTACTTGAGGGTGTCCGGTTGACCCGCGAGAATTTAGGAAAAATTTAAATTAACCCTTATGGGGAAATGCATAACTGTTAGTAGGTATTGACAATTGTTGATAGAATATAACTGCAAGATATTTGTGGAACTTTCATTCATGTCAATTTCATAATTATTTATTCAGCACTTTTTTTAAATTACTAACGAAATTTAACTACCATTCGACTATCATTAATTTTGATAATCTGACTTCATTTTCGTAATCAGCGACCTCGAAAACCCCCAAGTGGTGATTTTCAAGCAAATCTGATTGATTTTTAATTTTAATGACCGCCATATTGGATCCGCTATTTTGAATTTTAAAAACCTGACTTCATTTTGGAAATCAGTGACCTCGAAAACCCCCAAATCGTGATTTTTAAGCAAATCTGATTGATTTTTAACTTAAATGGCCGCCATATTGGATCCACCATTTTGAATTTTAAAAATCTGACTTTATTTTCGAAATCAGCGACCCCGAAAACCCCCGAGTAACAAGTTTTATTGAAATCTAAAGAGTATTTTCTGAGATAATAATTTCATCCCTTAAAAATTAAAAGGGTGTTTTCTACCCTTAAAACTCAAAACGGGCTAATATAAATAAATACGTGTTAAATATTTTTCGATGTTTTAGTAGTAAACCCAAGATTCAAAAAAATCGGCGTATGACACTTGGGTAGTGTTACTTGTAAGTGTCGGTACTACTCTTACGCTATTTTGTCAAGGTCAAATTAGATTGAATGAATCAAACTGCTACGACATGATATAACAAGAAACACGTCTTGGATGGATCATCGGTGGAAGTGTATTATCTGGTACGGTACACAACACGAAGGTCCTGTTACAAAATTAACTAACAGGTATTGAAAGAAAATTAAAAAATTTTTGGGAAATGGATGACATTTCTTCTATGAGAATTTGGTCCAAAGAAGATCAAGCATGTGAAGAACACTCTATAAAAAACGTCAAACAAGATGCTGATAACAAATATATTGTTGCTTTATCTTTCAACGGAAAAGAAGCCAATTTAGGAAAATCAAAACAAACAGCTCTAAATCGCTTCAGATCTCTTCTGCGAAAATTTAAACGTAATCCGAAAATTGAAGAAAAATACTTAGCTGTAATGCAAGAGTATATTGACCGTGGTCACATGACAGCAATTGAAGAAGAATTTTACGAAGAAGAAGGTTTCTATTTGCCACATCATGCAGTTTTAAAACTGTCTAGCCTCACTACGGATTTAAGAGTTGTTTATGACGGATCGGCAGAAGATGAAAATTCTCTCTCTCTTTCAACGACACTTTGATGATTGGAACTGTCATACAACCAGATATATTTTCGTTGCTAACTCGCTTCCTTACACATCAGTATGTTTTAACCGGTGATATTGAAAAAATGTATCGTCAATTTTTGATCAGAAACGAACGTTTGCGGTTCAAAAATAAAAACAAAGGTCCACTTTCTGCTAGTGAGTTGTTAGAAGCAAATGAAAGAATCATTAACTTGGTACAAGAATCTGCATTTTCTGAGGAAATAAAGGAGCTGAAAATTAAACATTGTCTATCTCCAAACCATAAATGGAAAGGATTTAATCCGTTCATCGATGATAATAGTATCATACGTGTAGGTGGACGATTAAAAAATTCAGACATACCTTACTCTAAAAAACATCCTCGGTTACTACCCAAGGATCATTACATCACTACATTGTTAATACAAAATGAACACACCACAAACTGTCATGCTGGATCACAGACTACATTATATGCTCTACGAAAAAATTATTGGATTGTAAATGGCAGAGAACAAGTTCGATAAATTATCAAAACTTGTGTAACTTGTGTTAGTACCGATCCTCCGAAGAGTGAATATATCATGGGCAACATTACAAAAGTGAGAATCACTGAAGGTAAACCTATTCATAACGTAGGAATCGATTATTGTGGATACTTTTATATCAAAGAGAAAAAACATCGCAACAAGAATCGCATTTAAGTATGGGTATGTGTCTTTGTTTGTCTAGTTGTAAAGGCAGTACACTTGGAAGTAGTTTCAGATCTTAGTACAGAAGGATTTCTTGGAGCTTTTAAACGATTCATAGCTAGAAGAGGCAAACCAAAAAATATCAACTTGGACAATGGGACTACTTTCATAGGAGCAAACAACGAAATCAAAGAATTGTATTCATTTTTACAATCGAAAACGCACAATGATACAGTTTTTCAACATTTAAGCGGAAAAGGTGTTAACTGGCATATTATTCTACCACTTTCACTTAATTTTGGGGGATTATGGGAAGCCGGCGTCAAATCATTCAAACACCATCTAAAAAGAATTTGTAATGAATTAGTTACATTCGAACAATTCAATACGTTAATAATCGAGATCTAAGCAATTCTAAATTCCTGTCCTCTTACTCCTATCTCCACAGATCCTAATGATTTAATTGCACTCACTCCTGGTCACTTCCTAACTGGCAATATACTAATGAGCTTACCTGAACCTGACTTCGAGAAGACAGCAATAAATAGGTTATCAACTTGGGAACTTATCCAGAAAAAACAACAAGAATTCTGGAAAAGATGGCATAAGGAATACATCAATGAGCAAAATCTACGGTCCAAATGGAACAAAGGAAGTCACAAAATCAAAAAGGATACCCTAGTTATCCTTCGAAAAGACAACTTGCCACCTCGTCAATGGTCCTTAGATCGAATCATTGAAACATATCCAGGAAGTGATGGTATCATTCGTGTTGTAAAAGTAAAAACAACAAAGGGAGAATTCAACAGAAACGTCAGAAAACTCTCACCCCTTCTTTGCGACTATTCAAAAAAGAAGAAGTCTTTAAAGATGTTTAAAGACTATAAGAACATTGTTTTTATAAAGAATAGTAAAAACTTTAGTATGTTAATTCAAACAAATAATATTTTGTATTTTGTTTTTAAATTCATTAGATTTCTAATTCTATAAAAATTATTAATGTTAAACATTTATTTTGCTGTTGATCAATTATTATTAAAATCTCTTAAAGAGGGGAATCTGTTCAGTGTTCAATTCTAAAATTAACACAAAATAAATAATTTTGTAATTAATCTCAAACGATGATTACTTTGTTTTTATGTTTTCTTACATTTTAAACAATTTATTTAGTCAACATGTGTTAAATGCAAAAAATTGAAAACTTCGGGAATGGGCTAGAAATGAATCCAGGTAGTCTAAATTTTTTCTGTACTACTTAGGCCTGAATCTTAAGCCATTTATGACTCTCGTTGCGACATCCTGGCCAATGAGTGCAATAAAATTAAAATCTGTTTTTTCTCAAAATCTACCATCTTCAAAATTTTCTCACGTTTTCCAAAAATGTATGCGTTGTTGACAAATTTCTAAATTGTATACAACGTTGTCAAATTTTTCATTTTAACCTTTTTGAAAACTTTTCTCCATCTTTTATTCGACAGTTACCTAGCCACTCTTGAGAGAGCAAGTCGTTTATTGTAAGCTCTACTCAATTTATTAACTTACACATTTTTAAATTCACTTTATCCAATATTTTTAGAAGGTGGGGAGTTTTATAAATATAAGTTAACACATTGTCACATTAATTGTCAAAATATATTTATATCGATATTATTAATATTACACTCTTTTCTACGGAGCGGAACACACGAGGAGAATCACAGTCGTTTTCATATAAGTGATAATACAAAGAATTACAAAGAGACTCATACGCAGAGCGCGTAGTAATAACCGCGCAGCCTATCGACGCACAAAATAACTAATAAGTAAAGGGCGGGCGTTTCAAATATCTGACACTCCCTCCCGTTTGCTCTTTACTTATTCAAAAACTAAATTAAAATCAGTCTTCCTTTTAATACAAAAATAAAAATATGTCTTGTTTGCTCTTCTAATAATTCCTCATATTGATAATAACAAATCCTCAGTTAGTATCTAAATAAAAATAATTATTAAACATTCATAATTTTATCAGTTATTGTCTTATGTAACTCGAAAGATAATGGTTTTGTGAATATGTCTGCTATTTGTTCTTTTGACTTAATCCATTTGACAACAATAAGTTTTCTTTTAACACATTCTTTAACATGATGTTCTTTAATTTCAATGATGTGCCTTAATTTATTTCCACCGTTTGTTTCTACACTAATACACGCTGCTTTGTTCTCACACCATAAAACCATTGGCAATAGTGGCTTTGTAATAATCAATTGGATGGAGTTATACATTAATAATAATAATTCTTGACTTGTTTCACTCATCGCCACATACTCAGCATGACAAGTGGACAATGACACATATGACTGTTTATGCGTTCGCCAAGAAATAGTATCCCCAAACAATTTAATCAAATAACCACTAGTTGTCAACGAATTTTTACATTTACCGAAACTAGCATCTGAAAATCCTTCTAAATTTTTAGTTTTACCCAAATATCGCAGACTCAATTTTTTAGTACCTTTTAAGTATCTAAAAACTCTTTTTACCATTTTCTAATCGTCTTCAGTAGGACTCACCTGGTGTCTACTTAATACGTTAACTGCATAAGTAATATCCGGCCTGGTCGCTCCTGCTAAATATAATAAACTACCTACTGCTTGACGATAAGGAAAATTTACTTTTGTTTCAACGTCGTCATCAATTTCTTCATCTCTCTTCAATCATAAATTTCTTCTTCTCTTAACTTTCTTTCTCTATTAGTTACTTGAGATGTGTTAATGGGAGTTCTTTGTGAATGCGAATTATTGAAACCGAATTTAATCAATATTTTATCTATGAATTTTTACTGATGTAGTTCCATAATTTTATTCATTTTGTCATGATTTATTTGAATACTCAAAAATTCCTTCGGTTCACCTGAACAAGTTATTTCAAATTTTTCGTTTAATTTAATTTTAACTTCTGACAATTTTTCCTCATGATTGCTTGTTATTAGTGTATCATCTACGTACAGAAGTAAAATTAAAATTTTCGCATTTTCTCGCCAAATAAATAAACACGGTTCTACGCTTGAATTTTTCAAACCTATATTTAAGACTGTTTTTGTGAATTTATCATTCTACCAAAAACTCTAAACCAAAAAGTTCAATTGACGTCTAATAGATGTCATTAATTGCTGATATAAACCGACAGATTGGCTCAGTCGGATAGATGCCTCGCATTGGCGGTCGTTTAAGGACCAAGGGTATAGTACCCTTGGTTTGCGCCCACTTGGCTTGGTATTTTTCCGGCACGTGAGACAATCTGAGCGGGAGGTTTGACGTCGAGGTATAATGATGTGCACCGTCGATTATTGTCCGGTACACACTATTAGAACTCGACTGTCGATAAACCGGTTGTACTCAGGAGAGGTTTTCTACAGTTTCCCTCTTCTCTGGCGAGAATACACACCATTTGTTCTCTTTCATTTTTATTGTGATTTGTTCCTTCAGGTATTTCCATATATATTTCCTCATAATTTATCTCACCATTTAAAAAGGCCGTTTTGACATCAAATTGATAAATCTTTAAATTGTATTTATTGGCGATAGCTAGAACTGTTCGAACTAAAGCTAATCTTGATACAGGTGCATATGTTTCAGACAACTCATATACATTTTTGTCTTTAAATCCTCTTATTACTAGTCTCGCTTTGAATTTTTACAACCGTTTGAATCTATCTTTCTTTTAAATAACCATCAAGAATCTATTACAGTTGCTTTTGTCCATCTTTTGTTCTAATTGGTCTTTTGATTATTTTCCAAACTCTCATCTTTTCTAAAGACATTAACTCTTCATTTATCGCTTCTTTCCATAAATTTTTATTTACTGAATTCATCGCATCATTATAATTTATCTGTTCTGAATTAATAGTATTTTTATCTTTTTCAAATTCAGTAAACCATTTTTTTTGTTTGTCTCATCTTCTATTCTTGGAAAATTTTGTATTTCATTTCTTTTAGATTTGTCTCCGTAAACTAATTTTTCATTAAATCTTACGTCCCTACTTTCGTAATATTTTCCATCTTCCGGTTTTAGTAACTGGTAACCTGTCGGTGTATAGCCCACTAATATAACTCGTCTTCCTTCTTCTTTAAATTTGGGACCAATTTTTTTTGTATTTTAATATATGCAATACAACCGAATCTTTTAATTTCATTAACATTAAAGTTGTGATTAGGACTAAATTTTTCTAATGGTATTATCATATTATTTGATTTATGTGGAGTTCGATTGTATGCGTAAACTGCATCTGTTAATGCTAAGTCCCATAAATACTCTGATAATTTTGAATCAAACATATAGCAATGCACCTTCTTTTGTATAGTTTGATTGAATCTCTCCGCAACCCCGTTATGTTCTGGTGTGTCAGGATACGCCAGTTGTAATTCCGCCCCTAATTTTTGTAATACTTCTATCGTAACCCACCTGTAAATTCAGTGCCCTGATCTGAACGTAATTAACATACTTTCGCATCATAACCTATTAAATTTCGTGCACTTCTTACAAAATATTCAAAACATTTACCAGTTTCTTTATTTTCCGGAAATTTTCTTTGCAATGCTTTCAGATAATCTATAGAAGCATGACCAAATCTGTCATGCCACAATAAAGCCTTATTGTTTACTTTTGTTTTTGTGTTAGTTAATAAAAAGTTCTTATCGTCAGGTAATTCTATTATTGGCAAATCATTTGTCATGAAATTTTTGGTCCCACATTGTCACATCAAAATTTGATTGTTCGTAAGGATTATTGTTTTTTTTTGTTTTTCGCATCAATTTCTGAATTTTTATTTATTTCCTCATCGTTATTGATATTAATTTCATTTTCTTTGTTTAAAATAATCGACTCGTCATTTTTAATTGATTCTATTAATTTTTCTTTGTTTACAACGCTTCTTGTGAGATATTTATGAGTATTATTTTCATTTTTAGTTAGATTTACGAACACATCTTTATTTATGATATCATCAAAAGTCTCTCCATTATCTGAAATGTTATTTATTTCTAACTCTATTTCCCAAAATGGTTTCTTATACACACCTGACAATAGTTTTTTATTTGAATTAGGATCAAATATATCAATTTTTTCTTTATCTAAATAAATTGTTAAACCCATTTCCGCGAATTTTCTTAAGGACAGTAAATTTTCTTTTAATGCTTCCGCAAAAATGACTTTATCAATTCTAAATATTTCACCATTTTATAATTTTATATTAATTTTTCCTACTCCCTCCGTTTTTAAGTCTGCCGATTCATTTTTATTTGCACTCTATTTTGAAGAGACTATTTGTCTCTTCAAGTTTTAAATACAATTTTAGAATTTGATATATGATGAGTTGCCCCTGAATCAGCTTAGAATTTAATTTTAATCCCATCATAGAAATTTTTATAATTATTATTCGACATATCAGTGTACAATAAATTATTATGAATTTTGTTTTGCTCACCCATGTTATCATTTCTAGTTGATTGATTTTCCCTTTTTAACTGTTTTTCTTGTTTTTCATTTTTCTTGTGATAATTTTTATTTTGATATCTATGGTTATTTTGTTTGAAACCCCTCTAGCATAATTTCCTCGCCCTCTTTTACCGTAATTCGGGTAATTAAAGTTTATTTTTCTTTTTAAATTGAATTATTTAGTTGGACATGTAGCCGCCATGTTTAGAGTTCGCACTTCTTTCTTATCTTCTTTTTCTCCTCTCGTTGTCTCATCCTGGAGAACCAACAATTTTAATTGATCATAAGAGATACTTTTTCCTTTTGTATTTTTCGATACAAATTCAATGGTTTGTACTTAAGGTACAGAAACCATAATAGCATTATAAAAAGCATCTCTCTTCTCACCTTCAGAGAAAGGAACAGAACCTTCTGAATTTTCATAATTTCGAATCGTGTCCTCAAATTTTTCAATAAACTCACCCGCTGTATTTTTACCAAAAATATATTTCATATTGTATAATTGTTTTCTGACTGTATGTGAATTGACATTTGTTTCGCATCTTTTACTTTCGGCAAGTTTATTCAAAATTTGTTTAGGATCTTGAAACTGCATAACCTTTGCATGATAGTTGCTACCTAAATGATTGGTTAAAATGTCTCTAACTTTAAATTTTTGTTCATTTAAGATTTTTTCATCAAATTCTTTTTCAACAATATTGTCATCTATTATGTGCAAAAGGTCGCTAGATCTCAATTCTGAAGTGAAATAGTCTCTAAAATGTTCAAATTTTACATTGTTAGTTAATTTGTAATCTCTTTTATAATTCCCACCTTTATTTATAACTTTAAATTTAAACACAACGTTTACTTTTAAATTTTTGAAATTATTTTCATTATTTTCAGAGTTTTCTACTAAATTCTTTTGCTTTAAGTTTATAAGAGTTTCTTTGACTATATTTTAGATTTCTATTTTTAATTTATCATTTATATCGTTTGTTCCTTTCTCATCTGATAGTAACTCATCATTATTTACCTTATTGGTTTCGCGCATCATATCTTTTTGTGTAAGTCTAAAAGTTTTGGCTATTCCCTCTAAAGCTTTAATATTTACATTGGTTTTCTTAGATTGTTGCACATAGTCAGTTCTAAGCAAACCTGTGAGATCTCTGAAAGTTTCACGGCTTGGTGAATCTGTTTCTATGAGCTTTAACACATCTTTAATTTGGGTAACACCTGTTAATTGCTCGGTTGACTGTATTGAAAGTTTGCAAAATTTGTTCACGATTACAATCAACTTATTAATTTTATTTTCTTATCTGTCTTCAACTGAAATATTTTCATTTTTATTAGTTGGGGGTACAAAATCAGAGGACTCAAAGCTTGATTATGGATCAAGGCTTGATTATAGCTCAAGGTTTGATCATGGCTCGAGGCTTAATTATGGCTCAAGGCCATAATCAAAAATAGCAAAGCTTGTTCAAGGCTTGGGAAGGTTTGGTAATGACTCAAGGCTTGATTATGACTCAAAGCTAGATTATGAATTAAGACTTGATTTTGGCTCAAGGTTCGATTATGGCTTAAGGCTTGATTATAGCTCAAGGTTTGGTTTGGCCTTGAGCCATTACCAAGCCTTCCCAAGCCTTGAGCAAGCTTTGGTATTTTTGATTATGGCCTTGAGCCATAATCAAGCTTTGAATCACGATCAAGTCTTGAGCCATGACCAAGGCTTGAGCCAAAATCAAGTCTTGATCCATAATCAAGCTTTGAGTCATAATTAATCTATAAGTCATAATCGTGCCTTGAGCCATTACCAAGCCTTCCCAAGTCTTGAGCAAGCTTTGCTATTTTCGATTATGGCCTTGAGCCATAATCAAGCCTTGAGCCATGATCAAGATTTGTGTCATAATCAAGCCTTTAGCCATAATCGTGCCTTGAGCCTTTACCAATCCTTAATCCATAATCAAACTTTGAGTCACGATCAAGTCTTGTGCCATAACCAAGGCTTGAGCCAAAATCAAGTCTTGATCCATGATCAAGCTTTGAGTCATAATCGAGCCTTGAGCCATTACCAAGACTTCCCAAGCCTTGAGCAAGCTTTGCTATTTTTGATTATGGCCTTGAGCCAGAAGCAAGGCTTGAGCCATGATCAAGCCTTGATCCATAATCAAGTCTTGAGCCGTAATCGAGCTTTGAGCCATTACCAAGCCTTGAGCAAGCTTTGCTATTTTTGACCTATTTTTTATGGCTCAACATCATGTAGCTAAAATACTATTGATTTTTGGGAGTTTTGCCATTAGCATTTTTTGTTCAGGAGATTATCAGCTACAAAACTACAGAGTTCAAACAAATTTGATCGAAACTTTTTTTAATGTATTCTGTGCGGGGTCCTTTTTATAAATACATTTATACATTAATTTTTAAATTAAACACAAATATGCTTTTCAATTATTATTTAATATATAAACTCTTCTTTTAATATTCTTATGACCATGTGCACATGTTGTTTTCCGCACGTGTAACTCTGACCACGTGTTGTAATCTCTTAAATTTTATTATCACTTACATCTTTTATGATTTTTTATTTTTACTCACCAGCTTTGCTCACACTTGGAATGATCTTTTGTGTTTCTTCGGACATCCTTCTCGTCTTTTCGTATTTTTCCAAACTCGATTTTTTCTTTCACTATATTAAACAAACTCGCGCGGTGGATTCGTGAAAACACTTTTTAAAGTTTGTCTGTGCCTATAACCTTTTAGAAGGTGGGGAGTTTTATAAATAAAAGTTAACAAATTGTCACATTAATTGTCCAAATATATTTATGTCGATATTATTAATTAATTATTAATTAATTAATTATTAATTAATTATTAATTATTTCTACGGAGCGGAACACACGAGGAGAATCACAGTCGTTTTCATATAAGTGATAATACAACGAATTACAAAGAGACGCATACGCAGAGTGCGTAGTAATAACCGCGCAGCCTATCGGAGCACAGAATAACTAATAAGTAAAGGGCGGGCGTTTCAAATATCTGACAAATATTCATTATTTAAAAATAAAATAAAATTAATTAAAGTTTAAGTAAACTGTGTCTATTAATTCCTTTCCTTAAACTATCAGATTGAGTTGTTTACGAAATTGATGGTTAACAATAGTTCTCGGGATAATTTTGACGTACATAATAAATGTATATTCAGACTTACAACCTGAAGAAGGGCTAACTTTTATAATACAAAAATAAGTAGCTATCGCGTCAAATTCAGAGACATTTTTCAGGACCAATATATTAAAATATTTCAATTACGTTAAATTGAAATAACAAAATAAAAAACCGCTGTCAAGTTCTACATTTTTATAATTTTGGTGTTCATTTCATGAACACTTTGCTTCCTCATATAGAAATAATAATAATTGAAATATAATAATTAATTTTTATAAAAGAGTTAAAAATCATTAAATCTTGGTCCAAAAAATGTTTTTATATTTTATATAAGAGAATTATAATATTTTAATAATTACACATAAGTTAATAAACAAGAATATTGAAAAAATGATATTTTCCACAATTTTTTATTTTTCAAATACCAATAATTTGATAATTTTTTACCGAATCAAGTTCAAAAATAGATCAATCAAAGCCTTTTTTAATGCTTTTTAAGTTGATAATTATACTTTTTAAGTTACTTTTATATTTTTCTACAGAAATTTTTAAAAAAGTGTTATTTTCGAAAAATTTAGATTTTTAAAACTTTAATATCTCTGGCTAATATAGACGAAAAATGTTCAATGAAGGCTCAAAAGATGCGTCTAAAAAAACTCTACAAAACTAAAGAAACACATTTATAGGTGTCCCAACATTTTTTTTAAGTTATGGCCAACAAACGTTTTTTTACAAAATGAAAAATGCAAAAAAAATATAGTTAAACTTTATGAATCGGGATGAAAATACTCTCATTTTATGTCCCCCGGGGAGACCAACAATTTCAAAAAAAATTGAGGCCTTTAGCTCTTTTTCGTTCTGAGATATTGAGGCAAATGTAATGTTAGTACACACACATACACACTCACATCGGGATTAGCCTGGCCGCGATTTGTTAAGATATTTTTTAATCTGGTGATATTATTGAGCGCCGGGCAGAAAAAGTTTCCTTTTTATCTAAAGAAACAAATAGGTGATTTGCACGTAACTATAATATTTGGCGGCGTCACAGAAAACACATTCAAAATAAAAAATTTTTGCTTGGGTATGGATACATTTCACAGGTATATATAAAACCTATTCGCAACCACAAATATGTACAAATAGATATTATAATTTTTGATAAATTGCGGAATTCCCTCCAAAATTTCAGCTCCGTGGCGTGACCGTTTTTTAAAATTTTAAGTTAAAATTCAGAAATTTTATTCAAAACGCCGAAACTGAAAACGGGAATTTTTGTGTTATATGAATTGTCTATATAGGTGAACAATTTCTACATATAATGCATCTTCTAATACTTCTTATAACATTATAAAATGTAAAATAGTTTTGTCCACAAATTTTTTCAATTTTGTAATAAGATTTTTTTCTCTATTATTTAACTGTTTATGGCACATTTTAATGTTATCTGAGAATTACAATCTAAGATAAGATCCATTAGCAACAAATATCAGTAAAAAAAGGTTCAAAAATTGGAAGTTCTACACTCAAAAACAATTTTTTTTTGTAAAAATGTGAAGGTCATAAAAAAAGTGATCAGTACTGTGGTATTACTATTCTTTTAATCTAAACACTCTCTGTTGTAATTATTACGATTTTTTTTAAGATTACAATAGAAACAAATTATCTGCCCAAAGAAAAGAATTATTTTGCAGAATTGTCGGAGTTAGGTTAGTTTAAATGTCAAATTTCAGCTCCGTGGTGTCACATAAAATATCAGCTCCGTGGCGCCTGTGACGTACAGTGTGAAGGTGCAAATTCATGGATCAACAGTTGCTACAATAACACATATTATAGAAGAGGACAGACATAGTTGTGTCCTTTTATATTTCAGTGCTTCAGCAACCGTTGACTTATTAAAAAACACCTTAATATTTGAAAAAACACGCCTTTACTTTTGGTGCTTAATTGAAAATGTCTTTATGTCAACCATGCAGAAGCACAGTATTACTGTTGATTGTAACGCTTTTATTTGTGAATACTTTTCTGAAATTAGTTTTATGCGCTAATTTCATAATGTTATGAAAATAAAATTCTCTGGTTATGTCAAGCTGATAGTAAATAGTAAATATTTTTGCTGGGACTATTTTGTGCATCAAAATGCTTTTTTTAACTCAGTGATTTATTCAAATTCAGAATTAAAAGAAAATCAACTTTTGCTTATGTTATACTTCCTTCTGAAGGTTTCGTATGAAATAGTCAATGAAATAAATTTTTTTGTCGGAGTTGTAGTCATTAAAAGTTGTGCACAAAATAGACCCCGGGATGGGGCTACTTTGTGCATTGATCTTTCTGTTTTTATAATGTTACGTAAACATTTTTTTGATTCTTTCTTATTCATTAAGTCTTTTGTGTAGATATTTCAGAGTAAATTAAAAAAAATAAGATATTAAACAAAAAATTTTGTAAATATTATACAACAAAATGTAAAATAAAACATTAAGATTTTGCTGAAATCATGATTTATTAAAAATTAACAACCTTTCTTCAAATTTTATATTACTCAGAAAATAAATAACACTTTTTCTTTTTAAATATACATTTTACAATAATACATTATGATAATTATAATACTATCATTTAAACACATGTAAATAACTTTGAATCTCATCATTTCAATAGGAGCTTTTTTAAACGTTTTGAATATGATATTTTTCAAAAACTTGAAATAAATATTTTAAGGTTAAATGAATAACAATTTAATATCTAATACACTTTTCAAGTTATTAGAGAAACGAGAGAAATAGTTTTAAAACTAATTTGAAAAACTTATAAATTTTAATTGAAGTTAATTTTTTGCGTTATGTTCCTCACCGGTTGAAGTTTTAATCGTTTTAAGAATTTCAATTAAATTATTTTTGGTTTTTTGACAAAGAAGTTCTTCTTAATATTTTTATTTATTAAATATACCTCGTACATAAAGTAACCCCAGTTGACGGCAGTCCCACACAGCACATGATATTTCCTGAATACTTCCTGAATATTTCACTGAAAGATTGAAATATTTCATTGCAAGATTCAGGAAATATTTCTGCAAACAGGAAAATGTCCGCTTATGTAGGAATATTGACGCGAAAATTGAGAAAATATTTCATTAAAATATTCCTGCAATATTACACATAAAGATTCTGCAATATTGTGAAAATATTTCAAAAAATGGAAAAATTTGTTAAACACCTCAAATCAATAGGAATTTTCTGAAATATTTTAAAACCCATAGGATATAGTAAGCCAAAAACTACTGCGCAACTCTACAGGCCATAGAAACTGAGTTCGACCAGTGCGCATCATTTCAGTTGAATATTTCCAAAATATTTCAATGAAATATTTTCTCAACTTTCGCGTCAATATTCCCACATAAGCGGACATTTTCCTGTTTGCAGAAATATTTCCTGAATCTTGCAATGAAATATTTCAATCTTTCAGTGAAATATTCAGGAAGTATTCAGGAAATATCATGTGCTGTGTGGGGTATTATTTAATGCATAGGGTGGTCAGCTCCGTGGCAGCCAATTTTCGAAAATTTGTTATAATTTTTTTATAATTATAGCTGTAGTAAAACCGTTCAAATTACAACTATATTATGCCCTAATGATGAGGAAAAGTGATATTTAACATTAAAAAAACAAAATTTTTTTTCTTTTAAAACTGATCTTGAAATTGCACAGTTACGTGAAAATCACCCAAAATTACGAAAATACTTAAGTTGATCTATAAATAATTAATAGACCCAAAAACCTATTAATATTATAGAAAAAGAGATTTTATTGACATTTTGAATTTTAATATTAATTTCATAAAGTTTTGAATATCTTGGACTATTTTTTATGAATTTTTATGAAGTTTACACATTTTTTAGGTAAAAAGGTGTACTCCAAAATAAAAATAATGTTATTAAAAAAATTAGTTTTTATATAAAAAAATGTAAAATTTTTTTTTTAATTAAAAATTTTTTTTTATTATTTACTCCTTTCTGAGAACAATGTTATTAACATATTCGGAATCCTTATGAATTCACCTCTAATTTAATAAAACAAAATTGACGAAGACTCATCTAGTTCTGGAGATATTGAAGTTTTTGTAAAAAAACCTAGCTGTAAAAAATCTTCATTTGTTAGTGAGTTGGTCAAATTCTACCAAAATTGAGTAAGAATAGACAAAACTTCGATAATATAGAAGAATTTAACTACAAACATCTAAATTTTAAATGGTTCTGCAGATTTTCGGTATAACTGGATACGAATTCTATGTCAGATTACCAAAATTCAACATAGCGAATCGTATATGGCAGACGATTTGGTAAATTTGAATCGTATTTGCATTCAGTTGTACCGAAAATACGCAGAAGTATTTGAAATTTATATCCTGGTTTGTAGTAATATTTTTCTTTATTATCGAAGTTTTGTCTGTTTTTACTTAGTTTTCATAGAATTTGCCAAACTCAGTAAACAGAATGAACGATTACTCAGAGGAAACTGAAAATATTTTAAATTTCCAAAATGTATTTTAAAGAAGAAAAGTAGCGCCTTTAGATGCAATATTGAACTTTTGGCAAAACAATTATCTTTTGATGTTAAGAAACTGGTCTTTTGCACTTTTAAGTTAAAATACCTTGAAATCCTGACGTGCAGGGTTTATTAAGACGCTGGATTCGGAATTATCACGTTGAAAACCTTCTGAAAAGTGTTGTTTGATTCTTGTTTAGTAAATACTGTCAGCCTGTGGTACAAACGGTTCCCAAGTTTTTTAAAAATTGATGATAAACGACAATTTCTTTATCAATTTTAGAAATTTTTAAGGCTCTACAGTAATTTTCTGTGCTTTTTACCACAGAAAATTTTTGTCGACGCTTAAAAAAAATTCGAATCCTCCGGCTGCTACTCTTGAAATAATTGTTCCAAATTTGAAGAAAATCTATTAAAAATCAATTTTTTTAAGAGTAGCAGCCGGAGATATGGGTGATTTGCACGTAACTGTAATATTTGGCGGCGTCACAGAAAACACATTCAAAATAAAAAATTTTTGCTTGGGTATGGATACATTTCACAGGTATATATAAAACCTATTCGCAACCACAAATATGTACAAATAGATATTATATTTTTTCAGAAATTGCGTAATTCCCTCCAAAATTTCAGCTCCGTGGCGTGTCCGTTTTTTAAAATTTTAAGTTAAAATTCAGAAATTTTATTGAAAACGCTGAAACTGAAAACGAGAATTTTTGTAATATGAATTGTGTATATAGGTGAACAATTTGTACATATAATGCATCTTCTAATACTTCTTATAAAATTATAAAATGTAAAATAGTTTTGTCCACAAATTTTTTCAATTTTGTAATAAGATTTTTTTCTCTATAATTTAACTTTTTATGGCACATTTTAATGTTATCTGAGAATTGCAATCTAAAATAAGATTCATTAGCAACAAATATTAGTAAAAAAAAAGGTTCAAAATTGTAAGTTGTACACTTAAAAACAATTTTTTGTGTAAAAATGTGAAGTTCACAAAAAAAGTGGTAAGTACCGTGGTATTACTATTCTTTTAATCTAAACACTCTCTGTGGTAATTATTGCAATTTTTTGAAGATTATATTAGAAACAAATTATCTGCCCAAAAAAAAGAATTATTTTGCAGAATTGTAGGAGTTAGGTTAGTTTAAATGTCAAATTTCAGCTCCGTGGTGTCACATAAAATATCAGCTCCGTGGCGCCTGTGGCGTACAGTGTGAAGGTGCAAATTCATGGATCAACAGTTGCTACAATAACACATATTATAGAAGAGGACAGACATAGTTGTGTCCTTTTATATTTCAGTGCTTCTGCAACCGTTGACTTATTAAAAAACACCTTAATATTCGAAAAAGCACGCCTTTACAACAACCAAGCAAAAGCACAGTATAATTACTGTTGATCGTAACGCTCTTATTTGTGAATACTTTTCTACAATTAGTTTTATGCGCTAATTTCATAATGTTATGAAAATGAAATTCTCTGGTTATGTCAAGCTGATAGTAAATAGTAAATATTTTTGCTGGGGCTATTTTGTGCATCAAAATGCTTTTTTTAACTCAGTGATTTATTCAAATTCAGAATTAAAAGAAAATCAACTTTTGCATATGTTTTATTTCCTTCTGAAGGTTTCCTTTGAGTTCGTCAATGAAATAAATTTTTTTGTCTGAGTTGTAGTCATTAAAAGTTGTGCACAAAATAGACCCCGGGATGGGGCTACTTTGTGCATTGAACTTTGTGTTTTTATAATGTTTCATAAACATTTTTTTGATCCTTTCTTATTCATTAAATCTTTTGTGTAGATATTTCAGAGTAAATTAAAAAAGAATAAGATATTAAACAAAAAATTTTGTAAATATTATACAACAAAATGTAAAATAAAACACTGAAATTTTGCTAAAATCACGATTTATTAAAAATTAACAACCTTTCTTCAAATTTTATATTACTTAGAAAATAAATAACACTTTTTCTTTTTAAATATACATTTTACAATAATACATTATGATAATTATAAAACTACTATTTGAATACATGTAAATAACTTTGAATCATCATTTTAATAGGAGCTTTTTTAAACGTATTGAATATTATATTTTTTAAAAACTTGAAATTAATAATTTAAGGTTAAATGAATAACAATTTAATATCTAACACACTTTTCCAGTAATTTTAAGAGAAACGAGAGAAATAGTTTTAAGACTAATTTGAAAAACTTATAAATATTAATTAAAGTTAATTTTTTGTCGTTATGTTGCTCACCGGTTGAAGTTTTAATCGTTTTAAGGATTTTAATTAAATTATTTTTGGTTTTTTGACAAAGAAGTTCTTTTTAATAATTTTATTTATTAAATACCACGAGTACATAAAGTAGCCCCAGTTGACGGCAGTATTATTCAATGCATAGGGTGGTAAGCTCCGTGGCAGCCAATTTTCGAAAATTTGTTATAATTTTTTTATAATTATAGCTGTAGTAAAATCGTTCAAATTACAACTATATTATGCCCTAATGATGAGGAAAAGTGATATTTAACATAAAAAAAACAAAATTTTTTTTCTTTTAAAACTTATCTTAAAATTGCACAGTTACGTGAAAATCACCCATATACTTAAAAGTTTTTATTTAAAAATTAATTTTTTATTAACTTTATTTTTATTTTAAATTATAAATATTTTTACCTGAAAAATGTGTGAATTTTATAAAAATCCACAAACAATATTCCGAGATATTCAAAATTTTATAAAATTAATATTAAAATTCAAAATGGCGTATCTTCAACAATTTTTGAATTTGTTTAAAAAAAAATTTTAGGGAAAGTAGTCTCTTATATATATAATATATATTCATATATATATATTATATTTTTGGTATAGCTATACAGAAAAGAACCATTTTTTAAAGAAACATTGAAAATTACTCCAAAAATTCAATAAAATTTTTTTTTTCACATTTAATCAGTTTTTGGGTCTATTAATTATTTACACCTTCACTTTATTATTTTTGTATTTGCTTTTTAGATGAAAAGGAAACTTTTTTAGCCCGGCACTCATTGATATTAAATAATTTTACAAAAATGGCCAGGCTAATCGGGACATTTTTTAAAATCCGTTTTTTGGACTTCCGACATAAAATTACATCAACATTTTTTTTTATTTATTTATAACATTTATACGGGCAATGCCCATTCGTGCACAAAGTACTAAAAGATTAGTTATAATAAAAAAATTTTATAAATTTGTCAAAAAATCACAATCGAAAATTTTGCTATTACAATCCTTCCTCTATGAGGAAGCAATTGTAATTATAAAATAAATTATAAGTAAATTAACCAAAACTAGAAGACAAAATTGAATATTAATATAATCAAGATTATGTAAGATGAAAAAATTTCGTACATTATAATGAAATTTTTTTAAAAAATTTAAACTTAAAAGAATTTATTAATAAAAAATTAATGAAATTTTTTTAGCTTCTTCTAAGATTTACTTTTTAAAATAATTTTAACAGTTTTTCTGTAAGTTTGCAATGCACATTTTTATAAATGGAAATAAATTTTAATTCTCGGCACAGAATTTAAAAAAAAATTTTTTTTTTTTATTTATTATTATTAAGTCCAACAGTTACAACCAATAACAGGACTACAAAATAAATCAGCAATTACAGTATCAAAGGTAACAGAATTTCGTAGATTATTTGTCATTTCAAAATCGGAAATAAGGAAGAAAGCAATTATGTGCTATGGAAAGTAGAGTGAACAAAACGAATGAATTCTTTGAGAGATGAATTAAATAAATCTATCCCAGATTGAGGATTAGTAACAGCCTTATTATAATGAGTACATATTCGTTGCATTACTGAATTCCATATTTTATGATGGTCAATTAATAATTAACAAAACTCAATATAATCTTTTTTAGAAATTTGAGGTGGAATATAAACTAATATGAAGATAATATTAAACCAAACAGACTGAATATTTATACATACCAAATCAACACATGATATATTATCCTGAAATGGCAATTTAATTTCGAATGACGAATATAAATTAGAAACAGCCAATAATATTCCACCTCCAATACCTGTACTACGATCCTTTCGATAGACTGAAAATTTGTTACAATCAATAAATTCATTATTATAAACTCTATCCTTCAACCACGTCTCAGTTAAAGCAACAACTTTGTAATTATAAAATATGTCACTAAATAACAATGTTTCCAATTTCGTATTCAAACCACGCACATTTTGATAAAATATATTAAAACTTTTTTATTTAAAGAATTTAATGACGTGGAGATACTATCATTGGACTTCCCTTGTTGAAAACAATACGAAGATTTTCCTCCCCATTCTGCAAACGATTCTGCAATTCCAGCCGCACCTTCCTGTACTCCTGAATCTGCATCGCAGTTTTGTCCCAAGTTATTGAGAGAGAATGTGGTATTATCTCTGGAAGAGATTTCTTTTCTAATTTCATTTTCTTGAAGGCCGCTACTACCATTCTTACAGATTCTTTGTTGACAAATATTACACGCACCGGACGAAGTTGAGGGGCCATCTGGTTAAATTTACCAAAACGATATATAGTTCGCACAGTCGGTACTGATCAGGAATTAGAGTGTTCAAAATAGCAAAACTTTTGTCAGAATCAAAACTATTTCTCTCTTTAGGTGTTAATTCACCATTTGTTTCAGGCAAACCAAACATTACAATACTCGATTCACGACTCTTACGATCTTCAATTTCTTTAATAGCTTTAGAAAGAGTATTTGTATTCTGACTAGAAATATCTTTTTTTTATTATTGTAAGTTCACTTTTAATACCTTTAATATCCTTCTCCGCAGTGTTAATTCGAGTAACCACACCAGTTAATGTATCCTCGAGATTATTTATTTTATTCGAGACCTCAGTCAAAGTTTCCTTCAACGGATTAATTTCAAAAGACAGATGATCAGTAAATTTACTAAGTTGACTCTCAAGCATAGATGTTAAAAAATCCTTTGTAACAGCCATCTCACCTGCAGTAGTGGGAGACGCTGACCTTGAACTACAACACTTTGTATAACATCCAGGTTTGTCCTTTTTTGTCTTAGCACATCGAGAATGATAAGGAGCATTGCATTTACGACATCTCTCTAAATCTTTTTCAACATCCTCGTTGCATCCCCTACACAGTTTATCAATATCCGGCACATTTAAATTAGCCATATCAAATTTGAGGTTAGGATTCGCGCAAATGAATTTTAAAGAGTCACAGACAATCACCGCAGAGAAATTTATTTATACTGAACAAATAAAATAATGAACAGTTCACTGGCCAAAGATCAAAATTATTTAATAAAGTAAACTTGTATAAATATAAGAAATATTATGCGACCATGCAAACAAGCATGTTACCCTTGAATTGATGCAATCTTAACGTGTAGGTTGCCCAAAATTACACTGCAAACTTGTCACAAGTTATTTACTCCAAATTGTTTTCTATCAGGAAAAGAGCTTACAATAATTTAAGTAAGGAACTGAGGTTTTCAAACGAGCACAGATTTAGTCGTCAGAGGTGTTTCATTTTCTCAAGGGATGACGAGAATTTTCTTCAAAGTGGGAGGTTTTTATAGAAAGGGTAAGCTGGGTATTTACATTGCTAATGTATCGCCAGTCTAACTTCTAATTAAACAAATTCTCACAACTCAGAGCGGAGAGAGTGGTTGCTGCGGAATTAGTTCGAAGAGGGTCTCCTTTTTGAAGGACGTATATCATCAGTTAGAGCAAGAAAGGAAATAAAAGAATGAATGGAGTAAGGAGACAATTTTCTCCCTTTACTTAGTCTCTTTTCTTCATCCCCGCCCTCACTTCTTTCTCTGACTATCTTTCTCCTTGTGTTTTTCTTATTGTCATTCGTCCTCTCAGTTCTCAGAGGGGTCGCTCGTTAGCGCTCTTAACGCGACTTACCGCCTGGAGCGCAAGCTTGGAGCTCCCTGATTCATCGGCAAGGAGAAATGAATATTTATTAGAAACTGCAAAATCGCAATTTTCCTTTTACTTCTTTTTCTTGTGCTAGAAGAACAGTCTTGATTTCAAACTCGTCTGTTTTCGAAACACTCACCCCTCTTTCTTCAACTTTGGTACAGTTCTTTTCATCTTCTTCTAATTTCTTATCTTTTTTCCAAAAAATCATTGTGCGTTGTACTTTCCGTGTGTAATAGCTAATTTAAAAGCTTTTTTGTATTGTGTTATTAAACAAGAAACCGCTGCAAAATTAAAGATGAATTTTTTTTGTTCATTTCATGAACATTTTGCTTTCTCTTAGATATTTTCATTTTATGAATATTATAAGTTGCATTTTTGTCATTCCTTATTTCAATTCAATTCAAAAATAAGTCATTCGATACATTTTTAATTTAATTAAGTTAATTAATACATAAAAATTAAATGTTAATTTAATATAAAAAACAACACAGTTTCTATTTTTTAAAATATTAATAACTTTGACTAACAGGAACGAAAAATGCTCAATATGAAGTAAGAAGTTGTGTCTCAAAAAGCGCTGGAAAATTAAATAAAATCACAGAAAAAATAGTTATAGTTAAACTTAATGAATAAGATTCAAAGACTGTTGTTATCAGATTTATTTTTTTTCAATATATGGACAATTCCACGTGAGATTTCAGTCGACCTTTTAAGATCGGCCAAAAATATTATTTTTTCTATTCTGCATTGAAATAAAACAGATATGTATTTGTTTGGAGGACAAATTTTTGAGTTATGAATTTTCAAAATTTTTCCAATTTTAGTTTAATTATTTATTTAAACCCATCAAACTTGTCAGGCCCACTCTGCAACTTTTTGCAAAACCTTGTTAGCATTTCCAGGTATGTTTTCTAAAAAAATAAAAAATTTATCTTACCCAAAGTTAAAATAACATAATTTGTTTATAAAATCGTCGGTTTGGGTGCAGAAAGGTGCCAATTCAGACTAGTCGTGAAAAACGTGCCGTTTCAAAAAACACGTGAGAAACCTGCCACTTCAGCTGCGATTTAGAAAACATGCCAAATCAGAATTGACGTTCATTTTTTTTATTTTAGGTTGACATTTGGCAGTACAGAAAAATTTAAAGCAAAGATTATAAAGTTGTACAAAAATTATTTTTTTAGTATTTTTTTACTATTTTTAGTATTTTTAGTATTTGGCAGTACAGAAAAATTTGAAGCAAAGATTATAAAGTTGTACAAAAATTATTTTTTTAGTTGCATTTTGCATAATTTTTATTTTTCTTTGAAAAAGGAATATTTTTACTAAATTATAATTTATTGAATTAATTTGTTGATTATTTATTATTTGATGGACAACTTCTTTCTTGTACCTAAAATGAAAAAAATAAACGTCAATTCTGAGTTGGCATGTTTTCCAAATCGCAGCTGAAGTGGCAGGTTTCTCACGTGTTTTTTGAAACGGCACGTTTTTCACGACAAGTCTGAATTGGCACCTTTCTGCACCCAACCGACGAAATTTTATATATCTCTATATTATAAAAAAAATGTTGCCGCCGGATTCAGTGTTTTGAAGTCAAAGGTCAAAAGTCAAAGATCAAATATCATATAGGTCATAGGTCAAGAGACGAACTTAACCTCAAAAGTAAGCCAAGGATCATAGGTCAAAAGACGAACATAATGTAAAAAAAGTATTGTAATTTATTAAGAATGACATAATTTATTATTATAAATCGAAAGAGATAATTAATTATAAGAAATATTACACAAAAATGATTTTAAAGTTCATCTGTCAAATAACCTGATTTCCTTCAAGTTCCATTTACAAAAAAAATTTTTTTGACGGAGTTATTTAAACATAAATAAATATTGCTCCATAATTGTGCCTCGCATTTGGGGCAATTATAGAACAAATTATTATAATTAATTATAAAAGCAAGTATAACAAATTTTCTTTGTCTGCATATTAAGAAAACTTTATTTAGTATTGCAGAGTAAAATAATAATAGATAATAATAGTAAACTAAACGCGAATTTGATTCGAAGAAATTAGTAGATTTTTACACTTTTGTGAAATAACCTTTCCACTTTTTCGATGTTTAATAATTATTTTCTCGTTGCCAATGACAATAAAAATAAAAACATCTGAGTAACTTTGTAGGCAATATATTAAACTATTATTTACAACAAGAACCAAATTAAAATAATTTACCACAAAAATTTTACATAAAAAAGAATTACGCGTTCCATATTTACCTCTGATGTTCCATAATAATTACCCCTGTTGACGGTAGTAGGTACTTTTCCAATTTTTTAGACCAAAATTGACATTTTTTCAAGCAAAAATGGATTTTTTAATCTTAGTTTTCAAAAATGGCACTTTTCATGAAATTGAAGATTGTGAGTTATCTTTTTGAGATAGGCACTTAAAATTTTAGCTAGATCACTATTTTTGAAGATAGAATATGCCTAAAAACTTTGGAAGAAATCGGTAACTTCTCACGTACAACTGTTTGATTTACCGTGGAATCCCCCTGTAATTAGTGGTCAATTTTATATTGCCCAAAATATTATAATTTTTTATTTTTCTCCACGAAAGTTATTTACATTTAAAAATCGTGAAAATATGATATAACAATAAATTACATTTAATTACATTTAATTACTTATTTGTTATTTTGTTTCTAATAGTTTTCTAGTCAAAATTAAATAATATTATTTTCATGTCATTAACATTAAAAAATTTCATTATTCAGAAGAATTCTACACAAAATCACTATTTTCTATATTTATTTAGGAAAATCAGAAAAAAGGCAGAGAATTTTGTCAAAGGTGCTGGAATAATATTCAATTTCAAGAATTCATAAGAAAATTCTGAATGTTATTCTTCAGCGTTGAAACGATTTTATTTATTTCAAACTTTTCCTGTTTTTAACAATAATTAGACTTTACAGATTTAAAATTGATTTTTTAAAAATAATTTAATTATTGAAAAACTGTCGAGAAAAAAATTTTTTTTTATGAATTATTTTGGAATAATTTTTTATTTAAAAATTAAAGAAATAATTGAATTTTATGAAATTTGTATTTAAAATTGTTTTATTAAGTGATATAAATAAGTAGCAACTGTCATGCCCGCCAAATGAAGTATTTAATTTATTATTATTATTACTCAAAAAAAATAAAATTATCTTTACAAAATTTCAATAAAAAATTCTTCGAAAAATTTACAATGAAAAATTACAAAAATGTTATCTTTTTAAATTATTGTATATGTAACAGTTAAACAAACGCGCGTGTAGTTTCTCTTAGTATCAATAGATAATTAACAATAATGTCTATAGGCTACGTCTACAACAGAAAAAATAATGTGCAGAAAATTGTGTAATGTATAGTGTAATTGCCCCTAACAGTTGTCAATGCCAAAAACAATACACATTACACTACAAGTTACACATTATTTTTTTCATTGTAGACGCAGCCATAAACAATAAAAACGGGATTACACATGTGTAATCACAAAAATGAATTCAAATATTTAAAAAAACAAAATTTTGTGCGAAAATTATGATTATAAAATAGAAATTATTAAATTATGTCTACTTTTTCGTTTAGTAAGAAAAATAAATTTCGTTAAAAATTAAAATTTACAAAATTTATCACTGCTTTACTAACTTTGCATAAAATTATATAAGTGCCTTACTTGTGCCTTCAAAAAATGAATTAATTAAATAATAGAGTTGAAATTATCGATCACCCCGAGTCAGGTTGTTGACTCGGGGTGAAAAAATGAATTAGTTAAAGTTTTTTAAAATGTTACTTCAGTAATTTACGACAAATTCCTGTTACAAATAACGAAAAAACTAAAAAAAATTGTGAGCAAAAATTTTGAATGCTTTGTGCAAAGTTATTGCACAAAATTAATTTTTGCACAAAATTCATTTTTAAGCCTCCCAATAATAAATTGAATTTTTAAAAATTTATAACTAATTGCATAAATGCAATTATTTTTAAAAGTAATAAAATTTTTCGCAGAAATTTAATTATGTTCAAGAATTTTTTAATATTCTCGTCAAAATGTCAATTATTTTTAAAAAATTTAATAAGAAATCTATTATTTACAATATTTTTATAAATTTCTGCGCAATAATTTAATTATTTTTATAAATAATAAAATTTCTTTTAGGAATTTAATTATTTTCATAAACAAAACTCATGGCAGAGTTTAAATTATTTTTAATACAATTTTAATCAAATTCATCGAAAAATGTAATTGTTCTTAAAAATTTTATGAAAAATCGTTAAAAGAAATCAATGATTTAAAAATGTTTTGATAAAATTCTTTATGAGACTTCAATTTAAAGAAATTTTAAATATTAAATAAATTATTTATTTTTGCATTTAAATTATTGAATTATCTAATAAAAATTTATTTCAAAATGAATTTCAGTTAAAGTTTTACATACTAATTGATTATTAAAAGCATTATAGCATGAATTTTAAGAAATAATTAAATTTTAAAATGGTTTCAAATCAAATTCTTTAAAAATTTGTATTTTTCATACTTATAACTAACAATTCTGTAGAATTAATTATATTAAAAAAGTTTAATTGAATTTTATCCTGAAATTATTTGAAGTGTTTATTTTTTAATTCTTATTTAATTGAAGAATTTCTGAATAATTTAAATTTCGTAAAATTGATTTGTAAACAAATGGACTTTAAAATTAGCTGGACATAAATTTCATTTGACGTGAATATCATTTAACATAATTATTATTTAACGTAAAATTAAATTTATATAAATTTCATTTAGCATAAATTCTATTTAGCATAATTCTCATTTGACATAAAATATACTTGACATAAATTTCATTTGGTATAAATCCCATTTAACATAATTTCCATTTGATATAAAGTTCACTTGATATCAATTTCATTTGATGGATAAGTCATTACACATAATTCTCATTTAACATAAAATTCAGATGTCATAGATTTCATTTTACATAAAGATCATTTGACATAGAAATATAGGCACGAATTTCAAAATTGTCGAATCACAATGTTGTTGATAATATCTAATTGGTTACTTTTAAAATTGGCGCCGATATTTTTATGTAAAATGGAATTTGTGTAAAATGATTTTTATGTCAAATGAGAATTTTGTTGAATGACTTTTATGACAAATGAGAATTGTGTTAAATGTCTTTTATGTCAAATGAACTTTATATCAAATAAAAATTCTGTTAAATGGGATTTATACCAAATGAAATTTATGCCAAGTAAATTTTATGTCAAATGAGAATTATGTTAAATGGCATTTATGCTAAATGGAAATATAAATTTAATTTTACGTTAAATAATAATTATGTTAAATGGTATTCACGTCAAATGAAATTTATGTCAAGCTAATTTTATGTCTAATGATATTTATGTCAAATGAGAATTACGTTAAATGATATTTATGCTAAATGAAATTGATGTCAAATGAATTTTATAACAAATATTTACGTTAAATGAGTTTTATGTCAAAATAAATTTATGTTAAATGATTTTTATGTCAATAGAAATTTATGTTACATAATTTTTAAGTCAAATGGGAATTAAGTTATCTGAGTTTTATGTAACATAATATTTTTGTTTGATGAATTCTATGACAAATGATATTTATGTTAAATGGTTTTTGTGTGCAATTAATTTTAATTAATTATAAATTAATTATTATTATTAAAGTAATTAAAATAAATTAAGTCTATTTATATAGACTTCATTCTACTAAAAGGTTCTAATATCAATTTACCAACTTCTATCAATCGAAAGCATGCATGCATTAATGTCCAAAATGCTGATAACACAGCCACACAAAAAAAAGTTCTGATCTGGGGGTCTCACTATGTAGACTTTATGTTTTTTGGGTCGCTGAATCCGAATCCGAGGTCCATTTAACCTCATCAGATCAGGATTTTGACATAACCTCAAAAAACCAATATGGCGGACACATTTTTGAAAAGTTCATTGGATTCGCTTCAAATTCGCTACTCGGGGGTTTTTGGGGTCGCTGATTACGAATTTGAAGTCTGATTTCAAAAATTCAAAATGGCGGATTCAATATGTCTGTGTCAGCCCTATTGGATCCGCCATTTTAAATTTTAAAAAACCGACATCAGATTCGTAATCAGCGACCTCAATAACCCCAGAGTAACGAATTTCAAGCGAATCTGATAAATTTTTCAAAAACGTGTCCGCCATATTGGATCTGCAATTTTGAATTTTTAAAATCAGACTTCAAATTCGTAATCAGCGATCCCAAAAACCCCCGAGTAACGAATTTTAAGCGAATCCGATGAACTTTTCAAAAATGTGTCCGCCATATTGGTTTTTTGAGGTTATGTCAAAATCCTGATCTGATAGGGTTAAATGGACCTCGGATTCGGATTCAGCGATCCAAAAAACATAAAGTCTATATAGTGAGACCCCCAGATCAGAACTTTTTTTTTTTTGGTGTGACTGTGTAATCAGTGTTTTAAATGGTCAATATTGTCAGCATTGTACCCAGCAGACAAACACGCAGATCGAGTTTTAAAATATAGACCCTATGAAGATACACTCAAATTTAGTGGTATCGAAAATCTTGTTTCCCTCAAAGACATTTCTAAATTTGAAACCTTAAACAAAATTTCTGCTAACTTGTATGGTTTTGTTAAAAGAGATGAGAAGTTTACAGTTGCACCACATCATCTTTCGTCTCAAAAAAAGATGAATCACGTCAATCTTCTTTGAATTGAAGATCACTATATATAATCTGTCCAACGAGAGAATACCCTCGATCGCGCAGTTTTTTTGCTTTTAGGGCGTTGAAAAACTTGAAAATGGCATCTCACTATTTTTTTTCGCTAGAAAATAGCCAATGACAATCTTCTCAATCTCAGACTTTCCCGTTCAAACTCGGGCCCACACGACCCAAAGGGTAATTTATGACTTTCATACCTGCATGGGACTTTTAAATGGTAATGATTTTATATAAAGTACAAAATTATCAATTTTGATCTTACAAAATTTTCAATGTTATTCTTAAAATCCTCATTTTTTTCTGATTCCAGCAGTATGTTGTTTGTCTCTGATATTTTAAAATTAAATTAATTGATAAATTTACTGATTTATTTTATTTTAACAAAATTATTAATGTAGGTTACATTATTAATTATTTTTAATTAAAAATTAATATGTTCATTATTTAACGAATATAATTGATTAAAACAATAATATAATATTATAATATTAATATAGAAAATATAATTAATTTATATAAAAAGTATTTATAGGGAATTTGCATATATTATTTATTTATAAATCGTTTGTATTACAAATATTATATTAAATTAGACTATAAAATTGAACACCATATAACTATTATGAACAAAAAAATTACAACAAGCATATTTCCAAAACGCTTAATGAACATAAATCTTCCTCTTTATTCACTTTCTGAACTTTAATCAGTTGAAACATCGATAATAATTTGAGGGATTCGGTCTACTAATTCGTCAATACGATTATCAACATTCCAAAATTTCTCTTCTTCACAGATAACATGACTGACGAAATTCTGCCACTTTTCTGGTGTAACGCGATTTACCCCTTCTATTAATAAGTTTTGCACATTTTGTATTTTGAATGTAAAATTGTTTTTCTTAACATGACCTTTTATTATAGACCAGACCATTTCAATAGGGTTTAATTCGCAGTGATATGGTGGCAGTCTCAAAACAATCTTATTATTTTTTTCGCTATTTCATCTATTACATATAAATTATATTGTTTTTTTACATTTTTGACAATTTTTAACAATTGAACTTTAATCATACTTTCATCATATTTATGTCCCTTGTTCTTTAACCAGTTTTGTATATCAATTTTTTTCCACGAAGTACTTGGCACTTTTCTAGTTTCACCGAGTAATATGGAGCATTGTCCATCACAATAACACAATCGTCGTCCAGTTTTGGTATTATTTTTTCAAATCATGTCTGAAAATTCTCCACATTCATCTCGTCATGAAAATCGATGGAGTTTTTTTTGGATTCAAAATATAATAGTCCTCCTTCTACAAAACCCTTATCACTCCCGATGTGAAGAACTATTATACGCTTTCCTTTTCCAGTCGGGTTTGGTGGTCCTGTTATTAAGCCTCTGAGAAAAGCTTGTCTTCCCGATGTTACTGTTTCATCATACCACGCCTTGCTTGAAATATCGCCCACATTTACCCAGGTTTCATCCAAATAATAAATAGTCCTTCCTTCTTGACGACATTTCCTCATTTTTTCCAAATATTCCCTCCGCCATAAAACTAAATCATTCCTTTCTAGTAACACACTGTTCCTCTTTCGTTTTTAATAAGAAAATTTTAGTTCTTTCAATACAGTATGTATAGGAGAACGGCAAAGCTTTGGAAAGTCATCGTCTGCTTCTAAAGCTGCTTTTAATTTTTTAAAGTTGTAAATTCCTTATTGAAATAAAAAGAATGCACTTTTCTCCTGATGAGGGTTTTCTGATATTCATCCAATTTTTGAATTATTTTTGGTCGAGACTTATTTCTATTTGGAGACGTAACAATGCCATTATGCTCATATTCTAAAAGAGTCTTTTTGATTGTCGACTCTCCTATTCCAGTTTCTTTACATATATGCAAAATTGCAACCTTTTTCGTAATTCCAGGATTTGCTTCCTTCAAATTTTTGAATATGTTTATTGCAACTGTTTTTAAACGTCTTCCAATGAGCTAAAAATTATTTTAGAAATCATTCATCAAAAACAAAATTCTAGAAATATACATACATTGTTAACCCCTTAACTGCCGGCTGAAAAACACTAAATAAGCCCAGAATGCCAAAAATATAAAATCGTCCAATTAGTCTGAAACTTGTTACTCAGGGGTTTTCGGGGTCGCTGATTAGGAATCTGATGTCGGTATTTTAAAATTCGAAATGGCGGATCCAATATGGCGGACGGCTTTTTAAAAATTAATCCAAATTACCTGAAATTTGTTACTCGGGGGTTTTTGGGGTCGCTGATTACGAATCTGATGTCGGTTTTTTAAAATTTAAAATAGCGGATCCAATATGGCGGACATTTTTTTTAAATTTTTGATTCGCTTAAAAATTATAATTAGGGGGTTTTCGGGGTCGCTGATGATGAATCCGATGTCAGTTTTTAAAAATTAAAAATTGCGGATCTAATATGGTGAACATTTTTATGTCAGTTTTTCAAAATTCAAAATGGAGGATCCATTATATTGGATATTTTTTTTTTAATTTTGGATTTTCTTGAAAATTATCACTCGGTGATTTTCAGGGTCGCTCATGACGAATCGAATGTCTGTTTTTAAAAATTCAAAATGTCGTATCCAATATTGCAAAGATTTTTTTAAAAAAATTTTGTTTTTATTATAAAAGCAGAACAAATTTTACAAATGCAGGTTTCATAAAACAGCTATAAAGAGCGTGCAAAAATTGAAATTCCATTGAAATGTCCTAACGCATTTCACCTTTCCAATAAGTTCATGGGTGAAGTGGATCTCCACGGTATGCCATATTGGATCCGCAATTTTGAATTTTAAAAAACTGACATCGGATTCGTCATCAGCGACCCCGAAAACCCCCGAATGATAATTTTCAAGCAAATCCAAAATTTTTTAAAAAAATGTCTGCTTTTTTGGATCCGCCATTTTGTATTTTGAAAAATCATCATCATATTCGTAATCAGCGACCCTGACAACCCCCGAGTAACAAATTTCATGTAAATTGGATTAATTTTTAAAAAAGTCATCCGCCATATTGGATCCGCCATTTTGAATTTTGAAAAACCGACATCATATTCGTAATCAGCGACCTCGAAAATCCCCGAATAACAAAGTTCAGGTAATTTGGATCAATTTTTAAAAAAGTCGTCCGCCATTAGAGGTTGATTCGATCCATTTCTTGGTCAATTTTTGAGCTCTAAGGTTCATTTCTCTTCGAATTAATCGGAATTTTATACACTTTCTTTTTCATAATAACTACTTTCAAGGTTAACATGTAATGGAAGGCGGAAATTTGCAAAAAACTGATTTTTTGCACCTATTGCATAAAAAAAATTTTGGTTCCCGTAGGAGTTCGAAGTACCAAATTTAGGTACTTTATTACCCTAAAATGAAGGGTTTAAGGAAAAAAATTGCGATCCTGAGATAAAATGTCAAAAAACGCTAACTTTACTGTAAAAAGAAATGCATGACTTTACTTTCATTTATATCAAAATAATTACATATCATTAAAATCGTGAGAATTTGCAGATTCCGAATATATTATTCAAAACAAAATATCTATAATATTAACAAATTTCTAATTTTTTATTACACTGTAACGTGCTGTTTATTAGAACTCTGGATAAGTTAGCATCCTATCTCGATGAATACAAAATTGTAAACTCAGTCTTTTCAAATTACAGCGACGATAAAATTCAATTGCTGACGCGAAAAGGAGTTTTTCCTTATGAATACATTGATTCAAGGGAAAAACTCGACGATACAGAGTTACCGCCGAAAGAAAAGTTTTATAGCACGTTAAACGATTCGAATGTTTCCGATGAAGACTATGCACATGCGCAGAAAGTGTGGAGTGAATTTAATTGTCAAAATCTTGGTGATTCTGTATACTTGTACATGCAAACCGACATACTGTTACTTGCGGACATTTTCGAAAATTTCAGAAACCAGTGTTTAATCTCGTACGGTCTAGATCCAGCACACTATTATACTATACCGGGTTTGACTTGGGACGCAATGTTAAAGTATACGAATGTAAGACTTGAACTCTTGACAGACATTGACATGGTAATGTTTATTGAACGAGGAGGTGGTGTAAGTCAATGTACAAATCGATATGCAAAAGCTAACAATCCTTACATGGAAAAATTTGATGAAAATGAGGACACGTCTTACATCGTATACTTTGACGCAAATAATCTATACGGTTAGGCAATGGTTCAACCGCTTCCGTATGGTGGCTTCAAGTGGGTAGAGAATGTTGATAATAGTTTTAATTTCAATGTTGCAGACGATGCGCCTACAGGTTACATTTTGGAAGTTGATTTGGATTATCCAGATCACCTTCACGATATACACAGCGATTTTCCATTTTGTCCAGAACGCTCGAAGCCACCAGAGTCAAAAGAGGAGAAGCTCCTAATTACCCTCCTACCGAAACGAAAGCACGTTATCCACTATCGTGCCTTAAAACAAGCTATTGCCAACGGTCTCGTGTTAGTTAAAATTCGAACAATCCACATATGGTTAAAAAGTTACATTGACTTTAATACCACGCGAAGAACAAACGCCAGTAATGAATTTGAGAAAAACTTGTTTAAATTGATGAACAACGCGGTATTTGGTAAAACAATGGAGAACGTGCGAAAACATGTGAAAATTAAACTTGTTACAAAGTGGGAGGGTAGATATGGAGCTGAAGCCCTAATAGCAAAGCCTAATTTCCACAGCAGAGCCATCTTTAATGAGAATTTGGTTGCTGTGGAACTTAGGAAAATGGAGGTACTAAAGAAAAAGCCAGTGTATGTTGGTTTGACTGTTTTGGATGTGTCAAAATCGCTTATTTATGATTTTCACTACGATTACATGTTAAACAAGTATGATGAAAATAAATTGAAATTATTGTACACCGACACCGATAGCCTGATTTATGAAATCAAGTGCTCAGACATTTACGCTGATATGAAGCAAGACATTATGAAATTCAGCACTTCTGATTATCCGGTTAATAACGTGTACAATATTCCGCAAGCCAACAAAACGATATTAGGTCTCATGAAAGATGAATGCTGCGGAAACATTGTAACAGAATTTGTTGGCTTGCGGAGCAAAATGTACAGCGTCCGTGTAGAAGAGAAAGATTTCATAAAAAAGGCTAAAAGTGACAAAGCAGGAGTTGTTAAGAAAAATATCGACTTTGATGATTATGTTTATTGTCTACGAAATATTAAAATGCAATATAGAACGCAATATTCAATTAGGTCGAATCTTTACAAAGTACAAACTTTGAAACAAACGAAAATTGCTTTAAGTCCTTATGACGACAAGCGATACCTAATAAAAAACAGCATCGACACCCTCGCATGGGGTCATTGTAAAATTCTTGAAATTGATGACAATGAGGATAAACTAATGTAAAAAAGAAGAGGAGGAGGAAATGGGTGTTTGAATAACAGATGTTTATTTTATTTTATGTCTACTTTATTTAAAAAACCTTAATCTAGTTACATTAACTTGTTATAATTTTTTTAACTACATTTAAACTTATTTTAACTATATTTTACCTTATTTTAACTTAACTTTAACTTATTTTAACTAATTTTAACTTTACTTTAACTTATTTTAACTTTTTTTAACGTTACTTTAACTATACTTTAACTTATTTTAACTTTACTTTAACATTACTTTAACTATATACTTTAACGTTACTTTAACTATATTACATATCAGATTTTTTTTATCCAACTATTATGTGAGCAATCGAATCTAAGCCATTTCACGTATACATCATTACCACGAGTCTTATAACTTTTTCTACAAGGAGAACATCTGGATATTAGACTTTCAGCAATTCACCTTCGATGGGTTGATTTTGATAATCTTTCAGCTTGTATGTAACTGGTTTTGTTGATTTAACTTTATCCACGGTAAATATTTCCGTTGCCCAGTTGGGAGTATATCCTTTTTCAAAAATATTTTTAAACTTGCTAACTCGAACTCTGTCTCCAACTTTGAATTTTGATCTTTTCAGCGGAATGCTACGTAGTTTACGGATACGTCTCAGCAGTTCTCTTGTATCTTCTACGGTGACATCTTTAGGTTTCATACCAATAGTACGATGCTTTTTATTATTGTACTTTGACATGAGAGTTGGTTAAAGATTAATCCATTTATAATTGCCTTGTAAGTTGAATTCAGGCCACATCATATTTTTTAAAGTGAATTGTAAAATTCTTTGCCTCTATCAGTATGCAAATTTTTTGGAATTCGGCCTTGTTTGAGAATAGTTTTCATGGCCAAAGATATATCCTTTCCATTCTTACTCTTTACAGATACAGCCCAGGCATATTTGGAAAATGTGTGTATAACTGTGAGCATGTATTTGAAACCTTTATTAGAATAAGAATAAGGTATCATTTCAATTAAATCTGCTTGCCAGGTTTCATCTATACCATGCATTTGAACTTTTCGACGAGGATAATTTCTTCTAGCTTCTTTATGCAGTTCAGTTACAACTGTTAATTTTTAATCAGCCATCACTGTTGAATAAATTTAGCCTCTTTGATGATATAATTTTGCTGTGATTCAATTTCTTTAAGTTTTTCGTTTACTCTATCCTCGATAATTCGGATATAAAGATTTAAATCATCAATAGTTGATCTTAAAGAAGATGTAATTTGAAAAACTGTTTTTATCTCGTTTTTAATAATTTTCTGTGCAAGTCTTAAATTTACAGCGTCTCGTTGCTCTTCAGCGTCTTGAACGTTGCAAAGTCTTTTGTTATCAATGTCGTATTGTTCACTTGGAGTAATTTTAAATCCAATACCAGAAGGTCCAGGAAGTCCACGACTTGCAAGAGGTCGTGACAAAGGATGTCCAAACACATCAATGCTCATTTTAATACCAAGCTCTATTTGCTTGTACTCTCCTAATATAAAATGCGAGCTTCACGTAGTTCTTCGATAATTAACATATTTTCATTATTATGGCTTGGACTACCAGCTTGCTGTGATGCTACTAGCAGACGTAAACGGCGAGGAAAGATAAACGAAAAAAATATGCCTGGCACTTTGACCATTGGAATATTATAAATGTTAAACTCTTTTTAAATTCACAAAATTATCCTTATGGAAATTTAAATCTAAACTTTGATCAAAATCAGTACTCGTTACTTTATGAAATGTACGCTAATTTTCAATCATCCTATTATTGTAAAGATTCAAAACCTATTTTAACAAAGGATATTTTTAAAAGTCTATTTCCTCTAATTGTTATTGATTGTTCTAAACAAAACGAGTTTTTAAAACAAGCATCAGTTGATGTGAGGTTAAAATTTGAAGCATTAATCAACATGCTAGCCGAGACCACTGCCTATTGCCTAATTACACAAGTCAACATGAAATTTGCGCCTGACATTTAAGATATTTTTTATGATAGATTTATTGACAGATATGAGGAAAAAAATTATATTTTATCAAAAAGTTTGCTTTTGTAGATAGGAGAACGTTTTTACCATATTTTTGAAAATTTATGATTTTCTGAATGAAATGGTTAATTACAAATCTGTAAAGTATGTAATAAAACGTACTGTACAGATTTTTGATTGACCATTTCATGAGTATTGCATGAGTATGGATGTGCAAAATAAATATATTTTTTAAATTTTATTAAAAAATGGTGGCTGTGCAGCATTTCATTAGAAAGCGTCTCGTTTCAGGATTCCATAGCCAGACAACTAACGTCCTTAATTTTTGATCTTGAAAAAACGGAAATGTTGTCATTTTCTATACATCAACAGCTATCGACACACGAAGGATTTTTATATTACTTACTTTTATTTTTAACAACAATTTTTAGAATTTTTTTTTGAAAATTTTAATTTTTTGCTTCAATTACGCACCATTTTGCAAAAAATCAAGATATCGAAAAAATTCTATGTGTGTCGATAGCTGTTAATGTATAGAAAATGACAACATTTTGGTTTTTTTTAAATTAAAAAGTGAGGACGTTAGTATTGTCCGGCCATGGAACCCTAAGATACAGACGCCTTCCAATAAAATGCTACACCGCAGCTATTTTGTAATGAAATTTTTTTTGAAAAAATATAGTTTGCATATCAATACTCATGGAATAAAATGTAATTTACAGATTTTTAATTGACCATTTCATTAAGCCAAAAAAATTCCTAAAATATGCCTAATTTTCGTGATTTCCCCCCTCATCATGTCTGCAACTACTACAAAAGCAAACTTAAAAAAGAATATGTATCTTTTCCCTTTATTTTAGTGAATAATAAATAGAAAAATCGTTATATAAACACAGGCGCAAAATTTTTTCGTTTTTTTTGTTGAGCTGTGTTATCCATGACCGCGTCATACAATATAAGCCAATCAGCGGCGTTGTAAAGAAATTATTGTAAAGGAGTAGGGATAATGTGGTGGTGGGGATGATTACTATAAGAGCAGCTGCTCTCAGCGAGAAATTGATTTCTGCTTCAAAATGGAGTTTATCGTAGAAGTTCAAGATTTTAAAAGAGCCAACAACGAGTTTGTCTTTAAAGAGTTGGCGATACTTCCTCTTCAACCAGATGCACAGCTTCTCGTCTACCTTTTTGAACCAAATGGTTTCGATGAAGATGACTCTACTTTAAAATCTTTTTATGAAAATTGTGAATCTTTTTTGTAAAATTTAGTTATTAAGTTTTCAAAAATAATGTTATTAATTCAAAATTGAAAACAATGCTTCTTAATTTTAAAAACAACCTATCCTTTAAAATTTAATTTAAATTCTTTTATAATTTCTGAAAATAACACTTATTTTAATTCTGAAAAATAACTAAGAGGAGAAGAAAAGTAAATTTAAAACCAATTTATAGGTAAAACTTTGTGTGTTTATTTTATCAAAAAATTTAAAATGTATATACATTTTCTTTTTTAAAATTTATTGTAGTAATTTGAATTCAACAGCATTATATGGTCCATCAAGATACTTCGTTTGAAGTTTCTTCGATATCGCAGCTTTTTTCATCATTTCCAAGGTGGTTGGTTCATCCTCGAAGAGTTTAATGAATCTCGTTGGTAGGTATGTAAGGAAATCAGCATCAATTTCGACAATGATCCTTGGTCCATATTTGGTCTGGACCTTCTTCATCTTTGAGACGTAGTACAGTCCATCTTTTATCAATTCCGCGAGCGGCTTCGTCGGAAGGTAACCTTCAAAACGCCCAACGGAGTTGACTTTTTCTAGATCCATTTTTTTAACTGTAAGAAAACCTTGAACAAAAGAAGAGAAAACAAAGAACTGTAATAAAAAATTAATAGTTTTAAAACTCACATAGAAAATATAGCTGAAAAAGAAACTTTGAAAATATAGCTTAGAAAATAAAACTGAAAAAAAACTTTTAAAATATAGCTGTAAAAGAAACTTAGAAAATATAGCTGAAAAAGAAACAAAAAAAAACTTGGAAATAAAGCTGAAAAATTAGAAATAAACCTGAAATGTAAACAAAAAAAACCTGGAAATAAAGCTGAGAAACTTAGAAATTTACCTGAAATTAAAACTTAGAAAGATGCTGAAAAGAAATGTTAAAATGAATAACTTATTAAACACGGAAAGAACATTGGCAGTGCAGGTCACTCGCAGCATGTTGAACAGTGCAACTTATAGTGTAATCGCGCAGCGCTTCCAAAAAGGGGCGACTGGGTCGCCCTTTTTTGAGAGTCTCTCAGCAATATAGAGAACAATTTTTTAAAATACAGAATGTTTAACAAAAATAAGGACGACTATTATCGTATCGAGATATTGGATATATAATTACCAATGTTTTGACAGAAAAGAATAAAAAGGTAATAAACAAATGTAAAAATTTTGTAGGTTATTAAATTTAATTTTCAATAAATTAGAAAATAATTTTATTCTATTATTTACAAATATTTCTAAAAAACTATCAAAATTACAATTTTTTTTCTTTTCCATATCTTTTTTCTCAAAAATTTTCTTCAAAAAATATTTAATCTCTATTTAATAATAAAATTAATTAAATTGTACTAATTGGTACAATTTAATTTAATATTTTAAATTATTTTACATTTTTTATTTTCAGTTGTTTATTAAATAGAGATTAAATATTTTTTTATTAAATGCAATAAAAGAATAAAATATATATATTTATTAACATAAATATTTTTATTTAGCTAAGACTTTTATAATGTTATTAAAAATTTGAATAGTGGATTTTTTTAAAACTTTTAATACCATTTATATTTTTTCATTTTTTAAACTTATTTATATCATTTTAAAGAAAAGAAATTTTAAAGAAAATTTTTGAGAAAAAAGATGGAAAAGAAAATAAAATTGTAATTTTGAAATTTTTTTAGAAATATTTGTAAATAATAGAATAAAATTATTTTCTAATTTAATCAAAATTAAATTTAATAACCTACAAAATTTTTACATTTGTTTATTACCTTTTTATTATTTTCTGTCAAAACATTGGTAATTATATATCCAATGTCTAGGTACGATAATAGTCGTCCTTATTTTTTTTAAACATTCCGTATTTTAAAAAATTGTTCTCTATAATGCTGGGAGACTCTGTCAACGAAAAAAGGGCGACCCGGTCGCCCCTTTTTGGATGCGCCGCGCGATTACACTATAAGTTGCACTGTTCAACATGCTGCGAGTGACCTGCACTGCCAAAGTTCTTTCCGTGTACTTACAGCTAATTGTAGAACCTGAAATAAGAATGATCTTATCGCTTTGAAACTCGTCTTATATAACTGCAACCCCACTTTTAACACAATCCCCACCACATTTTCAAATGCACACGCAAATTATCCCCACTATACACTGCGCACGCAGAAATATCCCCACTATAATATGTGTTTAAATCATGCGAGTTAAAATTAAGGGAACTAAAATAAATGCGTAAATTTAAAAAAATATTTTCTTTATTTAAAAATTTAATATTATTATTTTTTAAGGCTCAAAACAATCATCTTCTTCTTCGTCTTCAAGTAGCTCCGACATCTAAAAAATAGTATTTTCAAAGTTAATTGAAAAATAAGAAAAATATATATATTCTCAAAGTTAATTTAAATGTACTAGAAATTTTTAACTAACTTCCTCAGGATTGATATATATATAACTAAAACATCATCATCGCCATCTTCATCACCATAATCATCATCGTCGCTGATGATGATAGTTTCACCCTGACTATCATATCCATCCTCATTATTATTATTATCATCGTCGTCATCAACATCCTCGTAATTATTGTGAGCAAATTCATCAAAAATTACTATTGTAGAAGCATTATCTTCTTCTACTTCTTCATCCATGATTTCTGGAGGATAATTTGATTTGTCTTCCATTTTTTTTCCTTTCTTTCTAAAAGAAAATTTTTAATATTAAATAAAATTAACTTTAAAAATAAAAAAATAAGAAATATTAAAATAAAAAGAATTTGATGGGAGAGAAGAATTGTAAGAAAGTGATGAGCTGTAGGAGAAAAAGAGAGAAAAGACCTGTAAGAAATGGAGAAAATACTTGTAATAGAAAAAGAGAGAAAATACCCGTAAGAGAAAAAAAGAGAAAATACCTGTAAGGGAAATGACATTGAAGAGAGAAAAAAGACCTGGAGGAAAGAAAGAAAGACCTGGTGAAGAGAAAAAAAACCTAGAAGAGAGAAAGATTTGGAGGACTGAAAGAAAGAAAGACCTGGTGAAGAGAAAGAAATAAACCTAAAGGAGAGAAAGACCTGGAGGAAAGAAAGAAAGAAAGACCTGGTGAAGAGAAAGAAATAAACCTAGAGGAGAGAAAGGACTGGAGGAAAGAAAGAAAGACCTGGTGAAGAGAAAGAAAAAATTTAGAGGAGAGAAAGACCTAGAGAAAAGAAAGAAAGACCTGGTGAAAAGAGAAACCTAGAGAAGAGAATGAAAGACCTGGTGAAGAAAAAGAAAGAAAGGCCTGGTGAAAAGAAAGAAAAAACTTAGAGGAGAGAAAGACCTGGAGGAAAGAAAGACCTGAAGAAGAGAAAGAAAGAAACAAAGACCTAGTGAAGAGGAAAGAGTGAAGTGACCTAGTGAAGACCTAGAGGAAAGAAATAAGTCCTGGTTTGGGCGCCATTTTGACATGGGCGAATTTCCCTTTTTTATGGGTAAGGAAATTGTCGTCAAATTTTGTTCACAGAAGAGTGCTGTGAAACTTTTAAAAGGGAAGATTGAAATTTTTGTATTTAAGGGTAACCGGTTGACCCGCGAGAATTTAGGGAAAGTTAATCTTAACCCTTATGGGGAACTGTATGGGGAACCAATGCAACCCTCAATGCTGCGATGTAGGTTGAATTTAGGTAGATCGGGGGGGATCGAACGTGACAGTGAGGCGGACGATGGGGTCCTTGCTGCCGACATCCTGGTTAGGAGAGATTTGGCAGCCAGGCGGTGAGAGACCCAGAGCGGCTGGAAAATAGCTTCCTTCCTTCTCCTTCTTGCTGCTAGTCGAGGCTCGTAGCATGGAAGATAGGAAAATAGGTATAGGAGAAAAATAAGCCTGCCTGCCAATTCTCTCCTAACCACGATGTCAGCAGCAAGGCCCCCATCGTCCGCCTGATTGCCACGTTCCCCATGCGTTCCACATTCGTTGGTTCCCCATAAGGGTTAAATTTCACTTTCCCTAAATTCTCGCGGGTCGACCGGCCAATCTTAAAATACAAAAATTTCAATCTATTCTTTTAAAAGTTTCACAACGATCTTCTGTGAACAAAATTTGACAAGAATTTCCCTACCCGTAAAAAAGGGAAATTCGCCCATGCCAATAAATAAAATAAAATAAATAAAATATATTTGTATATATAAAATAAATTTAAAATTTGAATAGTAGATTAAAATAAAGTATAAATTTAAATAATAGATTAATTAATAAATCTCTTTGGTTGACTGAAGGTCTTGTTGGTTTTGGAAACGACGTTGAATATTGTTGGCAAATCCTATTTATCGGTCCTTGAAATTGTACCTGTGGCATGTTCCACTGGCATATTCCAAAATTATTCTGTATAAAAAAACATAATTTTAAACAAAATTTATATTATAAAATTGAGTAATAATTTATTTAAAATATAAGCTTATAATTGTAGGTCATGTTAGACTGTATTAAACAGAAATGTTTTAAATTAATTGTGTATACTTTAAATAAATAATTACATACTAAAAAGAAATTTTTAAAAATATTTACCGGCATCATGGCCATATACCGGCAGAAACAGCATACTCCGCAAAAATTGAAATTAAAACTAGCAGAGCTACGCGCGCGCGATATTTCTCATTTTGTCTTATAATATAACCCAAGACCTTATTTCATTGTGTGTATGGCTCATTTCATTTAAAATGTAAAATCTATGCCTCTTGGTCAAAAAAAAAGTTTTTAGCTAGCAAATGAATATTGTTTGGTTTATTTGATTAATATCTAACATACTCTAATTTTTTATTAACTTATAGAACTTTGAGGTGCTTTAAAACGAAATGACAGAGTAAAAAATAGACTAAATGTCCCCTACTGTCCCTGTCCTCGAGGCACTTGCACTACATTGCCCCTAATGATTAATATATACATTCTTTTGTTTTAGATTTAAACATAAACTCTTTATAATCTCTAAACCTTATATTTTAAAATTCATTAATTATTTTATATAAAATTCAAGAATATCATTTTAAGAAATTATTAAAAACATGTCACTTATTTTCATATTTTATATTCTGCCAAAATGAATTCATTTTTGCACACTCACTACGAATAGGTTACGCGCTTACACCCACTGTTTTACCGATGCTACAATAATAAATGAATAACCTCAAAACATAAAAGCAATTAGAATGTTCTGGTCTCTATCCTACAAATTATATATAGTGGAGCAGAAAAATAATTGATTAACGGTTGTAACATAGTTGTCCACTACTGTCCCGTCTGTAAAATGGTAAGTAAATACGTTATATCTCTTATAAGTCAATTATTGGCAAGAAGTTTCAATTCTTTAAGAAATCTGACAGCTTCCGTTGCTTTCTAAATAACATACTCATGTTGTAAATTGAGAAAAGAGCAAAATGTCCCCTACTGCCCCGTATAATAGCTTTATTCTTATTATGTGGGTAAGAGTTTTTTAATTCAATGTATAAAAAACAGGAACTTGCTTTAATATAATAAGTTATTTATATGAATATAGTATAGATATTCTTAATATAATATTTGTTCTTTTTTTATACCGTTTTTTTTAAATGTCACCTACTGTCCCGAAGTACTGTAACCAATCTTCTCTCATTTTTTGTATAAAAACAAAAAAGTTTGTTGTCTACGCAATAGAATTAATTATTATTTATATAAACGCATCTTAACATTTACACAAAAAAAAGTTCATCTATTTAAAAAAATAAAGTTGAACGAAAACCAAACAATAGTGATCATATTCTGCCAAAAAACTGTCTGCCATTAAAAAAAATATTTGTGTCTAATGTTATAACAACTATCCCTTTCGATTTTTTAGAACATTAAATAATTAAATAATATTGAAAACTTGATTACAAATACAAAATCGAAAATTCACATTTTAACTTTCCTGCAGACTATATTTTACACGCAAATTTTCATGACTTGTTAAGATTTGGCTGTACTTTTATAAATTTATTACTTTTATAATGATAAACAACTCCACGAAATATTTTTTCAAAATTTTAATAATTACCAAAAATATGGCATTTTTATTTGTGTCTTTTTTAAAGTGCTATAACTTTGGTTCTAATTAACAGATTTTGGATTATAAAAAAAGGATTTCTTTGGTTTTAAGTATATTTAAAGTTAAAAATAAAAAAAATTCAAAATTTTTTTTTTAATTTTGAAAAATTAAATATTTGTTTTTGAAAAAACATCTTTGATTTGTTTTCAAAATTTTACTAAATTGACAAAACATTTTGTGAAAATAGTGGAGGTGGTCCGAAACCGACCCCCAAGGGGTGGCCCCAACCCGACCCCCATATTTTTACATTGTAATTGTATATTCTCTTCTTCCTTATTGTTCACATGAAGTGAGGATAGGTTTTGCATATTTACTTCTATTTTTTAGAAATTTATAAAATATTTTACTAACAATCACAGCAATTATTATTTAACTTTAATCCTCTTTTGGTTAAATATTTTATTCATTGTCAGTTGTGAAATGTTCTCGACAAGGCGATATGAATTAAGAAAAGTTGTACTTTTCGACATCTTTGAAAGCAGTTAAGTACGAAAACGAAAAATAATTAATAAAAAAATTTGTATATATTTTACTAGAAATAGGGCGAAAATTAAAACGCAGGCAAAACCATTGCTGCTATTATATTGGAAATTTAGACACTGTTTAACAATTTATATTTATTATTATTTAAAAAAAGGACTTAAAAGTTATTTAAATAAAGAAATAATATTAATTTAAGTTTAACTATGTCAACATAACTTAAAGACATAAAAAATCTCAGAGTAAAGTTACTAATGATTCATTTATTTACCATTTTGTTCAGAAAAAGGTCCAAAAATGTATTTAAATGAAGTCAAAATAATTTAACAGTTCATTACAGACTTGAATTTTATTTTAATTACTATCAGAATTTGATAACTTGATTATTCTTGAGATTTTCCCCCAAAAAAATGGGGGGTCGGTTTCGGACCACCTATTTTGAAAAAGTTAAAAACGCAAATTTTCGCTTTTTCTTTAGATCTTTTATTAATGACAATCAGAAACCTCGGCAACCATCAGAAAACATTGAAAAATAGTTCCTTTACTCAAAAAAATTTTGACGAAGACAAAGAAACACATTTTTGGCACATTTTTAGCCATTGCACTTTAGGGGGTCGGTATGGGACCACACTTCCCTAAGTAAAATTAACCAAATTTAAAGTATGACTAGTGATTTTTTAAGGGGTTTTCATAAGTTATAAGCTGGTGACATTTTTTCCTATGAGCCATGTAAAAATCAGAGTGGGACCATGGAAATTTTTGAGGAAAATAATAATTTATCATTATTTTACATAGAAAATGATAATTTATAATTAATTTCTTCAAGAAGTTCCTTGTTCCCACTCTGATTTTTACATGGCTCATAGGTAAAAAGGTAAGCTTTCGATTGGGAATTTGAAAGTCGGTTACAAAACATTCCTTTTTTTAAACTCGTACAAACTATGATATATTGTAAAATGTTTATAAAACGTTAAGGCAATTACAGATCTTCTTCAAGATGATGAGGAGGTTCTTCCGCAAATAGAATTAACATTACCAATTTGTTGAAATTTGTACCACTGTTAGATAAAGGTTTTAAAAATGTATTTAGGGGAAAGTGGGGTAAAGGCGCTAGGTTTACATTTATCGATGTATATTTTTTAAATTAAGCAATTAATTTATGCGATCTTTGTTTTTCATTGTTGTAAAACTAATCAACAAGAAATTTTAATAGTTGTTATTTAGTATATTATAATTATAAATACATTATTTAATCAAATTTAAAAACAATGCAAAAAATGCCTTTGCCCCACACTCTGGGGCAGCAACGTTTTTGCTTATATTTCTAAAAGAAAGCATTTATAAGCCTTAAAAAAATTAACAAGTGATATTTATAAGTATAATATTTACGAAACATAAGGTTAACAACATATTATTAAAAGAATTAAACTATTTAAATAAAAAATAAAAACTTTTAGTGATTTTAACCTTATATTGTGAATTAATACTTAGAAAATTCGAATATTCAATTGTTTTTAACCAAATTATGTTCAATACTTTAAATTTAAAATATTTAGATACAAAATTAAACTAAAACACCACGCCAGTTGTGTAGATAAATACTTCATTTATTTACATGTTACATTTTTAAAAATTAAATACTTAAACTTATGTTTTAAAAAATAAAAGTTTGTTTAGTAAAATTATCATTTTATTTTTGCAAAACAATTTTTTTGTTATAATTCTTAAAATATTTGATATTTTTAGGTTTTTCTTTTTTTAATCAACTGGCCTGATTGCATTGCAACTTAATTTTTAATACTAATTGGAATAGACAGAAAATAAAGGAGACATTTTAAAAAACGTCTTTGCCCCGCTTAGCGCCTTTGCCCCACTCTCCCCTAAATTTTTTAGACCTGTGGGTACTTGTAAAAAAGTTATAAGCGTCTTTGTTTTTAACTTTTAACATTGAGAATTGTGGGTATTGAGTACATTTTCAAACATATTTACTCACCACAAAGTGAAAGAAATAAAAAATTGATGAAACATTTTTTAATACGAGACAGATATATAATGATTAAATATCTGTTAAAAAAGTGTCATTAGGTACCTGTGAGAGTTGAAATAAATTAATTTGTATAAATATTTCATGTTTTATACAGTATATTGAACAGCTGTTTAAACATCTGGCAACATTGCATACAATTTTCTACTCAAAACTAAATGTAAACAAGTCATACCAAACATTTGCAACACTACTAAAGAAATACGGTGTTGCCAGACGTTTTAAAGTACCAAGCAAGTCAAATTACAAAATAATGGTTTCTGTTAGAAGAATTATTAGAAGAATTATTTTATTGAAGTATTTTTCCTCCTTCGTCAAAACATTGACACCGAGATTTATTGACAGTCATTATATAAACCAAGGTATAAGCTTCAGGGGCCGTCCATAAACCACGAGGACAATTTTTTACCAATTTTTGACCCCCTCCCCATCCAATATGTAACAAAAATTTTTACTTAATGCAATTGAACTTAATTTTGTCACTCGGTGGTTTTTAGGGACGCTGATTACGAATTTGATGTAAGTTTTCATAAATTTAAAATGGTGGATCCAATAATATGGCAGAATTTTCTTTTAAATTTATGCAATTGACCTTAATTTTGTTACTCGGAAGTTTTAATACCAGTCAGGTAGCTATTAATGTTCTAGCCCAGTGGGCACAGGGACGTCTATAAGACGTCTTGAAGACGTCCTTTTTTGTCCGTGGACGATTCGGGGACAATGATGGCAATGTCTCTGAGTCATCAAAAAGACGTCTAAAAGACGTTCTATATCTGGTCCAAAAGACGTCTAAAAGACATAAGAAAGGACGTCTAAAGTACGTCTAAAAGACATAAAAGAGACGTCTAAAAGACGTCTTTTGGACGATCTTTTTACATTCTTTCAGATATTAAATAAACATTTCACAATATTGTGAAATATTTATATATTTCAAACACAATATTGTATTAAATTTTATTTTAAGTTTAAATTTATTTTTTCTAAAATGTGGAGAAATAATGAAAAAATTCCTACGAAGCTGGGATCGAACTCGGATACCTTGGGCTTAAAACACTGCGCCTTAAGCACCTCAGCCGTTCAAGACAGATATGAACCTCTACAAAGTTAACGATCTCACTTGTCAATGAAATAAATTTAACTTAGAAAAATTCCAATGAATTTCATATTCATAAATTTCTAAGTCCAAGTTGAACTTAGAAAATAATATTTTCTATATATGAAAATTTTTCTATTTTTAAATGTTAAATGAAATAGACGTATTTTAAACACCTTAACCCATTAACGCCCAAATGTCCAAAATTTTTGACTAAAGTTCAAGGTAAGAATTTTTATCCTCAATGATTAGACTTTTAAAAACCCTTCGGTACTAGGGGGTATTGAGGTCCGCTCTTTTAGAATCCGAGGTCAAAAAAGCATTTTGACCATCAAGGAAACCAATATGGCGCCCAAAATGAATAAAATACCGAAGAAATCGTATTTTTTATTTTTTGAAACACGCTTTTCACATCAATAAGATTTTTTTGGGCGGGTCTCATGTATGCTACAGGTGGATAAAATAGTTGTACTTTCGAACTGTGTACTTGACTACTTGAAAATTTAAGATGGCGGATCCATAATGGCAGAAAAATCAGAGCAAAATACTTGATAAATAGCAAATGCATCATCAATATTCAAAACTTGATTTAAATCATCTGAAAATTACTTCTCGGGGGTTTTCGGGGTCGCTGATTACGAATATGAAGTTTAATTTTTAAAATTCAAAATGGCGGATCCAATATGGCGGATAAAATTTTTGAAAATCTATAAAATTGCATGAAATTACTCACTCGGGGGTTTTCGGGGTCACTGATTACGAATATGAAGTTTAATTTTAAAAATTCAAAATAGCGGTTCCAATATGGCGGATAAAAATTTTTGAAAATCGATAAAATTGCATGAAATTACTCACTCGAGGGTTTTTGGGATCGTTGATTACGAATATGAAGTTTAATTTTAAAATTTAAAAATCTCTATCAATCTTTCTCTCTCACTGCGGACAGAATATACAGGCTGTGGACAGACTGAATGAATGAACGAATTCGAAGATTATTATAGTTAATTCTGAAAAACCAATTAACAAGTAAAGAAAATGTAAATGATGAAATAAGTAAAAGAATATTATATTTAAAATGTAATTATTTACAGCATTTTAATTTGAACTTACCATTTTTTCCTGAAATTTGTTTTGCTGTCATCTACAGTATACCGTCCGAAATTGTCAGTCCACCCATTTTTAAATGAATGAAAAAAATTCTTTAACATAAAATTCATGAAAAGTAAAATTTTCTTTGGTTTATATTTTGAAAGAAGATAAAATTTTGAAAAGAATAAGACCTTACAGAAGTCGTTTGGCTAAAATTTGTAGAAGATATTCTTAAAAATCGTCATTTTCAATGTTTTACAAAAATTTCAATAACTTCTAAAATAATGAACGCTTTTTAATAATCTTAGGCTTATTTTAAAGGTCATTTTCTACGAAATAAGAATTACTTATAGGCATTAACCTGTAATTTTTTACTTGGAATAAGCATGACGTCAAAGTTAGACAAAAAAAACTTCAAAAAATTTAAAATAATATTATGAAAAGAAAAATAATTTTTGATATTCAAATATAGTTTTTTATTAACTTTTCTTTAAAAATCTTCACCATATCATGTTTTATATATGTTCTAGAATAGTTTTTTGTACAAAAAATTTATTTCAAATTTTTCAAATTTTTTTGTCTAACTTTGACGTCATGCTTATTCCAAATAAAAAATTACAGGTTAATGCCTATAAGTAATTCTTATTTCGTAGAAAACGACTTTTAAAATAAGCCTAAGATTATTAAAAAGCGTTAATTATTTTAGAAGTTATTAAAATTTTTTTAAAACATTGAAAATGACGATTTTTAAGAATATCTTCTACAAATTTTGGCCAAATGACTTCTGTGAGGTCTTATTCTTTTCAAAATTTTATTGTCTTTCAAAATATAAACCAAAAAAATTTTGAGTTTTCATAAATTTTATGTTAAACAATTTTTTGCATTCCTTCAAAAATGCGTGGACTGACAATTTTGGCCAGTACTGCATGAGATTTTAAAACATGTGACTGAATTGAGAACATGTTACGAGGTAGCACTGTTGCCAACTTACTTTATTTTCAGGGTGTTAAATTTAATTCCGTTATAACCACCAATATAAACGATTTTACTTAAAAAGAAATATTATGATTGGTTGTTTGAAAACAGTACCGAAACTATACCTTTTTAATGTTTATTAATATATATACAAATATATAAACTAAATATTTTAGTGAAATAAAATTTTCTTTCAGTAAAATAATAAAAAAATATAGATTAAATTATCTTCATAAATATTATATATTACACATTAAAAAGATAAAATTATAGCCAAGTATTTTTATAATCAACAAAAAAAATAATAATAGGGACAATATACATTTACTAAGCTGAATAAAAAAAAGGATTTTAATATAACTAAAAAACTATTAAACGCCCTGTAAACCGACTTTTATTTACATATACTAAGTTGATAAAGTAAAACAATCCTTCTAACCCACTTGAAAGTTTAAAAATAAAAATTTAAATTTCCCGCCAAGGAGGTTTGATGTGGAGAATTGTCACTATCCTGCTATTCCCTTCTCTCTCTTTCAAGTTGCGCAGACGCACAACTGAGATTGGTAACTTCTCTCGTCGTTGTATTTCATACTAGAATAGAACTTTGAACTGTACAGTCGACACCGAGATTAGTAAAATTATTTATATCAGTTATTACTAAATTAATAAATTAGTAACCAAATTAAAAAGAGTTATTTGTTATTTAATTCAAGTGGGAATCTACCTTCTGATTCTTTTAATACAATAAAACAAGTTTTATCCCACATTGGTGACCTCGAAGTGATGTCGAAAAACAACTCATCATAATCGTGAAATATCCTTGTGAATTATCACCATCAAAGTGAATATTTAATGAAAACATAAAAATAAGTTTCCTGTCAATTTCACAGTAGAATTATTTCCATCAAGATTCTACTTCGTTATGGAAATTTTTACAATTTTTTCACGACCGCATGGCAATCAACGCCGCACCATGGCAAAAAATGTACTTTTTCGTTCCAAATCACTCTGCAGGTCACAATTTTTGACCAAAATGACTTTTCTTTTTTTCTAAATCTTCGAAGATAAATTCTCTATCGATCTCTCAAGCCCGATTTTTGAATTTTTGTTTTTGAACAATTTTTTAATAACAATAAGTATTAAAAAAATCATAAAATTTTAAAAAATATTTTTTTTCAGCTTAATTAATTTAAAAAATTGATTAAAAAACCTATTAAAATAAAGTTTAAGATTTTCTGATGTAGAAAAAAAAGTATAACAATTAATTAAATTGTTTAAACAATTAATTGTTGTTAATTTTTTCATTAACTGTATTTAGGGCTAGAAATTTCTAGTTTTTTTCACAATTGTACAATTTTTTATAAGTAAAACATCTACTAATGATTAAAAATAAATTAATTAAACATTGTTTAAACAATTAATTGTTGTTAATTTTTTCATTAACTGTATTTAGGGCTAGAAATTTCTAGTTTTTTCACAATTGTACAATTTTTCATAAGTAAAACATCTACTAATGATAAAAAATAAATTAATTAAACATTGTTTAAACAATTAATTGTTGTTATTTTGTTCATAAACTGTATATAGGGTTAACAATTTCTAGTTTTTTCACAATTGTGCAATTTTTCATAACTAAAACATCTACTAATGATAAAAAATAGAAAATTAATTAATTGAACATTGTTTAAACAATTAATTGTTGTTATTTTGTTCATAAACTGTACTTAGGGCTAGAAATTTCTAAATTTTTTCTGTATTATGCATTTTTTTGTAACAAAAACATTCAAGTATAAAAAAACTAAAAGTTAATTATTTTAATATTTGTTTAAACAAATTATTTTTTTAATTTTCCATTTTACTGTACTTAAAACTGGAAATTCTTAAATTTTCTCAATTATGTGATTTCTTTTAAATTAAACACTTAAGTAGATTTAGTTTATTTTATACATTCTTATATGTAAAAGAACTAAAATTTTACTTATGAAAAATTGCACAATTATGAAAAAACTAGAAATTGTTAGCCCTATATACAGTTTATGGACAAAATATCAACAATTAATTGTTTAAACAATGTTTAATTTATTAATTTTTTATCATTAGTAGATGTGTTACTTATAAAAAATTGTACAATTGTGAAAAAAACTAGAAATTTCAAGCCCTAAATACAGTTAATGAAAAAATTAACAACAATTAATTGTTTAAACAATTTAATAAATTGTTATACTTTTTTTCTACATCAGAAACACTAAAACTTTATTTTAATAGGCTTTTTGATAAATTTTTTTAATTAATTAAGCTAAAAAAAAATATTTTTTAAAATTTTATGATTTTTTTAATACTTATTGTTATTAAAAAATTGTTCAAAAACAAAAATTCAAAAATCGGGCTCGAGAGATCGATAGAGAATTTATCTACGAAGATTTAAAAAAAAAGAAAAGTCTTTTTGGTCAAAAATTGTGATCTACAGAGTGATTTGGAACGAAAAAGTACATTTTTTGCCACTGTGCGCCGTTGCCATTTTGAATAATTTCGGAGTTCGTGACTTACCAAGGATTATTTTCCAAACTTGAAGAAATCCTGGTGAAGGAAGACACCTTTCTAACTTCTGGACAATCTCAACCTGTTTTTCGTCTCTTCAATTTCGGCTGTTCCTGTCATTTTGTGTTTACGGCGCCGATCCAGACCATGATCTCATGCTGAATCCGATGTCTTAATGAGAGATTGCTGAAAATTTTGTTTTTATGCTTTGGAAAACAGCACATGGGCAAAACACTCTGCCCATGCAACATGTATTTTTCTGTTAACTTTACCTGGTTGCCAATAATAGTTTTCCGCCCCTATACATGATTTCTGTCTTTTTCGTGAAATTTTGGAGCAATTTTTGGAGCCTGGCCATTTACACCAGTCAATTTGCTGCGAACTTCTTGCTTCTCACGGGAATTTTTCGAGGATTCTTCGAACAAGGCATTTTTTTCTACGAGACGACAGACATGGAATTTTTCTTTTACATCTTTGGAAGCATCAACTTTGAGCGGAGATTTGTAGCATTCTGGACGATGCTGTTTTTCATAAGTATCATCGTGTATTTGTCTTTTTAAAAATTTTTTTAACTTATTTTTTTCACAATTTTTCAAGAATTCATTATTTGTTTCGCACTTTAAAATTAAACTTAGAAATCTAAACATTGCTTGAGACATTATTGTCAATATTAAAGAAATTTTTTTCTCTTCGACGAAAATATTAATTTCACGATTTCATTACGTGATAGTTATCAGAAAATTTTTTCCATAAAAATAAATTTAAATATGTTTACTTTTTACAAAAAAACATTAAATTAAAAAACTTTCAAAATTCTAAACTTTTATAATTCTTAATCTTTATTCATCAAGATATTCAAAATTATATTTTGTAAAAGAGCTACATCTTGTTATCATTTTATTTTAAAAAATTGATTTACAGTACTTTGAAATTATGAAAGTGACTTTCATTACTTCGTATTTTTTAGATAACATTATTTGTATTGTTTTTTTTATTTTTTTAGTGCGATTAATTTTATTTTTATCATTTTCGTTAGAAATCTTGTGTAACAATTTGTTTCGTAAATTTGAATTTATCTAAATAACGAGGGAGTGACGAAGGACTCAGGTTGATTTTTGTGACATTTTAAATTTTTGAGTGGGGACATTCGAGTGATTTATTATAGTATTTTTTTTATTGCGAATTTAATTATGAGTAATCGAGGTTTTGTTTTTGTGTCTCTCCTGACGAAATAGTCGAGCGTGGGGGGCTTGGTCGATCGCATGCACCTCGTAGTTTTGAGGGTCGTTTCGGGGATTCTTCTCATCCGGGTGTCGCGATGCAGGCTCAATAGAATATGAATCATAGAATTCCTAATTTACCACCATTTAATCGTTCTGACCCTTCTTTATGGTTCGTTAAGATCGAGTTAATTTTCGAGTCCTACGGTATTCTTTCGCAAAGAGCCAGGGCCGTTGCGTTGGCTTCTGCCCTCGATCATGAACTTGTTCAAACATTCGGTGATTTATTGACTAATAATAATCATATTGAGAATTTATATGTGACTGTCCACGATAAAACACGGCTTAGGTCCAAAAAAATCAATTTTGATTTTTTATGGTAATCGACAGATATTATGTTGCTTTTTGAAATGCAAAAGTCAAAAGTTAAAAATATTAATTATTTTCGACAATATACCGTTTTAAAAGCTGGGTATGTCAAGCGTAGTTAACTTCAATCGTAGTACTTCAATCGCTCGCCCTGTGAAATTCACGTTTTGGATAAACCATCATTAATACTCAGTAGAAGTCGACACCTCGCCCGCGGTAAATGTAGTGACGAAGTATTAAGGTCAATTTTCCTCGAACATCTTCCTGCCAGTTGTCGCGCGATTTTAGCTGTTTCGGATATTAATGATCTGTCTCGTTTGGCTTCGATCGCCGATCGTATTGTTGCTTATGACCCGTCGGAAAGAAATCTTTCGGCAATTTCAGCAAACTCAGAAATTATTAATAGATTGGACGAACTCACTACAAGACTTGACGAAATGTCAACCAGATCTCGCAATCATTCCAAATCTAATAATAAAAATCATTCCAGATCTCGATCTACATCTCAATTTCGAAATAATCAGTCTCGCGATCAGGGTTCAGAAAATAAGAGATTTTGCTATCTGCATTATAAATACGGCGATAAAGCTCTTCAATGTTACAAACCTTGCTTTTATAAAAATATTTCTGGTAACGGTAAAATGCAAAGCGATAATAATTCGCAAAATTCGGAAAACTAATTTCTCGGCCCTACCTTGAGGCAATAGGTGCTGTGAAAAAGTCAAAACGCCTCTTTATTTATGATCAAAGGTTTGGTTTTAATTTTCTCGTGGATACAGGATCCGATATATCCTTAATTCCCGTCAAAGCCAAAATCAAACAACATCCAGCCAAATTCGTTATTTATGCTGCAAATAACTCGCAAATAAATACGTATGGGGAACGACGTCTTTATATTGGTCTTGGTCTTCGCTGTTCTATTTTATGAAATTTTTGTATTGCAGACGTACCCTATCCGATAATTGGGGCTGATCTGCTCTCGAATTTCGGGTTTACCATTGACCTTTTGAACCGGAAAATTGTTGATCCTTTAACTAATTGCGAAACCATTGGTAGAGTTAAGGACGTTTCTTTTTTAAGCATTAATACGATTGAGACATCGTCACTTTTGCAAAAAGATGTTGTCTGATTTCCCGAAAATTACCGGATTGACTCAAGTATCTCAAATTCTCCCGAGCGAAGTCGCGCATCATATTTTGACCACTGACCTGCCTGTTGCCGAACGTGTTCGAAAATTAGCTCCCGATAAATTATCTGTCGCGAAGTCCTGGTTTCAGGAAATGGAAGAGTCCGGTCGTTGCTGTCCTTCTTGTGCTGCTTGGTCTTCACCATTGCACATGACCTTAAAGAAAAATGAGGAATGGAGATGCTGTGGGGATTACCGCAGACTCAACGCCTGCACCATCCCTGACAAATACCCAATTCCTTATCTTCAAGACTTTTCGAGTATGCTTCACGAGAAAAATTTCTTTTCCAAATTAGACCTTTTTATGGCCTACAACCAAATCCTTATCGCTACAGACGACATTCCAAAAACTGCCGTTATAACGCCGTTTGGCCTATACGAATTCACCGTAATGACGTTCGGATTAAGGAACGCCGGATCCTCGTTTCAACGCTTCGTTAACCAAATTTTTGGGAGTCTTGATTTCATTTTCGCGTATGTGGACGACATATTAATTGCTTCTTCTTCGCTCAAAGAACACAAAAATCGTTTGAGCAATTAGCGAATTCCCTAGATCTAAAACAATTATTGAGTTGAGGCGATTTCTCGGATTATTAAATTTCTACAGACGTAGTCTTCCTCACGCCGCGGAAAATCAAAGGCCACTTAACTCTTACCTGCACCAATCTCGTAAGAATGACCGTCGCGAAATCGCGTGGAATCCTGAAACTGTCGAAGCGTTCGAGAAATGTCGTTCAAGTATCGTTAACGCGACACAGGTCTCCTCAGAGGTGGGCAGGTTATTCTAAAATGTAACGCTACAAACTTGGTGGGGAGTTGTTCCAAATGACTTCCAGATTCCAAATTTTCAAACCGATAAATCGTACCTGATCCTCTTTTCGAATTATCTCTTATACAGATAGTCGGAAACTTGAAAAATTTATTATCTTAATGTGAAAGCTTTGATTCAGAAGACTGCTGATTTTTCGTTACTAAAAATTTTTTAGACAAAGATTTTATAGATAATTATGGTTCCGAATTGTCTCTTCTTCAAGAAACTTTTTGATTTTTTGAATTTGGACACGTCTGTCACATGCTAAAGTGCTACATATATGAATATATATATATATAGTTTCAGAAGCCTGCAAAAAATAAAAATTTCCGTTGTCTGAGATCAAGAAGTCATTTACCGTAGCTTTTGGTGCGCTAAATCCGAATTAACATTTAACAAAAACATCCCATCACGTCAGGATTTTGAAAAAATTGGGGGTAAAATACCCAAAAATAATTTCTTAGTAGTTTTTGAAAATTTATACTGGGTAAATCCGACGTGCTTGAGACTAGACTTGTCATATGAGTTAAATTAAAGTTTGAATTCTCTACTTTACGAAAATATAGCGATATTGCCAACAACAAACTAAATTAACTGTCAAAATTGATTTTTCAACAGTTGTCCTGCATACAAATTGACCTAAATACAACTATTTTAAAAAATGATTGGATTCGCTAAGAATTTGTTACTCGGGGGTTTTCGGGATCGCTGATTACGAATATGACGTCAGATTTTCAAAACTCAAAATGTTGGATCCAATATGGCGATCGACTTTTAAAAATCGATTCAATTTGCCTGAAACACGTTACTCGCGGGGTTTCGCTGATTAGGAATTTGTCCACAGATTTTTTTATTTTGACATCATATTCGCAATCAGCGACCCCGAAACCCCTGAGTAACAAATTTTAAACCAATCCAATTATTTCTTAAAACAGTTGTATTTACAAAAACTAAAAAGTGATTTTTGGGATTTATAGGGGAGATTGGGGCAAGACGGGGTACCGGCCCTATTTAACAAACGAATTAACCAATCGCGATTATATTTTACATAATACTGTACCGAGACGATAGTTTCTTGTTTACAAAACCTAAAAGCCATGAGAACAAATCTTTTATCTGTTTTACTAAAAAAACTGTTTTTGACAATTTTCTTGTGAATTTTTCACTTTTTTAGGAGGTGTTTATTATTTAATAATAACAGTTAATGAACTATATAAAATTTTTTATAACTGGCAAGGGTTACAGAAGAAGGGTTACAGAAATATGTTTTTTTCTTTGTTGAATCGTAAATTGTAGTAATTAATCATTTTATTCAATTTCGTAGGTGCGGGCAAGATAAGGTAGGGGAGAGTGGGGCAAGACGGGGTTTACAAATTAAGCAAAAAAAGAGAAATAAGAGAAGTTACGAAAACTACTAAAATCAAGACTGAATAAAATAAGAGTGACCAAAAAGAAAAAAGCTGGTCAGGTTAAATCAATAATTAGCGATGGTAAAGTGAAAAATACACCTTGCCTCTATAAATTGTAATGGTTATTATTTAGACTCAAATGAAAGCTGGGCTGCTTGTTCTGTCTGCGGCCAATGGGCTGTGTGCCGTTGTGCTGGTGCCAATGACGAAGATGAACAACTCCCCACCAAGTTTGTAACGTTACATTTTAGAATAACCTGCACACCTCTGAGGAGACCTTTAGCGACTCTTCTTTTCCACCCTGATTGTACAGCACCCACCAGAGTGGTTTCTGATGCCTCTGATTACGGGATGAGAGCCGCTTTTGAACAGTATAGAGAGGGTTGTTGGCAACCTCTAGCATTTTTATCGCGTAATTTTAACTCTGCTCAGAAAAACTATAGTACGTACGATAGAGAGTTGACTGCGGTTTTTGAGGCAATTAAATATTTTAAACATTTTTTAGTGTTTCGAGATTTTTTTGTAGCTACCGATCACAAACCTTTGATTTTTGCTTTTAAACAAAAATCTGACAAGGCTTCACCTCGTCAGATTCGTCAATTGTCTTTCATTTCTCAGTTTACAACCGATTTTCGATACTTACCTGGGGATGAAAATACCGTCGCGGATAGTCTTTCCCGTGTTGACACCATTCGATTAGTCACTGATGTTAGCTTCGTCGAATTATCAATCGCTCAAAATGAGGACAATGAAGTAAAAACCTTTCTGGAAAATGGATCGTCTTCACTGAATCTTAGTCGTTTACTTTGGGGTCCTGATCAAACCGCCGTCGTTTACGATCTTTCTAGTAAAATAATAATTTGTCCATACAATTCTTTATCTCTTCGTAAGCGTATTTTTGAGATTTTCCATAATCCGGCTTACCCCAGTGGAAAGGTTACAGATCGAGTGATTCGTAAGAGTTATGTATGGGAGGGAATGAATAGGGATATTAAGGAGTGGTGCAGCGGTTGCATCGAGTGTCAGAAGTCGAAAATTTCTCGCCACAATATCTTACAGCCTTCTCATTTCATTGCTCCTGATGGAAGATTTCGCCATGTTCATATGGACATCGTTGGTTCTTTGCCAAATTGCGATGGGTATAGATACGTTTTGACCTTGATTAACCGTTTTTCCAGGTGGCCGGAGGCTATCCCTTTAAAAACATCGAAGCAACAACTATCTATCGCGCTTTCGTCGACGGTTGAATTTCGCGTTACGGTACTCCCGAGACCCTTACAACGGATCAGGGAAGTCAATTCGAATCCCGGATTTTTTCATCCCTTCTTAAATTATCCGGATGTCACCGAATTAGAACCACCGCGTACCACACTGCCTCCAATGGCATGGTCGAACGCTGGTACCGCACATTGAAGGCAGCGATTAAGTGTCATACCGGTCAACAATGGATTAATGTCTTATCTACAGTTCTCCTTGGGTTGAGGTCAAACGTCCTTGATTCCGGCTCGTCCCCTGCAGAGTATTTGTACGGGACAACCCTTAGGATTCCTGGGGAGTTTATTCTCCCTGAAGAATTTGCTTCTGATCCTCAAATCTTTTTAGAGGAATTTCGTCAACACATGCGATCGATCAAGCCTGTTCCCGTTGATCATAGACACAAGAGACAAATTTTTGTTCATAAGGATTTATATTCCTGTTCACATGTTTTTCTAAAAGTTGGAACCATTAAGAAATCCCTCGAGTTTCGGTAGAAAACGTGAAACCTGCGTTCTTTGTCTCTTCTGAATTGTCTCCTGAAAGTAATGTCGCTTCAAATCATTTTTCTAATGTACCTTGTCCCTTAGTTAAATCTCAGGACAATATTCTAACAATAAGTCAGAATCAAGTTTTAAAGCCTATTAGAACGTATGTTAACAAAAAGGAAGTCACTTTCGATTTGTCGTTAAAAAATTAATCAAAAATAAATTATAATTAGCTTTAATGAGATGGGCATCTCCAATGTAAAAATATTTTATGATTATATTCGACGACAATCTTTATTTTTTACAAAGAAAAAGAGAAATATTTTTTACTTCTTTTTGAAATTATTTTATTTTATATTCTTAACATACATGTTTAACAACAAAAAAAATTTTTTCAATGTAAAAATAATTGTTAGGCTACGATATTATTACTATTTTTTGTAAATACGACGTTTATTTCTTTTAATTGTAATTGTTTAAGTTTATCGTTTATTGCTTGGGGTGAGTATGTGGGGAATTGTCACTATCCTGATATTCCCTTCTCTCTCTTTCAAGTTGCGCAGACGCACAACTGAGATTGGTAACTTCTCTCGTCGTTGTAATTCATACTAGAATAGAACTTTGAACTGTACAGTCGACTCCGAGACTAGTAAAATTATTTATATCAGTTATTACTAAATTAATAAATTAGTAACCATATCAAATGGAGTTATTTGTTATTTAATTCAAGTAGGAATCTACCTTCTGATTCTTTTAATACAATAAAACAAGTTTTATCCCACATTGAATTGAGCGGTTGCGCCATCTAGCGGTGGCAGCCGGTACTCAGATGTCGGTAAAACAGAACATCCCTTCTAAACCACTTAAAAGTTTTAAAATAAAAATTTAAATTTCCTGCCAAGGGGTTTGAATTGAGCGGTGGCGCCATCTAGCAGTGGCAGCTGGTACTAAAACTCGGTCCGAGGAGCGGCCCTCTCCGTTTTTGCAATAATTTTGCGAGGAAATTATTTTATTAGCGATTGAAAGTGGAGTAATTTGAGATTAATACATTTCCTTATTTTAAGTCGCGACCACTTCCGAGAATTGACGCCACCTCCTTGACCACTGACACATAGATCTACATGTCTGTGTGCTCACCGCCATATTGTCTCTCACTTTCGCCAAAAATCCAAGTTGTGTAATTTCGTTTTTCAATATTTATTTCAAAAATCACTTAGAATTGTCAAGAATATTCTTTATCATCATGAAAACACTTGTTGGGCTCGATTTTTCTCGGATGCCCTTATAGCCAATGAAATTATAAAAAGACTGACACCTGATCGAAGAATTCTCGTTGACTATTCTGTCAGATACAGAAAAAATACTGAATTTTGCATGCTTTTCGTAATTTTTTAATTTTTTGAAAACTAATTAACTTTTATTAGCGCTCTTGGTCTTGTTTTAATCTCTATTCAATGTACAATCTAAATTATTAACTGGTATTGTGAAATAAATTTTTCCAAAAAAATTTGAAACCGTAAAAGGAGGATTAAAAAAATTTTAAAAATTATCATGAATATTGAAGTGTCAAAAAGGTCAATGTAAAATATGTTCATTTAATAGATATACTAAAATTCAAAAAAGCTTTTTAATTACTTAATTATTTAATTTAAAAAAAAAATTTGGTTGAAAAAGTGTCAATATTTTTTCAAAATTTTTTTATCCGACTTTCACAGTTTCAAATTTTTTTTTGAAAAATTGATATCACAATACTATTAATTAATTTATATTCTACATTGAATAGAGATTAAAACAAGACCAAGAACGCTAAAAAAGTTAATTATTTTTCGAGAAATTAAAAAATTACGAAACGCATGCAAACTCCAGTATTTTTTCTGTATCTGACAGAATAGTCAACGAAAATTCTTCGATCAGGTGTCAGTCTTTTCATAATTTTATTACCTTTCAGGAAAGAAATACGAAAAATTTTTGTCATTCTTATTTTCTACGTTTTAAGCATTTTTCCACTCAAGAAAAAAGGGGCGTCCTGATACTCACGGACGGTAGTGTAAGTATCACAAAAATCAATTGACTATGACAAACACTACAATGGCGAAATTTTATGGTTTGCCTAAAATCCACAAAGCTAATGCACCTCTCCGACCGATTGTCTCTCTTGTAAACAGTCCAACGCATTTTCTAGCCAGAACTGTATAGGGTAAACGCACCAATTGTCGAGGGTGAACCTATTTCTCGAGTCAACAAATTCCGTTTTTGACTTAAACATGGAATTACAATTTAAATGCCAAAAATGATTAGAATTATGTTTATTAAGTGTCATGAATGTTAAAAATAATATATTAATATTATGTCCACAAATAAATTAGCCATTTTAGGCAATATTTTTGGTTATTACCATGGTAACATCGACAAATGGAACCGGCTCGACAATTGGTGCGTTTACCCTACGACGAATTAAAGTCTGCAATACCTTCACCTAAATCTCACATTAACTATAGCTTCGAATTAAAAAAAAATTAAAAAACATTTCGTTGCCAGATAATTTTGTACTACTTTCACTTGTGTGAGTTTACTTTTCACGAATGTTTCATACGAATTAGTTCTCCAAAGCTTAGATAGAAGAGTCACAAATATTTAAAATTCTTGTAAAATTCCATTTGTTGATTCAACGAATTGTGTTAAATTTCTTTTTGATAATACCATCTTTGTTTTTAATAGAAAAACATATCAACAAATTTATTGCACCCCTATTGAGTCTTCCATATTATCACTATTTTAAGATATTGTCATAAATGACCTTGAAAGTGATTGTTTAAAAATTTTTAAAAATTAATTTTATTGCTTTCCTGGTTTCTATGTATAGTGTCGTACAAAAAATATTTATTTTTTTAATTTTAATTCGGTTTCTTTGAGTCGTTTTTGAGTTTATCTCAAAAGTTTAAGCAAATCTGTCAATTCTGACTTTGAATTCGGATTCATCGTGAAAAATTACATAGGACTATATATATATATAGAAATATACTAGTTTTGTGTCTCGGCCAAAACCCTTTTTTTTGTCTTGATGCAAAGAATAAGATTTTTAAAAGAAAGGAGTCAGATATTATAGTACAGCATCATAATTTTGCTGAAAGGACTAAATTTTTGATAAAAATTCGAGCTTCAATAGCTAACTTAAAAAAATTTTTATTATAAGTTAAAAACATATTTTTTAAGGATTTTTCAAAATCCGTCAATCCAATTCAAGATATTATTTCACTTAATTTTTCTAGAAGTTATGTCAATTTGAATAAAAGCCTCGCGATTGATGTCGATTTTTTGAAAATTAAAAATTTTTCCTATCATTTTAAATAAAAAATGAAGTGTTCGGTTGCTTCCATTAATATTAATATTTTTTAAATAAAAAATTATATATATATATATATATATATATATATATATACTTTTTGTATTGCTACAAATTCCGGGTTATCTTGGTTTTTTTAACAAAAAAAATTGTATAATATATTTTTGGGCCAACCTAATGAAATATACTTTTAGAAAATGAAATAGCCGTATGTGATAAAATGCAATAGTCGTTTTCTTAAACAAGTGTAAACCGCTAAACACGAGTTAAGTAGATTATAGAATATTTGTATCATCAACCTGTACAACAGTTGTGTATGGCAGGTTGCCGCTTTCAGTCGTTGTATAATTCTCAACGTTTCTATCTGATATTGCAAGTAATTAAATAGTTTCAAAATTTTTATTAAATAAAAATGATTCATGTGAGCAATTCTATGCACGGTGCGCCTTAACTAAAATTAAATAAAAAGGTCTTACACCTAAAAAATTAGTAGAGTTTCTGAATTTACAATGTTCATAGATAAGAAAAATCAAAAAACTAAAATAATCTGTGGAGAGATTTTGAAATAAATCTACTTTGAACATTTTTGCGCACGAAGAACGTTAATTTGGAAAATATGGCATTGTTTATTTATATGAATAGAAAGGAAAAAATTATATAATCATAATTTTTAAGTGGTAATTCTATTAAACTTTTATTATTTTAACACTTTAGTACTAATAAAATATAAAAATGTAAGGTAATTTAATTATAATTACATCAATTTAAACATGTGAAGCATTATATCTACAAACAGCGCTGAAAAGGTGTTTAGAAAAATCCGGGTGTTTTTTTATATGGGAGAAAAATAACTAAATTTTCTATTTTTTAAATAATGTTTATTTTTTATGGCAAAATTAATCATTTTAAAATAATTAATTTCTATAAACCCTCGTTCGGTTGTATTTCAACTTATTTGTTTTTATTTATTTAAATATTTATTTATATCAAATATGGAATTATTTTTCATAATTAATTATTTTAAATTACTCTCTAAATCTGAATGTGTAGTTTTCTACTAATGAAATAGTGCGAATTCGTTTACCAATTAAATAAGTAACTGTTTTTTCTAATTTTTAGTAGTTTTTTACTAATTGCTAGTAGAAAATTACTAATTCAATTAGTAGAACGTATTTTTTACTATTTCGAATTAGTAAATTTTCTACTAATAATTAGTTTAAAAAACTACTATAAATTAGTAAAAACAGTTAGTAATTCAATTGGTCAACGAATTCGCACTATTTCATTAGTAGAAAACTACAAATTCAGATTTAGAGAGTAATTTAAAATAATTAATTATGAAAAATAATTGCATATTTGATATAAATAAATATTTAAATAAATGAAAACAAATAAGTTGAAATACAACCAAACGAGGGTTTATAGAAATTAATTATTTTAAAATGTTTAATTTTGCCATAAAAAATAAACATTATGGGGCATTCTCCGTCAGATTTCCACTCAAAATTTTTTTTGGATTGAAACAATTTTTTTCGAATTCTATATGAAAAATAAGTAAATACGTGTTTTTTTATTTTTTTATTTGATTAAAATTATAAAAGTTATGATTTTTTTAAATTTAACATCTTTGGAAGCAGAGGATTTTTGAAACACTTTTAACTCCGTTATACCAAAAGATAAAAAATAATGTAATATATGAAAATGACTTGTTTTTTCTTGAATATTTCAAATATGTAATAAAAAATAACTTTAATAAAGTGAAAACATTAAATAAATTGAAATTTCGTCAAAAATGTGTCTTTTCTCAAAAGCGAAGTAATCGATTTTCGATTTTTTTCTTTCATTACAACCACTGATAAATAAAGAAATTTTTCCCACTTATGCCAAAGTGGTGTTCTTTAGGGTTCAAATTATATTTAAAATTATATCAGTCGTTGCACAGATTTTACAGAAGGAAATTAAGAAATTAACCACAAAACATTCGTTTTCTTTTGTTTTTGAAGGTTAAATTTTTAAAAAGTGTAAAAATCGAATAAAACTCTGTGCAACTACTGACATAATTTTAAATATAATTTGAACCCTAAAGAACACCACTTTGTCATAAGTGGGAAAAATTTCTTTATTTATCAGTGGTTGTAATGAAAGAAAAAAATCGAAAATCGATTACTTCGCTTTTGAGAAAAGTCACATTTTTGACGAAATTTCAATTTATTTAATGTTTTCACTTTATTAAAGTTATTTTTTATTACATATTTGAAATATTCCAGAAAAAACAAGTCATTTTCTTATATTACATTATTTTTTATCTTTTGGTATAACGGAGTTAAAAGTGTTTCAAAAATCCTCTGCTTCCAAAGATGTTAAATTTAAAAAAATCATAACTTTTATAATTTTGATCAAATAAAAAAATAAAAAAACACGTATTTACTTATTTTTCATATAGAATTCGAAAAAAATTGTTTTAATCCAAAAAAAATTTTGAGTGAAAATCTGACGGAGAATGCCCCTTATTTAAAAAATAGAAAAATTTAGTTATTTCTCTCCCATATAAAAAATCTTCATATAGAGTCCGTACATTTTGATTTCCTAAAGTCTTCCTGGAAAATGAATAAGGTTGCTGCGAATCACCCGGATTATCCTAAACACTTTTTGAGCGCTGTTTGTAGATATAATGCTTCACATGTTTAAATTGATGTAATTATAATTAAATTATGTTACAATTTTATATTTTATTAGTACTTAAATGTTAAAATAATAAAAGTTTAATAGAATTACCACTTAAAAATTATTATTATATAATTTTTTCCTTTCTATTCATATAAATAAACAATGCCATATTTTCCAAAATATCGTACTTCGTGCGCAAAAATGTTCAAAGTGAATTTATTTCAAAATCTCTCCACAGATTATTTTAGTTTTTTGATTTTCCTCATCTGTGAACATTGTAAATTCAGAAACTCTACTAATTTTCTAGGTGTAAGACCTTTTTATTTAATTTTAGTTAAGGCGCACCGTGTATGGTAAGTGATCATAGAAATTTCCTTCTAGTATGGGATTTGGATAAAACTGTGCTTTGTTGTTTTTTTGAATGCACAGTGGACCAGTACGCATCCAAAAGCGGACGTAAGTCCACTTTAGAATTATAAATTTTACATATAATAACCTAAATCTATAATATTTTATGTAACTTTTTGTAGAATATTATAGTTATTTGTCAGATAATATAGCGGTGATTGTATGTTTGTTAAGAACTTTAAATAACCCATTAACGCCTGTCTATTTTAAAGTTATGTAAAATAGAGTTAAAAATTTCAAGATGGCAGACCTGATATGGTGCCAAATCCATTCAAGAATTTTCAAGTTCATGGGCATATTTCACTATTCACCAAAAAGTCGTTGGATTAGTACAAATTTTTTGACTTACGTTTTTTTACCGCTGATTACGAATCTGAAGTTGAATTTTCAAAATTCAAAATGGCAGATCCAATATGTCAAATGAGAAATTTTTATTTTCATCTAATTCAGTTCAAATTCGTTATTCGGGGTTGTTGGGGTCGCTGATTACAAATCTAAAGTTAGATTCTCAAAATTCAAAATGTCGGATTCAATATAGCAGATGAGAATTTTTATTTTCGTCTAATTCAGTTCAAAATCGTTACTATTTGGCAAAACTTGTATATTCTAAAGACACAATATTTGAATAAATATGTATTTTGTTCACTTTCTTTACATACGTCGTGTGGATTTGCCCAAATTTTTTGACTTGGGGGTTTTTTGGGCCGATTATTAAAATTTTTATAAATATAACTTGAGATTCGCAATCAGCGACCCCAAAAACTCTTAGGTAACAAATTTGAACTCAATCCGACAAAAATAAAAAATTTTCCTCTGCCATATTGAATCCACTATTTTGGGTTTTAAAAATCTAACTTTAGATTCGTAATCAGCGACCTCAAAAACCCCTAAGTAACGAATTTGAACTGAACTAGACGAAAATAAAAATTCTCTTCAGTGATATTGGATCCTCCATTTTAAATTTTGAAAATCCAACTTCAGATTTGTTTTTTTGCAGTTTTTTTGCGTCTAAAAAGGACCCCAAGTCAAGAAATGTTGGCGAATCCAACGACTTTTTGGTAAATAGTGAAATATGTGCATGAACTTGAAAATTTAACAATGGATTTGACGCTATATTAAATTCGCCATCTTGAAATTAATAATTCTGCTTTACATTACTTTAAAGTGGACAACTTTTATACACTTTTGGTTAAAATGAAAATTATATTATCCTACTTTTCTGGGTAAGAAAATATAAAATTTTAAAAACTGAATTTTTTTTGTGTTTTTTGCCAATTAAACCGCCATATTTAATTTTGGTTTTAAAAAAATTAATTTTTAATTTCAGATTCGAAAAGAGTACACTCAAAACCTATAAAAAATATTCCCCCGGTGAAAAGTTTTAATTTTTTGTTTATAATAACGTAGCTTGAAAATATAATACAAATTTTTAGATTTCAGGCGTTAATGGGTTTAAAAATTTAAAGGACTCTGACGACTAAAATATTTATTTATTTTTCAATAAATCATTATTTTTCTGACTTTTAAATTTTATTTCTTTTAAATGATATGTATTATTATAAAAAATATTTATAATAAATTAAAAAACACTGTATTAAAAAATAAATCACATTTAACGTCGGAAAATGTTTATTTTTTTTAAATGCACTAACTATTATTTGTTAGTTCTCCTACACTGAAAAAAAATTAGACAAACAGTTGCGCTACTAGTGGTAAAGCGGCGCTACTTTCGCTCTAGTGAAAATCTGAACCATATTTAGGCGACAAATTCGCCCAAAATAAAGTAGAAATTCTTTTCCAAAATTTAGGAGAGAGTTTATTTTAAGAAAAGGAAATTATAGACTGCTTGAGTATATGTGATTTAACATTACTATATGGGGGATTTCACGGGAACTGATCCGGCCTCATGCGTTTACACGTCATACTTTGATGACTTGTAGTTTGCTTTAAAAAGAAGATGTAAATTAGATAAAATATGTTTTGGAAAGGGGTTTTCGTGTACTTTTAAATAAAGATGTTAGTTTTTTTAAAAAAAAATTTTCTGACCTTAAAAATTAAAATTTAATTTTCATTTTTTTGTACAATCGGTATTTTAAAAAAATTTTTTTTTTATTTAGAATAAAAGCTGAGCTCTTTTCCTATCAAAAACATATCTGACCAAAATGGGACTAGAATTATGAATTCTAGTTAATTAATTTTACAAAAAAATGAAAATTAAATTTTAATTTTTTTGTAAAATTAATTAACTAGAATTCATAATTCTAGTCCCATTTTGGGCAGATATGTTTTTGATAGGAAAAGAGCTCAGCTTTCATTCTAAATAAAAAAAAATTTTTTAAAAATACCGATTGTACAAAAAAATTAAAATTAAATTTTAATTTTTAATTTTCAAGGTCAGAAATTTTTTTTTAAAAAAAACTAACATCTTTATTTAAAAGTACACGAAAACCCCTTTCTAAAACATATTTTATCTAATTTACATCTTTTTTTTAAAGTAAACTACAAGTCATCAAAGTATGACGTGTAAACGTATGAGGCCGGATCAGTTCCTGTGAAATCCCCCATATATATATATATATATATATATATATATATATATATATATTTTATTGTTTATACTCCTGCCCTATCGGCCTTACGCACTTCGACAAGAGTCCCCGAGAAATACTTTTTTGGATTAAGCATAACCATTCTACTTAGAAATTTTCTATATATTAACCTAATTTGCGTCTACAGCCGACTTTATTAGGAGTACTCGCATTACGCCTGGACCACCCGTCAATGGGTTTTCTCGCCAGAGAAGAGGGAAACTGTAGAAAACCTCTCCTGAGTACAACCGGTTTATCGACAGTCGAGTTCTAATGGTGTGTACCGGACAATAATCGACAGTGCACATCATTATACCTCGACGTCAAACCTCCCGCTCAGATTGTCTCACGTGCCGGAAAAATACCAAGCCAAGTGGGCGCGAACCAAGGATACTTATACCCTTGGTCCTTAAACCACCGCCAATGCAAGGCATCTATCCGACTGAGCCAATCTGTCGGTTTATATATATATATATTGTGAAATATGTATTTTAACATTAAAACTTAAATCTGACAGCACAATAAAAGTTTTTTTTATTAAATTATGAATAGATATATTTCAAAATTGAAGTATTGATTTCAATATTAAAATAATGATATTAATAATATAATAATAGGTAATCTTATCTAATGATGAAAAGGTTTTTATAAATTAATTAAAACAGTTAATTTTGTTTACAATATTTTTAATAAAAAAATATTTATTGTTATTAATAACAGATTGTTTTCTAAACAAATTAATATTTTTTTTACTAATTTCTTATAAAATGATGAAAATACAATATTTTATTTAAAATTAACAGTAAAATAAAGAATAATATTTTTACTAAAATGTAAAATACTATTTGCTATATTATAATTGAAAAGCATAAAAGTATAAACGAAAAAAATACACACACAAAATTTTGATAATAAAACGAACTTAAAAACGTGATACTTTTTTTTATATATATTTAAAAAAATGAGAAAAATTAAACATGCAATTTATAGGTTAGGTTTTATAAACGAAAAAATACACCTACAAAATTTTGATAATTAAGATCACGTAAATAAAGAAAGTTATATTCACTTAAAAACAAATCCATATTTATTTATTCGACGAAACACATAAAAACATATAAATACAAATCTAGAAACTGAAACGCGACATGCATACCAATAATAGGGTGAGCATGCGACCGACACCTTTGGGCCAGAATTTGCACCACCAAAGTCGATTCGCTATCCCAAATTGGGAGACAAATTCGCCCAAAACGAAAGTGAGAGGTTCGCCTGCTTTTAACCCAACAGTTGCACATAAAAAGCCAACTTCACGCCCAACGTTTTTTCAGTGTAGCTTCCACGCGATATGGAACAAACTAAGCGTGGAATATCTTATAAATTAAATGTATATACTTTTAATTAAATTTTCCCATTTTTAAAATTTCTGGATTTATATTCAAAATAAAGCGAAAAATTTTTCATTGGATATCATTTTTGTTATTCCTTTTTTCGACATTCATTAGATATTATTTGATTCTTGTGTTTGGTTTGTTTACCTTTTGGTTTGTTTACATTTCACAACTTGGACTTACCCTTAAAACAGTCAGTGCCGTATTTATTGGGCGACAACTGTAAGTCACACATAATCTAGACATAGTTTGGAGTATTTTATTCCGTTGGTCCAGACTTTAAGATTCATGTCTTATATTAAATAATTATTTTTATTTTTAAATTTGAAATATTTATCGATACACTGTTATAAAGGGCGATTTCTAAGTCTTAACAATGTTAATTGACAAATATTTTAAATTGCGTTTTAATGTGTAAAAATAATGCAAAACTTCAAGTGTTGTGCAGCTGAACCTTAAAGGTTGAAGTGTTTTTCTAAAACTTGTTGTTTTTGAAGTCCGTGCAGGCAGAAAAATTGCAGGTGTGCCAGCACTGCCACTGACGAACGGCATGATATCAGCCGTGTTGTAAAGTCGGACGTATGCCGGTACCGGCAAAAATTTCTTGGCCGGATGTTAAATAACGACTGGCAAAGTACTGACCCATGATAAATATGGATATATACTGGTATTGAAAATTTTTTTTGGTGAAAGTCGAAAGTAAACATTTATTTGGTGAAATTAAAAACAAAAATTTTTTGGGTGAAATTGAATGTTAAAATTTTTTGAGTGAAAGTTAAATGTGAAAATTTTTTGGGTGAAATTGAAATTTTTTTTGGGTGAAAGTTGAAAGTGAATATGTTTTAGGTGAAATTGAAAGTGAAAATTTTTTTGAGTGAAAGTTGAAAGTAAAAAATTTTTAGGTAAAATTGAAAGTGACAATTTTGTTGGGTGAAAATTGAAAGTGAAAATGATTTGGGTGAAATTGAAAGTGAAAATTTTTTTTGTTGAAAGTTGAAAGTTACGTGAAGTAACTAAGAGGATCAATTGAAATTTGTGGCAGCTAGAGTGTCCACCGATTTTTAAAATACAGTTTTGAGAAAAACGCGTTTAAAGTTTTCATTACAATGTAAACGTTAGCGCGCGACCCTGCTTGAACCCCTTAAATCAATGATAGCTTATTTTCTTCAGAAAATAGTTCTTTATAACTTGACCGCTCAGATTTATAAATAAATCCGTCGTTTTGAAAATATGCTTATTTGTTTAAAAATTTTTTTTTAAATTAAATCACTTTTTTAAACAAGTAAGCATATTTTCAAAACGGTGTATTTGTTTATAAATCTGAGCGGTCAAGTTATAGAGAATCATTTTCTGATGAAAATAAGCTATCATTGATTTAAATCGAATTAGTTTTGAAAAAGTTTAACCTTTTAATATGAAGAAAACTTTGATCATATGCAAAATGACTAAATAAACCATTTTTGTAAGTTTCAAATTTTTTTCTTGAAATTTGATATTTTTTCTTACAGAAGATAGGAATAACAAGAATATTAAAAAATTCTTTAATGTCAATTCAATATTTTTCTGAAGGTCTCCATACCTGTAAACAACCTCCTTAATAAATCGTAAAATTGTGTAAAAGCTAATTTTCTGTATTTTTACTTAAGTGCTTAGAGGAGAACGGAGCGAGGCAGCCAAGACGGCACATTTTGGTTTGCGAGGCAGTTATTTAAATAGGTTTTTTCAATTTTAATATCGCGTTAGAAAGCTTATCTTATTGGCTAAAAAATCGCCATAGAACATTTTGACGTAAGTTGCACTTAAAAATTTCTACAACCCTTTTCCTAAAGGATCACATTTTGGCATTTTTGAAAAAACGTGGGGTGAGGCGGCCAACTATTTTAATAGTTAAAAAACATAACTTAAAGTTAAAATTTGTGAAACATAACAAGGTAGTTGTCCTTAACTTACTTTTATTTTGTTAGTAAACTTTAAAAATTTACATTTGAATAATATTATAATAATAACATTAATTAAATTAAATTCAACATTTTAAGGAAATATAAATTTGTTATTCTTAAAAAATGGTTTATAAAATTCAATGTTAAGTTTTAAAAATGTATTGGAGTAGGAAAAAAAGAGAAAACATTTAGAAGAACCAATAAAATCAACACAAAAAGACGAAAAATTTAGTGTTGGCTGCCTAACCCAACGAGTACTTTTTTAAGAAAACATGCACAAAACCCGTAATATTAAAAATATCACAATTTCATTAACACCATCGTGTTTAGCACTAGAATCCTGCATTAAAAATCACTTTACAAGAATTTTATTCGTGTAACTCTATTAACTAAAATCACCAAAACAACTCTTAGAAAAGTTACATCCAAAAAGTCTGTTTTTTATAAATGATACTGTCATTGCTAAACTGCTGCAGCAATTATGCCCATCTGTTAGCAACTAAAGTAAATTACCATAAGCAGTCTAAATTATCAATAGCGCACGATTTGAAAAAATTATGCATAAATAAGAAGCAATTGGCTGCCTCACCCCGTTGGATCAGCAGCGGCTTATTTTCTTTCCAAGAAATTGTACTTTGTCGTCCAAAAAAGAAAACCCAAAGTAAACACTTTTTTATAACGTAATTTACCAAAGCAGTCTATTGTTTCCTAAAATTTTGTTAGAAATAATGAGAAATTACAAACAATTTCATAAATAGCTTCTAAACCGTCAGTCCAATTAAAAAATGTTGTAAATACTTTTTTATGGGAAATTTAATTACCTTTAATTTGCTTTAAAGAAAATTGAAATCCATTAACTACATTCGGAAATAATGGTGAATTAGTGAATTCACTCTTTCTCGAAACTTAAAAAATTGAAATTTAGCTATATTTTGAAAACTGTTCTACTTTCCTAATTTCTGACTTTATATTCGGATTTAGGATGGAGCAAATTTTACATAAGAAATGACAGTGAAATGCTGCAGGTCATAATCTTTGTAAACTAGTGTTATCGTTTCCACCATGATAATAAAATCTGTTATAATTTTTATATTATACCAAGTTTCATTAGAATTTGTAGGGCCGTTTTCAAAAGTTTCTCTTTACATTTTTATTCAATAAATTTTTAAAAAATCAACAGTAGGGGAGCGTGGTCCTAAGTTGGCCGTGGGCCTACGTTGGCCACCTTGCATTTCTCAGAGATGGTATACTGGACGTATCTATAATTTTGTGGTATGATTATATTGATAAACCATGATATAATTTATGGACCTAATTATAATCTAAGATTCTTCTACGCATTGTGAGGACAATAATATTGTTTACGACCAAAAAAATTTAATTTTTCTTGTTTTTTCGAGAGCAGCTACAAGAGACAAATAATTAAAATTTTCTAAGTGAGTGTGTGCGCTAGTTCCTTTATTTGTGTTTTTTATCACGAGAAAGACCGTAAAAGTGTAACGTAGGAATTAAACAAAGACAAAAAACAAAAAAATGGTTTAAAAAACATTAGAAAAGACATAGTACAAAAACGCCTGTCTCCACAACCATCCGCCACTGCAAATAAATGAAATAAAACAATGCTTTATTTTCTAAACAAAAATAGTTAAATAATGCGTTTTTATTCTCCTAAATGTATCAAATTTGTAAAATTTCTGCGTAATTGAAAAGAATATGCATTTCTTCCCTATACACAAGCGAAAAAAAGTGGTGGCCAACTTAGGACCGCTATTTCTGAAATGTCCAAAATGCAGCTTTTCACTATTTATTGTATTAAGATTACAAAATCCATTTTATAATGTTCTAAATACCACAAAATTATATTAAAACGATCTCTGAACACTAATATATACTTGCCGAAGTGGTTAAATTTCATTTTGTTACTACTTTCGATCAATTTGCTTAGGCGGCCAACTTAGGACCACTCTCCTCTATTAAATTTAATATTCAAAATTATTACAAGATGTGTTGTCCGCTTCACACAATATCTGTTATTTAATGAATAATTATGAAACATGTTAATCTGAAATTTAAAAAAATACTTGCAGCATAACAGAATGTTTCTTGTTACAAGTGGGATGTTCCTCTTTGCTGATATTATTCTTTCTCTCCTGCGGGAGCAGTAGGCACGTTACTTGGTATATTATATACGAGGGTAAAACAGAATCCGCCTAGAGAATCACGACTCCCTCAAGACAGATCCAGTACTCACGTCCATCCCCTATGTCCTTTGTGCCAACACTAATAATCCATTCCTTTTCAACACCTTTATCCTCAAAATACCTATACATTTCTCTCACCAGATTTCAAACCTGACTTAGTTATAGATACGTATTGGCCTTAATAAAGTTCCACAATTTTCTGTGACTGTCGATTTTTGATAGAAATATTTAGTAAAAAAATACAGATTACAGGATCCTTCCGCTTTGACAACGTTTTTGGAATTTGACATTCCTATCATAATATATTTAATAGTTTGTAGAAAATGTATGTATCATATTAGTCAAAAATAATTATAATCGTGATAGAAATTACACGGTTTTCAAAAATGCCTACAATTTGGAGAAGATCAGTATTTAAGCAAATAAATGTATAGTGATAGTACCCTGTGAAAATTTTAATAGAAATTAGAAACTTTTTATTATATCTGGAAAATAATAATTTAAGGCTTTATATGTCTATTTTTAAACTTTTACGCTGATCCCAAAAAATTTAAATTTAAACCCTGATTACTTTACGTGGAATGACAAATATAAATAATGCACTTAATTCTCTAATTACTAATAAATAAACTTATTTAAAGTCCTCAGTTACAATAAACGCATAGCAATTTATGGTAATTAGAATATTTGTATGAGTCTCTGGTCAGATATTAACCGCCGGTAAATTGTTATTTTGGCGAAAATTTAAAAAAATTTGTATTGATATGCTAATTTTTCGAATTAATCCTTTTTGGTACGTGTTATTTGATTGTTTATATACATGAGGTATTTTACGTGAAATGTCCTAAGTTGAAATTTCAACATCTGGGAAAAAATCCAAATTCGGGGAATTTGTTGTTCTATCAAGTAGAAATGTGACCTAAAAAACATTTTTAATTTTTTCGAAAATTTAGAAGAGGTACAGGTGGTCAATTTACCAATTTTGCTAAAATCGGTTATTTTCAGAATTTTTTCTGAACATACTTGTAATGGGAAAAATTTTGTAGAGTATGTTTCTGAAAGGTTTTTTCATCCTCATTCGAATTGTAAATTAAATTTTTTAATATTTTAAAAATTGACCCTAATTTTTGATAATTAATATTTAAATTCCAATTTCCCAAAAATCGGTCCGTTTTATTTTGATTTTTTCCAATCGGCATGTAAATTTGCAGAATGAACATTTTGTGTTTTTGAGTTATAATAAATCCCTTATTAGTATTATTATTACTCTTACTCTATTTATTATTTTGCCTCTTATTATATTATTATATGATCACATCGTTATTATCTTCCGGTAATGCTAAAAAAAGTAAAACGTTCTATAGAAAATTAATTCTTTGGTTCTTAATTTTTACGCGCCGTTATATAAATGTAAGACGACTAATAATTCTCTATTAACCTAATAATAGTTCTTGTAAGAATTAACGCATTTATTTCAATTAGTATATGTAACAAAGCAGGGTGCCACATTAGTCTGGCATGATATTTCTTGTAATTAAGAGAGCTCTCCGACACCACCGTCACACTGCCTAGTTCCCACTCGACTGACTCGCTCCAGTTCTCTCCCACGCACCGCGCAGATGCCCGTCGTGAGCCGTGATTGGCCGTGCGCTCTCGCTGCTGTTCTCGGCCAATGGCGCGCTTTTCCTGTCACCCCACTCCGCGCAGCCCAGAGCCGGGTGGGATCTACACCAGTTCGCCAGAGCGAATTGTCCGACTAGCCGTCTACACAAAAGGAACCAAGACGACGAGGAGCTCTCTCAACATCGCTGTTGCTACTCGCCAAGGGACCAATCGCGGCACCGTGCTTGCTTGCACCAGCCGTGAAGAAAGGATACTCCTGAAGAAGCTGTCTCTTTAGTCTCCTGTCAAGGCGGGAGTTCGCCTTCATCTCGACCACCGGCCCTTTTCAGGGCAATTTTTACGTAGGAGATTTCTAACCCAGGACAAGAAGACCCCAACGAGGACGATCGATCATCGGCTCACGTGCACTGACTCCTGCAGTAGGTGCTGGCAAGGACGACCTAAGGCCCATAACCGGGACCTTCTGAGTCTGACCCAGTTTCCCTTAGGTGAGTGCACGCTGCCGCCGCTCTCCGGACGACCAGGTGACGAACCGAACTAGTCTTCCAGCGAAGTCTACCCCGATGATGGGCAAAAACCAACGGCGACGTCACCGTCCGGCGCGGGAGGTTCGCCCTCAAGACGCCGCCCCGAAAGTAGCCGCTCAGAACTTCGTCCAGCAGGAGGCCGTCACCCAGGTTGACAATTTCAAAGTCAACCACGTGTCCTCTCCACCGGCTAAAGAAGTCACTCCTAGCGACGACCTACTCGTCACCAACACTCCCTACGGCCGCTGTGCCCCTCTCCCAGCAGGGTCCGCACCGATTCGGAAGGTGCAGCACTTACGACGCCGCATCCGGGCCAAGTTTAGCAGCAACCGTCGCTCTCTGTTCCCGGTAACACTCACGTAGAACAGAGCTACTGTCCTTACACTGGACCTAGATCTTGACGTGGTTACGGCTAACCCGGAACAGATGAATCATTACATGTAAAACTTCGAGAAACTTATTCTGTTCGACGTCTTTGGGTAGAAAAAGACGCCACAAGCATAAAGGAAATCATCGAAAAATATCCACAACTTAATATTCATTCGCTCGTAAGAATAATACATTCTTTATTTTACAATGATAATTTACTTGAAAATTAAAAATATTTCAATTTAAAAATTTAATTTCAAATTATGCAAGAATTTTGCCAAATAAAGGATAAAAATGAAGCATTACTTTATATTTCAATGGATAAACTGATTTTAAAATTAGGATCATATTTTGATATAAATATATTTGACGAAACATCAAAAGTTAAAATCCTTCCAACTGTTTGTTACGTCCGAAGATATAATATAGTTTTAAAAATAGTTAATAATAATTATTAACAAGATATTTGAACCTAGACTCTAAAGTCCAATAGTTCGGGAAACTTTTAGTCTAAACCTTGATTAATTAAATTGTCTTAAATTTGAGTATTATAAAAAAAAGTTTAAAAGAAAGAAGAAAAGAAGCTAACGGAAGAGAATTGAAAATGTATAGCCTACGCGCTTAATAAAATGAGGTTAACAACTATACATATCAATACCGCGCGTTTTCCCTATTCAAAATTGTCATCTTGAAACTCGGTTTAACAAGTTTCTATTTCAGACGAAAAAAATGTAAAGAGTAGTAGAAAGTAAACTTGTGTAAAAAAAAGAAAACGAATTAATGTAAACGAATTAATTAATTTTATAACATTTATTCATTAAACTTACTTTTGTTGTTGTAATTTGAATTTTTCGGCAAACAGAATAGGCAGCAAAAATTTGTCGTCGAAATCCTTGATAATTTCTCCTTAAGGTTTTCGGTGATTGTAGAACTCGTTTAAAAATAATAAAACTTGTCGAAAACTGGTTTGATATTTTAAAACTTGTTAAAAACTTGTTTGAACTTTAAAAAACTTGTCAAAAACTTGTTTTACTTTTTAAAATTTGTAAAACTTTGAAAAACTTATTAAAACTTGTCAAAAACTTGTTAAAACATGTAGAATTTTTTTTAAAAGTAATTTAAAGAAGTTAGGACAGTTGAAACTTAAAAATTTCAAAATTTAGAGAGTGAAGTTAAACTTAAAAGGTGCCAATTTTTATAGTCTTGTCCCCTCTAAAGTTTTAAAAAATGTGGGTTAAATTTTCTGGTGGAGGAGTATGGGCATGGCAAAATTCGGTTTTGTCGAATAGAAAAAGAAGAAGGCGTAAAATCTCATTATCGAGGGTCTTATGATTGGGACCCTTAGTTTCGTCCCTCCGATAGTTGCCAAAATTTACGTGGGCGTTTGAATTTAAAAATCTTTAGAGTGGGATAAAACTTGAGAGTTTTTTCAAAAGATGGAGACACTGTTAGGTTTTCCGTAAAATTCAAAGTTTTAAAAATTCAACCTTTTTGAGAAATTATCAAAGATTTTTACAATTAAATCGAATAAAAATCTTATATAAAAAAATTAGTACGATTTTTAACAAACAATCTGAAATTAGTTAATTTAAGTTGTTTACAATAAACCTTAAAATATAGAGTAATTTCCAATTTTGATTACAATTATTATTTATTATTAAAAATGATCGGATAAAATGCATATTACTAATTTTTGTAACTAAATTTTAAATTTTAGGAATTATTAGAATTAATTTAATTTCATCATTTTAAATTAAAATTGTTTAAATCTTAATTTTGTAGAGTATTAGCTTTAAACATTTTATTTTTGCAAAATTTAGTAAATTAGCATTAATCATTAATTTAAACAATTTTATTATTTTGCCATGTTGAAATTAGTCAAAGGATTATAAAAGTTTTAAATTTTTAATAATAAAATATTTAAACAATTAAATAATTGAATTTTACTAATCAGTAATTTTTAATTTATTTTAGAATTTAATTTACACAAGAAATAGAAATCATGAATAGAATTAATATTTTATTGAATATATTTATTAATAGTAATTATTGTTTGAACAAATTTTAAACTTTATCGTAAAAAAACGAAATTTCAATTATTTAAATGCTTATAATTTCAATTATCGTTTGATACTTATGAGTAAGAAAGAGAATAGAAAGAAAATTTAAATCTTATTAAATAAAAGAAATTGCATAAAGAGTTCATAATAAAAAAAATGGTTTAAAAATTAATATTTTCCCCACGCAATAAATTAATAATTGTTGCAAAAAAAACAAGAAAAACACAAAATTCATTTTTAACATAATTTTTACAAAAGAAAAATAAGAGAAAGTCATTAAACAGGCAAATTTTGGGTTTTTCCTGCCTTGGCGCCGCTCGATATTATCTTGCTCTGGGATCTGTCTACGCAAGTTTAAATCAAAAAGGGCCTTACGCTCTTTTTTTTGTTCTCCATATCTTAAATGCATTTTAAGATCTATTTACAAGCAAATATTGATTTTTCTCGTTTCGAAAGTTTTGAAAATGAAATTGTCAAAAATCTCATTTGAGAAAAATCAATATTTGAGAGTCTAAAAGAAAATGTACTATTTTATCTTGTTTGATAATATAAAAAAATTAAAGTAAAACGTCGAGAAAAAAAAGAGAGAAGAAGAAAAAAAATTATAGGCAGAAAATACATTCTTACGTCACACCCCCATAGTTAAATGGTTGCTTATAGATTATAAAAAAGTGATATCGAAAAAGCGACCACAGAATATACAGTGTATTTTAAATTTCGATTATTAGGAATCCCAGTTTAAGTTTTGTTGCTTAAGAAACAACACAGACCGTCAAGAGTTTGACTGATTTTTTTTTATTGTTTATACTCCTGCCCTATTGGCCTTACGCACTTCGACAAGAGTCCCCGAGAAATACTTTTTTGGATTAAGCATAACCATTCTACTTTAGAAATTTTTTTATATATTAACCTAATTTTGCGTCTACAGCCGACTTTATTAGGAGTACTCGCATTACGCCTGGACCACCCGTCAATGGGTTTTCTCGCCAGAGAAGAGGGAAACTGTAGAAAACCTCTCTGAGTACAACCGGTTTATCGACAGTCGAGTTCTAATGGTGTTTACCGGACAATAATCGACGGTGCGCGTCATTATACCTCGACTTCAAACCTCCCGCTCAGATTATCTCACGTGCCGGAAAAATACCAAGCCAAGTGGGCGCGAACCAAGGGTACTTATATCCTTAGTCCTTAAACGACCACCAACGCCAGGCATCTATCCGACTGAGCCAATCTGGAGTTTGACTGATTAAGATATATGGAAAAATCCTTTTTGCTGCTGTGAACCTCCTGATGCTTCCGTTGTTTGGGTTGATTGAATGTTTGGATACAACGGTGTTTGATTATTGCTTTATTGTTCGGAGTTTTCCTGGATAACGACTTCATTTGGTTTATTATCTTCTTATTGAGGTTTTGATCCTAAATGGACCAATAAATGAGTAACAGAACTGCAGATGGCTCCCAGAAGATGCACTGACCAGCCTTAAATAGAGTGAAGTGTATAACCGTGGATAATAAAACCCACTACTGACTTGATTAATTGAATTATAGTTATAACAGCTATAATTCCTGCACTAAATGTACCAAAAGTAAGAAATTTGGACCATAATTTATCCCACGAATTATCGACGAATTTTTCCATCACATCCTCGTTGAATAAATTCATAATTCCATTATCAGAATTCAGAACAGGTTGACCTCCCATTTCTCTGGCAAGATCGTTGAGCATGGATGGTTTCTCAACAGGAAACATTATGCGTTTCCTTAGTTGTTCAACTTCGCTTTCGGAGTAAATCCCACTTGTAGCAAGTTGATGTGTACTGGTGTATTCTCAATAACTAGATGTCATTGGTTTAAGGACAGTTGGTTTTCTTGCTTCCGTTGGTAATGGCAAAATTTTGTACCACAAATCGTTGACCTGATAGTAAGCTGGTAATAATCTGTTGCATACAATCTCGGTTCCTTTGGTTTTTAATACATGTGTTCTTGGTATTAAATAGTAAGTTTTATTGTTTCTGGTGACTTGAAGTTCTTGGTAGCACGTTTTTCCATGAAGTACCTTTACTTCTACAGGCACGCACTTGACGATGTGTGTCACCTCTCCCGCAACTAGCGCCATGTAACCGGGACCCTTCATTACATCATACGCGAATTGATCTGGTGCCTGTGTCGCTATTGATAAAGAATTTTTTAAAGTTTGTCTTTCGAGTGTACATTTCTGAGTCATTACATTTCTGTAGAGTGATTTTAACTGACTACGTATGTGTTTTTCAACATATACGAATTTGGAGTTTACATAGGCAAATATGTCAAGATTAGAGATTGGAATTTTCTTACTTACAGCAATATTGTGTCGTGATGTTTCAAAAATAACAAGTTTAGGATGTTCAGTTTTAAATAAAGTGTAACCACAAACATAATCGTCGCCCTTTATTGCTAAAGCAAGAGTTATATCTCTTTCCGAGACAGTGTATACAGTTTGTGAATTTAGAGGGTCTTCGTCAATCATTTTTGTGGCTAAACCTTCATATAAGACACTAAATCTATCGAATTTACAGTTATCAATAGGAAGGGAGTTCCAATAAGTGTAACCTCCTTCTTGATCTATACAATGGCCTCCAGATAGAGAGCAGACGGTACCAGATTTCAAATTGATAGTATTTGTACTTAATTTTACTATTGCCAAATGTTCAGAAATTGTAATTCTAACTGTAGCTTGTACCACTAAATTTTCCGAAAATGCAAACGGATCAGACTTACCAGCACCGTCACAAACTCCATCTGAATCTAATGATCCTGCTTAAACTACCGGATGTACAGTAGAAGTAATAATCTTTAAACTATGAACTACATGACTATCGCTTAATTTAATTACACCAGTCATATGCACTTGGTCACATGATGATTTACCTGTTTCGAGGATATATTCATTTATGCCGTTTGATACCAGCGATATGTGTGAAAACATACCACAATGATACACTGTTCATCGTAGTTCTAACTTACATTGACGAACCATGACTTCAGTATAGTCGTCAATTTGCAGGAGTTGTATGTGGTGTGTAGAATTCTTTACTTTAGTTTCAGGAAAATCGCATTCCTCTACTTCGAGTAGGGATAAAGTAGTGATATTAAGGTCCCTGGACCCACAATCATATCCAATAAGTCCTAATGAAACTTTAATTAGGATAAATAAAACGAAAATTATCAATTTCATCTGTAACACGCAGAAAAATAATATTAGTTTTAAGTTATAAAAAAAAATTTATATGGAATTATGAATTCTTTTGCTTAATTTCTTGATTTATATAAGAGATTCTAAGTCGATTCATATGTACAACTTTATTAGTTTTATTCCAAGTTATTTGAACATTAACTTTATTGAATATTTCTAAAATTTTATGCGGACCGGTATAATGTGATCCGAATTTATTTTGTTTAGGTCCCTTTAATAAGAAAACGTAATCACCTACTTTAAAATTTCTAGGGTTGATTGTACGATCATATTATTTTTTAGATTTTAGTTTGGAATTAACTAAATTATCATAAACAAGGGTCCTTATTCCGTTAAGTCGAGTGACTAAATCTATGATGTATCCTTTATAGGTAGGAACTATATCCATTTCTTGAAGGGGTTCTTCTGATGGGAGACGAGCTAATTTTCCGTAAACTACCTCATATGGGGTATATTTTGTGCTTTCAGAAACACAAGTATTGTAATTCAAGATTGCAATTTCCAACCATTCGTCCCATTCTTGATTAATGGTTGTATATTGTTTAAAGAATTCACCTAAAGCGTGATGGGATCTTTCAAGCGATCCATTCGATTGGGGATGGAATGCTGTTGTACGGATTTTTTTAATTTTAAAACGTTTAGCAACTCTATTCATAAGTTTGCTAAGAAAATTCTGACCTTGATCAGTCAAGATTACTCTAGGTGCTCCAAATTAAGAGATAAATTTCTTTACAAAAGTATCAGCAATTGTACTAGATAAAGTATTTTTGAGAGAGGCTGCAACACAGAATTTAGACAATAGGTCCTGCATTGTTAAAATGTATTCGTAATCATTTTTAGTTTTAGGTAGAGGTCCAACGACATCTAGAGCTACTTTATCAAAAACGGTACCGGAAGTATCAGTTATTACTAAAGGTTGTTTGGTCTTTAACCTCACTAATTTTTTTAACTGACAATTTAGGCATTGCTGAATTCTTCTTTGAATATCCTCTTTAAGGTTCTCCCAATAATAACGTTGTTTAATACGACTATATGTTTTCATGACACTTCTATGCCCTTCGATAGGGGAGTTGTGTAATTCATTAAATATTTAATCTCGTTTATCTAAAGTTGCATATCTTAAAGTGCCCTTACATATTAAAATTTTTACAGGTGTATCTACAAATACAGCTTTGATTAGGTTTAAAATATCAATCCAAATAAAATTATCTATACGTTCACTTTTCGCTATACTAAATTGTTTAATATTTTTCTCAATTATAAATTTCCTTAAATTATTTAAAGATGAATATATATTACGTTTTAAATCGTTTGAATTTTCGGGTCTTTCACCTCGTATGCATAGAGGAAAATAAAAGAACTTGGCTCCTTTTTTAAAAGCGTTCATTGATCTTTTCTCATACAGTTGATTAGATTCGATTTTATTAAATTCAATTAAACGTTTGGCACCTATATTCCACGGTTTTCTTTCGGTGGTCACAAAATAAGCAACATTGTCAGGACGAAAATAGACTAAATCTTTAATTTCGAAAATTTTACATTGGCTTTCAGGGTATACACTCAATTCTCTGTCATGGGAAATTGAGGATAAACTTTCCAGAAAACTATTTTTAACTGATTTATCGATTGAAGAAATTTTTGAATTATTTTGTGTTAAAGGTTTCAAAGAATTATGGATGTCAAATTCGTTGTTCATTATGGTATTGTCCGAATTATCTGCCAGTACGTCATCAATTTCTTCGTCCTTTGATTCGTTTTCTGTTTCTTTATAATTGACAAGTTTTCTGTTTCGTTTTGGTCGGTCAAGTAAAGGTTTTGATATCAAGTCGTCATTTAAAGATTGTTGGAGATTTTGTGTCATATTTGAGGCGATTTTGATAGTATCACTTGCACCGGTAGATGCTGTTTGATTTTTATCTGTATGTAATGTAGTAGTGTCTTCAGGTGTCATAAGAGGCATTGGTACAGTTGGAGAGGCTGAACTTTGTTTTGACATTTCATTTTTAGATTTGGGTATATTATTTTTAAAGTTTTCTTGTTGCAATTTTGTTTGTTTGGCTTGTTGACGAGTAACAATATTACATAAATTTTCTTCATCTTGCTCTACTGGATTTCTGGATAAAGCATCTGCATTAACGTTATTTTTACCTTCTTTATATACTACTTCATTATCAAATTCTGAAATTTTAAATCGCCATTTTTGTACACGAGTATGACATTCAGCTGTTTTAAACCATAATAACGGTTTATGGTCTGTTACAACTGTAACCTTTTGATTGTATATATAGTTTCTAAATGTCGAAAATCCTTCTACCATCGCTAAAGCTTCCTTTTCATATATCTTATACGCTAATTCTGGACTACGCAATACTCTGGATGCATATGCAATTGGAAGATCTTTCCCAATTTCGCCTTGAGATAAAATAGCACCAATTGCAAATCCAGAAGCATCTATAGTTATAATGAAAGGTTTAGAAAAATCAGGGTATTGAAGTATTGGTTCTTTACAGAGACAAGCTTGTAAAATTTTGAAAGCATTATTTTCTTTTTCGTCCCACTGGAATTTCGCGTCTTTACGTAATAAATTACTCAATGGTTTTGCAATTTGTGAAAAGTTAGGAATAAACCGTCGATAATATCCAGCTAGACCTAAAAATTGTCGAACATTCTTAACTGTTTTAGGGGTCGGAAATTTCATGACAGATTCTACTTTACGTGGATCTGGCATTATTCCATTTTCACTAATTAAATGTCCAAATAGCTGACATTGTTTTTTAGGAATTCGCATTTATCTAGATTTAATTGTAAATTTGATTATTTTAAACATTCCATAACTAAAGTGAGTTTTTCCTTATGTTCCTCTAAAGTGTTTGCAAATATTATTATATCGTCAATGAAAATGAAAATAGTTTTCCCCTGCAAACCTTTGAATGTTTCATCAATGAATCTTTGAAATGTTGGTGGAGCATTCTTTAAACCGAAGGGCATCCTGACATATTCATAACGTCCAAAAAGAGTATTAAACGCGGTTTTATGCGCATCTTTCGGATCTAATAAAATTTGCAAAAATCCATTTGCCATGTCTAGAGTTGTATAAAATTTATGTCCTCCGATTTGATCGATAATCTGCGTAATATACGGAAGTGGATATTTGTCAGTTATTGTTCTATCGTTTAGACTTCTAAAGTCGGATACTAATCTCCATTTCTTTTTGCCTGATGAATCGGCTTTCTTTGGAACCATTCAAAGTGGAGAACTACTAGACGAAAATGATGGTTTAATAATTCCCTGCCTAATCCATTCGTGCAACTGTTTTTCAAGTTCTGGTTGAAGTGAAATAGGTATTTTATATTGTTTAATATAAATAAGTTCATCGTCGATAGTCGGTATTTTAAGAAAAATGTTAGAAGCTGCTTGTAATTCTTGACCTTCTTTAAAAAATCTATCTTCATATTTAACAACTATATTAATGACATGATTTTTTTCATCATTATCTAAATGATCAATTCGTAATTGTTCTAGGATATTATTTACAACTTTGTTATTTTCTTTTACATGGAAAACTACAGTATTTTCTTTTAGTTCGTTTTGAAATAAAAAATTAAACGTTTCATTTACTTCCGTAGTTGAGAAAGTATTAATTTCTAAATGTTCAGATAAATCTTAAATTTTCACACACTACATTTAAAATAAGAGCATTTTCGTAAGATTCATCAAAATTTAACTGAAGGTCGTCTTCATTTTCATAATTTTCGACAGATAAATTTACCATTTCACTCCATTCAGACGTGTTACAAGAATCACAGTCTTCTTCTATTCGATTTAGAAAATGTGTAGAATCATTCTGATTTAGGTTTTCTTTATTAAATATAGTGGGTTTTTCTGAATTATCTATTATTAAAACCGATCGTTCGTAATCAATTAGAGCATCAGTTTCAGTGAGATAAACAGAACCTAAAATTCCTTCGCAAGGTATATCGAAATCAGAAGGAATAACGTGAAACGTTGAAGTTTTATCATAGACCGCTAAATCTATAGTACCTATAGTAGCATATTTATTTTTTCCTATTCCTTTTAGTAGTGTAGGTTTGTATGTATTAACCCTTTAACGCCCGACTTTATTGTAGCAGTGCAATTCACGTCATTGCTCGTATATAAAGGTTTTCGGGGTCGCTGAATACGAATTTGAAGTCAGATTTTAAAAATTCAAAATGGCGGATCCAATATGGCTGACATCTTTTCTAAAAATTGATTCAATTTGCCTGAAAATTGTTACTCGGGAGGTTTTGGGAGCGCTGATTACGAATCTGATGTCCTTTTTTCAAAATTAAAAATGGCGGATCCAATATGGCGGACACATTTTCTAAAAACTGATTCAATTTGCTTAAAAATTGTTACTCGGGGGTTTTCGGGGTCGCTGATTACGAATTTAATTTGAGATTATAAAAATTCAAAATGTCGGATCCAATATGGCGGACATATTTTCCAAAAATTTCGTCCTTGCGTTAGGCATTTGTTTTTCTGATTATTACGAATATAGAAATGAATATTTCATTAATCATTATGATGCCGGTTTCGCGTTAGGCATTTGTTTTTCACATTGTCACGAAGGTATCGAACATTTTATTCTGATCTCGTTTTATTAGGACATTTTATACACTAAATTGAAACCGGTATTTTACATTTTAAAAAATTAAAATCAAAATCGTAATCAGCGACCCCGAAAACTCCCGAGTAACAATTTTCAGGCAAATTGCATCAGTTTTTAAAAATGACGTCCGCCATATTGGATCCGCCATTTTAAATTATTAAAATCTGGCATCAAATTCGTAAGAAGTCGTCCATATACTACGTGGACACTTTTGAGGGAGGGGGGTTTAAAAAAAGTTTAAAAATGTCCACGATCCCATGTATTTTTGTGTCCACAAGTGGGAGGGAAGGGCAAAAATCTTTGAAAAACTGTCCACGTTGTATATGACGACCCCTAATCTGCGACCCCGAAAACCCACGATTAACAATTTTCAGGCAAATTAAATCAGTTTTTAAAAATAATGTCCGCCATATTGGATCCGCCATTTTGAATTTTTAAAATCTGATATTAAATTCGTAATTAGAGACCCCGAAAACCTCAGAGTAACAATTTTTAGGCAAATTGAATTAGTTTTTAGAAATGATGTCCGCCATATTGGATGCGCCATTTTGAATTTTCAAAATCTGGCATCAAATTCGTAATCAGCGACCCCAAAAACCCCCGAGTAACAATTTTCAGGCAAATTGAATTAGTTTTTAAAAATAATGTCCGCCATATTGGATCCGCCATTTTTAATTTTTAAAATCTGATATCAAATTCGTAATCAGCAACTCCGAAAACCCCCGTGTAACAATTTTCAGTAGCTTTGTTTTTTTTATTTTCGAATTTGTAATTTTGTTACAAATTTTGCAACAATAATTTTTTTATTATTGTTGTAATTACAAAATTGTTGATAATTTTTTAGAATTTAAATTTTTTTCATAAAGGTTTATGAATTTGTGGGTCATGAGCGTTTAGAACTAAAAAATATCTTGATTTTTGTCGAAGTTATAGATTTTAGAAATGAAAAGTGGTTTCGATCGAAACCGCTGGGCGTTGAAGGGTTAAACAAATTTAACCCAAACTTTTTTTCAATGCATTTTGTACGGGGTCCTTTACTTAAAATTTTCAGCCAATTTAATAATTTTGTTTTTAAATTCAGAAATAAAGGAAAAAAGAGATTAAAATATCCTAAGGCATGGGTCTAAGTGTCCGGTTAATAGAAAAAGAAAGACAACCGAAACCGTATGTGTGTCCTCTTCTATTAACGCTGCTCAGTTTCTCGCGCTTGCGCATTTACACATGTTCCTGAAGGACAGAGCTACGGTTTCGATTTTCTTTCTTTCTCTTCCAGCGTCTCATCGTCACTTACGGTCGTCCCTATACCTTCCCCACTCTATTTATAATATCTCTATGGTAAACACCCTTAGATTAAATTAGTCAAAATTTAATTAATTCAATTAGTTAAGCATGTTTTTACTAACAAATAAATTATTTTCATTGTCACAATAACCATTTCACCAATATAATGGTGATTATATACCTTAATATCCTACAATTGAAAAACTGCGGTAATAAATAAATAATAATTGTAATAAAGTATAAGTAATAAAAACATTGTCGCTTAGGTCGAAATTTCTGTAATTTTGGCAAAAAGAATCAATCTAAGCTGCAATTTTATTTGCTGCAGTTTTTCTTTTCGTTGTAAAGTAGATTACTTACATACCCACTTTTTCAAACTTTGAAAATCAAACCTAATGCAAGTATCCTTTCCTTTAATGGCAAGGGCCTCTGCAAGGACACTTACGACCTTCAGTGTTTAGTCATCTTTTGACGAGATCAGTGTTCAAGAGAAAGTGACAAATTGTATTGACACAATTTTAAACGAAATTTAAATATTGTGCACTCTGGATTGCTGTAAAATTTTTCTATTGCTTATTTCATCTTAAAAATTAAAAAGGTAGGTAACATATTGTTAACCCTTTAAAGCTCGAACTATTTCCACCGATTCGATTTCAACCACACTTGATATATAAATGTTTTTGGGGTCGCTGATTGCGAATATGAAGTCAAAATTGCAAAATTCAAAATGGCGGATCCAAACTGGCGGACGAGAATTAAAAATTAAATAAGATTTACTTCAATATTGTTACCAGCTGACTATCATTTGTTCTTTTTTATTCAAGTCATGCGCTCCAGGGATGTCAATTGTTTTTATTGATTGGCCAGCTGATTTTCATTTGTTCTTTTTCGTTCGAGTAAAGCGTCCCAGGTTTCCTTTTACAAATGGATTAAATTTCTTACTTTTATTAAACATAATTCGCCCTATTAAATCCACCATTATGATTCCTAACATTTTAACCTCAGAAACCCTAAAAACCCAAAGCATCAAATTTAATGTTGTAACGTTGATTTTTAAATAATCACGTTATAAAGACCCAGATTGAGTTTTCGCCGAAACTTATCCAAGTAATTCACAGTTTATTAGTATAAATTAAACGTGGCAGCCAGAATCGAACTCAACATTTTTCTTTATTATTATTTTTGAATTGTATAGAATCAAAATGATACTGAAAGGTTGAGTTGTACAAAGATCAGATTAATTATTTGAATAGAATTCCACACGTTCTGGTTGACTATAAAACACGAATTTATTTATTATCATTTAATTATCAACCAACCGAAAATAGGCCAATAATTTATGTTAATCGGCACGAATCTAATGTCAACCGGCAATCACCTGTCACAGAGGTTGGGACCGTTATCATGCTGCAGGGGCGAACCCATATTGCGCATGACCTATATGCGGGCCAGAAGCAGGAAGCCAAGTAACCTAATTTCGACAGTTCGTGCCTGGCTGCCGATTCTGATGTACGGTGACACCGCGGTTAATCATTAGTGTCATATAAAAAAAGATCATTAAAAGAATGGAATACCGAGCTGTGTTGGATCGGATTAAAGGTTAGCATCCAGCACTCATCTTCCTCGCTATCGAGATATTATCTCCGGTGTACGGAGGCAAATAAATCGGAACAGGAATAAAGACCGCATGGCAAGCCGAAACGACGCCGCCATTTTCGGTTGTCAATATTGTATACCGGCGTGTGGAAGTTCTCATTTTCTCAAAGTTAGTTTATTGTATTAAAAATAAAAGTGATTGGTTTCATGGTTTAATTGAATCTATCCAGTCAAATTTCTTGAATTCAAGTGTTAATTCATTGTGTTTGTCTCTCTCCTCTGTGTGCGGTACTCACGCCTGAGTTTTGTAAATGTAAAGTCAATTTCGCAAAGATAAAATAGTGAGCTCGGATTAGAGCTAGCCCGGGAAAGTTCTCTGTTTTGTTTCTGCCATCGTGATCCGGGTAGTTCACCTACCTGGCGCCGGGGAAGTTCCCTAAAACGGGTCATCGATGGAAAATTATAAATTCGAAGTGTGGAATTTATAATTCGGTAACCGGAAAACCGGTGATCGCCATTTTTGTAACGATTGATGGGTAAAACCCGTAAGTAAAGGTAAATATCGTTACAATGTAAATCCCATTAATTTGTTATTTTTTTGTCTTTCATATTGGATCCGACATTTTGAATTTTGCAATTTTGACTTCATATTCGTAATCAGCGACCCCAAAAACCCCTGAGTGACAAGTTTCATATATCTCCCATTATTTTTTATTTTTTTGTCCTCCATATTGGATCCGCCATTTTGAATTTTGTAATTTTGACTTTATATTCGTAATCAGCGACCCCAAAAACCCTCGAATGACAAGTTTCATATAAATCCCATTATTTTTATTTTTTCGTCCGCCATATTGAATCCGCCATTTTGAATTTTGCAATTTTAACTTCATATTCGTAATCAGCGACCCTAAGAACCCCCGAGTGACAAGTTTCATATAAATCCCATTAATTTTTATTTTTTCGTCCGCCATATTGGATCCGCTATTTTAAATTTTTCAATTTTAACTTCATATTCGTAATCAGCGACCCCAAGAACCCCCGAGTGACAAGTTTCATATAAATCCTATTATTTTTTTTGTCCGCCATTTTGAATTCTGCAATTTTGACTTCATATTCGTAATCAGCGAGCCCAAAAACCCCCGAGTAACAAGTTTTAAACGAATCTGATTAATTTTTAAAAATTTTTTTGTCCGTCATAGGAGAAAATGTATTTTGACACTTTTTTTATTTATTATTATTTTAATTATTTATTATTATTTTTTTACTTTTGTTTTTTTAATTATCTGCTGGAAGAGTTTTACTAGAGCTAAGAATTTAAAATTTTTAGTAATATGTATTAGTTTCAAAGTTATGATGACTTTAATGCATTTGTGGTACAGCGTATGTACCACTAGGCGTTAAAGGGTTAACCTAAGACCAAATATTTGAAAACATTACACGATTTCCTCAAAATTTCCTTAAGGGGTTATGCCACTCTAGAAACCGAAAAAATAGGCATTTTTTGTGAATTTTTTTCAGAGAATTTATAAAGTCAATTAAAATTGGAATATGAGGAGTTTATTGTACATCTTTTGAAGTTTAAAAATATAAATTTTCATAATAATTTAAAGAAAAATGTCGACGCTGTTGGGGTTTTCCGTCGACATCTCTGTGGCGCATATGGTCCGTGGCCGCACCAACTGTTCCCGTAAATTTTGAAATATCTTGAGTATATAATTTTTTATTTATTGTACATTACAATAGCTAAAGCAGCACGTAGGATTTTTTTGATATATTGATTTATAGTCAAATGGCGCACTTCTAAAGTTAATCTTCCTAAATTCTACCAAAAAATCGTCAGTAAATTGTTAATGACAAATGAACAATACAAAATAAAAAAAAATCCTACGTGATGCCTTAAAAAATATATTTTCAAAGATGTTTGTGAAGTTTGAACTTAATCGGTTGAAAATTGTACGAGTAGTTAGTGCGGCCAACTCGAAAAATGTAGTTTTCAGATAATCGCGTTTAAAGTTTAAAGTTAATATGCTCTTTACATGCTTGGCTATGCCTAACTGACTGAAACAGACGCTTGCATACTGTTTGCGAAGCCAAATTGTGTAGAATAGACTATAGTTTAGACAGAAAAGTAGCCTTATACCTGCTCTAGATCCTTCAAAGATCACCTCCCGTAGCGCGCTAACAAAAGGACCTCGCCGCTACGAAAATACGAAACTACGAAAATAAATTACTTAGAGATTTTCCCTAGCCGTAATACTACGATATGTTATTTCTGATATCCTAAGGGACTATTTAATGCAAAAAAATAAAAATCGATTTTTTTAAAATCCTAGACTGGCATAACCCCTTAAGAAAAAATTCGTAAAAGTGTAGAAAAAAACTAAAAAAAACTTTTGCTCCCTTCGTCGCACAAACGCAAGGTAAAACTGTCAGATTGAAAAAATAAGGTATACTAAACATGGTCGTTTTAAACTTGAAAACAAAACTTTTGACAATTTCGACATTTCGGAAATATTGAGACCGGCCCAGTTTGCCCCACTCTCCCCTAACTTTCCTGGAAAAATAAATAAGAATCAGTTTTTAAATCTTTGTTTAACAAAAAAAAATGCAGTTTTGTGAATAATTTATTTATTATAATCTTATACTGGTTCTAACGAGCCCTTTCATACAAAAGTAATATAAGTATAAGTAAACGTGTCGGTTCCTAACAGCAGTAAAAACTAACGTCATTAAAATTTAGATTTTTATAATTTATAACAAGTTAAAAATTTAAAATGAATTAGTAGACATTAAAATGTTATATTAGTCCTAAACTGCGATATTCCATTCTTTGTAGTGATTTCATTGAATCGTACACCCTCCCATTTCTTCATACTTATTTTCACATTTTCATTTTTTCTGTCTCACTTGCACTATATTTTTGACAATCCGCTACATTTGTAATATCAGAAAATGGTCTGTTGAGAAAAGAAAATAGTATGAGTAAGATAGGTCTATAATAAAGGCGTCGGACACTTTTGTCAATACAGGCGTTGGTTCAACGCTATAAAGACCACTCGTGTCATTTCCCAATGACGAAACTTTTCCAAATTTCCTATTATTTTTATACTGGTTTTCTACTTATTCCGAAGAATTCTTTTACTCTCGCATCGTTGCACCTTAGTAAGAGTTCGCTAGTTTGTTCTTCTCTGATATATAGGAGTCCTCGAAATGATTCTTTATTGCCTTTCTTCTCATTTCTCTTTTTCTTAATTTCTACACCTTCTTTGCCTTACATTCCTTTCTTCTTTTTATAAACTTGATATTTGAAAAGACTTTAATTAGTGATGTGCAGAAAATGTTTTTATATATATAGAAATTAAGTAAGTCAGTTAGTCTAGGTATTCTGCTTAATTTTTTTGGGTTTAATCCTACGTTTGCGTGTTGATTTTTGTATATTATATTTTCTTAAATCTCACTATTTTAAAAGATAATAGACTAGTCAATGTTAAAAATAATGTATGATTTAATGTCTTCCAACTGCCAGTTAACTGGTTCTACCTTTTACATAGCGATACAAACAACGTTCTACTTCTTGCAGAATTGATTGCAGAGAATCTAATTATCAAGAGATCGGATTATCGATCCAAACTGTACGACTTCGGATGAGCGACCGTAACAGGGGCCAACTCTCTTATAGTATGGCCATCGTACTCGGCGAGCCCAGTGTTCTCTTCCTATATCGAAAAGCTAGTATTTATAGCTCCATTAAGGCCGAGACTAAATCATCACAGCAGCCACAACTTTGTTGTATTCTGCAACCCAGGCGCAATACCTTCCCGGCCGCAAGACCTCTTGTCTAATATTTCGTTCCTATGCGGTCTACTACACACGCTTGTATTTCAAGTATCCGATATCATAGACAGAGAATGAAAATTTCCTTCTCTTCATTCCCTTCTTGTCCACATTCTATTTTTATACACTGAAAAATATTTCTTCTAATAATTGCTTACATGTTTATTACAAAAAAGTATATATTATTTTAAACAAATGAATTTTACTTATATATAAATATACACTGTATATTATGCAGAACCGTAAATAATTGAGTGGGCACCCCTTTTTCATTACAGTGTAAAAAATTTTATATATTTTTTCCTAAAAGCTAAAAAAATTATAAAATAAATGACAATTGAAGACATTACAAGATATGTATCAAATTTTTGAAATTAAAAATGGAAAATCCAATACAGCTGACGACTTTTTTAAAAATGTATTAAATTCACTTGCCGCCTTAAAGAAATTATGCCCTGTCGGTAGAAATATGAAGGTAGACGTAAGTAATTCTGTATCGTTTTGATTTAATTTCTATACTAATTCCACATCCTATGACACAAACATTTGTAAGTTTTGTTAATTTCTGTGTTCCGTTTTGCCATAATATTTAAATAAATTTTATAATTTAAATTGACAAATTAGTGATTCTCGGCGTAGCGCACAATTTGGTTTATGAAATTAAAGAAAAATGTTTATCGTTCTGATTATTATCAATATATTTTTTGAAGATAAAGGCTCTAGAAAGAAAAATTCATAGCTGGCCGTAAAAATTGTTTATAATTTTTGTTGTAAACAAGTATAAACAAAATTTTTGCAGGAATTTAAAAAAATATTATAGCTTATGGGAGGGTAGGCTACATTGAACCGGGTTTTTTAAAAAGTCTAAGAACTAATTAAATTTTATAAATTTTGATCAGGTTTTTGTATGAAAATAAAACTCAAGTACTCCTTTAGTTAATATACACGTTACAAACACAAATTATTATGATTAAATAATGAAATTTAATTTTTTTCTAACCAGTTACACTTTTCTTATTTTGAAGAATGTGTGTCTACATTGAACTACCTCTAATAAAACACTACAACTTACTTCGAAAATAATATTTCTACTTACGCATTGTGAAAAATCTTATTTTCTACTCAAAAAAATAGAAAATTGTTGTTAAATAGTTATTATTTATTATTATAAGAGATTAATATATTTCAATGTCAGGTTAGGTTGCAAAAGTGACAGTTTAAGTTTATCTCGTTGACAATTGTGATGAAAGCATGTTTTCCAGTATTTTTCTTACTTATTAGTAGAGCAGATAGCTTTACCACTCTTAAAATTGAAAATTCTTTGCTTTTTCGGGTGGTTCAATGATGCCGCACTCACTGTATTTACATGACATTCACAACAAAAATTGTTTATAATAAATTTGTGTAAGATTTAAAGTTCTTTATCACATCGGAATATTGAAGTTGACACCCTAAGCGAAATAAATCACAAGTTTACTAATTTTTAAAACTTCCTATTTCAATAAAAAAACGTCATTATAATTCCACCAAATTTTTTGTTTTGTACGTGAAAAACAGTTTTTTTAGTTTTTCTTTGTAAATAATATACCTACGTGTCGGAAATTTTTGAACATAGTCTGTATCGGTAATACTAACTTATATATTGAATAAGAAAAAATTTCACTTAGTCATTTCTCAGAAAATTGAAGTAGTTCACTGTTGACGCTGGTTCAATGTAGCCTACTCTCCCCTAAATATCATTTAAAAATTATTATTTCGGTAATTTATGGAAATTTATAGAAATTTTCGCTATAATTTATAAAAATATGTAAAGCTTAAATTATTATTAAAAATTTGGTAATTTATAGAAATTTATAGAAAATTGTACGGCAATCAACAGTAAATTGTGTCAAAATTAATAATTAAGAAAAAAAATTTCGGAAGTATGTGGAAATTTATGCGGTAATTTATAAAAATTAATTTTTTACTTATTATTTACCTAAAATTAAAATCTTCCTTACACTTATGAGTGCTTCAGTGACACAGTTTAATACAGAAAAGCCTTACCATGAAAAAGTGATTTGACCATGACGCTGTGATTACACCATGCCGCACAAGAAAAACTAATTTTTTAAGCAAATTATTATCGATTTCAAAATTTCTTTTTTACACGTCTTTTGTTTTCACTAACCTTAGACTACTTAACTTATTTTGACGTGAAATATAAATAATTATTCATTTTATTGCAAATATATTATGATTCAACCATGACGATTCTGTGCTTCCCTATGCAACTTTCATGCTTGTAACACATATAAAACAGAAAAAGAAAATTTTTTTTATTAATTTATTTTTTAGTAATTTACTTAGGAGAGTTTATTAATGCTTTTTATTAATGTTAAGTAATTTTTCGATTTGATTTTTTATGTAAATTATGCAATTTTACAAAGTGATTATACCATGACGCGAAAACAGGAGACAATAAATATCTACAAAAATATTAAAAAATAATTATTTTTTCCATAAGTGTTTGTTTTTCTCAATGACGTTTTGGCACCTTAAAACAGATTTTTAAGTAAAATTATAAACTTTTAAATGAAAACGGCTATAGACTTTTATTTGTTATCATGAAAATAAGTTATCTACGTTGAATTTATTAGAATATATAAAACTGATTTCTTAAAAAATATGAGGGACATTAAATTGTGCGCTACACGGAGAATCACCCAAATATGTTTTATTTTCTTTAATACTCCAGAAATAGAGTCAAGACAATTAAAACATTAAATTAAATGAAGCATCGCAGGTATCTTTGAAAAGTAGGATAACGATCCCGCAAAAATAAACAAGGTTCTTTAGATCTTGACAGCTTGGTGCCTTCTCAAATTATAATTTAGAGCCATTTCAAAAATTTAATTTTAGCAATAAATAAATTCTGTTTTGTAGAATGCCGTACATAATAACTGATTTTAATATTTTATAAATTAAGAAAAGAAAAAAAACTTTTATTAACAAATATTTGTATCAATAAGTAATTTTTGTTTATTTTAATGAATCTTGTAGTAGATTTTAAAAATTTAATATGGCGGACGACATACGCTTATTTCGAATTTAGCGGGTCAAACCATTTTATTTCGCCTAATGTATTTTTGACATTTATAAGAAATTTCAATACTTCGGGAAAATATTCTTACATGTTTTGGGATTACGAAATGCACAATGATTTGTAAAAAATAATTTTATTTCATATAAAAAAAGATATTATAAATTGTTAAATATGATCGATTTTTGACATTTCATACAGAAACTTAAATAACATATTTTACAGTTTATTATAAATTATTTGATACTTTTATCAAGTTCAAATCACAAATTTAGTCTTTAAAAATAAATATTCATCGCTTTTTTATATTTCTTAAAGAGATTACTCCTTTTTAAAATATTACTTCCTCATAGAGGAAGTATTGTAATACCGAAATTTTTCGAGTTCGATTTTTTGACATATCTTTATGTTATTTGACCTCAGGAGTTCAAAAATGACATTTTTAAAAAATGTCATTCCGTATCACGTGCCCTTGGATATCATGAACGTTGCATTAATGCTTTGGCAATGCTATAACGTCTATGTAACTAACAGAGGCGGATTAGGGCTCATCTTTGCCGGACTGACTAATCTTTGACCAGTACCCTGATTGATATCGTTTTAAGTCTTAAAAAATAAAAAATGAAGCAAAAGACATTGTCCCAACGTTGTATTATAATAATAAAAAATATTGTTTTTACTATTCAATTTTTTATATTGATTAGAATACATTGTTTTTTAACTTCAAAATTAATTAATTTTTGTCAAATATGTATTCAATAAATTTCCTGTGGATTTTCTGTTTACTTTGTTTGTCTAATTTGTAGTGCCCAAAAATTACACAGCCACACAAAAAAAATAAATGCGCTGAATCCGAATCCGCCATCAGAATTTGGCCAATGGGTCCTGGTTTCGCCCTAACCTCAAAAAATACCCTAAAATCGTTAAAATGGTCACTTTTGAATTATCAAAATTGAATCTAACAGCATATTGATAATTTTCTGAGATCCCTTAATTTAAATAAAATATTCTATAAGCTTTTTAATTGAAAATTCATATAAAACATTAAATATATCGAACCTAACCTCAAAAATAGATCTAAGATTTTAAACAAACAAATTATACCATACACAGCGCAATAAAAAGTAGGTAAGCTCATGAAAGTTACAACTTAGGCGTTTCTATGATTGCTGATTACCAATCCGGTGTTTGGTAACATTCAATTGGTTTGGTACATTCAAAATGGCGGATCCAATATGGCGGACAACATAATTAAAATTTGTTTGGATTGGCTTGAAAATCGTTACTCAGGGGTTTTCAGGGTCGCTGATGACGATTCCCATGTCGGTTTCTAAAAATTCAAAATGACAAATAAACTTTCATGAGCTTACCTACTTTTTATTGCGCTGTGTATGGTATAATTTGTTTGCTTGGAATCTTAGATGTTTTTTTGAGGTTAGGCTCAATATATTTAATGTTTTATATGAATTTTCAATTGAAAAGCTTCTAGAATATTTTATTTAAATTAAGGGATCTTAGAAAAATGTCAATATGCGGTTAGATTCAATTTTGATAATTCAAAAGTGACCATTGTAACGATTTTAGGGTATTTCTTGAGGTTAGGGCGAAACCAGGACCCATTTGCCAAATTCTGATCGCGGATTCGGATTCAGCGCATCAAAATACATCGGAAAACATATGTCTCGACCCCAGATTAAGAAACTTTATTTTTTTGTGTGGCTGTGTTATAAAATAACTATTTTAGGGTCACACTTTGCAGATTCTAGGAACAATGATGCGAGAATTTTTGAAAGTGATTTGGATTAAGATGTAGACTCTTTAAAAGACTGGTTCGAAAACAGCGATATTGTTTTAGCGAATGAAGGGGTATCGTGATGTAATGCCTCTTCTAGAATGGTTGGGAATCAATGCTAAAATGACATATTTAACTAGACGAGGCGAAAGACAATTGTCCACAGATGATGCAAATTAGAGTCGCATTTTAACTAAAACTCTATAGATTGTATAAGTCTAAAATGGTCATTTACAACTGAGATATTTAAATTCTTTGCCATAGAAATTGGTTTTTATCATTTAAATAAATGCAGAGCCACTACTGTATAGCATGTGTTATTTAATAGGATGAACATTTTAATGAACATGGTACACTTTAAGAATTCCTTATGAGCATTAACGTGTAATTTTTTTTAGAAAATGCAGGTCGTCAAACTTGGACCAATTTTTTTTTAAATTAGGTATAATTTTTCTGTACAATTCTAGAAAATATATAAAACATCATATGGTGTAGACTTTTCAAGAAAATTTAATAAAAAAAAACGTTTGAATTTTAAAAATTATTTTTCTGTTAATAGGATTGTTTCAAATTTTTTGAACTTTTTGTCCAAGTTTGACGGCCTGCATTTTCAAAGGAAAAAATTACACGATAATGCCTATAAATAATTCTTATAGTGTAGGAAATGACCTTTAAAATAAGCCTAAGATCATTTAAAAGCGTTTATTATTTTAGAAATTATTTAAATTTTTGTAAAACATTGAAAATGTCGATTTTTAAAAATATCTAAATAAATTATTGTCCAAACGACTTCTGAAATATCTTGTTCTTTTTAAAATGTTATCATCTTTCAAAAAATGAACAGAAAAACATTTTAGTTTCAATAAATTGTATGTTTTTAAACGTTTTTCATTTGATAAAAAATGAGTGGTCTCTCAATTTTTATCGGTAGTGTTATAAAATAATTCTATTATTTACCAAAAAAATTCAAATTAGAAACATAAAATTTAATTTTTTTAAAAATTATAACTGTAATTAATAAGGTTTAACATTTTTTGCGGATCCTGTTAATTTTTTGGGATATCCTACATTTATTCATGACATCTTAAGATAACCTCAGGATATCCTTTTGTTGTTAAGGTTTGTTTTAAGACATTAATTTAATATCAACTTCTTAAGTGTTAATTTCTATAAGTCTCTACGCACTACGTTCAAGCACTAGTACTACGCTTATTATATTAAAGTCCTAGTAAATAAACTCTGGATTTTATAATTAACCCCTTAACTGCCGGCTGAAAAACACCAAATGTGCCCAGAATGCCAAGAATACAAAATCGTCCAATTTGTCTGAAACTTGTTACTCAGGGGTTTTTGGGGTCGCTGATTACGAATCTGATGTCAGTATTTTAGAATTCAAAATAGCGGATCCAATATAGCGGACGGAATTTTAAAAATTAATCCAAATTACATAAAATTTGTTACTCAGGGGTTTTTGGCGTCACTGAAAACGAATCTGAGGTCGGTTTTTCAAAATTCAAAATGTCGGATCCAATATGGCGGACGGATTTTTAAAAATTGATCAAATTTACCTTAAATTTGTTAATCGGGGGTTTTCGAGGTCGCTGATTACGAACATGATGTCAGTTTTTCAAAATTCAAATTGGCGGATCTAATATGGCAGACATTTTTTTTAAATTTTGGATTCGCTTGAAAATTATCATTAAGGGGTTTTCGGGGTCGCTGATGATGAATCTGATGTCGGTATTTCAGAATTCAAAATGGCGGATCCAATATGGCGGACGGATTTTTAAAAATTAATCGAAATTACCTGAAATTTGTTACTCGGGGGTTTTTGGGGTCGCTGATTACGAATCTGATGTCGGTTTTTCAAAATTCAAAATGGAGGGTCCATTATGTCAGATATTTTTTTTTAATTTTGGATTTTCTTGAAAATTATCACTCGGGGGTTTTCAGGGTCGCTGATGACGAATCGGATGTCTGTTCTTAAAAATTGAAAATGTCGGTTCCCGAACACCCGAATGATAATTTTCAAGCGAATCCAAAATTTTTTTAAAAAATGTCTGACATATTGGATCCGCCATTTTAGATTTTGAAAAATCATTATCATATTCGTAATCAGCGACCCCGACAACCTCCTAGTAACAAATTTCAGGTAATTTGGATCAATTTTTAAAAAAGTCATTTGCCATATTGGATCCGCCATTTTGAATTTTAAAAAACTCACATCTTATTCGTAATCAGCGACCCCGAAAACCCCCGAGTAATAAATTTCAGGCGATTTTAGACATTTTTAAAATAAATATGCATGGTATTTTCCATGGCAAAGATTTTGAAAAATTTGCTAAAAGTGTTGTTTTTAAAAATTTATAACATTTTTATAATTCATTGAATTTAAAAACAGAAACGTGCGTCGCATTCTGCATAGCGTTGACTTTTTAGAAATCATTTTATTTTTACTTTTTAGCCATTTTTGACAGTCAAGGCGTTAAAATACGAAAAAATTAAATACCTACCAATAACATGACTTTTTATGTAATTATGATAAAAGCTTTACGCAGAAAAATACTTTTTTCTTCAACTTTATTAAAAAATTTAAAAACTTGGAAAATATGGCACCTTTTGTAAATTTATTTTTGAAAGGGGAAAAAAGCACATTGAAAATTTGCAATTTGCAAAATAAGAGTTCAAGAAATAAACATTTACTACAACTGAATAATTCGGGAAATAAAAGAAAATAAAACACTCCTACCTCTGTAAACATGAAACTTAACCTAAAACGGAACCTGACCTACTTCTATATATTATACTTAACTAGCTGTCGGACCCGTCTTCGACGGGTTTTAGTTTCGGCTAATACATTTGATAGGGTTTCTACCAACCGGGAAATAGCCGGGAATTAAATTTTACTAGGAAAAACTAATAATTATTTACCATTAACTATTTCGTGAGGAAAATATTACTATTTCAATCAGTGACAGATTTTTTTCTATCAAATTTGATATTCAGGAACAGTATTTGGAAACTTGTAGTACTTTGAGCGTTTATAGTACTGCAATTAATGTATTAAAAATTAATCCTAAATTTACACCAGTTTTTAGAGTCAAGGAAGAGTCTAATTATAAATAATTGTGTCACAATTAGACAATAAAAATTAAAGTAAAAAGCAGTTTTTAAAATCAAATTAATAAAATAGAACTTTTTTAATTTGAAAACAAAATTCCCGGTTTTTCCTGGTCAAATTAAACTCCCGGCTATTTATCGGTTTCCCCGCGCAATTGGTAGACATTCTGTCAATTCTATTATGGTAAACTAAATCCCGTCAAAGACTTGTACTGGTATATAACATATTTTCTTAAAAAAGAGTATTTTTATAAAATAAGTCAATTTTTGTAGCTATTTGCAGATTTATTTATGGTTAGAACTTAAAATCAAGTAAGTTTAAATTTGTTTAAAAAATAAACCGGGTAAAATTAAACAAACATAGAGACCCTGCTTAACTTTTGTCTTTACGTATTGCTTACTTTTACCCAGTAGCATAATGATAGTATCGTATTACAGGTGACTTACAATCTTGACATCCTGCGATACCATTTTTTTATAAAATATTTATTATAAAACATCTCCATTTTTAAAGTTTCTGAACTTCTTTTAAATAAAGAATGCTGAATGAATTGGATAAATAATTATGAATTGCATTATTTTGACGTCAAAATCTTAATCAGAGACCCCAAAAATACTACTGAATTAAACTTGATAGTAATTAATAACAATTATAATTTTTTCGATTTTTTGATATCGAAAATATTTTTATACTTACATCTTACAATCATATCATTTTTTGTGCAAAATTATGCTAAATTGTGACTAAATAACATGTAATACTCAATTATACAGTGTTTAAAAGCAATTCATTAAAAAATGTAAAATTTGTAAATTTGAGATTTTTTTAATTTTTTGAAAAAATTGAATATCTCCCGTTCTAATTAATATTTTTCAAATTTGTAAATTTATAAACCTTCCTTGGCCCAAGCTCTAACATTCTGCCAAATTTGGTTTTAAATGGTTTAGCCGTTTTTAAGTGATGCGCGAACAAAGATTCTGTGACATACCTACATACATACATACATACATACATACACGAAATTTTTTATTGGTATATTTGGAATCTTTGATGCCTGAAACGAATAATTATGTGTAAAATTTAAAGTTCTGAGCAATGTACAGACAAAAGTCTGATTTTATATATATATAGATATACAATTTTACCTTTGCTTGGAAATTCATACACATGTTCCATTGATTTTCTGAACTATAAAAACACTTTGTGTACATATTTAAATTTCAAACTTTTCACTTTATGTATTTCTAAACACTATAGAGACTTGCACAGCTCAGCTGCTGCCTGGGCAGGCAGCAGAAAGAAGAAGAGTGTGTTAATATTCGTAATTTCGTGCAGATCTTTTCATGAAAAGTTCTTTTTCGTTGTTTTAAGACAACTTAATTATTACAGTTATTTAAAAGTAAGTATTTAAAACTTAATTATTTCATTACTACATAAATAAAAAATGGAAAACCCAAAATTAAAAATTTAATTTTTTAAATAAAAGTTTTTAATAAATTATCGCCTACCTCTTATTCCTAATACGTAATGATAATTATTTAAATGAATAAAAAAGTTAGGTTGGAATATCATTCAATTTTGTCTTACTTTAGAAATTTTTTTAAAATCGAATAGATAGAATAAATATAATTTAACTTTGCTTTAGGTTTTTTATTAAAAATATTTTTACTTTCAAACTCAGTCAAAATAATTAGATAAAATATCACTTGAATGAAATTTATATGACAGGTACAGTTAAGAGGAACGTACGGTCTGAAAAAAAGATTTCGAGAAAAACTACTTTGAAATTTCCAAGTTCATTTTACCAACTTTCTCGAAGATGTTTCTTCAAATTCGTTGGAGAGAAATATGGAAGAAACATTGTTCTTCTTCTTAAAAAATAGTCACATTTTAAACGTCAACTGGCTGAAACATCATCAAAGCGACATTTTTTGCTAAGGTGCAGGAGCAATGGACTGATTCCGCAACATCTTCATATAAGTAATCGATTTTGTAATCACATTTTATTTTATAGTAGATCATGCAAAAATATTTTTCATAAATTAAACTTTATTATTCACACATTTTACTTAATCATAAAATTAGAGATTTTCATTTTCATCTTAATTTCTTGATTAAAAATTGCGATTTTTTGAAAACAAAACACAATGTTCTATTGACTCAGAAATATTAAATCATTTTTTTCTGTTTTCTGATAAGAAAGCCTCAATAGAAGACACAACATTATTCGTCATAAAAGTAAAATTCCTTTTGTTGATCCGATGGGGATGTAATGGATGTAATGGATGACGTGGAAACTGATTTTTTTAATTTGCTTAAAAATAATTTCAATTGTGATTCTTTATTTTATTTATTTTATTTTATTTATTTTATTTATCTTTATTTTATTTATTTTATTTTATTTATTTTTCACAAATTAATGTAATAAATTAACGTAAATTAAATATATAATATGTTTGTTAATTAATTACTGTTAATATTTATTTGTTTTACATGTGATGCGATTATTATATTCCATGTATATCATGATATCAAATCAATATTTGAGGTTAAGTTGAAATGCCCGTAAACGCATTGCATACAAGACACACAAGTTTGATTTAAAAATTTCTAGGTTAAGTGAAATCATGGACAGTAAAAATTATTTCAATTATTTCATTTTCAATATATCTTTATATCACAAATTAAAACATAAAATCTAAAACGTCGCAAAAATTTACCTTGCCAAACTTGACTTTATGCAGGCAGCACAGTAAGAATTTGTAAGCAGCACACTCTATATTAAATACCTGCGCATGACTATTTCATGGTACGGTTAATATATTTTGCTTTAGACTAAATTAGAAAGTCCTGGTTTAGCAATTTTTACGGTGCTTTTAAAGAAATATTCCGAGGCCATTTTGGAAATAAAACTGTTTTCCATATAAAATAAAATTGTGCGCAAATAGTTCAGTAAAAACATTTTGCACATGCATTCAGGTGACAAGCACAGTAATTTTTATAGGAAATTTTTTTCCGTGTAACATATATTACGTTAAGTGGGAATTTAATTTAATTTAATATATATATATATATAGTGTGCATTGGTAGGCGTTAGACTCGCGAAAGGCAGCTATTAACTGGGGTTCGAGTCCTCACAGATGCGCAGTGTAGTCGTTCACGCAGCTTATTTTTTCAGATCAAAAATTAAATTCAAAAATATAATTATTTACCGACAACCATATCGGAAAAATTTTCTTAAGAATAACACCTGACTCTAAACAAAAGAGTTCAATCGACGTCTAATAGATGTCACTAATTGCTGATATAGTCGAAATCTTCCTTAATTAAAAATTCTTAATCAGCAAATAATTTCCTACATTATATATATATACTAGGGGGCTTTGCCCCCTGCGCGCTTCGCGCGCCAACCCCCTATCTCTATTTTTATATTTATTTTAATTAAAATTTTTTTAAATCCATAGAAAAAAAATGGATTTTATCCGTTTAGGTCAAAATCTTTTAAAATTGACCTACATTTTGAGAGCAGAGGGAATTGTTTGTCAATTTTTTACCTGTAGGTTAAAACTGCCCTTCAAATTGACATGAATATTAAGGACAGAGGGATAAGTTTGTCATTTTTTGACCTGCAGGTTGAATCTGCCTTTAAAATTGAACTAAATTTTTCGAGCAGAGGGAATTGTTTGTCAATCTTTGACCTGTAAATTAAAACTGCCCTTCAAATTGACATGAATATTAAGGACAGAGGGGTAAGTTTGTCATTTTTTGACCTGCAGGTTGAATCTGCCTTTAAAATTGAACTAAATTTTTCGAGCAGAGGGAATTGTTTGTCAATCTTTGACCTGTAAATTAAAACTGCCCTTCAAATTGACATGAATATTAAGGACAGAGGGGTAAGTTTGTCATTTTTTGACCTGCAGGTTGAATCTGCCTTTAAAATTGACCTAAATTTTAAGAGTAGAGAAAATTGTTTGTCAATTTTTGACCTGTAGATTAAAACTGTTTTTAAAATTGACCTTATTTTTGAGGGTAGAGGGAATTGTTTGTCAATGTTTGAACTGTAGGTTAAAACTGCCATTAAATTTGACCTAAATTTTAAGGGCAGAGCGATAAGTTTATCAATTTTTGACTTTTAAGTCAAAACTATCCTTAAAATTGACTTAAAGTTTGAGGGCATATTGGTTAGTTTGTCAATTTTTTACCTGTAGGTTAAATCTGCCCTTAAAATTGACCTAAATTTTAAAGGCTAAGGGATTAGTTTGTCAATTTTTGACCTGTAGGTTAACTTTCTGCTGATGCTAACGACCGTTATCGTCAAAAATCGTCATTCTGGACGCCTGGTGGGGACTATGGGAGTTACGTGCTTTGGCGATAGAGTAGGGATAAGTTAGCATCATCAGAGGGTTAAAAATGCTCTTAAAATTGACCTAAATTTAGGTCAAATGTAACTTGTTTCTGACTTTGAGCCAAAAAAACAGTACAAAAGCATATTTTGAGGACATGTACGATTTCTTTTGATCTAACAAATGTCGATACTAATACCTTTTTTGGTTAAAACCGACGTCTCCGAAGTATGCTTTGTATGAATAATGTCCTTTGAATAAAATAGATTAACTGCTTCTTTTAGATAAATTGTATATAAATAATCTAACAAGAAAAAAAAACCTTAAAAAAACCTAACCTAACCTAACAAGAACCTGCGCAACATAAATACAAAAGGATAATTGTATAATTTCTTGAACAAAATTTGACAAGTTGAAGTTAAATTTTTCGTTAAATGATAATATAAACCAGTCTTTTTTTAAATTTGGCGCTAAAAACACAAAAATTAAAATTAAAAAAAGCGCTCGACGGATTTTGATTTTTTTTGTCAGAAAATATTCAGTGAGGTACCTCGAACAAGTTGCAACAGGAATCATTGAAAGGGAGAATGTTGAGAGTTGAGATTGGTTCCAGGGTACCGTGTTCCGTGTCTCTTTTTAAGCTTTTGTCAAGACTCGTAAGGCACTCGACATAATATAAACAAATTATAATTCCAGCGTCTACACACACACACAAACAAACACACTTTTGTCATGAGTAGACAACGTCGGACCAGATCTCTGGGTCCACCAGGTCCTTTAAAAAACCCAGTTTTGAATATTTGCAGGAATCAAAGTAAATATCCAAAATTAAGTAGACCTGATCTATACAAATTATATTGCGAATATGATAAGCTATGATTGTTCAATTCGCAATTGAAATTTGCTGGTTTCACGTTTGGTTACAGCAATCTCAAAAATTTAAGCGGTGTTACCGACACGAGAACCCGCAGAATAACAATTAGACTCAGCCATCATTACACATTAAAAAAAGTGGAATGTTAAGAAAAATTAAAGAAACATTATTGCATGAAATGATTCACGTTTTGGTATTTGTCCTACGTCCCAGTAATGTTGACAGTTACCATTTACACGGGGATCGTTTCATGCAATATATGGATAAAATAAATCAAAAATTAAAAAACAAGAAGATGCGCTTAAAAGTCACTGTTGAACAAGTGGTTGACAATGTTTTGTTCAACGAAATCCATAGATACAGATGGCTCTGCACCAACTGTAACTATCAAGTTGGATTGACCAATTCGAAACCCCCACGATTTCTTAAGGGGTAAACATAATAATTGTGACAATTGTCAATGGCAAAGATTGAATGCCCGTTGAGAAATTTGGGTAGTTTCTTGACTGATTGATGTGCAGAGCCATCAATATTTACGTACCATTATTCATAATAGAAATATATTTCTGGGAAAGTACAATAAATAATAAGAAATTTATTTAAAATGAAAAATAAAGAGTAACAATATTTACGTTTTAGATATCAACTTAAATCATGATAGTAAGCCAAATACATACACAACGACAGTTCCAAAGAAGCAAAAAATTAAAAAATCTGGTAAGCAATATACACATTTGCATACAACTGAATTGAGTATTCAATTAAAGAAATAAATTTTTTTATTTGTTTCTACAATAAACTAAAAAAAGATATTTAAGCCTTAATTTTTTTCAGGATGGACAAAAGATGAATTAGAATGAATGAATTCTCACTTTATGAATTTTATTAAAAAGGGAAATTATCCGTCGACAAAAGAAATTAAAATATTTGTCAAAGAAACCGAAAGTAGGAGAAATATAGCACAAATAAGATCCAAAATACAACATTTAATAGGAAAAAGCGCTAAGTAATTTGTTATTGACAAATACTTTTCACTATAAAGATCAACGCTATTTTGGAATAGGTTATGTGCAGATAAAGATATATATTTTTATTATTTCAATTAAATTAATAAATGTAAACGTATATCATAATTAATCAACAACAGTTTGAATCATTATTTTTCTCACAGTAAAACTTCTAATTTAAAATTTGGTTTTCTTGTTAATAATGACAAAAAGAAAAATATTGAACCTCATGATTGAGGATAAATGCAGACACATTTATTTTCTCAACAAAAGAGTTGACTTTTTTAAATCTGTCATTAAAAGTAATTTCTCAACTGATATCTGTGATGCAATATTTGAGCTACATAACATCAAAAATAAAAGTTTTATTTCTCTTTTAAAATCTAATTCTTTAAAAAAATTTAATTTCTTAAAAAACAAAAAAGCTAATATTGAATGTAATAATAATAATGAATCTCAACGAGAATGGTTTTTGAACTTTTTGAACCATGATATTTCAAACAATGTTATCGACGTCATTTCCCTAGGCAATGGTTTTGAATTTAATGATAATACTAGTAATAATAATAATTATTCTTCTGCGATTGAATATGTGAAGTCTATTGAACATTTAATAAAATCTTATGATTTAAATAGTGAAATAGCCAACAACATTAGGAACAAAGTAATTAAAAATATCAATTCTTTTGGAAAAAATATTCCTACACATATTAACATTAAGAATCGCATTTTCGCTAAAAAATTAAATGACGCTAAAATTTTTTTAAAAAACAACGAAAATATATTGTTTACTACTGCTCATAAGGAAAACGTCACCGTCGCATTAGACAGGGATGAATATATTTAAAAAGCGGAAATATTATTATCGGATACTGAAACATACAAAGTTATAAATAAAGATCCTCTTCCGAAATTACGCACAAAAAACCTATAATATTTTTAAATATTGGAATATTAATGGTTATCTTAATAAAATATACAACGATTATTCTCTTACTCAAACTAATACTAATCTTTCAAAATTTTATGGCTTACCGAAAATTCATAAAAAAGACTGCCCTTTCAAGCCAGTTGTTTCTACCATAGGTTCACCAACATATTTTTTATCTAAACATTTTTATAATATACTAAATAAGTCACTTCCAAAACCTAAATCATATGTCCGCAACAGTTTTGATTTTATTGACAAGATGAGGAATTTTACTATTCCTGATGACCAAATTTTGATTAGTTTAGATGTCAAATCCTTATTTACGAATGTTAGATCGGAACATGTAGGTGATTCTATCGTCAGAAGATATTCTGTTATTTCACAAAGTTTGAACATACCTCTAGATGACTGGATTGATGCTTGTTTTTTTCTTTTTAATGATATATTTTTTTAATTTAATAATAAATTTTATCAACAAACGTATGGCACACCAATGGGTTCATCTATATCCGGCCTTTTAGCTGATATGGTTATGGATGACCTTGAGGTTGAATGTATTAACAAATTGTCATTTAAACCTTTATTTTTCTATAGGTATGTAGACGATATAATCACTTGCATTCTAAAAGATAAATTTTCTGAGACATTAAACTCTTTCAACAACTCTGATGAGAGATTGCAATTTATTCATGAGATTGAAAATAACAACTTAATTAATTTTTTGGACGTTCTTATAATTAAACAAAATAATAAACTTATAACTAATTGGTATCGAAAACCTACATTCTCTGAAAGAACAATTAATTTTGACTCTAGACATCCTTTCTCTCAAAAAATTGCCAATGTTTATAATTTAATTGACAGAGCATTAAAATTATCTAATAAAAAATTCCACTCTGAAAACATTCAGTATGTAAAAAAAATTCTCTTAAGAAATAACTACCCTATTGATTTTATTAATAAGTACATTTTGAAACGTATTCATTCTATAGAATCTAATACTTAAAAAAAATAATGTTAATTCATTTTTATATAGTAAACAACCTAAAGTTTTTTTACCATATGTTCAAGACTTATATGAGAGAACGTCCGAAACGCTTAGAAAATATAATATTTTATCTGTCCCTACTAATAACCATGACTTTAGTCACAATTTAATAAAAAAAGGCAAGGATAAAAATATAAAATCCGATACAACTAATGTTGTTTATAAAATTCAATGCAAAAATTGTACCGCATCGTATGTTGGTGAAACTAAAAGAATGGTAGGGGTACGAATTAATGACCGATTTTTATAAAACTTTGCAAACGAGTTGTTCTTCGGTAAATATTAAACACGTATATTTTTGTTTTTCCCCAAAAACAGTTTTAGGGGTAGAAATCACCCTTATACATTTTTAAGGGTTGATTAAACTATTGTCTTTTAATTTGAACATTTATTGCAAAATTGGGTATCTAGGGGTTTTCATTGTCGCTGATTACGAATCTGAAATCAGATTTCAGAAATTCAAAAGGGCGGATCCAATATGGCGGAAAAATACTACAAAAAATATCTGATTTTTATCAGATTTTGTTACACATTATATATTGGCGTTTCTATAAGAAATATGAGACGTTCTTAGGTTGATATTAAACACGTATATTTTTGTTTTTCCTCAAAAACAGTTTTAGGGGTAGAAATCACCCTTATACATTTTTAAGGGTTGATTAAACTATTTTCATTTAATTTGAACATTTATTGCAAAATTGGGTATTTAGGGGTTTTCTTTGGTAAATATTAAATATCGGGGTGCTTGATTAAAAGTGAGTCCCCTTGCCTCTCACATATCGGGGTGCTTGATTAAAGTGAGTCCCCTTGCCTCTCACGTATCGGGGTGCTTGATTAAAGTGAGTCCCCTTGCCTCTCACATATCGGGGTGCTTGATTAAAAGTGAGTCCCCTTGCCTCTCACGTATCAGACTGCCATTTAATTCTCTATAAAATTTTGACAATAATGTGGAGAGTTTGCATTTATAATTGCAAAGAAGTGTTGCATGCACATTGTTGCAGTACACCATCCGCATCTAACTAATCCTATATCATTGCAGCTCTGACAATTACTTGCACAATTTCTCAAACAAAAATATGCGGGAGTTTCGCACTTTTCCGGTTTTTCAGTTATATAACCACTTTTCCACCATGCAAACTTGAATAAATTCTTAAATCTAGGAGAAGAAAATTGGTTGTGAATCAAGGACTGTATTTTAAGAATATTATTTCTTATGTGTAAATTCACATCCAAATTGTACAGAATTATTATATCTGAAAATATTCTTTAAAAATTCTTCCACGGTCTGAAACCATAAACATCCAGGAGTTGAATTATACCTGTAGTTCCAGCTGGAATCGTAAAAATTTTGATAGTTTTATTTCCTGTATCTATATTGTCAAATTTGGTTTTAGTTTGTCCAGTCCAAGAATCTAATAAAAGAACAGAATTTTCACCAGCATTTGGTAAGAAAACTTCAGCGAACCATTGCATGGCAATTTCTGAAGTTAATTTCCCTGATCTGGATGCTAAGGCTACGATGTTGTTTGACTTATATAGCGTATTTTCAACATTTGGTCCAATTTTACCATTTGTCTCTTGAAGAACTATCAGTAATGGAGATTTTAACTTTACATCTGCAGAAACAATAGGTTGGATAGTGTAGCTGTGAGTTAAAGAATTCAAGGATTGTGCAATGCATTCTACTTTCAGGGAGCCTTTTAGAGCAAGTGTTCGACCAGCATGTGTTTCTAAATTGAATCCAGATTGGTCTGAGTTAAAGACATTTGTTTGTCCAACTACAGAAATTTCTGACTTTACTTTAGAAACAAATTCAGACGATACCTGCACGAGTTTATCTTTTTTCGATATATGCTTTTAAGTAACAAATTTATTTATTTTCCTTGACACAATTCCATGTTTGACTTTAAAATTATGTACCCACAATGTTGACGCAGTGAAAAAATCTAGTGACAAATTAACTTTTTCTCTTGCTTGTAAAGCCCATCTTTTTATATCATTGTCATGCACAGGAAGCGATTTATTAGTGGCAATTTTAAATTGATCCAAGACATAATTAGAAATTTCTAATAACTTCTCTCTTCTTGTACCACCAGCATTTACTTGTTACTCCCACTTATATAATGTAGAAACATTAGGAACTTTATTAAATCTGTGTTTAACTGTGCCGAAAGACAAGTTTTTTTTTCTTTCCAGAATGCCAATAAGTAACAGCATTCTTTTTATATTCAATATCTAGATCAATTTTAATTTTCTTGCAGTCATTTTCTAATATTTCGAAATCATTTTGAAAATCCTCGTCAACAATAGTTGCGTCAAGATTCTCACTTTAACCATTAAAAATAAGGCCATCGAAACTTTCGAAAAAAATTTCAGTGTCAACTGCTTCTTTGATTAAATTTTCTACATTAACTGCGAATAATTTTTCTTGATCTGTGATTACTGATTGTATGTCGTATTCAGGACGATTAAAACTTTGTTGTAATAATAAAACAATATTTTTTGGGTTCATTGACATTTTTTATCGTCTGTCACGAGTCAGTTTTTTAATTTTTCATAAAAGAAAAAAGAAAAAAAGAGTAGCTCTCAAAAAAACTAATCTAAAACGTATAAAATAAAATATACTTTAAAAATTTCTATACTAAAGCACTTATCTGCGAAAATATACAAAAAAATCGAGATATTTTTATGTGAAAAATTTTCTGTATTTATATAGTTTGCAACGTGTGTCGTTAGTGAGAGAACTTCAATAGAAAACGGTTACACCACCACGCTGAGAAACGGCAAACTATAATATAACATATCATCACCTCGCGGACAAAACGAGAACTATAAGGCGAGACGCGCCAACTTTTAAAACTGATATATACTCTTTATTAATAGCAAATTAAAAAATTGAATTGAGCGAACAAAAAAATTTTTTTAACACAATTCTTACAATTAATAAAAAATAATAAACTTTTTTTTAATTCCATTAACACATTTCACAAAGCTCCGGCTTTGAAAAGAAAAATCATTTTCCTATTACCAAGCAAAAATTAACAACTGGCGCATTACTGGCCGCCATGATTGAACCAGTACTGGCACTTGACCGAAATGATAACGCTTTTCAGTACTGGTTCAATATTACTGGCGCAGTACTGGCAGTCAGTACTGGTTTGTGCTGGTTTAATACTGGTTCAGTACTGGTAAATTTTAAATTTAATACTGATTTTATTGCTTACACGATTGCGTTTGCACTTAAAGTAACCAACTTTAAGGACAAAATAATACTTTCTTAATAAAAATTATTATAAATTTTAACTTACTTTAATTAGTAGGGGAGAGTGGGGCAAACCGGACCGGTGAGTAAACCGGACCCCCCTCAATATTTCCGAAATGGCGAAATTGGAAAAAGTGATGTTTACAAATTTAAAACAACCATGTTTAATATACCTTATTTTTTCAATCTGACAGTTTTAGCTTGCGTTTGTGCGACGAAAGGAGCAAAAGTTTTTTTTTTAGTTTTTTTCTACACTTTTACGAATTTTCTCTTAAGAAAATTCTGAGGAAATCGTGTAATGCTTCCAAATATTAGGTCTTGGGTTTTGAAGGTACACACCTCAGGAATATTTACCACCAAAAACTTTGATGAATTTGCAAAGCGTTTCTTTTTGACAAACGTTTATTCTCAAAATGGGCCTGTGGGGCAAACCGGCCATAGGATATTTCCATTCAATTAAAGTTTAATAAAAATTATTTTTAAATAAAATGTTTCTTCATTAAAATATTTACTTACAATGAAAAATAATTGTCTTCCAATGAGAATTGGACCCTTTAATATTGTTTCTCTGATAATGACAAACATTTTAAGTTTTTTATTTAAAAAAATATTTATTTAATTAAAATTGAATCCCGTATTATTATTTTCATTACTACAACCATTGTTTACATGATTCTTTATGTTTTTTATTATTGTAGATTATGTAAATGCAATATTATAAATAAAAAACCAAACAGTCCGGTGTGCCCATGGGGGGGTCCGGTTTACCCCAGGGGGTGGGGCAAACCGGACCGTTTGCAAAAATTTTTAAAGTTAACACAGCAACTGAACAATAAAAGATAAAGTATAGGTGTCTCTGGGAAAAAGTTGCGCAATGAAATGATCTTTCAAACAAGCCATCGAAAAATAAAATCGGTTGATTCGTTTAATCACAAGAGTCAAAAAACCGTTAGGGGGTCCGGTTTACCCCACTCTCCCTTATAGTAATACTAATTAAAGTTAGTTAAAACTTATAATAATTTTTATTAATTGTAAGAAAGTATTATTTTCTCCTTAAAGTTGGTTATATATAATTTTAATATTTTTTTATAATTATAAATTCTAATAATAATAAATAAAAATAATAATTAATAATAATAATAAAACCCAATAAATATAACAATTCACATTTTACAAATCTATTTAGGTACAGCTTTATTTAAGCAAATTAAAATGTCCATTGAAATAATGTACTTTTCTCATTAAAAGAAAAGTAAATTCGGCAATATTAGTAATGTAAATTTCTATGAAAAAAATCTCTTAAAATCTCTTAAAACCTGTTAAATGGAAACTGTACGGAAATAAGAATGTCTCATTAAATTTCGGTTAGGTGATATTTCTGTAATATTGAAAATCACTTAAATGGAATTTCTGGAAACAAATATTTCAATGCAAACAAAATTAGGCAATAAAATTATTTCCAATGTTTTTCCAATTTTTAATAAAATACGTATGATTGACTGGTTTGCTTCATTAAAAATTTGCAAATAAAAATTTCAATACGTAAAAATTCTATCTATTGAAAATTCTGTCCAGTTAAATTTCTAATATATAAAAATTTGGTATTATCGAAATCAATTTAAATGAACCTGATAGTAATTAAAAAATTGCAAAAACAAAATTTCAGATAAAGAGAACTTCTGACATATGAAATTTAATTTTTAGAAATTACAGGCTTTAATGAAAATTATAATTTAATTAAAGTCTGTAATTTCTGATAATTGTACAATGGAATAAGGAAGTAAAGATTATTATTATTATTAATTATTTAATTGTTTATTTTATTTATTATTACATTCCGTTAGTATTTGCATTTGAAATAGTCCCAATACTGGCACAGTACTGGAATAATACTAGTTTGTCAGTGTTGTCTTCGCAACACTGGCATAGTACTGGCAAGCCACTTTAAAGGTGTAGTACTGTCATAGTACAGATATTTTGTTGAAGCCAGTACTCATCCAGTTAGGGCAAAAAAAGTCAATATATAATGTGTAACAAAATGTGATAAAAATCAGATATTTTTTGTAATATTTTCCCGCCATATTGGATCCGCCATTTTGAATTTCTGAAATCTGATTTCAGATTCGTAATCAGCGACACTGAAAACCCCTAGATACTAAATTTTGCAATAAATGTTCAAATTAATAGAAAATAATTTAATCAACCCTTAAAAATGTAAAAGGGTGATTTCTACCCCTAAAACTGTTTTTGGGGAAAAACAAAAATATACGTGTTTAATCTTTACCAAAGAACGTCTTATATTTCTTATAGAAACGCCAATATATAATGTGTAACAAAATCTGATAAAAATCAGATATTTTTTGTAGTATTTTTCCGCCATATTGGATCCGCCATTTTGAATTTCTGAAATCTGATTTCATATTCGTAATCAGCGACCATGAAACCCCTAGATACCCAATTTTGCAATAAATGTTCAAATTAAAAGACAATAATTTAATCAATCCTTAAAAATGTATAAGGGTGATTTTTACCCCTAAAGCTGTTTTTGGGGAAAAACAAAAATATAGGGTAAGTGTACTAATTCCTGCGGTATTTTGGTCAAGACGTCTTTTAACTATAAAATATAATTTTTATATTGATCAAATTGAACTTATGTCTTATTTAATTTGTAGTTTGTGTTATTAAGATATGTTTACAATAAATAACATCTCTAAAATATAATTTATTTTAATAAATTAAATGAATTAAAAATAATATTCAATGCGTTTAATTCTGCGCGTTTGAGTCAGTTGCTGCGCATCAGTGCTGCGCGAATTCAATTCCTGTGGGTCAGTTTCTGCGCATAATTTTGTGCTTATGTGTATAATACCGCAAACTACTATGAAATCAAAATGGGACAATTATTTTAATCAATGTTTAATTGAATAGAATATAAATGTATTAAAAATAAATATATATCATATATTAACAAAAGTAACAAATAATTTCTAAATTATCACATTTTTGAAACATTTAGTTAAAACTTAATAACAGAATTCTTCCTTAATTAATTTATGTATTTATTAAATTTTCTTTAGTTTTTCCTCCATAATCTTCATTTTTTCTATCATTTTCATAATTTTTTCTTGCTCTTTTTCAAAATAGATAGTCTATTGTAACCAGTCTTAGTTGATTTTTTGAGGGCGCAGAAATTAAATCAAGCCCAAATTCTGTGTTAATTACTACTCTTAAAAATAAAATATAATAACAGACAAAAATAAAGTAAAGTTTAATTTTTCTTTTAAAACAAGGTTTTCTTTATCTAAAATCATCATAATAATAACCACTTTAAGTCTAAAAACAATAATAAAGCCTTTTTTATGTAGGTATTTTTGCACCGCCAGCAAAGTTAGCAATGAAAATAAATAAAACCTTGAACACGTCAACTTTTAATTAAAATAAAATACATAAATATTAAGTTTTGGTATATACTTCCTATATCTATTTTAAAACTTACATCGTTAAGTAATTTTTAAAAAAAATTTCAAAATTATTTGTGCCCTGAACAAATGTATTCAACTTTATTATTAAAAATTTGCCGAGTGATAGCTTCAATTATTATTTATATACTATTAACGTTTTAGAAATTTAATTTAAGTATTAATTAATTTTTAATTTAATTTTTAAAAATGTTGGCCCCTCGTTTATATAGAAAACTGTACTATTTAGGGGCCAAAAATTGGTTTTTTATTTTTTAAAGTATAAAGTCCTTAATATGAAACGAGCAGATATGCAAATTAGGTAAAGAGAGACAGTCTAATGTTGCTTATCCTCGAAAGAGAAAGAAAGCAATAGCGTTAGATTTTTTGCGTTATAAACAGAGACCGATTTATGTTATTTCTATTTGGAAAGAGGAAGAAAGCAATAGCGTTAGATTTTCTGCGTTATAAACAGGGACCGATTTATGTTATTTATTTGAAAAGAAGAAGACAAAGATATTTAAAAGATATATATATATAAAATTTAAAGAGAAACGAAAGGTCTGCTCGAGTACCTGGCCTATTGTTTAAAGGGTTTCTTTCAACCAGTAGGCAGTCTATTGAGTGACCAGTGACCACTGACCAGAAAGAGAGAGAGAGAGAGTTGCATTGGTAGTCTATTTTACACTTGAGTATATATACGCTGTAAAAAATTTAGGGAGTTAACGGACTCGGGAGTTTAGAGTGAAATTTTTCGAGTTAAAAATCAACTCCAAAAGAGAGTTCATTTCTAACTCCCTTCATTCAACACCCGCGCGAGTTATTTTTTCATTGGGGAGTTGGCATTTGGGTGTGAAATTTTAACTTTCTTTATTTAACTCCCGTGGCATTAACTCCCCAATGGGTGCGACTTTTATAGAATCCCCTGGGGAGTTAACACTTAACTCTCTTTTTTTACAGTGTAGTTATAGTTTATTAACAGATTTTCGCACTATATAATACAGAAAAATAAAAGTGCAATGTGAAGAACACTTTTTTTCTCTTTTTAAAAGTAAAAGACGAACAAAATTTTTGTGATTAAAAATAAGGATAAGGAGGTAAGTTTTTAAAAATTGTGTAAAATACTACTTTTTAGTGATATAAAATGATTTTTCTTTTTTGTAATTAAGAAATGCAAGTAATAAATGAACAACTTTCCCGTATAACTCTCTTTTTTTACAGTGTAGTTATAGTTTATTAACAGATTTTTGCATTATATAATACAGAAAAATAAAAGTGCAATGTGAAGAACACTTTTTTTCTCTTTTCAAAATTAAAAGACGAAAAAAATTTTTGTGATTAAAAATAAGGATAAGGAGGTAAGTTTTTAAAAATTGTGTAAAATACTACTTTTTAGTGATGTAAAATGATTTTTCTTTTTTGTAATTAAGAAATGCAAGTAATAAATTAACAACTTTCCCGTCTAAGTCACTAACATTATCAACTTTTTCAACAATTAAACTTGTAAAGAAATTTAAATAACTTTCTAGAATCATTTTAAAAATGCTTGATCTCGTCCTTCAGTTTGCCTTGTTTTATTAAAAAATTAATATAATTTCAGAAATACTTTACAGGGTTTAATATTTTTTTAACAAATCTTAAACAAGTACCCAGTTTTATATTATAAAAAAGTTTATGTTGTCCTAAACAAAAAAAAGATATTTTTTATTTTAGTTCAAAATTAGAGTCTTGAAAGTAATAAACAGGTGCAATAATAATAAGGTGCCAGTTTCAGAATCATGTTTTTGACTTATTTTGAAAGTAATTTTGATTAGTGATTTTTAACTTCAAATTCTTAAAAATTGGTAAAAATTTAAAGCTTAGAGTGACCATCTGTACTGTTAATTTTAAAGTATTTTTATAATAGTATTTAATGTTAAAATACTTAAATAAAACTAAAAATTACTTAAGGGGGGAAACCACATTAGACGTCTGAAAAAATCGATTTTTTCTTTTTTGCATAAATTGTTAGTTAAGGTATTCAAAAATAGGCTAACAAAGTTTTTAGAGCAAAATTCGAAGTCCTCGCTGTACTAGCGATGAACGGAGCGCGCTCCAGGTTACCGTAGATTAGTAGAATAAGCGTAGCATTTTTGAGACTAAGGAGAGCAGAAAGTCACGAAAAGAGGAATTATTAGACTCACATGCTACTTATGAAGCAAATGAAAGGATATATGAGGAATTTTACGTGAAATGTCGTAAGTTGAAATTTCAACTTCTTGAAAAAAGTTTAAACTCGAGGAATTTGTTGTTCTATCAAGAAGAAATGTGATCCAAAAAATATTTTTGATTTTTTCGAAAAATTGGAGGGGGTAGAGGGGGGTCAATTAGACCAATTTTGCCAATACTGGCTACTTTAGAATATGTTTCTGATAGGTTTTTTCGTCCTCTTTCCAATGGTATAATTTATTTTTCAATATTTTAAAAATTTACCCTAATTTTTGATAATTAATAATTTATTTTCAATTTCCTAAAAATCGGTCCGTTTTTTTTTAAATAAATTATTGCAAACGAAAGCTGAGGTTTTTTCCTATCGGCATGTAAATTTTTAGAATGCCCTTTTTTTGTTTTTAAATTATTAAATTTTAAAGAATAAATTGCGTCCCGGGCGCCTCGTCTCACGCCGGTTACCACGCGGCTCAGTGTAACCGCGACGCAGCGCGCCGCAATTTATTCTTTAAAATTTAATAACTCAAAAACAAAAAAAGGGCATTCTGAAAATTTACATGCCAATAGGAAAAAACCTCAGCTTTCGTTTACAATAATTTATTTAAAAAAAAACGGACCGATTTTTGAGAAATTGAAAATTAATTATTAATTATCAAAAATTAGGGTAAATTTTTCAAATATTAAAAAATAAAATACACCACTAGAAAAAAGACGAAAAAACCTTTCAGAAACATATTCTAAAAAATTTTTTCTATTACAAGTATGTTAAAAAAAAAATTCACAAAGTAGCCGGTGTTGGCAAAATTGGTCAAATTGACCCCCCTCTACCCCCTCCAATTTTTCGAAAAAATCAAAAATATTTTATAGGTGACATTTCTACTTGATAGAACAACAAATTCCTCAAGTTTCAATTTTTTTCAAGAAGTTGAAATTTCAACTGAGGACATTTCACGTAAAATGCCTCAAATATAGTGTTGGAATAGCCGATTAAAGTGTAATCACTTTAAAAAAATTTTGTTGTATAAATATCAATTTTTGATACTATTTTTTCAAATGCGTTTTTCTCAAAACAGGATTTTTAAAATTGCCGTGCAGTGTACACTACCGTCGGGAATTATCGGTACGGCTGCACGCGCAGGGCCCAAAAACATACCAATCTTAAAATCACGATTTCTTTGTAAATACAAATGTCAGAAAATTAACAAATATACCATTCAAAAGATTATTAAATTCTACGATTAATTGTACATAACTGAAAATTTTAATAATTTATACAAAGCTTGCAGCAATCTACAAATTTCACAAAAAAATTTTTAAAATAAAATTTTTTTGGAAATTATTTCAACCCCTGCACATTTTTTAAAAATTGTAGGAAAAATTTGAAACTTATATAGGTGTAATCATTGAAATCTCATCTTTAATTTAAGACCAAAAGAGTTAAAAAATCTTATTCGGTTCGAGAGATATCATTATAAACGGCCGAGCAATTTCAGCCAAAAAACGTTCAAAATCGACTAATTCAATGCATTTGTCAAAAAACATGCTCGGACGTATATAATGATATCTCACGAACCGAATAAGATTTTTTAACTCTTTTGATCCTAAATTAAAGATGAGACTTAAATGATTACACCTATATAAGTTTCAAAATTTTCCTACAATTTTTAAAAAATGTGCAGGGGTTGAAATAATTCTGAAAAAAATTTTATTTAAAAATTTTTTTTGTCAAATTTGTAGAATTCTGCAAGCTTTGTATAAATTATTAAAATTTTTAGTTATGTACAATTAATCGTAGAATTTAATAATCTTTCGAATAGTATATTTGTTAATTTTCTGACATTTGTATTTACAAAAAAATCGTTATTTAAAGATTGGTATGTTTTTGGGGCCTGCGCGTGCAGCCGTGCCGATAATTCCCGACGGTAGTGTAGCTTAAAAAGTTATTGACCGATTTTAAAATGAAAAATTGGAAATTGTTCGTTGTTAAATTTATTATTAAGTGAACTAATCTTGAAAAGAAAAAAAAATTTTTTAGTACCTTTTTTAAAATAAAAAAGTTGCAAAAAAGTAGGCAAAAAATCGAATTTTTTTTTAAAGTAGTGTTAACTTTTAATATTTTCACTTAAAAGTTAGTTCACTTAATAATAAAATATGAATAAACTTGATTTTTTGCTTTCGGACAAAATTTGTGGGCTCAGGACTGCACGGCAGTCATGAACTCCGGCGGAGCAGCTCTATAAGCAATAGCTCCCAAATTTTGAAGATTTTTGATATAAACGCTTATAAAAAATATGAGTTACAGTTAAATATATGAACAACATAGTGGAAATGTTTTATTTCATTCAAAAAATTCTTACTTTAAAAAAAAATTCGCGAAAAACGGCAAAAAACATTTTATATTGTAAATGTTTTGAAACAGACAATTTTTGTTTTAGCTTGATACTTTTTTAACTAGAAATGGCCAAGCATTGAAGTTAGGATAATATATAAAATTCTGTCATGTTTGGCTTTTTTATTTACATATTTACTTGTAGATTTTAATGTTAAATACTATTAGCATAAATTAATACTATTAACATTAATTGTATTAAAATAAACTGAATGCTTATTTCAGCTTTATTCAAAGAACATTAAAACATATAAAGTATTTCCAAAATTATATTAATTTTATTAAACAAGACAAAGTCAAGAAATTTTTTAATGATTTTGGAAAGTTAATTAAATTTTACTTTTAAGTTTAATTTTTGAATACTTATTATATTGAGTTTTAGTGTCTTAGACGGGAAAAATGTTAATTAATACATTTTGCGAAATGAAAAAATTATTTATAGCACTAAAATGTAGCATTTACATAATTTTTGCAGACAGTGTACAATTAATTAAAATCGATTTAATAAATGGTAATAAATCATTAATTAGAGAATAATTTAATCCCAACAAAAACATCTTTGATGTTTTAATATAATGGGTTTTGACCCAATTAGGAAAAAAAAAATTTTTCCCAATAAGGGAAATTTTTCAAAAAAAAAAATTGTATTGTTAAAGTAATTTGGTGTTAAAGTTTTAGATCATTATTACATGATATATCATGTTATTATTACTTTGAAACAAATAAAGAAGCCGCTGCCAAGTTGTATATTTTTTTATAATTTTGGTGCGCTCATTTCATGAACACTTTGCTTCCTCATAGAGATAATAATAATAATAGGAAAATATATGAATAACTTTTTATAAATATGGTAAAAGTGATTGAATCTTGGGTCAATCAATGTATTTTTAAATACTCTACAATATAGTTATAATAGTTTAATAGTTAAACAAAAATTTTCAAACAAAAAAGTTGAGAAAATTCAAGAATGTTCTCAATATTTTGGGAAAATTAAATTACCCTGTATTGATGTGCAAAACTCCAAGTATTATTTTTAAAAAATTTCGCCTGTATTTTGGCAGAAAAATCTACACAATTTCTATAATATAGAAGGTTACTGATTTTTCTCTTTTTAAATTAATCCTTAGAGTTTGTACATAATTTTTCAAGTCATTTAATCAATATTTTATTTAGACATTTTTGAAAAATGATAATTTTCAATGTTTTACAAAAATTTTAATGACTTCTAAAATACTGAATGCTTTTTAATGATTTTAGGCTTATTTTAAAAGTGATTTTCTCCATAATGAGAATTTTTTATAGGCATTAACGTGTAATTTTTTATAGAAAATTTAATTCGCCGAACTTAGATTAAAAAATTTTTAAAAATTTAAAACAATCTTATTAACAGAAAAATAATTATTAAAATATAAACATATGTTTTTATTAAATTAAGATTTAATGTGAGGTTACATTAAGGTTTTATTTTGTGTGTAAAAGGACCAGGAGTGGGCGCGCAACGCGCGCCCTTTTGGTTCTAGTACCCTTTCAATCATCTTGCAAAAATATATGTTACTATTAAAATGACTATTATTTTATAGAAAAAAATGGCGGTGGTGCAAAAAAAATTTCAATAAGAAAAAATGTTTTTTTAAAAAAATTTTTAAAAAATTTTCTTTTTACTGACTTTTTTTGTTTAAATTTAGCGCTAAAAACACAGAAATTAAAATTAAAAAGAACGCCCGACGGATTTTGATTTTTCTTGTCAGAAAATATTCAGTGAGGTACCCCGAAAAAGTTGCAACAGGAATCATTGAAAGGGAGAATGTTGAGAGTTGAGATTGGTTTCAGGGTACCATGTTCCGTGTCTCTTTTTAAGCTTTTGTCAAGACTCGTAAGGCACTCGACATAATATAAACAAATTATAATTCCAGCGTCTACACACACACACAAACAAACACACTTTTGTCATGAGTGGACAACGTCGGACCAGATCTCAGGGGCCACCAGGTCCTTTAAAAAACCCAATTTTGAATATTTGCAGGGATCAAAGTAATTATCCAAAATTGGGTAGACCTGATCTATACAAATTATATTGCGAATATGATAAGCTATTATTGTTCAATACGCAATTGAAATTTGCAGGTTTCATGTTTGGTTACATTAATCTAAAAAATGTAAGCGGTGTTACCGACACGAGAACCCGCAGAATAACAATTAGACTCAATCATCGTTACACATTAAAAAAAAGTGGAATGTTAAGTCAATTAAAGAAACATTATTGCATGAAATGATTCACGTTCTGGTATTTGTCCTACATCCCAGTAATCTTGACAATTACCATTTACACGGGGATCATTTCATGCAATATATGGATGAATTAAATCAAAAATTAAAAAACAAGAAGATGCGCTTAAAAGTCACTGTTGAACAAGTGGTTGACTATGTTTTGTTCAACGAAATCCACAGATACAGATGGCTCTGCGCCAACTGTAACTATCAAGTTGGATTGACCACTTCGAAATCCCCACGATTTCTTAAGGGGTAAACATGATAATTGTGACAATTATTAATGGCAAAGATTGAATGCCTGTTGAGAAATTTGGGTGGTTTCTTGACTGATTGATGTGCAGTGTCATCAATATTTATTGATTTATATATATACAGTACCGCTCAAAAGGATTTGCCCACCCTACGGCATGAAAGGGCATTACAAAAAGTTGTGTATCTTCAATAATAATAAAGATAAAATCTTATTCAAATATTTATGTTAAAGCTTAGGTATTTGACTTAAAACGATACCCAAAAAATTTTTTTTTAAATTTTATTGTTTAATTGCTGTAAATAAAAAAAAAATTTCATTTTTTTGAAAAATTTCAAATTGATATAATTTTTGAAGAAATCATCACATTTAAAATCTAGAAATGACAATTGAAAGCATTTTTTGTCACCTTTTAAACGATTTTTTAAAAATTGCTCTACGATAATTTTTAAGAAAGATATGATCATTTGTTTATAAAAATAGCCTATTTTTTTAATTGTTGGTAACTTGAGAACAATTAATTTTTGAAAAAATTGTTAAGGAAAAAAATGTGCCTTTTTGTGCATAGAATTAGAAAAAATATATTTAACCATTAAAAAAAAATTTTTTTATTTTTCCATTCTGTATATATTTTTAAGACGAATAACATATACTTATCAATACATATCGATAAACTCGAATACAACATGAATCAACACTGTTAAAAAGAACAGTTAATAATTACACTTTTCAAATATTTAAATAACATTAATTTTAAAACATTTATTTGATTATAAACAATTAAATCAGTATTGTTACTAATTTTACTTTTAAACATTTTGAGAGTAAAAATATTAAATATTTTTTTCTTCGAAATTATTTGAAAAGTGTAATTATTAACTGTTCTTTTTAACAGTGATGATTTTTGTTGTATTCGATTTTATAGATATGTATTGATAAGTATATGTTATTCGTCTTAAAAATATATACAGAAGAAAAAAAAATGTAAAAAAAAATTTTTTTTAATGCCTAAATATTTTTTTCTAATTCTACGCACAAAAAGGCACATTTTTTCCCTAACAATTCTTTTTTAAAATCAATTGTTCTCAAGTTACCAACAATTGAAAAAATAAGCTATTTTTATAAACAAATGATCATATATTTCTTAAAAATTATCGTAGAGCAATTTTTAAAAAATCGTTTGAAAGGTGACAAAAAATGCTTTCAAATGACATTTATAGATTTTAAATGTGATGATTTCTTCAAAAATTGTATCAATTTGAAATTTTTTTTAAAAAGTGAATTTTTTTTATTTTCAGCAATTAAACAATAAAAAAAATTTAAAAAATTTTTTTAGCATCGTTTTAAGTCAAATACTTAAGCTTTAAAATAAATATTTGATTCAGATTTTATCTTTATTATTATTGAAGATACAAAACTTTTTGTAATGCCCTTGCATACCGTAGGGTGTGCAAATCCTTTTGAGCGGCACTGTATATTGGCTTTAGTAATTCTTTTTAACCGAAGACGGATAGGTGACGTACAATATTTAAAAATCCAAGATTACCTAAAAAACAGACAAGATCAAATTTTACAGACTTTAAAAGTGCACTGACAGAATCAGAAAATATATTAACAACAAAGTACAAACGTATCGTGCATAGTGGAAAGGGATCCAGAGCGGTAGTTATTTTAGTTCCCGAATTATTACAAAAATTAATAAAGATATTGTTAGAGGAAAGAAAGAAATACATTTTACTAGAAAATGACTATGTTTTTGCTATTCCTAACAGTAAAATTAAATGGGGGCAAGGTGATGTTGCAATTCGTTACTTAACCAAAAAAATTAAGTTGCAATATTTGAAAGCAATGTCTAGCAACAAATTTAGGAAACCGATTGCTACAGTAGCTCAAATTCTCAACATGTCTAAAGAAGAAGCAAGACAATTTTCGAAATTTCTGGGTCATACTGAAAATCACATGCAGAATTTTATGAGTAAGCTAGTAATTTAGACAAATATGCTTTAAGTTTTAATGTACAATATATTAATATTCATTTCCAGGTTACCAGTTGACATATATCAGACGGCAAAAGTTTCAAAATTATTGATGATGATGGAAAAAGGATCACTGTCTGTAGAGTATAAAGGAAAATCCTTGACTGAAATTGATTTTGATGAAAATTTGGAATATGCCGAAGAAGTTACCGAAGGTAACAAACAAATTTTATCATACTAAGTTTGTTTTAGCTAATTCTGACATGTTCTTTTACAGATCATAATGATAAACTCTCTGAATCGAAAGTTATTAAAAATACAACCAACAACATCACCTCATCCAATGTTAATACATATACACTATAGTAAAGGTACAATTGTAGACAATACAAAAAAATAATATCTTCATATAAAATACTCTATTAAAATTTGTAGTAGAAATATTACTGTTTAAATAAGTGACTGACATTTATTTAGCTTGTAAATCTATTATTTCTAAATGCTTACAATTTAGAGAGCTTATTTTAAATGAAATGGAAAACTTAATTAAATTAAATTTTATTTAGAAATTTTATTTACGTACCATTAATTATAATAGAAATATATTTCTGGGAAAGTACAATAAATAATAGCAATTTATTTAAAATAAAAAATAGAGTAACAATATTTACGTTTCAGATATCAACTTAAATCATGATAGTAATCCAAATACATACACAACGACAGTTCCAAAGAAGCAGAAAATTAAAAAATCTGGTAAGCAATATACACATTTGCAAACAACTGAAATGAGTATTCAATTAAAGAAATAAATTTTTTTATTTGTTTCTACAATAAACTAAAAACAGATATTTAAGGATTAATTTTTTTCAGGATGGACGAAAGATGAATTAGAATCAATGAATTCTCACTTTATGAATTTTATTAAAAAGGGAAATTATCCGTCTACAAAAGAAATTAAAATATTTGTCAAAGAAACCAAAAGTAGGACAAATATAGCACAAATAAGATCCAAAATACAACATTTAATAGGAAAAAGCGCTAAGTAATTTGTTATTGACAAATACTTTTCACTATAAACATCAACGCTATTTTGGAGTATAAGCAGATTCTAAGCAGATAAAGATATATATATTTTTTATTTCAATTAAATTAATAAATGTAAACATATATCATAATTAATAAACTATTTGTGCTTTTAGTCATTTTTCACGTAAACTGCAATAGCAATTCATTTATACACTTTAGTTATTTTAATTATACCTGTAAGAAATTATTGAAATAAATTATTAAAAATATTTGCATCAAAAAGCATTATTTGGATAAACGCTGTTGTCTATAAACAGCATACTAAAATTATTTCAAAAACGTAAACATAAGCAATACGTTTCTCTCTTACGAATATGGCAACACTGCTAGAGGTACGTAAGTCTGAAGAGTAAAGCGCTACTCTATATACAAGTAAGGTGCCTTTGTATGTTCTGTATCTATTAAATATATATCATAAAAATATAAAAAATCTTTACCCCTCTTTTGACAAACTTGTCAATAAAACCCCCCACAGTATATATTTGCATTATATTTTTAAATATTTGTAAAACAAATAAGGGAGGCGAGAACGTAGGGCTCACGACACGGAGGTAGGAAAGTTCTATCTATATATATGGTGGATATCACGTCAAAAGTTCACCCAAAAAAAATGTTGTCCAATTATTCCCAAATTTTTTTTATGATATGCCCTATAGGTTAGTAATTTGTCGGATAATTTTTTTTGAATTTTATAAAAAATTGATCGAGGGGGAGGGGGTAGAAGTTCTGAACTTTTGCGTGACACGCTCCACTTTGATTATTTCTTATAATTAGAGGAAATTTTTTTTAAAAAATTAGGATATGGGGTTTTTAGATTTTTTATGGGCTTTCGAATGGCACAGTCTATTTTTAAAATTTTTTTATTTTGACACAAATTTTGAAAAAATTAAAATAAATTTTTACTTTTCGCATCTTTGGGTCCATTTTTTCTTTTTTCTTTTATTCTTAAAAGAATCCTGATTCCATGTTATCATCATTTGAATGAATAACTTGACTAAACAAATTTTTATGCTTAAGTGATACTTCTATATATTATTTTTGACATTGTACACTGCTTTTTATAAAAGGATTTTTTGGATTTGAGTATGGCACAATATTGTTGCGATTTTGAAGGATTGTTAATTTTCTTTGCACTTTTTAAAATTCTTCCACACGAAATTTGTGGATAAATAATTATATTAGGGCTAATTTTTCTACATAAGAGTTCCTTAACTGGATCACTTGAAAGACACTTCTAATCATACTTAACAATTAAACGTAGATTAATATAATAGAATTTTTTCTTCCGGAAAACGGCTTAAATGATTGGTTTTGAAAATTAACTTCAAATGATTCCTTAAATGACAATCTATTATATTATAATTTTTATCACTTAAGCCAATTATTTTTTATAGGCCATGGGTTTATTTCGTAAAGTTGACAGATATGATGGAAATTACTTTTAAATAAATAACGTCCTTTTTGGATTAGATGTAATTTTTGTTTAAAGGAAATCCATGATCTTAAAGAATAAAAATTATAAGCTTTCGCATTTATACGCTTTCGCTCGCTGACATCTTACATCTAAACTAAATTTTCTAAATCCAAACAACCAAAACACAGTGCTGGATTAGGGCCAGTAGTAGCCTACGGCATAATAATTTTTGAGGCCCTATGCCACTTAAATTAATTAAAATATATATTAACTTTTTGTAAAGATTTTATTTTGCCTCGTTAATTATAACACAATGTATTATAATCCTTAATATGAAACGAGTAGATATGCAAATTAGGTAAAGAAAGACAGTCTAATGTTACTTATCCTCGAAAGAGAAAGAAAGCAATAGCGTTAGATTTTCTGCGTTATAAAAAGAGACCGATTTATGTTATTTCTATTTGGAAAGAGGAAGAAAGCAATAGCGTTAGATTTTCTGCGTTATAAACAGGGACCGATTTATGTTATTTATTTAGAAAGAAGAAGACAGAAAGATATTTGAAAGATATATATATATATATATATATATAAAATTTAAAGAGAAACGAAAGGTCTGCTCGAGTACCTGGCCTATTGTTTGAAGGGTTTCTTTCAACCAGTAGGCAGTCTATTGAGTGACCAGTGATCAGAGAGAGAGAGAGAGAGAGTGTTGCATTGGTAGTCTATTTTATACTTGAAGTATACATATATACACTGTAAAAAATTTAGGGAGTTAACGGAATCGGGAGTTTAAAGTGAAATTTTTCGAGTTAAAAATCAACTCCAAAAGAAAGTTAATTTCTAACTCCATTCATTCAACACCCGCGCGAGTTATTTTTTCATTGGGGAGTAAGCATTTGGATATGAAGTTTTAACTCTCTTTATTTAACTCCCCTGGCATTAACTCCCCAATAAGTGAGACTTTTATAGAATCCCCTGGGGAGTTAAAATTTAACTCTCTTTTTTTACAGTGTAGTTACAGTTTATTAACAGATTTTTGCAGTATATAATACAGAAAAATATAAGTGCAATGTAAAGAACACTTTTTCTCTCTTTTCAAAATTAAATAAAATAAGACAAAAAAAATTTTTGTGATTAAAAATAAGGATAAGGATGTAAGTTTTTAAAAATTGTGTAAAATACTACTTTTTAATGATATAAAAAGATTTTTTTTTTGTAATTAAGAAATGCAAGTGATAAATTAACAACTTTCCCGTCTAAGTCACAAACATTATCTACTTTTTCAACAATTAAACTTGTAAAGAAATTTAAATAACTTTCTAGAATCATTTTAAAAATGCTCGATCTCGTTTTTTTAGAACATTAAATTGAAATTTTATTCATTTTTCAGTGATTGGGCAATTAAAAATTAACTGAAATTTTTAAATTTTTATTAAAGTTATATCACATTTGAAATGAAGAGCAAAAATGTCCATTTCAGATAGTTTTTCAAGTTTTATATGTACACGAAAATCCTAAATGCAATAAAAATATTTAGAAAAATTCACGTTATTTATCCGAATACACAATATACATCAAACTTCAGAGCATACATTTTATGCATATCAGTAGAGTAAAATTTGAAATTTTAAAAAGTATCTAATTTTAAAAATTAACAATAAGAATATACGTCTGTGATTTGATCAAGACTTTTTATAAAAATTACATATTTGTATATTCTGTATTTATTTTTATTTAACAATTTGGAGGCCCCTTCTGTCCTCCTCTTATCCGGCTCTGACAAAATATTATAAATAAAATTTTATATTGTTTAAATAACTAATTTCAATCTCTTCTGTACTAAAAATATTTGTTTGCTCTATTTATATAAATTGAAAAAAATTTAGAATTTATTATATGGAAATAACTTACAGTTCACTGATTGTTCGATGAAAAAACTCAATATTCATTAACTTATCTTTAAACGATTTCCGTTCTGTATCCACTACTAACATTGAAAAAATGTCTTTCTTTCCGGAATGTACATGGGGCACACTGGAAAAAAGGTGTCTTATTTTGAGACGTTTTTAGTGTTTTAGACACAAAAAACTTCTTAAATTAAGACGTTTTTTGTGTCTAAGACACTAAGATCATCTCAAAATAAGACACTTCTTTTTGCAGTGCATTCTCTGCAAAACGGACTGCCCCCTCTGCCCAAAATAAGTTTAAATATAAAAAATTATTCTTTTTGAAAAATTACAGTTTGAGATATGTAATTACTTTTTCCGTATGGCGTTTATAATTCAAAAATTTTATATGACAACATAGCGTCATAAATAAATAAATGTTAACAAACAACAATATAATATATAGGGGAGGGTAGCCTACATTGAACCGGGTTTTTTATAAAGTCCAAGAACTAATTAAATTTTACAAATTTTGATCAGGTTTTTGTATCAAAATAAAACTGAAGTACTCCTTTACTTAATACAAACGTTACAAACACAAATTATTATGATTAAATAATTAAATTAAATTTTTTTCTAGCCAGTTGCACTTTTCTTATTTTGAAGAATGTGTGTTTACATTGTACCACCTTTAATAAAACACTACAATCTACTTCTAAAATAATATTTCCACTTATACAATGTAAAAAATCTTATTTTCCACTCAAAAAAATAGAAAATTGTTGTTAAATAGTTATTATTTGTTAATATAGGAGATTAATATATTTCAATGTCAGGTTAAGTAGCAAAAGTAACAGTTAAAGTAAGTCTTCGAAAATTAAAAAAGGTTAATCCGTCTTTGATATATCATTAAAAATGTGAAGCCGTGTTTCGACCGATTGGTGCATTGAAATTCAACTGTGACGACTCGATTGTGGCTTCGCGCGGCAGCGAATGAAAGAGAAAATAGGAACGAATTCATGCGGGGGAACGATGAACTTTTGAGTTTCTTTATATTACTCGTGAAACATCATTATTTATTATTCTCCAGCAAAAATTCGTCCCTGTTTTCTCTCTTTCGCTGCCGCGCGAAGCCAGAATCGAGTCGTCATAGTTGAATTTCAATGCAGCAATCGGTCGAAACACTGCTTCACATTTTTAATGATATATCGAAAACGGATAAACCTTTTTTAATTTTCGAAGGCTTATTTTTAAGCTGAAACTCTAACGAAGATTTCTGTGTTTTTAGAAAAATGTTATCTAAATTTTTCTAGATTTTTGAAAAAGTTGAAGTCAAGAGACAAAAATGAGAAAATTTTATAATTTTTTTTATTTCTTTCTCACTCTACAACTCAAAAAATAATTAACGAAATGACTTCAAAGACGGCTTATTTTACGCAGAATTTAATCAGCTTTCTAGCCGTATTTAAGTTTTTTTTGTACCTCCTTTTATTTCCGAGATATGATTGAAAAAGTAATAACATGTTTTTTCATAGAGTCGAATGTAATCGTCCTGATACTTTTGGACGGTAGTGTAATTCCATAAATATATTGATAAAATATGTACTTTATATACATAAAACGATTCATTTTCATGTTAAGAATGCAATTTTGACAAGCATCAACAAACATTTTTATAAAGAAAAAAGTTATTTTACCCCTTAACTGCCGGCTGAAAAACACTAAATGTGCACAGTATGCCAAAAATAAAAAATCGGCCAATTTGTCTGAAACTTGTTACTCAGAGGGTTTTCGGGGTCGTTGATAACGAATCTGATGTCGGTATTTCAAAATTCAAAATGGCGGATCCAATATGGTGGACAGATTTATAAAAATTAATCCAAATTACCTGAAATTTGTTACTCAGGGGTTTTTGGGGTCGCTGATTACGAATCTGATGTCGGTTTTTCAAAATTCAAAATGGCGGATCCAATATGGCGAACGGATTTTTTAAAATAGATCAAAATTACCTGCAATTTGTTACTCGGGGAGTTTCGGGGTCCCTGACTACGAATATGATGATGGTTTTTCAAAATTCAAAATGGCGGATCCAATATGGCAAACATTTTTTTAAATTTTGGATTCGCTTGAAAATTATCATTAGGGGGTTTTCGGGGTCGCTGATGATGAATCCGATGTCAGTTTAAAAAAAAAAAAATTGCGGATCCAATATGGTGGACATTTCTATGTCAGTTTTTCAAAATTCAAAATGGAGGATCCATTACATCAGATATTTTTTTTTAAATTTTGGATTTTCTTGAAAATTATCACTCGAGGGTTTTCGGGATCGCTAAAAACGCACAGGTCTCCCTAAAGGTGGGCAGGTTATTCTAAAATGTAACGCTACAAACTTGGTGGGGAGTTGTTCCAAATGACTTCCAGATTCCAAATTTTCAAACCGATAAATCGTACCTGATCCTCTTTTCGAATCATCTCCTATACAGATAGTCGGAAACTTCAAAAATTTATTATTTTAATGTGGAAGCTTTGATTCAGAAGACTGCTGATTTTTCGTTACTAAAATTTTTTAGACAAAGATTTTATAGATAATTATGGTTCCTAATTGTCTCTTCTTCAAGAAAATTTTTTATTTTTTGAATTTGGACACGTCTGTCACATGTTAAAGTGCTATATATATGAATATATATATATATATCATATTTATCATTTTTTAGTAGTTTTTGAAAATTTCTACTGGGTAAATATGACGTGCTAGAGACTTGTCATATGAGTTAAATTAAAGCTTGAACCCTCTACTTTACGAAAATATAGCGATATTGCCAACAACAAACTAAATTAACTGTCAAAATTGATTTTTTAACAGTTGTCCTGCATACAGATTGACCTAAATACAACTATTTAAAAAAGTGATTGGATTCTCTAAGAATTTGTTACTCGGGGGTTTTCGGGATCGCTGATTATAAATATGACGTCAGATTTTCAAAACTCAGAATGTTGAATCCAATATGACGATCGACATTTAAAAATCGATTCAATTTGCCTGAAACTCGTTACTCGAGGGGTTTCGGGGTCGCTGATTAGGAATCTATTCACAGATTTTTTTATTTTGCCATGATATTCGCAATCAGTGACCCCGAAACCTCTGAGTAACAAATTTTAAACCAATCCAATCATTTTTTAAAACAGTTGTATTTACAAAAACTAAAAAGTGATTTTTGGGACTTATAGGGAAGAGTGGGGCAAGACGGGGTACCGGCCCTATTTAACAAACGAATTAACCAATCGCGATTATATTTTACATAATACTGCACCGATACATGACCCATGAGAACAAATCTTTTATCTGTTTTACTAAAAAAAAACTGTTTTCGACGATTTTCTTGTGAATTTTTCACTTTTTTTAGGAGGTGTTTATTTTATTTAATAATAACAGTTAATGAACTATATAAAATTTTTTATAACTGGCGAGGGTTACAGAAGAAAAAAAGCATATGTTTTTTTCTTTGTTTAATCGTAAATTTTAGTAATTAATCATTTTATTTAATTTCGTAGGTGCGGGCAAGATAGGGTAGAGAAGAGTAGGGCAAAACGGGGTACACAAATGAAGCAAAAGAAAAAAAAATAAGGGAAGTTAAGAAAACTACTTAAATCAAGACTGAATAAAATAAGAGTGACCAAAAAGAAAAAAGCTTGTCAGGTTAAATCAATAATTAGCGATGGTAAAGTGGAAAATACACCTTGTCTCTATAAATTGTAATGTTTATTATTTAGACTCAAATGAAGGCTGGGCTGCTTGTTCTGTCTGCGGTCAATGGGCTTTGTGCAGTTGTGCTGGTGTCGATGACGAAAATGAAGATGCAACCTTTACTTGTAAAATTTGTCGACAGAAATAGGTTGCTTTTTTAGTACCGTGCCGGTGGGGTAAGAAGGGAAAATTTGCAATTTTTTCCATATTATTAATTTTATGATTTTTTAAGATACAGATGGTCTTTGTACGCCTTTATTACTAAAGACTGATTCCCAAAGATGGTTATTAAATAAAATAATGAAATATATATTTGATAATTTTCGTTTTTTTTGCGCTTTAAACCTTAAGTACCCCGTCTTGCCCCACTCTCCCCTACCCCCACTTTTATCAAAATCATAAACATAATTATCTATAAAATCATTGTCTAAAAAATTTTTAATAACGAAAAATCAGCAGTCTTCTGAATCAAAGCTTCCACATTAAGATAATACATTTTTAAGTTTTCAACTATCTGTAAAAGAGATAATTCAAAAAGCGGATCAGGTACGATTTATCGGTTTGAAAATTTGGAATCTGGAAGTCATTTGGAACCACTCCCCGCCAAGTTTGTAGCGTTACATTTTAGAATAACCTGCCCACCTCTGAGGAGACCTGTGGACGAATCGGATGTATGTTTTTAAAAATTCATAATGTCGGATCCAATATGGCAGACATTTTTAAAAAAAATTTGTTTTTTTCATAAAAGCAGAACAAATTTTACAAATGCCGGTTTCATAGAACAGCTATAAAGAGAGTGCAAAAATTGGAATTCCATTGAAATGTCCTAACGCATTTCACCCTTCCAAAAAGTTCATGGGTGAACTGGATCTCCACGGTATGCCATATTGGATCCGCATTTTTGAATTTTGAAAAACTAACATCGGATTCGTCATTAGCGACCCCGAAAACCCCTGAATGATAATTTTCAATCGAATCCAAAATTTTTTAAAAAAATGTCTGACATATTGGATCTGCTATTTTGGATTTTAAAAAATCATCATCTATTCGTAATCAGCGACCCCGACAATCCCCGAGTAACAAATTTCAGGGAAATTGGATTACTTTTTAAAAAAGTCATCTGCCGTATTGGATCCGCCATTTTGAATTTTGAAAAACCATAATCATATTCGTAATCAGAGATCCCGACAACCCCCGAGTAACAAATTTCAGGTAATTTGGATCAATTTTTAAAAAAGTCGTCTGCCATATTAAATCCGCCATTTTGAATTTTGAAAAACTGACATCATATTCGTAATCAGCGACTCCGAAAACCCCCGAGTCCCCCGATTTCAGGCGATTTTAAAAAATTTTTAAAATAAAAATGCATTGTATTGTCCATGGCAAAGATTTTGAAAAATTTGCTAAAAGTGTTGTTTTTCGAAATTGATAACATTTTTATAATTTATTTAATTTCAAATGAAAAACGTGCGTCACATTCTGCATAGCGTTGACATTTTAGAAATTATTTTATTTTTAATTTCAGATATTTTTGACTTTTTTACATCAATTTTTATCATGGCAAAGATTGTCATTTTTCCGGCAAAGCAAAGTTCGAAATGGCAAAGATCTTTGCCATCGGCAGTCAAGGGGTTAATCGAATTTCTACATGGAGAGAAGTTTGAACCTTGTTTGTTTGTTTTGTAACCTAAAATCACGGTGTGATCAGAGTTTTAGACGATGATTGGAAACTCAACCTAGTTTTCGACAAGATGTAGCGCTCTCTGACGGTGACTTTCACCGCCACTTGCGATTCGTGAATGGAAAAACTCGGTAAGATCACTAAGATTTACCGTGATCTTCCCCCTCTTTTAACCTTCTGAATTAGACACTGTCTTTTATGGTTCAAAGTTCTCTCCGTGTATTATTCGATAACAAACAAAAAGTAAAGATTAAATAAAAAAAGTAAATAGTATTGCTTAGAACACATTCATAATTCACCTTATATGTATACGTTTTAGAATTAACACAAACTTACGAAATTAATATTTAACACGGGGGGACGCGAACACCTAACACTAACGCATACGCACATTGAAAACCCGGAACGCTAACCACTACACTACACACGCACGTGTTGTACTAAATTATTTAACAGATATTAGAATTTCCAGTCAAAATTTTGAAAATACACAATTTTACTTGCTCGTCAAGAACTATTCATTTTTATTTATTTATGACATTTATATGTCATTAGTAGTTAATAAAAAAATAACAAATAGTAAATTATAACATTAAAATGCAAGCATTATTATAACGGTACAACACTTAAGCACATATATTAAAATACTACAAATTTTTTATTCCACTTGTGTGAAATTTCAGGCTTTTTAGGTTAGCTATAAAGTTTTTACGAATTAAATGTGAAATACGCAGAAAAGATATTTTTTGCATAAAAAATAACCACGATTAACGAATATAAAAATCGTTTTACAAAATAATAATCATGAATCACAAAAGACAGAGCTGAATACTGTTAAAAAATAAATAGACGCATGCGCAGTTCAGAAAATTTTCAAAATACAGTAGGATCTTTCAATAGTGCAGATCTGAACAGTGCAGTCATTAGTGAGTTGAGTAGACAAGATGTTTCGGGAGGCAAAGGGAAAGGAAATCTGTGACGTCAAATACAGTGACGTCGCTCATTTGATTATTTAGTATAATTTAGTGGTGCCCGGTATTTAGTAGTAGGGGATCCTTAATTTTCTTGACACAAACCTAAATGTTTTAGTTTTTGTTTGCTTCGAACAGTGCACAATATTCGACGACTGCACTATTGAAAGATCCTACTGTAACTAATTATCCTAGTTGATTTTACCAGGGAATGCAGAGTTACTTTTACAAAGTTTGGATTTGTGGAATTGATCAGGGAAACTGGTTGAATTTACTGCGAATCCTAATTAACTTTACTAGGTTAAGATTAACCCTGAGTTTATAGTTAATAATACCATAGAGATTTTTTTCAGTGTATGATCAAGCCTTGATCCATAATCAAGCTTTGAGTAATGATCAAGCCTTGAGCCAAGATTAATAATCTCCTGAACAAAAAATGCTAATGGCAATACTCCCAAAAATCAATAGTATTTTAGATACATGCTATTGAACCATAAAAAATAGGTCGAAAATAGCAAAGCTTGCTCAAGGCTCGATTATGACTCAAAGCTTGATTATGGCTCAAGCCTTGATCTTGATTATAGCTAAAAGCTTAATTATGGATCAAGGCTTGATTATGGCTCAAGGATGGATAATGACTCAAAGCTGATTATGGATCAAGGCTTGATCATAACTAAAAGCTTTATTTTGGTTCAAGGATTGGTTATGGCTCAAGTCTTAATTTTAGTTCAAGGCTTGGTTATAGATCATGGTTTAATTATGACTCAAATCTTGATTATGGATCGAGGCTTGATTATAGCTAAAGGATTGATTATGACTCAAGGCCTTAAGCCATAATCAATCCTTAATCCATAACAAAGCCTTGATCCATAATTAAGGTTTTAGCTTGTGACGTAAGATTTTAACTAATTTTATTTTAGTATAAATTTTCTGCTTTACGTCAGGCAAAATCCGACACTTTCAACAAAAATAATAATATGAAATTTAAGTAAATAAATTTTGCCGTCAGGCGCCAATTAATTTTGAAGCTCAATTAATAAACTAATTTTTCAGCTAACAACAACAAGCTTACAACAACGACAACACCTCTGGGACGCTCTCAATCGTCAGAGGAAATTCTGCCTGAAGAAGTTGGCAAGCAGAAATGACAACTACGAGACACGACTGGCACAACACTACCTCGATACTGACTCACCCAAAGACGCTTCTCGATCTCTTTCTCTTCTCTAATTCCGGCAAACTCCTTCCCAAGGATTCCTTAATTGAGGGAAGAGAAATAATCTAACACAAAATCAATTCACTTTTACAATTTCTACTTTTATTCACAAACTCTAACTCTTCAAAACACTCAAAATCTAACAAAACTACTAGACTCTCAAAACGATCACTCTCCTACATATCTCGTAGGTCACTCTAACAAAGATGTCGGCGAAAAACTTCTGACACCTCTTTCTAGCTTTTCCCACACGTGCTCGGTTTCTTCAACTCTTCTTCTCTCTCGTTCCAACTGGCTCTTCTCTCTCGGTCTCTCTCTAACAATGAGCGGCTCTGCCCTCTAGCAGTTTCTCTCCTACTAACTAGCCGCGCGACACACATTCACCACTGATAGTGGGTCACTCGGCAGTTTCGACTTTCTGAATTACCATACCAATTAACGATCACGGTTCAGAGATAATTTCGACAGATGACATGACAATTCACATCGTCACAAGCTATGATTAAGCCTTGAGCCATTACTAATTACACAGGCACACAAAAAAAAAGTCAAAACCCAGAGGTCACACCCCCCTATCCCCTATCCCTGCTCCCGGGGGTTGGAATTTCAGTTTTAAAAAAAGTGAAGTAGGGTGTCTATTCCTATGTTTTTTGGGTCGCTAAAACCAAAAAAGACTACCAAAAACAAATTCTTCCCTCCCTTAACCCCCTACAACCCCCTTAACAACCCCGGGGTGAGGGGTCGAAATTCGAATTTTTACGAAAAGTCGATTACGGTGTCTAAACCTACGTTTTTTGGGTCGCTGAAACCAAAAAAGACTACCAAAATCAAATCCTTTCCACCTACAACCCCCTACAATAATTTTTGATAATTAATATTTAATTTTCAATTTCCCAAAAATCGGTTCGTTTTATTTGAAAAAAATATTGCAGGGGGTTGTAGGGGGTCGAGGGTGGAAAGGATTTGATTTTGGTAGTCTTTTTTGGTTTCAGCGACCCAAAAAACGTAGGTTTAGACACCGTAATCGACTTTTCGTGAAAATTCGAATTTCGACCCCTCACCCCGGGGTTGTTAAGGGGGTTGTAGGGGGTTAAGGGAGGGAAAAATTTGTTTTTGGTAGTCTTTTTTGGTTTTAGCGACCCAAAAAACATAGGAATAGACACCCTACTCCACTTTTTTTTAAACTGAAATTCCAACCCCCGGGAGCAGGTGTAAGGGGGTGGTAGCGAGAAAATGGCCGATGAAAAAAATTTTTAATGGTCATATTTGGTTTCAGCGACCCCAAAAACATGGGGATAGGGGGGTGTGACCTCTGGGTTTTGACTTTTTTATTTTTTTTTTGTGCCTGTGTTATTGATCCATAATCAAGCTTTGAGTCACGATCAAGTCTTAAGCTATAACCAAGTTTTGAGCTATAATCAAGCCTTGAGACATAATCAAGCCTTCAGCCATAATCGAGCCTTGAACCATTGCCAAGCCTTGATCCATAATCAAGCTTTTAGGTATGATCAAGCCTTGAGGTATAACCAAGCCTTGAGCCAAAATCAAGCCTTGATCCATAATCGAGCTTTGAGTCGTTATCAAGCCTTGACCCATAATTAAGCCTTGTTTCATAATCAAGCCTTTAGCTATAATCGTGCCTTGAGCCTTTACGAAGCCTTCCCAAGCCTTGAGCAAGCTTTGCTATTTTTGATTTTGGCCTTGAGCTATAATCAAAGCTTGAGCCTTGGTCAAGCCTTGATCCATAATCAAGCTTTGAGTCATAATCAAGCTTTAAGCCATAATCAAGCCTTAAGCCATTATCAAGCCTTCCCAAGCCTTGAGCAAGCTTTGCTATTTTTGACCTATTTCTTATAGCTCAACAGCATGTAGCTAAAATATTATTGATTTTTGGGAGTTTTGCCATTAGCATTTTTTGTTCAGGAGATTATCAGCTACAAAACTACAGAGTTTAAACAAATTTGACCAAAACTGTTTTTCAATGTATTCTGTGCGGGGTTCTTTCCATAAATTTCTATAAATTTCCATAAATTACCGAAATAATAATTTTTAAATAAGATTTACGCTACAGAGATATTGAAGTTTTTGTAAAAAAGCGTCGCTGTGCCATAGCACCATACTGCACAAGTCGCGTAGTACATTATAGTAGTCGTGCTTTGCTTCTGCAACTATGCGTATTTTTTACAAATACTTCAATATCTCCAGACTCGGTTGAGTCTCTATCCATTTTTTGTGAAATTAAAGGTGAATTCATAAGGAATCCAAATATGTTAACCCTTTAACGCCGGGACGGACACTTTTTTTGAATCATTTTCAACGTTAATTATTTTGGTTATTAGACATGTAGAAATTTTTTGGAATGACATTTTCTGACGTATTTTTTATCGCTTTTTCAGAATCTGTCATCAAAATTGGAAAAAACAAAAATTCCTAAAAGTTATGGCCATTTTTTTGGAAAAAAATCCAAAATTTTGACATTTTTGATTCAAAAATGATTTTTTTTTCATGTTAGCAGTAACCAGAAAAATTCTTTATCATAAAATATCGCGTCCACAATATCCAAGCTTTAAAGTTATGGACCATACATTTAAAAATTTCAAGATGGCAGATCCAAAATGGCGACAAAAGAATTTTTTTTCCCCAAAATTGACACCCTGTGGACTTTTTTTTTAATTCTCCTTTTATCTTCAAGACAAATAGTACTTGAATGTTTTTTGGGTCGCTGATTACGAATATGATGTCAGTTTTCAAAAATTCAAAATGGCGGATCCAATATGGCGGACGAAATTCTAAAAAATTATCAAATTCACTTGAAACTTGTTACTCAGGGGTTTTTGGGGTCGCTGATTACGAATATGATGCCAGTTTTTAAAAATTCAAAATGGCGGATCCAATATGGCGGATGAATTTCTAAAAAATTATCAAATACACTTGAAACTTGTTACTCGGGGGTTTTTGGGGTCGCTGATTACGAATATGATGTCAGTTTTCAAAAATTCAAAATGGCGGATCCAATATGGCCGACGAATTTCTAAAAAATCATCAGATTTACTTGAAACTTGTTACTCGGGGGTTTTTGGGGTCGCTGATTACGAATATGATGTCAGTTTTAAAAAATTCAAAATGGCGGATCCAATATGGCGGACGAATTTCTAAAAAATCATCAGATTCACTTGAAACTTGTTACTCGGGGGTTTTTGGGGTCGCTGATACCGAATCTCAAGTCAGATTTCAACAATTCAAAAGACGGATAATTTATTACTTCATTCATTAAGCTAAATGAATTGTCTATTAGTTAGTCTTTGCAGTCAGTTGTTTTACAACATCATTGAATTGCATTTCCTTTAGAAAGTATATGTGACCCCATCTGAGAAAAGGCACCTTATGGCCAAAAAATCGATTTTTTTATTTTGACAGTGTCTTACACTTTAAGGTCCTTAAAATGCATGTAGTCCTGGGTTAAAAAAGTAATTTCAATTCTTTAAACAAATAAAATATTTTCACTTAAAAAAAGTTTAGTTTGTTCATAATGTCCCTGTTCTCGGACGCGGTCACATATTGTTTCTTACTTTATTGACAACACCAGAAAGACATGGCTTCTCTAAAGAACGTATAAACTTTTAACACAATCTAATCTTTCTCTGAAATTTTCACTACCATATTAAATTCGGAATATTGAATTTTTGAAAACCGACATCATATTCGTTTTCAGCGACCCCAAAAACCCCCGAGTAACAAGTTTCAAGTAAATCTGATGATTTTTTAGAAATTCGTCGGCCATATTAGATCCGCCATTTTGAATTTTTGAAAACTGACATCATAATCGTAATCAGCGACCCCAAAAACCCCCGAGTAACAAGTTTCAAGTGCATTTGATAATTTTTTAGAAATTTATCCGCCATATTGGATCCGCCATTTTGAATTTTTAAAAACTGGCATCATATTCGTAATCAGCGACCCCAAAAACCCCTGAGTAACAAGTTTCAAGTGAATTTGATAATTTTTTAGAATTTCGTCCGCCATATTGGATCCGCCATTTTGAATTTTTGAAAACTGACATCATATTCGTAATCAGCGACCCAAAAAACATTCAAGTACTATTTGTCTTGAAGATAAAAGGAGAATTAAAAAAAAAGTCCACAGGGTGTCAATTTTGGGGAAAAAAAATTCTTTTGTCGCCATTTTGGATCTGCCATCTTGAAATTTTTAAATGTATGGTCCATAACTTTAAAGCTTGGATATTGTGGACGCGATATTTTATGATAAAGAATTTTTCTGGTTACTGCTAACATGAAAAAAAAAATCATTTTTGAATCAAAAATGTCAAAATTTTGGATTTTTTTCCAAAAAAATGGCCATAACTTTTAGGAATTTTTGTTTTTTCCAATTTTGATAACAGATTCTGAAAGAGCGATAAAAAATACGTCAGAAAATGTCATTCCAAAAATTTTCTACATGTCTAATAACCAAAATAATTAACGTTGAAAATGATTCAAAAAAAGTGTCCGTCCCGACGTTAAAGGGTTAATAACATTTTTCTCAAAAAGGAGTAAATAAACAAAAAATTGTTTTAAAAAAAAATATTTATTTTTTTATTAAAAAATTTTTTTTTATTAGCTTTGTTTGCATTTTAAATTACATACTTTTACCTGAAAATGTGTAAATTTCATATAAATCAATTAACAATATTCAGAAATATTCAAAATTGTATAAAATTAATATTAAAATTTAAAATGGCGTATCTTAAATCATTTTGAATTTTTTTAAAAAATTTTGAGGAAAGAAGTCTCTTATATAGCGGTTTACACGTCAAATTTCCTCCAAAAAAAAAGTGTTGATGAATTAATTCCCAAATTTGTTTATGAGTTGTCCTAAAAGTAAGTAATTTATCAGCCAAATATTTTTGAATTATTTAAAAAATTATGAGAAGTGGAGGGGGTAGAAATTTTAAGTTTTGATGTGACACGCAATACTTTGTTTATTTATTGTATTTAAACGAAACGATGAAAAATAATTTTAGAATATGGTATCTTTAGGTTTTTTATAAGCTTTAGATTGCCGTAGTCTATTGTAGAAAATTTTTTAATTTTTACCAAAATTTTTGAAAATTAAGGATAAAATTTAATTTTTCTCATCTTCGGGCTCGTTTTTCTTTTTTTATTTTATTTTTATTGAAAGCTGAGGGTTTTTCCCAAAAAATTGTTATTTTTAGAAAACCGATTTTTTTTGTTTTCGAGAAATTAAATATTGAATACAGCGCGTCACGTTAGCGCGCGGACGCTCCGCGCTGCACCGCTGTACTGTACGGTGCATAACGAACTTCAGATTACTGGCGATAGGTGTGTAAATAGTATAAAAGTTATAAAAGGTAGTTTGAACTTCATTGGGTCGGTGAATTTTTCTCATTCTTATATGTTTCGATAGCGTATGATGGTATAATAAAAACCTGTAAATAGTTTTCCGAAATTCGACTATTCGTCAAAGTTATTCAAGGTCAAAATTATTTGTATCGTTTCAGTAAATAGCTAATTACTCGCGATTTTGTGAACCGATTTTAAGAAAAATTGGAGAAGAAATTACCTGAAGAATTGTACTTTAGATAAATGGTTAAAATTATAATTAAAAAATATAATTTGTTTAAATAAATTAATTTTTTAATTTTAGGGGTTAAAAAAAATTTTTCTACATCTTTTTTTAGATTTTTTTTAATAATTAAGTAGAGAATACTTTTATGATTTTTTTAACAATAAAAAAGTAGGATTCTCTATCACTTTAGAAAATATAATATTTTTAGTTACAAAAATTTTTGAAAAGTTAATGAGAATTGAAGCAAAACAAATGAATAAACTAAACTCGACAACTTTAACCAAAAAAATTACATATTAACAATCATACATATATACGTAAAATCATGAAATCGACATAAATTCATTTGTTTTGCTTCAAATCTCTTTAACTTTTCAAAAAATTTTGTAACTGAAAATATTATATTTTTTAAAGAGATAAAGAATCCTTCTTTTTTATTGTGCAAATAAAATCTTAAAAATATTGTCTGTTTGATTATTTAAAAGAAATTCAAAAAAAGATGGAGAACAAATTTTTTTAACCCCTAAAATTAAAATGTTAATTTATTCAAACAAATTATATTTTTTAATTAAAATTTATATCATTTATCTAAAATACAATTCCTCAGGTGATCTCTCCTCCAATTTTTATAAAAATTGGTTCATCCGATCGCGAGTAATTAGCTATTTACTAAAACGCTACAAATAATGTTGACCTTGAATAACTTAGACGAATAGTCGAAGTTCGGAAAACTATTTACAGGTTTTTATTATACCACCATACGCTATTAAAACATATAAGAATGAGAAAAATTCACTGACCCAATGAAAAAAAGGTCAACATCAGGAATTCTTACCCTTCTTGTGAAAAATTAGAAACAGGCAGTAATTCAGATTATGATTTTCCTACGCCAAATAAAAAAAAAATTAGAAAACTGCAATAATAAATATTGCAAAGCAGGGATACAAAAAAATGCAAAATAAAAAAAAAAATAATAATAATACAGGCATTATACTACTTTAGTGGCAGTGTCAACCCTGTAAAATGTAGAGAGAAGTTCAAACTACCTTTTATAACTTTTATAATCTTTACACACCCATCGCCAATAATCTGAAGTTAACGAACTTCAGATGCACCGTACAAAATAGCGGATGCACCGTGCAAAATAGTATAATGCAGGCATTATACTATTTTAGTGGCAATGTCAACCCTGTAAAATGCTGAGAGAAGTTCAAACTACCTTTTATAACTTTTATTATCTTTACACACCCATCGCCAGTAATCTAAAGTTAACGAACTTCAGATGCACCGTACAAAATAGCGGCGCAGCGCGGAGCGTCCACGCGAAAACGTGACGCGCTGTATTCAATATTTAATTTCTCGAAAACAAAAAAATCGGTTTTCTGAAAATTAACAATTTTTTGGGAAAAAACCTCAGCTTTCCAATAAAAATAAAATAAAAAAAAACGAGCCCGAAGATAAGAAAAATTAAACTTTATCCTTAATTTTAAAAAATTTTGGTCAAAATAAAAAAATTTTTTAAAATGGACAACGGCAAACGAAAGCTTATGAAAAAACCTAAAGATACCATATTCAAAAATTATTTTTCATCGTTTCGTCTAAATACAATAAATAAAAGAAGTAGTGCGTGTCACATCAAAACTCAAAACTTCTACCCCCTCCACTTCTCATAAATTTTTATAATATTCAAAAATATTTAGCTGATAAATTACTTACTTTTAGGACAACTCATAAAAAAATTTGGGAATTGATTTATTAACACTTTTTTTGGATGGATGTTTGATGTGAAAACCGCCATATAGAACTATAATCCCACGAAGTTTTGTGAAAATCGGCCTACCCTTGTCAAATCGTGATATTCTGACGAAATGCCTCTAAATATATATTTCTGATTGATTAGTATTATCTTTTTCCATTTACTTCCTTATTACTTTCATGTATTAACCCATTAACGCCCAACTCGTGAAAATTCTTTGGTCATTTTCAAGCTACGTAATTATAAATAAAACGGTAGACAATTTATACCAGAGGTACATTTTCTAAAGGTTTTAGATGTGCTCTTTCCGAATGCTGTGTCAAAAATAAATTTCGTCCAAATAAAAATTAAATATGGCGGTTTTAATGTCAAAAACACCAAAAAAATTCATTTTTTCAAGTTTGACATTTTTTTACCTCGAAAAAGTGTAAGAATAAAATTCTATTTTCAACCATCGGTGCATAAAAATTATACACTTTTAAGAAAAGTAAAGTAGAATTTAAAATTTCAAGATGGCGGACCAATATGGCGTCAAATCTAAAGTAAAATTTTAAAATTTTGGGCAATATTCTTCATATTGCCGAAAAGTCAATGAATTCGCCTGAAACTTGTTACTCGGGGGTTTTTGGTGTCGCTGATGACGAATATGAACTTTACTTTCAAAAATTCAAAATGGCGGATCCAATATGGCGGACAAGTTTTGGGGCCGTCCATAAACTACGTCACGCCTTAGAGGGGGGGTGGAATTCATTTTATGTGACGTTCTGTAGAAAAAATGGCGCTAAAGCATGTAAAATTTGTGACGTAGGTAGGGGGGGTGGAAAAATTATGCAAAATTGTGTGACGTAGTTTATGAATAGCCCCTTTACAGAAATTCATCGAATTCACTTGAAACTTGTCACTCAGGGGTTTTTAGGGTCGCTGATTACGAATATAAAATTCATTTTCAAAAATTCCAAATGGCAGATTCAATATGACGGACATAAAACTTCAAATTTCATTCTATTAGCTTAAATATTGTTACTCGGGGGTTTGTAATCAATGACCTTAAAAACCCCCGAGTAACAGGTTTCAAGTGAATTTGATCAAGTATAAAAATTTCGCCCTCCATATTGAGTCCGCCATTTCGTATTTTTGAAAATAAAGTTTATATTCGTAATCAGCAGCCCCAAAAACCCCCGTGTTAGAAGATTTAAGCCAATATAATGAAATTTGAAGTTTCTTGTCCGCCATATTGAATCTGTCATTTTGAATTTTTAGAAATGAAGTTTATATTCGTAATCTGCGACCCTAAAAACCCCCGTGGGACACTTTCAAGTGAATTGGATGAATTTTTATAAAACTCATCCGCCATATTGAATCCGCCATTTTAAATTTTCGAAAATGAAGTTTATATTCATAATCAGCAACCCCAAAAAACCCCGAGTAACAAGTTTCAAGTGAATTTGATCAATTTAAAAAATATGTCTGCCATATTGAATCCGCCATTTCGAATTTTTAAAAATGAATTTCATATTTGTAATCAGCGACCCCAAAAACCCCCGAGTGACAAGTTTCAAGTGAATTCGATAAATTTTTGTAAAACTCGTCCGCCACATTGGATCCGCCATTTTGAATTTTTAAAAATAAAGTTTATATTCGTAATCAGCGACACCAAAAACACCCGAGTAACAAATTTCAGGCGAATTCATTGACTTTTCAGCAATATGAAGAATATTGCCCAAAATTTTAAAATTTTACTTTATATTTGACGCCATATTGGTCCGCCATCTTGAAATTTTAAATTTTACTTTACTTTTCTTGAAAGTGTATAATTTTTATGCACCGATGGTTGAAAATAGAATTTTATTCTTACACTTTTTCGAGGTGAAAAAAATGTCAAACTTGAAAAAATGAATTTTTTTTTGTGTTTTTGACATTAAAACCGCCATATTTAATTTTGATTTGGACGAAATTTTTTTTTGACACCGGAATCGGAAAGAGCACATGCAAAACCTTTAGAAAATGTACCTCTGGTATAAATTGTCTACCGTTCTATTTATAATTACGTAGCTTGAAAATGACCAAAGAATTTTCACGAGTTGGGCGTTAATGGGTTAATTGACTACGATATATTTTGACAAAAAACTTTTGCTTCTTCCCTGGTTTATCACAGCGTAAGGGTGCATTCTCATAGCAGCGTATGACGTTGCGTGTTTTAACTAGGCCATGAGTGAGAGGGAGACAGATAGATAGATATGTACCTGACAATTAAACTTACAATAATTTTTAACTATAATAAATTTATTCAAAACAAATTAAATCAGGCCTGCACAAAGTCGTGGCTCGCGAGCAAGAGGCCAAGAGAGAAATTCCCCCTCCATGCGGGCGCTTTACCTCCTTCACTCCGCCTCGCTACTCCCCGCATAAACCCATATGCCACAACGCTTCAACGCAGACGTTTTTTGTGCAAATTTGTATATATATTTAAATAAAAGTTTTTTTTTGTTTTTATTTATTTATTTTTGTTGTTTTTTTTAATTTTTTTGTTTTCTTTTGTTTTTTTAATATTAATAAAAAGTCTTTAAACGTATCTTCAATTTTTGAAATTTTACTCACCATCATACTCATTTTGAAAATTTATTTTTACCAAATCGTCGATATCAACATTAATATTACTTGTTCCAATTCTCATTAATCGTGTCAGAATTTCATCAGTGAGAGATGACCTGTGTTTACTTTTTATTAGATTCATTGTTAAAACCACTCTCACAGAGGAAAGATGAACCTAACATTGAAGTCATTTTTAGTCCGAAATTTCGAAGGTTTGGGTATAAATCATTCGTTTTGTCTTTTCCTTGCAATCGTAAATTCAAATCATTTAAATGTTTCGTAATATCGGACAAGAAAGCTATTTCACTTATCATATTTTCGCCGGTTAGTTTGTTTTCAAAATCTGTAGTGTCAGTGTTTACTAATTCCTCTTTTAAAAATCTTAAAATTTCTTTACAAAGGCAAAAAAATTGCTCTAAACATTTACCTGAGCTGAACCAACGTGACTCGCAATGAAAAGATAAATCTTTAAAACTTGCTTCAACTTCTTCTAAAAAAATTTAGAATTTACGATGCATCAACGCTTTCTTACCACTTCTTAAAAAATTAATAACTGAAGTGACGAATTTCATGGCACGACTTAATTTAACACTGTTACCACATAAGACTTCCTGGTGGACTATACAATGGATTGTATCGCAATTAATTTCATTTTTTTTAATTGACCACAAAAACCAATGCCAGTTCCTACCATGGCCGGAGCTCCATCGGTTACAATAACCGAACATTTTTTAAAATCAACATTAAATTTTGTTGTTGCTAAGTGAAATGCCTTAAAAATATCTATACCTTTAGTAGTATTATGCATAGCAACTAAATCAAGTAATTCCTCATTATAAGTCCAAAAATATTGAGTTTAGAAAATATGTGTCAAAGAATGAAAGTTTTAGTTTTTTTCGTCATTTAAGAAATGTAAACAAAATTTTTTTTAAAAATTTGTTATTGAACAAATTTTTTTTATAAACAAATTAATTTTTTTTAACTTTGTGCTGGATTTTTTTTTTTTATTTATAGGAGAGACTGGGGCGAAAAGTTAAACTGACAAAACCGTTAAAATTTATTATCTTTCGAACGAAAATAGTTCAGAGCATTGCAATTTTAATTATAGAAGAGTGTTATCACCCTAAATAAATGTCCGGAGTTGTGTGCAATTCTGTTTATTTTTGTGGTGTCGATATTGAAAGTTTTTCTTCAACCTACTTTTGAAAATTATTTCGAAAAAGAAAATATCAACTTTTAACCCTTAACCCGCACCCAGGGTGTGCGACACCCATATTCTAGCTTTTTACTCTAATATCTCGTTTAAAGTCGTAAAAATTGAACATATGTCGCTATTGGACGACACATTTTGTACTTAACTTTATGTTCCGTGAGGGACAATAGTCTCCCAAGTGTCTTTGTGTATTTGATAACTTTATGAAGTTAATAGCGAAATTTTCTGGGTGGCTGATACCCAGTTTTCGGTTTAAGGTGATTTCAGTAGTTTTAAAAAACATTTTTTTAATTATTAAGATTAAATAAATCATTATGAAACTTATTTTCCTTTAAAATAGATGTACTGAGTTACATAAGATAATTTTTCTGAAACATAATATCCTTTTCCAGCTTGGAGAACACACTTTAAAGTCCCCGGGTGTCGCACACCCAGTGTGCGGTTTAAGGATGGATTCGGAAGTGTGCGGTTTAAGGGTTAAGTATATTTTTTAAATTTATTCTCATCGCGATTTTTTTAGATCCTTATTAGGGTCCCCTAATGAGATACCTAAAGGTATTTGCTAAATATCTTTAGTCAGATTTTTTATATTTGTTGTTAAAGCCAAAAACGCACCCTGGGGCGAAAAGTTAAATGTATTTTTACATGTTGTTAAAATTTTTTTTCGTTTTTTTGAGTTTATTTGTTTAAACATTATTTATTTTACTTTGGCAAGTACTCTGTCAATAAATAAGCCAAGGACAAGTTGCCCTACAATATTAATATACAAATATTTGCATCTAAGCGGCTTACATTGCCAAAAAAATCATTTATGCAAAATTTAACTTTTCGCCCCAGTCTCCCCTACCTTATAATACACCCTAAAAAAAGTAATCTTGATTTGATGCGGATTTCTCTAAACTGAATGCATATTTTCCTCTTATATATGGTATTAAAAGTAATATGCTTCGCTTTAGAGGATTTTCCTCTCCAATATTATTTGCTATTATGGTTATGAGATAATAAATAAAAGCTTTTTGATGCACTGAATTAAGCGTTTTTAATTAAATAAATATAATTAGTTATTAATAGTTAATTACTTACATTAATTAATATATTTATTTGTTTATTTACTTCATTTTAATTTAATGCATTTGACATTTGAACCTTAAAAAATTGTTTTGTTTTATTATTAACCACCAAAGAATAAAAAAAATATACATTCAAGTTGAATACTTTTGTTTTAAGAGGAAAACTTGAGAGGATATTAGAAGAGGATTTTTCTATGAGATTACTTTTTTTAAGGGTGTATAAAGAAGATTTTCAAAAAAGTCCCTAAATGGGCCTGATGTGTTAAATTAGTTTTAAAAAATTTTCAAAAATCACTTGCAACCATCGCAGTGGGATTTTTATACAATTAACATTTTAAAACTGTCAACAGCGTATAATTTTTAATTTATTTAAGTGTTTCTTGTTTTAAATTAAAGGGTCTACGATGTAGACAGTTTTAAAAAGTTAATTGTAAAATAATCCTACTGTGATGCTTGCCAGTGATTTTTGAAAATGTTTTAAAACTCATTTAATACATCAGGCCCATTTCGGGACTTTTTGGAAAATCTTCTTTATATTATAAGGTATAAATAAATAAAAAAATCCGGCCCAAAGTTAAAAAAAATTATAAATATAGGTCTACACTTAAAAGTAAAAAATTTCAAAAATTCATGACTCGAAAATTTGGACAATTAAACAAAAATAGAAAAATACGTATAGGCTTTTTTTCGATGCAGAATAGAAAAAAAAATTTTTGGCCGATTTTAAGAGGTCGACTAAAATCTTACGTGAAATTGCCCACATATATTATTTTGTATATTATATTATATTATATTATATTATATTATATTATATTATATTATATTATATTATATTATATTATATTATATTATTGGGAACGGTGGTCGTGACGTCACAAACCAATATGACCGGCGAGATCGGTCTGTTTTAATGACAGATGTAAAGTAAACACGTGTAATTTTAATTGAAAATCAAAAAATGCAGCTTTTTTGAACAGAAATATTGGTTTTCACCAATTCGACACATTTAAGTCGAATTTTATAGAGGGTGAAAGGTTATAAAAAATGCCGGACATGTTACCTTTTGTAGAAAACTGCAAATGGAAAAATCAAAATCAACCAAAAGTTCATTGTATTCTGTTTGCAAACATCGAATATGCGTGATAATCCAATAATGTTTGAATCTTCATTATTCCCAAAATATTCAATAAAAACTGATTTCGATTTTACAGGAACAAAAAGAAACTTTTAATGCTTTTAATCAAGATAAAACTGTCGTCAACATAACCTATAAAATTCTTGAGAGCGCATCACAAATAGTAATTCTGTAACAATTTAAAGCCTTAATTATATTTAAGCAGATTTAATACAATTTTTAATAACTTCCCTGCTTCAGTAAAAAAGAATAATCATCTTTTGTGAAATGCGACTCTTTTATGCCCAATTTATTTTCGAAATTGACCATTAATTCTCCAGCTCTTGGAAATCTTTGACCAAGTTGAACTTTAAAACATTGACCAACGAAAAAAAATATTCGCTAAATAATTTAATTATAGATAAAGCAACAATATTGCCACAAAATATTTAGAAAAAAATTTATGTTTATGTTTTGATGATATTATTTTACAATTTTACGAATACAGCACTTTCTACTGCTGCACCCAAAAACTGAACAAAAATTATTGGTTTTCGATGTTTTGGGAGTAAATCTTACTTCGACGAAATTCGATTTAATTTCTTCAATTTATTATTTACTTTTTATGAAGTTCTTTCTATTTTAAACCTAAAATATAAAACGATTTAATATGTTATTTACATCTGTCACGTGTATTTTCCCTTAAACCAGACCGATCTCTCTAGTTCCAATTTTCACCACCAGATGGCGTATCGCAGTTTAGCCGTTCCCAATATTATATTATATTATATTATATTATATTATATTATATTATATTATATTATATTTTATTATATTATATTATATTATATTTTATTTTATTTTATTTTATTTTATTATATTTTATTATATTATATCCTTATCAATAAAATCAGACGTCTGTCTGTACTTTGCTTAAAACTTCAAAATGTTAGCATAAATAGTTGTTATAAACATCAGAGATTCCAGAAATATTCGTAAAAAATTTAATGTATGTATGTACGTATGTATGTCTGTCACAAAATCTTTGTACCCTAATCACACAAAAACGTGTAAATCGATTTAAGTCCAAGTCGGTATTGTATTAGGTATTGACCCAAGGAAGGTTTATAAATTTACAGATTTAAAAAATATTAATTAGAACGAAAAATATTCAATTTTTTCAAAAAATTTAAAAAATCGAAAATTTGCAAAGGGCTTAGGGCGTTAAGTTTTTTTTCAAAAAAAGTCAAAAATTTTTTTTTTGAAATTTTCAAAAAAAATTTTTGAGGGTTACTTTTGAAGTGACCACTGTAATTTTTATAGAAAATAGCACCGTATAATGTCCCCTTTAACATATATTTTTTCCAAATTTTTAAAAAATATAGTTTTTGAGTAAAATGTCAATAACCATGGTCATGCTATTTGTCACGTACAGTAATACACATATATAGGCAATTTCATGTGATAGGGTATAGCCGGATAAGTGTGGAAAAAGTGACCCGAATATATTTTTCCCATTCATTCCTACCCACTTAAAAATAACTTTTTGAAATTTTTAACTACCGACAGATTAGCTCGGTCGGATAGATGCCTGGCTCGGTGGGAGGACCAAGGGTACTTGGTTCGCGCCCATTAGCCTGGGATTTTTCCGGCACGTGAGATAATCTGAGCGGGAGGTTTTACGTCGAGGTATAATGAATGTGCACTTTCGATTATAGTCCAGTACACACCGTTAAAACTCGGCTGTCGATAAACCGGTTGTACTCAGGAGAGGTTTTCTACAGTTTCCCTCTTCTCTGGCGAGAAAACCCATTGACGAATGGTCCAGGCAAATGCGAGTACTCCTAACCTCAAAAAGTCGTTCTGTAGAAACGCAAAACTAGTTGGTATATAAGAGTGTGTGTTCTGACAGTTGGCCTAGCTTCAAGTCATTTAAGAAGAAAAAAAAATTTTAACTCAAAATTTTGAGTTTTTTGGAACTTATGGAGGGGAAAAATTGAAAAACGCATTTTACGTATTTTCTCATTTCATTCTCTTATGTGATCTACTTAATAAAAAAATTTTGCTTGACATGATTTCAGGATGTGTCACGGTAAATAAGTCAAAAATCCTACCTGCTACATTTTTATGTTGTAGGGGAATATAGTCGATGTCGGCCCACCTTTTGACTTTTGTTTATAACTTTTTTTTAAAAATGAATTTGGACAATTGAAGTATATTGTTGTCCAGTTTAATAGGATCATTTTTTCTGTACAAAGTAAATTGATTGGTTTTAAAATGAAAAGTTATAAAGATTAAAAAAAATTTGTAATCCAGCTTGGCCCTTACAGTCAAGGTCGGTCCATGTTTATAATTCAAAGGGCATTAAACGTCAAAAAATAAAATAACATGTTTGGAGTTACGGAAAATTGATTCTATATTGTTTACAGCTTGTAACTTGCAGTTTTTGCAAATAAAGTAGCTCGTCCTCATCTTTTCGCATTTTAAACACAAAGTGGCCGACCTTGACAGAAAGTAACATTACCAAATTGTTGTAACCATAAAGAAATACGTTTCGGGATTCGATTTTTTACTTTGTTTTTCTTTCAACTATAAGTTTTTTTAATCTTTTATTAATGGTTTTTTACATGATGCACAAAACTTTTTTTGAGCTTTTTATGTACTGACATATCAGAAAACACAATTTTCGATTCTACGAAAATATAATTGAACAAAAAGTTAGGTTTCACTAAGACAAGCTTCGATAAGCATGCGCGTAAGTGGCGCTAGTGAACTTGTCCAAAAAATCGTAAATGGTCTACCTAGACGGTGGTCTAACCTCGACTATACTCCTCTATGTAAATGGTTAATTTTAAAAAACCTGTTTAATTTTTTGGAACTTATTACTAGTGGGTTAATGAGGTTGATAAATACAAATCTGAAGTTGATATAAAAAATATTTGATAGACAAAAAAAAAAATTGATGTACCGCTTCAATGATCGAAAAAGAAAAAATTTTTAAATGACAAAATAGAAAATTATGGATTTTTTTTAATTAATTTTTTTGACATCGATTTCAGACTTGTCTTCAGAAAACCTTTAGGTATTAATTTGTAATTAAATAATTAATTAACCATTTACTTACTAAATAAAACGGTTAAGGGTAGGGTTTTTTGAGTTTTTCACCGTGACACACCCTGAAATCACGTCAGGCAAAATTTTTTCATTAAGTACATCACATAAAAGAATGAAATGAGATAATACATTAAAATGTCACTTTAATAGAACTAAAAAATTTTTTTTTTGAAAATTTTAAAATGAATTTTTTTTGAAATTTTTGAAAAAAAAGATTTTTGGAATTTTTTTAAGAAACAATTTGAAATTTTTTTTTTGGAATCTCTTCAATCGTCTTTTCAACATATCCAAAGCTCATTAAAATGCATACAGTAGTTTTTGAGAAAAATGCGTTTTTCGTTTTTTTTCCCTCTATAAGTTCCAATAAACTCAAAATTTTGAGTTAAAAATTTCAAAATTTATTTTTAAGTGGGTAGGAATGAATGGGAAAAATATATTCGGGGCACTTTTTTCACACTTATACGGCTATACCCTATCACATGAAATTGCCTATATATGTGCATTCCGTACGTGAGAAATAGCATGACCATGGTTTTTAACATTTTACTCAAAAACTATATTTTTAAAAAATTTAGAAAAAATTTTCTATAGAAATTGCAGTGGTCACTTCAAAACTAACCCCTTAAAATTTTTCTTTGAAAATTTCAAAAAAAAATTTTTTGACTTTTTAAAAAAAATTTTGATTTTTTTTTTAGAATTGTCTTGTCTACATTTGAAACATATTCAAATTTCTTAAAAATCGATTCAGTAGTTTTCGAGAAAAATAAGTTTCTTGATTTTTCGTTCCCCTTCTATAACTCCCCCCAAAAAGCGAATTTTGAGTTCAAAATTGCAGAAAGTGAGTCATATGGATAGTAATATATGGGCCAAATTTGAGAAAAATAGATGCGGAGGCATTTTTTGCATACTTAACCCCCTAAGCCCTTTACATTTTTCGATGGATTGCTTTAAAACTTCCTATACTTGAGTATTACATGTTATTTACTTACATTTTAGCATAATTTTGCAAAAATGAAGTCCTATAACTAATATGTAAGTATAAAAATGTTTTCAAAAAATAGAAAATTTCAAAATTTTACATTTTTTCGTGGATTGCTTTTAAACTTTCTATATTTGAGTATTACATGTTATTAAGTCACATTCTAGCATAATTTTGTAAAAAATACTATCCTATAACTATGATTATAAAAATATTTTTAAAAACTTCAATAAATCGAAAATTTTCAACTTTTACATTTTTTAATGGATAGCTTTTAGAGTTTTAAAAATTGAATGTTACATGTTATTTAGTCAGATTTTAGCATAATTTTGCAAAAAATACTATCCTATAACTATGATTATAAAAATATTTTCATTATCAAAAAATCGATACCAATTACTTAATTCAGTAGTATTTTTGGAGTCTGTGATTAATATTTTGACGTCAAAATAATGTAATTCAGATTTATTTATCAATTTAATTCAATATTTGCAAGAACTTCAGAAATATTGAAAATGGAAATTTTTATGATTAAAATGATATTGCAGGATGTCAAGAATTTTAACTCACCTGTGATGCAATACAAGCATATTATGCTACTAGGTAAAAACTTATATGTTAAAACGTTTTTTTTATTTTAATTCTAGATTTAACTTTTAGAGATGTTTTGAACAATGTAAAGACAAAAATTAAATACGGTGTCTATTTTTGTTTAACAAAATTTCCTGCTTTGTCTAAATTTTTCACTGTTTATCTTTTTTTTATTAAATTTAAATTTACTTGATTTTATCTATAAATAAATCTACAAATGGCTATAAAAATTTACTTATTTTATGAAAATACTCTTTCTTAAATTCATATAAATATAGATTATATTACTAGCTGGCGTCTTCAGACAGGTTTTTGTTTTTACTAATACAGGGCTACCAAATAAACGGGAAAAAGCAGGGAATATGCCGAACTGGGAATTTTCCTATCAAATGAAGAAAAAGTTTCATTATATTAATTCGCTTTTAAAAAATTGCTTTTTACTTTAATTTTTATTGATGTATAATATGTATGAAAACAGACCCGAGTCAAAATTTAAGCCCTACTTTCAGCCTAAAATATAGGTCTTATGTTAGATTTTAGCAATCGTAACGTAGGGTCTACTTGCGATACAATCAGTTCAAATTAGACTCTACCATAACTCTAAAAGCTGAGTGGAAATTTTTGATAAATTTTTAATACATTCATTAAATTGACAAATATTTTTCTCTGCATTTGAATTGGTTAAAATAACTAATTTGATAATAAGAAGTTAATCACTGATTCAAATAGCAATATTTTCTTACTGAAATAGCTAATGGTAACTAATTATTATTTTTTCTGGTCAAATTAAATTCCCAGCTACTTTCTGATTTTCCACATTGGTAGACACACTGTTAAATGTATTGGTAAAATCTAAAACCCGTCGAAGTCGGGTACGACAGCTAGTTATATTATATAATATTATATTCTCAACATTTTTTGTTTATATTAAAAAATTTTCATTACTAAAAATAATTATATAGCATTTGAAAAACCCTCGATTTGACCAGACTTCTCCCTTTTCAAATTTATTATTTGTATATGAGGCAATACCAGGTTGCCTACTTTTGTTAATATTATTAACTGCACTGAGAAAAATTTATATTATTCTTTATTATCTAGATATTAAAGGTCAATATGTGTGGCAGTAAAATATATGAACATTTCAGATGTTCAAATTTAGTATCTACAGATATTAGAAAAGATTTGTTCAAACATAATCTTACATTTACAGATTATATTTTTTAACATCTCAGATATTAGACCATAACATCTAGATGATATGCATTAGCATTGTCTCTCAATATCTAGTATATTAAGATTTTTAATATCTACTTTTCTCCGTGTCTCTTTTTGTACCTAAATATTTTAATTTAGAAGTTACTTTAAGTAGTAAATGCTTTATTCTAACGAAACTTTAATTCATCAAAATAAGTGTCACATTTAAAAAAAAATTTGAACTGACGTATGATTCGTAATCAGCGTAATTTATTAAGGACAATTAAATTAAAGAAAACGTTAGAGAACAAGAACAACGACACTAGTATTAATAAATCTGATAAATAGTTTATTATTAATATATAATAGTATTATATAATAGTATATAATATATAATAGATAGTTTATTATTAATGCTGAGAATAATTGATATTACTAAAAAGTTAAACATAAATATGTGGTCAGAACTGCGTAATAGCAGCATTTTAAAAACTGACATCAGAAATTACCCTCTAAATTAGACTGTTACAGGATCCAGAAAATTTTAATTACTATTAATTAGTAAACGATTGTAGAATCTTGATCTTCATTAATATTTTTTCCACGCTTGTAGAAAGACAAAATCGCGACACTAAAAAAGGCAGAGTATGAAACATTATGATGATTCTCTTTTGTGATTTTTCTATTGAACTGCAGAGCACCAGCGAAGGTAAGAATAGAGAAGAATGAATAAGAGGAGAATATGGGGGAGGGCGGTAAAGGTTCTGTAAATTATACGCAAAGTGTACACGAGGGTCTCTTCTCCCTTAGTAAAGCAAGTAGATGAAGATAGACACAAATATAGGAAGAGAGAAGGAAAGAGACATAGGAATATGTATAGCTGAAAAGAGGAAGAGGAAAAGTGAGTTGCCTCTCTTTTTCCCACTTCTCTAGAGGCCGCTCCTGCTTCACGTATAGTACATCATTATGATTGATCGCTTCACCTTACTTTGTAATTAAAACTAGTTGCCATTGTGCCCAGCTTCGTGTGGCGAGCCGTCCACATCTACATGGACTAAGTCAGTGCGAAGGCAACACACAGACAGCTACCAACCCTTGGTGAACGCAGCAACGACAGAAGCAGGAGCAACTGTGAGCACCAACGTCACGGACGACCTATCGTGAATCCCCTTCCTTTCTCTGTTTCACTCATCTCTTTTACCTCCCTACTACCCTTTGAGCTTTGTCGTTCCGTCGTTAAATTCAGTTCTGAAGCACGGGTTCCTCACACATTCACATTTCTATATACATTCGCTCCCTCTCTTCTCTCTCTTTCCCGTAGCCATGCATCATAGTTATCTATGCTTTTTGCTTGGAGACTGATTTAGAGCCGTCTAAGGACCCCGGGCCCAACGAAAATTAAATAATTGCTAATTTATAGCGCGGATCGTAACTCCGGTACGCTCGTCCCACCGGTCGATATGATGCTTCTTCTGCATCTCCTGCTGTTATTTTACGACTAATCGCAAGATATTATTGAAAAATAATATTGCAGAAACTACTTATTTGTTTCTTCGAAAATCATATAATATCACTTGCTGTCTTAGGCTTCTTCGACGGATATAATATTTTTGTGTATTATATTATTCTCTGTTAAATTTCTAATAACTATTTAGCCAATTTCAATTAAACTTACATTATTTAAAAAATTATGTAAATTATGCTACTTTTGTACTACTAAACCCAAAAAAAATATTTCTTTCAAAAAAGGAATCGCTTTTTCAAAATCAATTTTTGAATTGAAGATGAAATTTGTTTTAATTAAAAAAATGTCTTCGCTTTAACAAGAAAATATTCTAAATGTTTTGAATGAAAGACATTTTTTCTATGATTGGTATCTTTAATCCAAATAAAAATTTATTCAAAACAAAGAAAAAGCCTACAAAATTCAAAGAAATTATGTGTTTGAGGTATTTATTTTTAATGAAAAATATTCTTTGTGCAATGAATGAAGAACAAGGGCGATTTCTAGCGAGCTCGAAGTTCGCAGCGAGGGTAGTGACCAAGAGTGGGAAAATCGCTGTTCTCCACGAATTGCACACAATACTTTGTCCAACAATTGCAAAACATATTTGCATATATTTTATTTGTCTTAAATTTAATTTACTGGAAAAATAAATTTTTTAAATTAAGTAGTTACGCCACCCTGCACGATTAAAAATTAGATAGTATTTGAAAAATTGATTTTAGCGATACTATTAAAGATACACCCACACAGCACATGATATTTCCTATATATTTCCTGAATATTTCACTGAAAGATTGAAATATTTCAGTGCAAAGTTCTTGAAATATTTCTGCAAACAGGAAAATGTCCGCTTATGTGGGAATATTGACGCAAAAGTTGAGAAAATATTTCATTGAAATATTTTGGAAATATTCAACTGAAATGATGCGCACTGGTCGAACTCAGTTTCTATGGCCTGTAGAGCTGCGCAGTAGTTTTTGGCTTACTATTCCTATGGGTTTTAAAATATTTCAGAAAATTCCTATTGGTTTGAGGTGTTTAACAAATTTTTCCATTTTTTGAAATATTTTCACAATATTGCAGAATCTTTATGTGTAATATTGCAGGAATATTTCAATGAAATATTTTCTCAATTTTCGCGTCAATATTCCCACATAAGCGGACATTTTCCTGTTTGCAGAAATATTTCCTGAATCTTGCACTGAAATATTTCAATCTTTCAGTGAAATATTCAGGAAATATTTAGGAAATATCATGTGCTGTGTGGGCATTTTTTTAACATTTATGTAGGTAATTAAAATATATGTATTTAAGCATACTACTGTATTAAGGGATGGAATAACCTGAAAAAAATTCATATTAGTTGTATAAAAGTTCAATCAGTAAAGTGTTATAGTATCATAAATGTTAAGAAATCAACTTTTCAATAAATCAACTATTTATCTTTTAAAAAGTGTAATAAGATCACAAAAACATTTAAAATTAGTGGAGATATGGCAAATCTGTGAGGCAGTTTATCTCAAACACGGCCGTACAATATAAAAGCTGGACACCACAATTCTTATTTGAAACCCATGGAGTCATGAAGCTATCTTTATTCTAGCTAAAGCGAATTTTAAGTCTGTTATTAAAAATTTGAAAAAGCAATTAGAAAATCTCAAATAAAAATAAAAACCATACTTTATAAAATGAAAATAAATACTTAAAAGCTGCTGAGTTCGAAGAATATGAATTAAATTAAATTAAGGGGTTATATAAAGTCACGATTTAAAAAAAACGATTTTTTTAATTTTCTAGAAACTGGAAAAGGAGTGGAAGACTCACTATATAGTCCTAAAATAGATGATTCAATGTAAGTTTAAAAAAAAAATTAACTCAATGTAAACTGTTTGTGAAACTTTGAACTCGCTTTTCTCAAAACTATGTTTTCAAGTCGGTGAACAAGATTTCTCAAAAACCGCAGAACCGATTTAGCTCTAATTTTTACACAAGCTCGACAACTACTTTTTGCTATCCTGGATTGAAGGTTTTTTAAATAAAATTATAATTTTAATCAACATTTGAAGACCATTTTTTTCATAAAAATGAACTTTTTTCGGCTGCCACTTTGTCAAAAAGTGATATTTTTTGAAATCCTTTGATCAAAGACTACATTTTTTCATACACTAACAGAATCTAATTAACTTTTTGTTTTTAGATGAATCTATCAAGTGTTATCTTTATCACCGAGGGACACTTTTTTGAGGATCTTTAGGAGATAAGCTACAGAGGTAAAAAAATAACATTTTTACAAATGAAATATATTTTTTAAACTTTAAAAAATGTAAAACATTATAGGAAAACTTTCGCTTTAATAAATAAATATTCCTTTTAAAAAAAATCCCGAAAAACTGCATTTTTCCGACCGCCTGACTGTATATAACCCCTTAAAGTTATTATTATTTCTTTTATAATTTTATAGTACCAATAATTCTTATTTTTTTTAAATTAATATTGTCTACATTTTATTTAATTTTGCAATGTATGATTTGAATATTTTGATGATTATGCAGATAAGCGGCTAGTGTAATATCTAAAAATGTATAAATCATATCTAAATCTAAAAAGCAGCTTATCTGCATAATTAACAAATAAACAATTTCTTTTTTTATTAACCCATTAACGCCTGAATGCACTGAATTTTTAGTCTGACTACAAACTTACATATTTTTTAATAAACATACCATTTTCTCTTCGGACATTTTTTTATATATTGGAGTGCCCTCTACCCGAATATGATGTTAAAAATTATTAAAAAATTGTTTAACAATATTTTTTGCATATAATTAAAAAACTGCACGATTTTTTAAAGAGATTCTATTAAAAATTCTTGCATTTAAATGACAAAAAATTTTTTAACATTTTAAATTTCCATAAATATATATATATATATGGACAAATCCATGGAACTGGTCGATTTTCACCTATAAAAATGAAAAATTTCTAATTGCAAGCACAGCTTTCATTTATGGTTCATTGTTTTCGAAATTTATTTCAGAACAATTATCTTTTTACGTGATTCATTTTATTTTAATGCCGTGCAAAGTAAAAGCCAAAAACGAAAATGAGTTCTTTCAGAAAATATAATTAAAAATGGGTATTTCTTTCTTCTTTTGTTTTCTATATATATTTTTGTAATATGTGCAAAAAATAAAATGGGATTAATTATAATTATTTGCGTAAGATAATTAATATTAATATATTTATGATTAATATAATAATTAATTAATAGTAATATATTATTTTGTCATTAATTTTTTTTAATTTTATAAGTTGAATTATCTTGATTTTGAGGCAAGTTTAAAAAAATAACAAATGAAAAGACAGTTAATTCTTTACATTGACTGATACATTTAAAATGAACTAAATGAATTAATAATAATGAAAAATTGATTGTAATTATCAATTTTTTGACTTTATAAATTAGAAATAGAATTTGGCATTTTAATAAAAGAATTATAATAACGATTTTTAATAATCACGCACGTTTTCAATTCATTTCATTCCAATCTGTAGATGTGCTCCTAGAAAGAGTCAAATTTTAGAGTTGTTCACGGTCAAGTTTCAGATGATAATTATTTTAATATTTTCTTTATTTCTAAAGGCACATTAATTTACAATACGAAGATTTATTCGTCTGATGAAGACGAATAAGTACTGTTGTAAGAAATTTTAATTTATCAAACGCCACAAAAGTTATTATGCAAAATTTCCAGAAATTGTATTATTCAAAAATAATGAGTAACACTATTTAACTGTACTACAATTTCTTTGTAATAAAGAGCACATCTTTTTTTAGCCTTCAATACATTCTACAGAAAGTAAAGTATAATTCACTATCGTTTAGAATTGTTTCGTTGTATGCCAAAAAAGTAATGCCTATAAGAATAGAAAAAAGTACCTTGAGTAACACTGTAAATTTCATGTTCTAAATTAATTTAATCTGTTTTATTATTAATATAAGGAAAGTAGGTTAAAATGTATTTAATTTTCTTAATTGAGTAGATTCTCAGAGCTTTTATAAAGTAGTAAAAATATGAAAATTATTAATACAATACTTTAAAAATAGAAAAATTTGTCAGTAACATGAAATCGACCGGTTCTGTGGATTTACCCATATATATATATATATATATATATATATATATATATATATATATAAAGAGTTTCTATTAAAAATTCTTGCATTTAAATGACAAAAATTTTTTTAACAGTTAAAATTTCCATATATATATATATATCGACCTTTTGAAAATAAACTTTTGATTTTTTAAAATTAATTAAATCAATTAAATTAATCAATGTATTAAAAAATTGTTACGTTTGTCCGACATTTTAAATTTTCAAAATCTGACTTCGGATTCTTATTCAGCGACCCCAAAAGCCTTTCTTTATCAAGTTTAATTTAAATCCATTAAAATTTGTTAAAGTTATTTAAGATTTTCATAACTACTTTTTGAATAGCTGATTTCTTAACTTTTATGATACTATAACACTTCACTGATTGAACTTTTATACAACTACTATGAATTTTTTTTAGGTTATTCCATCCTTTAATACAGTAGTATACTTAAGGTAACATTCTTTTAAAACCTTTCTTAGAAACTAAGCTGAACGGATTTACCCCAAATTTTAGAAAATTTTCTAAACCTTAAGGTTTATTCGGACAGTTAATTTTATGCGATTAAAGCTTATCTACTGACCCTACTGACCCTACTGTATTAATTAATAAATACAGTAATAATTTCTTAATCCATTAAGGACCAGACGGAAGAAAATTTTCAATTGACTTTGAGGACCTCGTTTTTTAATAAAATGCATATTTAAAAATTGGCACATACCATTTTTGATGTAAAATTTACTCCTCTTTCAGATTCTGCTGTAAAAATTTGTTTATACCAAATTGTTAAAAAATTATAAACATTTTTTTCCAAAAAAACACGATTTTTCAAGAAAAAATTTCATTTCAGACGTATTTTCACCGGGAAAAAGCCGGTAGATACTCTCAAAAGCTCAAAATATCGCGTTCATGGACCATCAGCTACAAAATCCTGAAGCGAACAATTTTTTTTAAATGGCGGACCCTAATATGTCGGATAAAACTAAAAAAATGGCTCACATGAAACATAGTGCTCCAACTTTTTCAAATCACTGAAATCGACTGAAACTCGCTACTTAGGGGTTTTGGAGGCGCTGATGACGAATATGATGTCAGTTTTTAAAAATTTAACCCTTAAAGCGCACCTTGGTTGTGAGATACCCATATTCTAGATTTTACTCTAGTTTCTCTAGTATCGCTATTGGACAGTACATTTTGTACTTAATTTTATGTTCCGTGAGTGACATTATTCACTTTAGTGTCGTTGTGCATTTGATAACTTTTTTAACTTAACGGCGAAAAAGTTCTATGTGGCTGACGTTTAGCTATCGGTTTAAGGTAATTTCAGTGGTTTAAGAAATTTTTTTGTAGTTATTAAGATTAAATAAATCATTATGAAACCTTTGTTTCTTTAAAATAGATGTACTGAGATACACTGAACTCTTGCTGTAATGGACTCGAATGTGCTGTGGTCCATTACAGCAAGAGTACCCTTGAAGCAAGGGCACAATGACATTCAGGGCCATATGAAGATTTAAAACATAGATTCTAAATAATTTTTTTTTATTTTCTTTAAATGCACAAATTTTTAACTAAAAGCAAGTAATTAAGGAATGGAAACAATTTTGGAAAATATTTTTTTTTAAATGACTGAACAGCTCATAAAATAATAAAAAATTGAAAATAAGATTTTAGTGGGGAGACTGTGCACCCGCAAAATTTAAAAAATAATACTTTGTTGGTGGCGCTAGTCGCCGAGCTCAGTGACCCCGTTTCCCCACTCACCACTTCATCTACAAACTAGTCTATTACAGCAACGTCCATTACAGCAAGAGTTCAGTGTACATAAGATAATTTTTTTAACCCTTTTAGTCCCAGTGGTCGATATATCGACCACCTTCTAAGCCACCGATTTTTTTAAAATAACTTAAAGGAAAACTTTAAATAATTGCATATTTCTTATTTTTATGTTTCTACAGATAGGGTTTATTAGTTTTTTAACAAATAAATTTATATTATTTATGTTTTTTTGTTATTAACAAACTTATACACGGCAACGCATTATTTCAGGTTAAACTTAACTGTAATAAAATTAAATCAGTAACATATATACTTTAAATTATGGTTGTTTTCAAAATTCTCAGGGTTTGCTGAATATTAATCTAAAATCAGATATGCAAATTCAAAATGGCGGATCCAATATGCCGGACAAAAAAATTAAATAAATTTGCTTTAAAATTGTTTCTCGGGGGTTTTTAGGGTCGCTGATTACGAATCTAAAGTCAGTTTTTAAAAAATCAAAATAGTGGATCCATAAATCCATAAGGCGGACATAAAAAGTTACGAATTTGGAAACACCCTCTTCTTTTTTAATAGAGGCTTTAGACCGGCAATGGCAAAATTTCATCTCTTTTCTTTTAATTTTTTTTGTTTTTTTAAAATGTTTAAAATTTTTTTTTTTAATTCAAAATACTTTTATTAATTCTGTTTTCTTTAAATATTTTTATATTTATCGTAACAAACGACAAAAGACAAGTGACGAAACATAAAAGACGAATGACAAAAAAACAAAAGAAAATCAAGAGAAAAAAAGGGAAAATGTCAAACGAAAAAAAAACAGTACTACTCTCCTATTTTTAATAATATTATTGTAATAGTCGTAACATTAGATTCGCCATTTAAAAATTATGTAAGAATGATTCCAGATTTGTATTTACACACCCCGCAAACTTCCAAGAAGCAGCATTTAGTCCTATATTGTCAATTTTTAATTTTTGACTATCATATTGTATCCATTATTTTAAAGTTAGAGAAACTGACTTCAGATTCGAAATAAGTGACCTAGAAAAACCTAAGCGGTAATTTTCAAACAAATTTGATAGATTTTTTATTTCTTTGTCCAACATATTGAATCCTCTATTTTTAATTTTAATAAACTGACTTCAGATTCAGCATCAGCGACTTTAAAAACCTCTGAATGCCAACTTTTAATCAAATTTGTTTTATTTTTAAATTTTGTCTGACATATTGGATCCTCTATTTTGAATTTTGACAAACTGACTCTAGATTTGAAATGAGCGACCCCATAAACCACCGAAAGACTACTTTCATGTAAATTTGATTAATTTTTTAATCTATTGCCCGCTATATTGGATCCGCCATTTTAAATTTTGAAAAACTGACTCCAGATTCGTAATCAGCGACCCCAAAAACCCCCGAGTGACAACTTTCAAGTAAATTTGTTTAATTTTTAATTTTTTTCCGCCATACTGGAACCGCCATTTTGAATTTTAATAAACTGACTCCAGATTCGTAATCCGCGACCCCAAAAACCCCCGAGTGACATTTTTTAAGTAAATTTGATTAATTTCTTATTTTCTCTTCCGCCATATTGACTCCGCCATTTTGAATTTTCAAAATTTTGAAAATCTGATTTCAGATTCGTAATCAGCGACCCCGAAAACCATAGGTACTATACCTATTGTAGATATTTTTTAATTGCCCTAATTATGGGACTGAAAGGGTTAAAAGATAATATCCTATTCTAGCTTAGAGAATATGTCAGAATTTTTTTAAAAATTATCCCGATTGACCTAAAACTGTTTACTTCTGGGTTTTAAAGATAACTGATTACAAATCTTATGTCAGTTTTTTAAAATTCAAGATGGCGGATGACTTTTATAAATAATCTTATTACCCTGAAACTTCTTACTTGGGAGTTTTCGGGGTCGCTGATTTGGAAATTGACATTATATTCGTAATCAGCGACGACGAAAACCTCGGAGTGACGAGTTTCAAGTGCAATAGACTACATTAAAATTTTTCGTCTGCCATATTGGATACGCCATTTTAAATCTTTTTAAAATGACGTCAGATTCACAATTAGCGACCATATCCATATCCGCCATTTTAAATTTTCGAAAACTGACATCATATTCATAATCAGTGACCCCAAAAAACCCTCGAATAGAGAGTTTCAGGTGAATTAAATTAATTTTTGCAAAACTCGTTTGCCATATTGGATCCGCCATTTTAAGTTCATGAAAACTGACATCATATTTGTAATCAGCGACCCAAAAAACCCCAGAGTAGCGAGTTTCAAATGAATCCAATAAATTTTTACAAAACTTGTTCGCCATATTGAATCCGACATTTTAAATTTTTGAAAACTAGCATCATATTCGTAATCAGCGACCCCAAAAACCCCCGAGTTATAAGTTTCAGTCGATTTTAGTGACTTGAAAAAGTTGGAGCACTATGTTTCATGTAAGCCAATTTTTTTAGTTTTAGCCGTCATATTAGCGTCTGCCATTTAAAAAAAAATTGTTCGCTTCAGGACTATTTTAGGAATTTTTGGAAAATCATCTCTATATTATAATGTATAAATAAATTTTAAAAAATAATTTGTTTATACAAATTTTTTTTTTACATTTGTTAAAAGTCGAAAGAAAACTAAATCTTTCATTTTGACAATTGTTTTCTAAAATCAATATTTTCGAACTTATAAGCTACTGAATATATGTCAACAACAAAAAAAGCTAAAAATATCCGGCAATTTATTCACGTTTAATTTTTCTTCACATTAAGACGCTTTAATTTACTTCTCATATTTATCTGACATCCTTCTAATATATTAAGTTGAAGAACGACCGATCGACCGACCCTCACCTTATATATCTTTTAGTAACAATAATTTTAACACATGTATGAGTACACAAAACACATGTACATCCCAGGTAAAAATGATTCGTACGAATTTTCTACGAATTTCGTTCAGAAATCTGACTAAATCCGTACATAATTCCTATCCAATTTGTATGCAATTACTAGTAAAATTGGTGTGGTGTTTTGAAACGTTTTTTCGCACGAATAATACCCGAAATTTTAATATGGATTTTAAAAAAAAATTCGCTCGGAAACTCGTATGGAAATTCGCACGAAAATTCTTTTGACAATTTGATTAAAAAATTTTTGACTAATTTTCCTTACGAATTCCGCACGATTAGAATTTTCTAATACAAAATTAATCCGTTAGTAAATTGCTCGAATTTCGTATAGAAAGGCCAAAAATTTTTGAAAAAAATTTTTAGCCAACATTTAATGCGTAATTTTATACGAATTTCACATTTTATTTAAATGTTATAACGATTCATTTGTTTTTAAAAATGCCAGTTAACAATTTAAAAATTTGTAAAAATAAATTATTTTAAGAACTTGTAGTAAAAATTTGATAACAAGAAAAGGTGGTGTTTTTGAGAAAATTGATCTTATTTATTTTCAGAAAATCATCCCTTATTATTATAATTTTAAATATTTTTCAAATTTCAAACTGGATTTTGAAGAGGAGAAGACCATCTACAAGACCCAAGAAAGAAAATTAAATTATACTAAAAAGAAAAAAAATTACAAGCAAAACAATTTTCTTTCACTGTTCATTTGAGTTTTACCACTCAAAGTTCAAATGTGTGTAACTTTGTTAAATTTATCTGTTTTAAAAAATAAAAAATACGTGTCTCTTTATTTTTCACTAGCTGTCGTACCCGTCTTTGACGGGTTTTAGTTTCTACAAATACATTCAATAGTGTGTCTACCAGTCTAGAAAAATGTGAAATAGCGGGCAATTTAATTTGGGGGCGCATAATTATTCCCCAAATGTCATTTTTCCGAAATGTCATTTTACCGAACATTTTTGCGAAAAGCCAATTTTGCGAAATGTCACTTTTGCGAATTGTCATTTTTTTGAAAAGCTATTTTTGCGAATTGTCATTTTTGCAAATCGCCATTTTTACGAATTGTCAATTTTTTGAAAAGTCACTTTTGCAAATCGCCATTTTTACGAATTGACATTTTTACGAATTGCCATTTTTGCGAATAGTCATTATTGCGAAAAGTTATTTTTGCGAATCGCCATTTTTACGAATTGTCAAATTTTCGAAAAGTCATTTTTGCGAATTGTCATTTTTGCGAAAAATACAATAGAAAACTTGTAGGTCTATAAATTCACTATTGTATTTTTCGCAAAAATGACAATTCGCAAAAATGACTTTTCAAAAAATTGACAATTCGTAAAAATAGCGATTCGCGGTATGGGTCTCAGTCCTCCGAATTTTATACCTCTTAGTTTAATTTTCAAAGGACGTTTATTTACATTCCCAGAACTTCCTGGTTTCACAATTATCTGGCTTTCTTTCTTCTTTCCTCTTCTCTGGCTATTTTCTTCTTTCTCTTGTCTCAATCTCTTCTCTTTTTCTCCCTCTCTGGCTTTGCGGTCCCTTTCTTGTGTTCTTGCTTGTCTCCACTCTTCCGGTTCTCTACTTTCTAACGGGACTATCTCTCTTATATCCTTTTCGATCAATTTTCGGTCGTAATGTTGTCGATAGGATGGATCTCTCGGCCGCGCGCCTTGGTATTGCACTGGCTGGACAATCGAAGGAGGACCAGGTTGTGGGGAGTGTGAACGTTTTGCTCTTATTACTGGCTCATTACTTTCGATGTTCTCCTTTGAGCAATTCCACGCCAAGTGATCATAAGAATTTTCGATGATTTTAGCAATATTAAAAATACTTTCAGAATTTGTTCCTTTTTATACATGGAATAAAAGTGTATAAAAGTTTTTTTAAAATTTTCAAAATTTTTTGAGTTACCTCTTACTCAAAAATTTGGTCGGTTTTTCAAAAAATGCACATAACTTTTTTTCTTGTTAACCGATTAAGATAATTTTTTTTGGAAAATACTCATAATAAGAAGTACTTTAAAGAAAAAAGATAAAATTTAATAAAAAAATTTTTTTTGCCCGAAAAAAATTTCAAAAAATTTTTTGAATTCAAATTTTGAAAAAAATATATCTTCGATTTAAAAAATTTTTTTTGGTAAATATTGTCAATTAAGTAAAGAATACTTCCTGTAAATTTAATTATGGGACGAAAATAACTTTACGAGAAAAAAAATAAAGTGTGCAGCGCGGCATGCCGGGACTTGTGCTTATGGCGGCGCAAGTTTCGTTTCAAATCACTCTAATAGGTCACAATTCTTTACCAAAACGCTTTTTTTTTTCTAAATCTTCGTAATTAAATTCTTTATTAATCTCTCGAGCCTTATTTTTGAATTTTTGTTTTTAAACATTTTTTAAATAACAATTAGTATTAAAAAAATCATAAAATCGTAAAATATATTTTTTTAGTTTTATTAATTGAGAAAATTAATCAAAAAACCTATTAAAATAATTTTTTCATAACGCGGTGCAAAAAAGGGCACTTTTTTGCACCTTGTTATGAAAAATATCGTTCGTAACTAGTGCTAGCAGTTGCCAATTTTTGAACGAGCACTTTTTTTGGAACAAACTGTAGGCGAAGCTTCGCCTACAGTTTGTTCCAAAAAAAGTGCTCATTCAAAAATTGACAACTGCTCGCACTCGTTACGAAATATACTATTAATTAATAAAAAATAAAAAATTATTTAGTCAAAAATTGTTATACAATAAAAAGTTATTATTTTGTCATAAACTGTACTTAGGGTTAAAAATTTATATTTTTTCTGAATTGTGCAATTTTTCATAAGTAAAGTATTCAAGTATAAAAGAAAAACTAAAAATTTATTATTTAACCCTTGTTTAAACAGTTTATAATTTTCAATTTTTCAATTAATTGTTTAGAAAAAATTAGAAATTTCTAACCCAAATGAAACTTATGAAAAAATGAAAAAAGTACATAAGAAACAAATATAAATTTATTACCCTAAGTATAAATAGTTTATGAAAAAATAGCAACAATTAATTGTTTAAACAATGTTTTAATAAATAATTGTTTTTTTATCATCAGTAGATAAATTACTCATGAAAAATTGTACAATTGAGAAGAAACTAGTAATTTCTAGGCCTAAGTATACAATTTATAAAAAATAACAACAATTAATTAATTAAAAAGTGTTTAATTAATTTATTTTTTATCAATCAAACATTATTATAATAGGTTTTTTAAATAATTTTCTTAATCAATAAAACTAAAAAAAATATATTTTAAGATTTTATGATTTTTTTAATACTCATTGTTATTTAAAAAATGTTTAAAACTTATTATTATAAGGCTCGAGAGATTGATAGAGAATTTAATTACGAAGATTTATAAGAAAGAAAAAGCGTTTTGGTAAAGAATTGTGACCTATAGTGTGATTTGAAACGACACTTGCGCGGCCATAAGTGAATACATGCGCAAGTCCCGGCACGACGCGCTGCACACTTTATTTTTTTTCTCGTAAAGTTATTTTTGTCCCATAATTAAATTTACAGGAAGTATTCTATACTTAATTGACAATATTTACCAAAAAAAAATTTTTAAATCGAAGATATATTTTTTTTAAAATTTGAATTCAAAAAATTTTTTGAAATTTTTTTCGGGCAAAAAAAAATTTTTTATTAAATTTTATTTTTTTTCTTTAAAGTACTTCTTATTATGAGTATTTTCCAAAAAAAATTATCTTAATCGGTTAACAAGAAAAAAAGTTATGTGCATTTTTTGAAAAACCGACCAAAATTTTGAGTAAGAGGTAACTCAAAAAATTTTGAAAATTTTAAAAAAACTTTTATACACTTTTATTCCATGTATAAAAAGGAACAAATTCTGAAAGTATTTTAAATATTGCTAAAATCATGGAAAATTCTTCTTATTGTTGTTAGTTTCTCGAATGTAATTGTCCAGTTCTTGCTCTGCTTTCCGACTCTCGAAAGCCGCTTTGCTCTCTCCTTTCTTTCTCCCAGTTATTACACCCGGTTCTGGTTTTACTGCGCTATTTATTTCTCTTGCTGCTCCGGCTTCGCTGATCGAAGCCAACTCGACAATGATAGCTGCATTTTTATTATTGGTCACGGGTTTTTGACGTGAGATGATTGATGGCGCCATCGATGGTAATGCCATATGTCTCATCGTTGGCAAAATTGATCTCGGTTCGGTCGTCCCGAATTCTGGAGATGGTCTGTGTTTCCCTCGTAGTGGCGCCCCTAATACAGGTCTGACTTGTGGTTCTCCTGAGACATTAAATTCTGGAAATGGTCGGTGGTTTATGGTACCACGTCTCGTTGTTCCACGTCTATTCTGCCACATTTTCCTTTTTCGCTCCGGCGCTGTTCTCGTCTCTCTTCCCACGTGATCTAAAAAAAATCAAATATTAGCTGTTGCACTTATAATTAAGGTAAGTATTTCTTTAAGTCATTTATGTGAACTTTTGGGACTCGTCTACTTTGTTCGTCTTGTAGGATAAATACTGTTGGCGAAAGGACTTTGACAATCTTATATGGGCCTTCGTACTTTGGTGCTAACTTTGCGGCAAATTTTTGTATCCCACTCGATAATTTTCTCGTTTTTCGTAATACCCTGTCGCCCACTTTAAATGATATATCTTTTCTACCTTGGTCATTGTATTTCGCTTGTTTTATTTTCTCTTTATCGATTAATCTGGCTACCATATCTCTTAACGCATCTAACCTTTTCATTCGATCGATCCATTCTTCTGGCTCGATTTTCACTACTTGACCCTTACTCTCTACTTCTCTACGTAAACTTTTTACTGGCTTCGGATGTCTACCAAAATTTAAAAACGCGGGAGACGTTTTCGTCGTTTCCTGTACCGCAGTGTTCACCGCGTGACGGAATTTATGAACGTGAATGTCCCAGTCGCGGTGATCGGCTCCTATGAACGTAGAGATCATCGTTTTCAGAGTTCTGTTGCTCCTCTCTACTGGATTAGCTTGTGGGTGATAAGGTGGTGTGGTGATGTGTTTGACTCCATATCCCTCCAGGGTGTTTTTGAGGAACTTGTTGTCAAACTCCTTACCGTTGTCGGTTAGCAAATATTCAGGCGTTTCCCATCGAAATAGGATTAATTCCTCGAGTGCTTTTGCTACCGATTTCCCATCCGCTGACCTCAGTGGCTTCACCTCTATCCACCTCGAGAACAAGTCCTGGAACACTACCAGGTACTTACAACGGCTCTTACTCGGTGGGAACTCCATCGTGTCTGCCGCCACTACAGCCCACGGTCTTTTGACAATTCTCTGGCCCATCAATCCAACTGGTCCGGCTTGAGATACTTTATGTATCTGGCACAAAACACAATGAGTCACGTAGTTGTGAAAATCGTTCCATATGCCTGGCCAGTAGTATTCTCGTGCTACTCGGACATAGGTTTTCTCGATTCCCAAGTGTCCAGCTGATGCTAGGGCATGTGCATTTTCCATCACTCGACTCCTATATTCTTCTGGCACTACTAGTTTCCAACCATCCTCATTTCCGTTTATCGGCAGTAGGAGTGGATCACTTCGATGTCGATATAGGTTTTCGTTTTCTACGATCCACCCAGGGAACCTCTGAGGATGCTGGCTCACTAACTCACGGCGTTTGAGGTACCATTGGTCCTCAATGTATTCAAACGCGGCTACGAACTCCTCTTCATCTTCTTGTAGTCTCGACAGCGCATCTGGGACATGATGTTGTGCACCTTTTTTGTGAACAATATCAAAGTCCCATTGCTGCATCTCTAGGGCCCATCTGGCTAAGCGTCCTGTTGGATCTTTCAAATTTCTGAGCCATTTCAGGGCACTGTGATCAGTGATCACATGAAACTTATACCCTTCAATGTATGGCCTAAACTTTTTTATCGACCACAACAACGACAGGCACTCCTTCTCAGTCACGCTATAATTTCTTTCTGGCTCAGTTAGCACACGACTAATGTACATAATCGGATGTTCCCCGTCTTCAAATTCTTGGGTTAATACCGCTCCTATGGCAAAATTACTGGCATCACATTGTATTGTAAATTTCTTGGTGAAGTCAGGACGTGCCAGCACTGGCGCAGTTGTCAGTTTTTGTTTTAACTGGTCAAACGCTTCTTGCTGTTCATCCTCCCATTCCCAAATACGGCCTTTGTGTAGTAACTTTAGTAATGGTATTTTAATCTCACTGTCATTTTGTATGAATCTGGAGTACCATCCAACCATACCCAGGAAACGTCGGAGTTGTTTGACATTTCTCGGTTCTGGATAATTTTGTACTGGCTCTGTCTTCTTCGGATCCGGTCTCAGGCCTTCACTGTCTAACAAATATCCTAAGTACGTGACTTCGAAACAACCGAATTCGCATTTCTCCGGGTTTACAATTAATTTCGCCTTATTTACTTTTTTTAACACGATTTCGAGCCATTTTACGTGTTCTTCGAAAGTATCCGTGACTATTATTATATCGTCCAGATATCCGAAAACGTATGGCTCTACTTTCGGTCCTAATAAGGCGTCAATTAATCTTTGGAATGTCATTGGCGCATTCATCAGTCCAAAAGGCATTCTTCGAAATTGCCATAAGCCTGAACCTGGGATAGCGAAAGCGGTATATTTCTTGCTTTCCTCGGCCATTGGGATTTGGTGATATGCCAATTTTAAGTCTACTTTTGATAAATACCTGGCTTTACGGAGCTTGTCAAGGATGTAATCTATTGAGGGTAGTGGATATCCGTCTTTGATCGTCACTTTATTGACATCTCGATAGTCATTACATTGACGAAAGTCGTTTTCTCCTCTTCTCGTGATCACTGGCGCGCTCCTCCAACAGCTGGCAGATGGCTTGATTATTTTCAATTTGTACAGTTTCTCAGCGTTGCCTTGAGCCCAAGTTAACATGGCTGGAGACATCCTTCTGACAGCATGTTGCACAGGTGTTTCATCCATAACACGTATGTGATGTTCTGTTAAGTCCGTCATTCCGTGTTCTTCTGACTCTGGCAACACCCATTTCTTGACTATGGCATGAATGATGTCCTTTTGTTCATCATCAAGTGCTGAAATACCTGCACATTCGGCAAATATCAACTCTTCTTCCTTTTCTCCTTGTTTACTTCCAAACTCATGCCAAGCTCCACCAAGTACTCTCCACAGACCTTCTCCAAGTTTCACTTCCATATCCCAGGCTTTACAAAAATCAATTCCCAAAATGATATCTTGTGCCAGTGATTTCATAATCTTTACTCCAAAACGCTTCGCATGGCCATCAACTACTATATCCAAATTAAGTAGTCCTGCCGCTTCAGTCATGCCCCCAATTGCACTTCTGACTGCAGTTCCACAAGGTTGGATCTGGTTTTTGTATGGTTCTGCTACTTTGGAGTTTATGATCGAGATCATTGCGCCGGGGTCGAATAGTGCTTCGTACTGTTTGCCGCAGATGGACATCCCAAAGAAATACCTATTCTCTGTTCTTGCTCCGTCTACGTCCTCTTCTGTACTTAGGTTTGGGTCAGCTGTGACCCTCACAGCCTCTCCCCTCCCCTGGACTATATGTACTGGGGTCACTCCTGTACAATTTGTCCCACACTCTATTCTTTCTCTTTCAAACACATTTTGACAGAGTAATTTCTCTTTACTCGGTCTATCCTCACTTGGCTCTGACAAGAATTGGAATACGTCATTTTCTGTCAAATCATTCCTACCTATTTCTGGCTCTAAACTACCCTTATTTTGTTCTCTTTTTTTTAACTCTAGTTCTAGTTCTGTTTTTACCCAACTACAACTTGGGACATACATATCTTGACATTCATTCTTCTTCTCTAATTCACACTCTGTTCTAATCTCTGTCTCTGGGTTACTAGTCACACTAACCGTACTTTTTACTGTCCGGTCAAGTTAGAGGGGGGTACAGGACTGTTCTGTGCCCCCCAAACACCGTTTCCCAGAGCTGCTCGTACGGCCGCACAATTTGGGCATTTTAGAAAATTTACACCTGGTGTCTTACACACCAAGCATATCTCTTCTTCAGCCGGCTTGATTGGACATTGGTTTGCATAAAGTCCCTGTTGATGACACCTGAAACAAATCCTTTGAGGGCAATCTTTTGCTCGGTGTCCTACTGTCTGGCAATGAAAACAAGCTCCAATGAACTGTTCTGTCCCGGTTTTTGCCGGTGTGCCAGTTTGCCCCGTTTGTTGTCCCGTTTTCGGACCCTGTTGTCCATTTGGTTTGGGAAATCTCGGTTTTTGTCCACCCGCCAACATGCCTGCGTATGTATTTGGAAATGCGAATTGCATTGGTACTGGCAATATTTGTTGTACATTTGGACTGACTATTTGGTTTGGTGTCACTGTGGTTGGTTTCATGGCGTCAACGTTTTCACTTTCCGGCTTTTCTTTATTTTTCTTGTCCTTCTTTTTCTTTTTCTTCTTTTTCTCTTTCTTTACGGAGTGATCACTATCACTCGGTTCTGTCTCCTTTTCAATTGCTGCTACTTTCTCACTCTTGACATGTTTGTTCTTTTTATCTCCTTGCTCCTTTTCTCTCACTGCGGCAGAAGGGAAACGCATTTTATCCTTTGATGGAGGGGGTGTGTACCTATCGTCTAATTCTTTGACCTTTTCGAAATTCTTTAAAATTTTCTCCATCTGCCAAGTGTGTCAAACTGTAGTCGGTCTAATTGTCGTCGATAAGTCGGCGTGAGTCCTTTGTACGCAATTTTAACCTGCTGTTGTTGGTTAATTGGGTGTTTCATGTGTCCCAAAATAAATCTGAGGCTGGTTAAATAAGGAGAAATTTTCTCCCCTTTTCCTTGCGTTCTGGCCCGTTATTCGTCAACTATGTCATCGTCATCTACTGTCACTAAGTATTCGTTCTTGAATGCTCTCAGGAATGTTTTCCACGAATTTATCTCAAGACGTAAGGATCGGAACCAACTGCTGGCATTTTTCTGGAGTATTATGGGTAATGCTTGTAATATTTCTTGGTCAGTTAAGTTTGAACCACTTTTACAATCTATTAGCCTCTCCAGGAATTCTTCAGCATGGTCGTCTTCTCCGTGGAATTTTAAATCCCGATCTTTTAGAATTTTTATCACTTTTGACCTTCGATCTGACCTATTATTACCCCTTCTACTCTACTCTCGCTGGTTCTGGCTAAAATCAGTCTCGCTTTTTGACTCACTCGTTGAGTCATACAAGATTGAACTTCTAGTTTCCTTTCTTGTTTTGTACTTGTTTCCTATTCTATTGTGTCTACTTTGATTGTCCCTATTATATCTCTGACTTGTTCTCCCATCAACACTTATTCTCTCATCGCTACTACTCCTAACAACCTCATCGTATTCTCTCCTTAGATTTCTTTCTGTCATTCTACTTTTATGCCTATGCCCTATTTCTTGTACAGTTTTCCCGATTTTTCTTTCTCTCACATTCACATCTTCTTCTGACTTAACTGACCTATGTTTGTTTGTTGACCTATGTTGTTTCATTAACACTCTCTAGACTATTTTGAGACGAGAATTGCCTTGGGGCTGGGGTGGGTTTGGATTTAATTTCACTATTGTTAGTGGTTTGAAAACCAAGGTTATTCACCGTTCGTTGTGGGGACAAGATTCTTGACTTCTGATGATGTGTTAATTGATAACCATCTCCAATCTCGGCCCTACACTGGCTCTGTTGGAATTCCCACCCTCCACCAGAATATTGACGATCGATTTTTTCGGCGTATTCCATTAATTTGTTCATTTCTGGGGTTAATTGCAATCGACCGACCGATTTCCTCAAGTGGCTGACATCTGGGGCCATTGTTGCCGATATAATAGTATGTGGTGATGTCATTATTGTACTTGTTGTCGTACCTAATTGTACATTTGTCGTGGTGGGGGAAAACGTGGCCATACTGGCAGTTGTCATGACCGGTGGCGGGGGTGTGAAGTTTGGGGTGGATCTACCGTTTGTCGGATTTAATCTGCTGTACGATGGCCCACTTGATAATTCGTTATTCCCACCCCTAGATTTCTCCCTATCACTACCACTCCTCAGTCTTGGGACTATTTCCTCATTTGACTCCTCACTTTCAGATAGAGAGATTTGACCCCCTCTATGACGATTTACGTTGGGAAAAGGACTACTCTCTGGTTCTGACAAAGCTTCCAGTAAGAAAGTTTTGTCGGAAATTCCACTATCATACCTTTCGCAAAATGGTACATCTATGTCTGCTAGCAAAACTTGTCTCATCTCAATTCTTAATAATCTTTCGCGTAAAACTGACAAAGTACCACTAATACACAATTTTTGTTTCAACAATTTGGTTACAATTTCACCAACTGGCATCTGGCAAATTTCTTCCCACGCTTGACTCACACACGGAATATCTATTAGTTCCTTCATTCTCTCTTTGTATCGAATCATTTCGTTGATTGCTTCTGTCATTGTCAATTTAGAATTTTGAATTTCAAAATTTTAATTTGATTTCAAAATCAAAATTTAGCCCTATCAACTAAATTTGTTCAATTAAATCACTTAAATCCGATAAACAAAAAAATAGTGCTAACAGAAAAAAAATCTTTGATCGTTATCGATTTCGAAATTTTATAAACACAATTTAATTCAAACTAATCGAGTCATAATTGAACCAATTTCAAACTAACTCAAATTAAATTTAATGTCAATCCAATCTAACTCAAGTCAAACTAAATTTGATTTCATGGTTTCAATGTGGGATTTTGGATTAGGGTTTTCTAATTATTATTTTATTTCGAAGATTTACGAAAAAAATGAAAATTCACAATTTATAAAACTCTAATTTCATTTATCTGTTAAACGAAACAAAAAATATTTTATCTCCTTTATCAATTTCAAAAAGAAATTTTAATTCAGTTTCCTTTGATACATACGGCCCTGGGTAACCTTGGTTGTATAAGGAAGTATGAAATTTTTCGGGTGCCCCGTTTTTATCATAAATTTTTCTGGCTGACTAATGACTCAGTTCTCTTTTCTCTTCTATTTCGCCGTTCTCTCTACTCTCTCTCTCTCTCCACGGCCGCTATTACTACTCTAGAATCACTGGTCTGCCACGTGCAGCCTTTCTCTTTACTGTTAAAATTTTAAATTTTCCCGGCGCGTCGATTCGTATGTCGTCCTGCGCACCAATTTTAATCACGTGATATTTGCGAATTTTCCTTTCGGTCTGACATGTGCTCGACTCAAACTTAATTTTCAATTCAACTTTTCACTAATTACAGACGCTAATTTCAAAAGAAAAATGTCTCACAATTATTGTCTGACAAATTTAAGAAATTTGAACAAAAGAAATAATTTTAAGCATGAAATATATCCGACCGTTTATAATTTTCGCAACCGGAAATTTTATTTTCAGGTGACAAAATTATTCTACACTCTCAATTTCAACTTCACTGGAAAATTTGGGTATCAATTTATTTATTGGGCACATAAATAAAATTTTCTGGCATAAACAAGTGACAAATAAAATAACTTTTACATATAAAATTTCTACTCAAATGGCAAATTTTATTAGTCGTGTCTCGGTTCTGGCCTGGCCCCACGTTGGGCGCCAAATTTTGTGACGTGTGAATTTAAATAATTAATTTAAAGATCTAAATTTTCTGCTAACGTTCAACAAAAATCTGACGCGATCAACAAAAAAAAAGGAAATTTACTGAAGCAAATTTCGCCGTCAGGCGCCAATTAATTTTAAAGGAAATTAATAAACTATAAGCAAAACATTATACAACTCTTATATTTTTCAACAACGCCTCTGAGACTCTCTATATCACAGAGGAAATTCTGCCGGAACACTGGCAAGCAGAAAATACCAGCGACGAGACACGGCTGACAAATTTACTTGAATTTTGGGACTTACTCTTTGCTGCGATCCTCCCGGTTTCCTCTCGATGTCCTGATAATACGTCGGGAATAAGAGTCGTTTCCGTCGAGAAGAAAAAGAACACTACTGGAACCTTTTAAAACAATTTTATTTTTCCACACACTATAATAGTCACAAATACAGCAAACAACAGCCGAAACTCTGTTACTCAATTCTAAATAATACTGAGCTCTTCTCGAACCAACTAAATTATATCTTAACCAAAAATAATCGCGACGTATTTTAACTTAAATAAAGAAAAACGACAAACTCGAGGGAAAGCGTCACCACGAGGCAACCGGTAGAAAAATTCAATATGTCGGTCTTCCTTCTTCCTTGACTGCTGAATACTGAAATTTTTGTACTTCCGCTTTCCTCTCTCTCATTCTTAAGAACTATATCTCAGCCTCTCTTTTTCTCGTAGGCTTAACTCCCGACCTCTACCTTGAACCTGAAAATTAAATAGATAAAACCCACTGACCCACTAGGGAATTAGCAATTTCGCGACGACCGAATAGAACGATCTCTACTTTATCTCGCTTACGTTTTCACCATGGTTCAGGAATGTAACAGAATATATATGGATATAAAATCGCTCTGTTACAGAGTGTACTACCCCTTCAGCGTAACTTGTCTCTGTTACATCCGAAACTGCTTTTATCAAAAATGCTTCTGCATAGGTTAAACAAGAACCATTTTTGACCAGTTTTTCATTATTACCCACTTTTCTTGCCCTAGGGAGAACTGAAACTTAATTTTACCCGCAGTCTTAGAAAATGGCTGCCGAAAGTGGTAGTCTCTAAAAGTTGTTTACACATTTTCTCTGAAACGGTTAATCTGAAATAAAAAATTAAAAATGTGTCTTAATTTATACCATTTTGGCTTTATACCACTTCGGCTTACTGCTATTCTGTGCTTCTTTGATCCTTTAGAAACATTTTTCTCGGCGTAAAAAATAGCGTTCGGTCAAATCTTTACACCCATCGTATCCATAATTTTTAAAATAGGAAAAAAGCCTTCATTGAAGACACAGGCGGCACTGTACGCAGCTATTTCTATCACTTTCTTGCCAGCAAATAAATGTTTGGGTCCGATATCCGAGGTGAAGTCGGCATAAATTGGCAGAAAAATTTCTTTCACTTCTTGGCTGAAAGAAAGTGTCTGGTTGAATTTTTTTTTAACTATTTCATTGCCTCAGCCTTACGCCATTCGCAACAAGAATCTGCTTCAGCAGGGCAATGTTGGTGATCCGGTTTTCTTATCAGTAGAGCACTTGTGATAAAACGATTCTAATATTACCTTCCTCATGGCTGGGACAGAGCTAAAATAGTAAAGCAGAGCTTTTTGGCAATATGAGGACTATTTAGCCAAATTAGCCTCAGTCAGCTGTAAGTGCTTCATAACATGTTTCTTTATTTTGGGGGGGTGATTTTTTATTGGACTTTGTTCCGCTCTCTTTTCTGCCGCTTTTTCAGTTTCTTTTTTCAGCTTGTTCATTCTGCAGAGTTCCTTTTTGCTTCCTTTTCTTGTTTGTATAAAATAATATAATGATTTATTTTAATAAATTTGAAAATAAATATACAGTATGTAGTAATACAAATATAGTATACAATAATATAAAACTTGTTTTTGAGAAACCAAATGTCTTCAAATTTAAATTTAATATAATTTCTCAATGTTTACTCGAGTTAATTATATTTTTAGTATTATATGTCGAAATAAAATCATTTTTCATATCACAAAAATTATTTGTTACCAGTTTAGAATTTTGATTTAAAAAAATTAAAATTTTCAAATCTACACTATTGATGCTCCGGAACTATAGGTAATTGATTAAAAGGTACAACATGTCAACAAGTAAAATAAATCAGTTATTTGGAATTATGAAAAAAGTATTAAACATTTAATCACTTTCGTTGTTTATTTCCAAAAAGTAAAATTTAATTTAAAGTTAATTTTATTTTTCCTGCACAAAAAGTTTACTTACGTAACTTTCTAATGAATTTTTTGTAAATATTTTATTTTTCAAGTCATTTCGTTTCACTGAATTTGCGGTATATTCCAAGAAACATGTTACATTTCACAAGGAAAACTAATTGTTTTTAAATTAATGTATTGCTTTAATTAAGCTTCACTTACCTTCAGCAATTTAGTCCTTATTTTTTTATTTCTCCAACAGAAATTCGTTTATACACAAAATACACAATGAGATTCAACAAACGGAAGACACTTGTAAGTCAACGCCATGAAAGCTAATGATACGAAAACAGCGTCACCTGATCACAGGAATGCGCGTTTACCATTTCAGAAAACAAGACACTAGAGGACTTAAAACTAGCCTACAGTTCGTCTTTATTTTAGCTCTAAGTTCTTAATATTTTCACTAGTAGCTGTAAGACTAGATTCAAGACTTATATGTATATAAAATTAGGTCAGAAAAATATATTGCATTGAGATTAAAGTGTCTTAGATATTTTTTAAGTTGATTATAAGGCTAGAATACTTTTATAGACAGTAAGTTTATCCTCGGGAAATCATTTTTCTTTATTTTTTTCTTGCTCTTCCTTATCAGCTTTTTTGAAAACTTTTATAAACATCACTCACAGTAGTATAAGTATGCTCCACACACTGATAGCATCTTGAGGAACTAAATGTAGCATGAGCAATGTCCATCAGGCTACAAAAATTTAATAAACCATTGAACCCGATCCCAAGTAAACACATCACATACACTAATTTATGGTTAATCTCATAACCCAAATAAATTTTCTTTGAAGAAGTAATTTTTAAAAAATTATTACCATCACATTTTACCACTAAATCAAATCGAACTTCTTTCACATTAGTTTTATGAAAGTTGACATCCTTTTTGCAATTCTTGCATATAACATTTTGCTCCAAGGACAAAAATAAAGACTAGCGCATAAAACAGTACAACGCTGATTCAGACACAGTATGTGGATCAAAATAAAGAACTCCGGATTTGATTTTTTTGGCCGCAGTACTCGTTTTTTCTGTTTTTTGTCAGATGAATGTCTACTTCTGTAAAAAGTGCGCCTTCTTTTTCTGTAAACTATTGTTTTGCGTCCTGTATACTTTCTGTCTTTCATTCTCGAATTTTCAAGCACGCAAAACTAATAGAGTAGTAACTTTAGAAGAACTTTATTTAAATATTTAATATTTTTAAAATACTAGTATCAAGTTCTTTGTGTACGTGATTTGTAAATAACAATTATTTGATTAAGGGTGAAGCTGGGTCTTTTGCACGTATTTTGAAAATTTTATTTTTCATAGTGAAATTTATTTAAACATTTTAAAATTTATACATATTATTACACATATATTAAACTAAATAAAAAAAATTATATTTTTTTTGTTCTTAATAGCGAAGAAATGTCGACTTGAAAAAAAAATCTCGAAAATCTGGTTAACATGATATCTTTAGTCAGAACAGACGAAATCAAAAAATTCAAACGGATTAGTAAAATATAGGTAAGTGGTTACAGGTAGTGGTTAACTAAAATAAAAAATTTTCATTGAAAAATAACAAAATGTCGGACTTTTTACTTTTTTAAAACTTCTTTTGCAACTAAAATTGTTTACAATCCAGGTTAAAAATTATTTAAAAATTATGATATTAGTTTTGCCTGTAACCACTTACCTATATTTTAATAATCCGTTTGAATTTTTTGATTCCGTCTGTTCTGACTGAAGATATCATGTCAACCAGATTTTCGAGATTTTTTTTCAAGTCGCCATTTCTTCGCTATTAAGAACAAAAAAGTAGAAATTTTTTTTTATTTAGTTTAATATATGTGTAATAATATTTAAAAATTTTAAAATGTTTAAATAAATTTCACTACAAAAAAAAATTCTTCAGAATACGTGCAAAAGTCCCAGACTGCCCCCTTAAATTAATGCTGAAATTTTGTACGAAAGTCTAAAATACAATAAGGATGGGCTGTTATGTGCAAAAGTTTAAATCTTTTTAGAATCAATTACTACAACTTACTTAAAAATTATCAGTCGCCACAGTCACTTCTAATCAATTTCTCATCTTTACCGATTTTAAAGTGTTTTATTGATTGATTTAAAATTCACGATCTCATTCATACCAAACAACTGTTTCAGCGATGTTAGCTAACGGCGTACTTAGCCTTAAAAATACCGAAATAGAGATCTAGTGCGAACTTTGTATGACCCGTAAGGAGGAAATTGAATAAAATCTTTTTGTAAAGTCCTAAAGCCACTTGCCATTGCAAACACGATAGCACAACGTTTTTTTTGCTTAAGGAATTTTGGGAAATCTGCCTACAGATACCTTGGATTCCGCACTTCAAGGTTATGTGGGGTTGGTATGAAAAATAAATAGAAGAATATAAAACAAAATAAATAAAATAAAAATTATTTAATAAGCAGGCGACCTACTACCAGCCCCGACCCACTGAAACCCGTAACCCTTCTTTTGAAGCCCTTTACCCACCCTCGGAACTGTCGGAACTGGCGGCGCTCCAACTCTATCGCCTCGTCGTCTACTTCTGAGTGGATAGCGCTATGTACGGTCTTTCCGCTGCTGCAGCTTGACACACTCAGAAGGCTCGACGCGCTTCCTTTTCTCATTTTTTCTCCTTCCAAGATGTTCTGTGGATCTAATCTTTCCACGATTACCCATGTCACTACAAGAAATTGTGCGCCCCCACAATCCGCGCGCACTTTAGCATCAGTCCTGGGACTGATGGTGAGATTTCCCGTTTCCGGCCTGCTCACATGGTGTACTTTCTTTGAATTTTGTGAATCCATTCTTTCTTGCTGTTTGGTTGCCCTTTAGTGAAAAGCCCCGCCACCACGGCAAGGTCTACCGAACATATCCATGATGCCAGTCGTGTCTGGCAGCGAGACCACTTCTCCTAGTACATCAAAGAAATCAATGATGTTTGGCAGTGGACCCGCTTCTACCAGCACATCAAAAACATCAATGATGTTCGGCAGTGGACAACCAGCGGCGGAGAGGGGGGGCTGGATCTTAAAACAACACATAAAATTTCAACAGCGGTATTCGTTGGCTTTTTTTCAAAAACTGTTATAAATATAAAAAAAGTCATAAGAAGAAAAAAGATGCGCCAGGATTTTTTGCGATAAGATAGTGAAAAACTTTATTTAAAAAAATTATTTTTCGAGGTGTCAGGGGTTAACGAATACCGCTGTAGAAATTTTATGTGTTGTTTTAAGATCCAGCCCCTCAATTAAATATTATCTTTGCGATAAGATAGTGAAAAACTTTATTTAAAAAAATTATTTTTCGAGGTGTCAGGGGTTAACGAATACCGCTGTAGAAATTTTATGTGTTGTTTTAAGATCCAGCCCCTCAATTAAATATTATAACCAATTGTCCGCAACTAACCCACAGCATCATTTCTGTGTCTATATTCTCCGTATTCCAAAACAATGTTGTAAATTTGACAAACAATTTTTAAAGCTTTCACTTCTTCCGAATTTGGTGCATGGCTATGCTCCGATTTCCACGTGCCCGAGTGTTTGTAATATAAAGAATTTCCAATATTAAAAAAAGTACTTCTATTTTTCACAATGAGTTCAGCGATGACTTTATAATTTTGATTTAGAAAAATACGATTTACTATTACTGATAATTAAAAAACATAGTTTGGGTAAAAAGTTATTTTGGAAAATAATTTTTTAGGAAACGATTTTTTTGAGAAACACTTTTTTTTTTGGAAAAATGTCCATTGGGAAATGTTAATTGGGAAAATGTCGATCTACCGATGGTACAAGATGCTTATAATGCAATTGGGATCTTTTCGACATCATCTTGGTCATCAATCAAGTAATTATACTGTTAAAAAAATTATAAGTTAGATCCTATAATACAAATATATTGAATGATTTTACAAGTAGTGGTATTTTAAAAGTTTAATTTTCCTACTCCTTTAGCAACTCTTTCATATCTTGAATATTGGAATATTTGTTTTTGGTAGACTCAATAAAAATTGCAATTATAAATCATTTAATTTATTTCATTAACAGTATCTTTCCTTTTAAAGCAATTAAGCGCTCTAATGCAACAACTCGTTACTCGAGGTTTTTTGGAGTCGCTGATTACGAATCCGAGGTCCATTTAACCCCACTACATCAGGATTTCTTCTTACCAAAAAAAATCTGTCGGATTTATGTGTCATACCATTTTTTAAAAACATTAATGGATTTAAATGAAAGTTACCATATCATACTATTTGGATTATGTGCGTTTAATATCAGAAATTACGGACTTCTGCGGTTACCACAAAATCCTTATTTGGTGGGGTTAAATAGGCCTCACATTTATAATCAGCGATAAGAATAACTCTTAGATGCCAAGTTTTAAAGAAACTAATCTATTTTATCAAGGCCCGGGAATGATTTAGTTTTGCACGATTTAATAGCAATTTTCAATTTGGAAATAGTAAAAGAGGCTTCCAAGAATGAATTATTGGCAAAATCAACAGGGAAATCTTCATTGAAAACAGTAAGTGGAAAAAGTTCATCAACAAGTCAGTGTAATTTATCTATAGTTTCTCTGTCTACTGAGCACGAGGCAAATGAGGATTGCGTGTAACGGCTTTTAAAAGATTTGATGACAAACCGGACGTTTCTTAAAGGTTTATTTCTGTCTAAAGAGTTACAAAATTACGTAAAAAAAAATACGTAGACATTGCAAAAAATGAAACTAATAGATTGACAGTAACAAAAAGAATTAAAACTGGTTTCAGTGTAAATGAAAAAATAATATATGCTCTTTTTGAATGTTAGCTTTTGGATCTCTGTTGGATATAATTCAATTTTTTAATTTCTAAGCACAAAATTTTTAAAAAATTATAAGTCTCGAACTACTCAAAATGAGTGTCCAATGTTACAAACCAGAATTTATTTATTGTTTAAATATTGAGCTTTTGAGATGGCTCTAAATTCTTATTTGAAGATGCACCAAGCTGCCAAGGTCTAAAGGACCTTGTTTAATTTGCGGGACCGTTATCCTACATTTAAAAGAAACCTGCAATGCTTCGTTAAGTTAGTTTTAATTGTCTTGACTCTATTTCAGAAGTTTTAAGAAAATAAAACAGATTTGGCACTTTACATTATAAAGTTTATTTAAAGACAATAACAGAAAGAATACATAAAATTAATAAGACTTGCAAATGTTTTAGTAAAAGATGTTGTATCAGTATAAGAGAGAATTTATTATTAGAACGATACAGACTTACCAATAATCCTTAATCCTACCGACGGCGCCTTAATTCTATTAAGAAACAGGGATCCACGTCGGGCAAAACACAGTTGAAGTTCGAAATTTGAGTCGCCCATGCGACCAATTTTCTGTTGCGCGAATTTTGTGCGGCTGTCTATTATAGAGATGGTGCGGGCAATACCTATGCAACCGACCGTTTTTAATAACAGAATCAAACCGTACTCGTGGGACTTATCGTTAACAAAATGGCGCGGGCAATATCTATGCAACCGGCCGGTTATACTAGTAACAAGATTTTAGAACTGTTTAATAGATTAACAATTCCAAAATCTCACCAAAATCAGCCCGCACTGGACTCCACCGTCTCAGAGAATTTTAGAAGTTAACGTCTGCCCTAAATTATAAAATTCGGGTTCCGGGTCGCGAACGGGCTAAATTACGATCTTCTTGCGATCAACAGATCTGCCAGGCCGAAGCCAGGACAGGTATTGATCGCTTGAAGATGAAAATCGTACTGCCATAATTGAAATTTCGCGACAAGCCTTTAACCCTTGCCTTCTTTGTCAAGGTGGGGAAAACAAAAATTTAGGAGTAGGAGTAGGGAAAACTCATGGGCCCATTGGACGTTGCATTTTTGCTCACGTTTTAGATCTCACGGTAGCTCCGTGAGAACGGAAATAGTGTGTTAATATGATATTTTTCGACACCTTATTTTAAAATAACTAAGAAATAAATAATAATTATATTATTTTAATTAATAAAATTATTATTCGTCTTAGTTATACTGGTAAATATAATTTATTTTGTTGAAATTATATTAGTTCTACATGATATAAGTTACTAGTATATGTGTTTTGCATGCATAGTTATACATATACACATATGCATGTAATTTAATGTCCTCCGGCATTTTGTTGCTAACCAAAGTTATAACAAAATGTTTATTTATTGTCGAATTACTATTTCATTGATTTGGAGTTGTGCATAAATCAAAATAAAACATGCACGCATCATAAAGCGTTTTGTTAGCTGACAATGCATGTGAATTAGTTATACTATTCTAGTCCCTAAGATTGTGGGCCCAAAGGGGAAAAGGGAGGGTTGTCATAGGAGAGATAAGGCAACGAGAAGAGGCATGTATAGCGAGATTGTATATGTGACCGTAACATAAGGAATCTATGGTTGTATTAGTTCTCGTAGTCAGCGGAGTCAGTGGATGCCATACATTTAATTATTTCTCAAATGGAATTATATTTTGCTTTTTAAATTATAAAATATGTGTACTGTATAAATTTTAAAACAGAAATAGAGCATTAATATTGGTTATTAATTTGTGAGCAATTTATATACAATATAATGTAATATGAAAAGAATACGCATTTGAAAAATTTCTGTCTAAAGTTCTGTAGAGATAATAAGATATTAATAATGAAATAGCTGTTAGGTACTTTGTACGTCACATCCAAATTTACCTTCTGCCTTATAACCTCAAAAACCAGCAGCACCAGTAATTGGACAAAAACTTAACAGGCTTTTATCTAATTAAATAATGAATTAATTAACATACAATGACTAACTAATAAATTTAGTAGTTGACAATATTAACTAATATACAAATACAAACATTATATGCAAATAAATATCATGCGTATTTTCTTATATGACCAACTATTGGTCCTTATCATGTCCAACTATTACGGTAAAGAAGCAATTAGATATTTTCTAGATTTATATTTAACTAAAGTAAAAATTTAGACTAATTTCTTTTAATTTGAATTCTTTAATTATAATACAAACGAAATATAAAAAGTTTGGCAAGTGAAACTATACTATTTTTGTAAAAATCGTTGCTAAATTTGCTTCTATCTTAAAAGTGTCTATCTTGAAAAAATACAATGGAAAATTAAAATGGTGATAATTTGGGTTATCACTGTATAGCAAAGAGTTAAATAACAACCTTTTAGCTGCATGCTAAAAGCATAAAACTTAATAAATTAAAAATAAGTTAAATTTTTATTGGAAAGTAAAGAAGTAATTTAAAATCGAATACCCTTAAAAAAGTCGATTCAATTAATTAATTTCTCGTTAGTGAGACAAAGGGCGGCCGAGCAGTTGCAAGAAGGAATAAAAAAAGATTATTTTACAATACAAATCAGCTACTTATCAAGACCACACCTGACCTCCTCCCAACTCACATTATTCTCAATCCTAGTGAAGCCACGGAGCGATTAATTAAATTCTCGAGTAATCAAATGCGTCACTCAGCCGTCCAGTTTTAATTAAAGTTCGGACATTATCTATTTGCTTTATCATCGTAAAATTGACTGCCGAACGTGGAACAGAGGCAGAACCAAGAATAGAATGACGGGAGAAAGTACGTCTATCGAAGAATAATCAAAAACTGTTTGCGACCTTTCCGATAAATATGACCCTGATTTTCTTTCGATTTTCCTCAAATAGGAATTTCTGACACGAAGATCGGTGTTTTCAAAACAGATTCTGATTTTAATAACTCTGATCTTTCTAAATCTGAAAAATATAAATATTTCTTCAGTTATAAAAGTATGTTATCTAAACATATATAATATGAGCAACTCCAGGAGAAATTTTAATTTTTTTATGCAGCCTCACCGAAATATTACAAACTTGATAGTATTACATTTATTCCTATAAATTTTGTTTATATTATATTTATTTGGGGAAGAGGTTCGGTTATGGTCAACGCCGCGAAACTTTTGACAGAAATAATATTTTTCAAATGTGACAAATAATATGTGTGTTATTTTTAGTCGTGGGCACTTAAATTGATTCGTTGATTTAATAATAAGTAATTTCTTACAATATTTAACTGTGACTTTTATGTTTATCCGTCGTTTATAGTCAGTAACTGTGAACTTATAGTTCAGTGCGGGGGGTCACAGAAATCTTATGTGTTTTTACATGGGGTAGGAGAGTAGGTTAAAATTAATAAAAATCATTCTTACGTAATTAATGAATGTCTCCTTTTTATTTCCCCCATTTTCAGTAGACTTTTCAAGAATAAACACAAACGAAACAAAATTTTCTTTTCGAGAAAAATTATCACTTTATTAAGGAGAAATGGGACACACATTAAAAAAGTCAGAAACTCTACAAATTTTGGGGATGAGTTTCTAATAATATTATAAAACAGCTCACAGAGTTTGAAAATTTTTGTCTGAATAGTTTAAAAGTTATAAATTTATTAATTTAACATTGTCTCTTATGGAAAATTCAAATACTCGGTTCTTATCAAACATAAAAATGATATATCCAGAAGTCAACTTTTTTTGTCTTAAATATATATTGAAGTTCAATATCTCAGCTTTAATAAATGATTAAACTTTTATATACTTACAGACTAAATAACAAAGAAAATAATTTAGAAAGTAGAAAAACACAAGATTTTTGACATTTGCACATAAAAACATGGCAACGTTGTAAAGAAAAAGATATTGCTGGTAAAGAAGATAACTATTTATTCATTCATAGATACGCATCAGTTTAATATATCTCTCTCACTCACTCCCATAACTATTTCCGTCATGACAGTGCTACCAACGTTTGAAAAACAAAGATATTAGTTTACAACGTTGTCACGTTTTCTAGCTCATTAAAACCATTTATAAATAAATAATTACATTAATAATAAAATGTAATACCTCATTATGTGCTATAATTTTACAAATGAAATATTTTTCAAGTGTTTGTGCATTACATTTACTAATTGATTCGAACTTATTTTTCAATATTTTTCATTTTCTTAGGTTACATCTTAGTACAACCACTTCTAAAAGTTTTGTTTCGTACTGATAAAAAATGTTAATATCTTTTAAAAAACAATATCATTTTAATGTAATTAATGTTTTTCAGTCATAATTAGTTACTATTTTTGTTTCTTAATATTTAAACTTTTCTACATAGCGTTAATTTCAAAATAGAGATTTTCTCTAAACGTCATTAACTTTTTGTCATATTCTTTGTCCAATTACTCCTTAAATTTTCTAGTCGGCGAAATCAATTTAGATTCTTTACCGTTAGTTAGCTAAGTACTTAGCTTTAAATACATATGCATATGTTCGCTAAATATATACTTGGGCACAAGTTATGAGTCAAAAACCAAAACGTGTATTACATACATTTTTCTTTTTTCTTATCTTTCAACAAGTTTACAAAAGGATTTTTGAAGTTTAAAGTGTCTAGTTAAAACAATCCTAACATGTTGCTCTGTAATCTTCCTGCAATGTTGTGCCATTGTTGTCGTAAGATTATGGCAAGATTGCTGTAACATTGAATGATTAGAATTTATTTTTTTCGTTATATATTTTTTTAAACGTTTGCTTGTAATGTAAAGAGTTATACGTAATCTAGAAACTTTGTATTTTCCTAAGTCAAAATTCCTGAAGTGTAACAACAAAATTTAAAATTTACTGCATTTTGTTGAAAACACGTAAAATGCAGACTTCATTCTGAGTTTATTAAACAGTTTAAAAGATTTTTAAAGAAATTAAAATTTTTGTTTGTTATAAAGAATAAATATTTTTTTCCAATGCTTAATTAAAAAATTCATATCTCGTAGTAGAATCAATTGATTTTAATTAACCTAAAAGTTTTGTTAACCTTAAATATTACAGATTTATTTGAAAAAAATCTATTGTTAAAAATTACTAATTGTTATTGAAAAATTAGTTTGCCTGCTGTTTTTAAGCGATTTCCATAATTTTTTAAAAATAATCTGTATAAAATTTAGAACAGACCTATTGAACCAGAGTTTTAAAAAAATTATTAAATATTTGGAACATTTAAGAAAATAATTTTTTTTAAATTTCGCTATTTTTTTAAAAATAACACTTTACTTTAGAATGGCATAATTTTTCAATACTTAAAGAAGAAACTAACTTTAATAAACGTCTAATATCCGAAATGAAACACCTCAATTTCCAAAAAAACTAATCAATCAAAAAGACAATACACTTAATCTTAACAATTATTTTTCTCATTTTTTTACAGTAAAGAAATTCTTGTAATTTTAATTCACATTTGATGCTCTTTGAAACGTAAAAAAGAATGATGTTTTTTTAAAATCAACAAATAAAAACGTAATTCATGTGAAAATATAAAATTGTATGATTTTTTAGTTTAACTCTGGATGAAATTAATTTTAGTCAGGAAAGAAAAGTTTCATCACAGAAACACTACTTTCGATGTCTCTCAATGAATTATGATTTAAGACTGATTTTCAACACCAAATTACTTCTGCTTTCGTAACATTATCTTTTTGAAGGTAATTTATCATCCTTGACGATTTAACATTTTCCGGTGTGGAACTTAGAACTCTTTGTTAAATTAGCACTTTATTTGTATCAACTGTTTATGTCCTTAAAATATCAATGTTTAGAGATATCGAGTTTGAAACTGGTGTACTAGGCCTATTGTTTTCCTCAAATACAGACGACTTGTTTAAAATTTTCAAATTTTTGATTGTCATATGTTTTTTGATTAACATATGATTTTCTAAGGCTTTTTCCCGAGCTTTTTTCCCATGTTGCTCAGTGCAATATTTGTATTGAACATTTTACATTGTGCGTAATTTTTGTTGTCTTCTTTCTTTTTTATCCCCGAAAAACGCTGATCCTCCAACCACTTGGGATTAAATTAGGAGTAAGTTTTTAAAACCTGATAAATCCAAATTTTGTCATTTCGAGAAATTTAAACAAATGACAATTCTCACATAACCATTAAAATTATCTTTAATGTAGAAAAATTGTTATAAATTATTTATTTTTCAATATTTTTTCTATTTAAAACGCTCCGTTTGTACTTAAAGTCTATTGTAATAAGGGAATTTAAAGGTTTTGGTAATTTTTTCTTATAAAAAAATTAAAATTAAAAATCATCAAGGTTAGGCCAAAATATTTTTTAAATTGAAAATTGTTTGGTAATAAATTTTTTTTTTAAATTAAACAGTGATAAATCGATTTCTAAGGATTTTAAAATTTTAAATGTGTGTTTATCTCAATTTTTAAAAAAATGGATTTATCAACTTTTGAAAAGTTGCTCCTCAAATATACATTTTCTTGTCGAACCCATCATCAAGTAGGTATTCTTCTTGTAAAATAATTACACTATTGAAATAATGTTGTACAATTTTCGAATATCACTCAAATAACGACAACCAAAAAGATAATATATTCACTATACATCTTTGTACATAAATGACAACGACGACCAGGACTTGGTAATTTATACCGGATTCGCAAGTTAACTGTTAAGGACTCTAGTGCCCTTCAAAACTGCTTTTCCGTCAATTTCTAAGAGTGCAGTCCCATGGTGGTAGAATAATAGAACAGTGGAACAATTTTAACCAATCAGATGATTGGACTTTTTCAACACTTATTCTAATTGATCAAGTTCATTACATTATTAAAAAACAAAATAAAATGTGAGAAAGAAATAAATAGTATATTAAGCAACAAGGTACGTAAAGGCAGCCATTTATTTACGGCGATTTTTGTGACACGCGTGGAGGTCAAGGGCGCCCCGAGACGGTAACGAGTGACACAAAAATCATCGTAAATAAATGGCTGCCTTTACGTACCTTGTTGCTTACGATATTTTTTATTCCAATGGCACAAAAGTGGCAATTTCAGATAGCAGACGACAGGGAGTAAAAGTCATTCACTTCTTTGACTCGTTTGAAAATGTCGGCCTTTTTTCCCATGGGCAAAAATAACACATGGGACCAGTTCCTTTTTTGCCCATGGGAAAAAAGGCCGACATTTTCAAACAAGTCGAAAAAACAGTGTTACTTAAAATATAAATTCATATCTTTTTTGAATTCAAGTTATTCGAATAGTTAGATTTCAACTTTTATTTTTTCCTATCCATTTAACTTTCGGGTTTTATTAAACGCGCTTTTGCCCTACTAGTTTTTTCCATTTATCACAAATTTTTGGAAACTCTTACGAGGGTCCAAAATTTCCTTTCTTTTTCTCCTTTCTTTTCAGAATTTTTAGAAACTTTCTGAGGGTCTAAAATTTATAAATTCCCTTTTTTCCAAGCAACGCAAACGTCTGATACTCTCGGAGGGTCCGAGGTTGTGTTTCTTTTTTTTTATTCCCTTTACATTTTTTTAATATAGAGGAATTCCGGTTTTGTGGATACTCACAGAGGGTCCTAAAACTGTTATTTATTTTTTCCCATTCCGATTTTTTTTCAAGCGATTTTTGGAAACTTTCTAAGGGTACATAATCGTTTCCCCCTTTGTTTAATTAATTTTTTTTATTTACTTTAATTTGGAGTGTGCGTAAATTATTTACCCAATTAGAGAAATCTTCGGAAACTCACGGAGGGTCCGAGATTTCTTCCTCTTTAAATTTTCTCCCTAAATTACCATTTTTACCGAGTTTTCGGAAACTTGTTTTAACAAGGGTCCAAAACTCGATGGTATTGACAAATTGCAAAATTGACGGTATCAAATAAATTTAATTTTCATAAGAAAGCAAAGCGTTCATCAAATGAACACAAAATTTAATGATTCAATTTGGCAGCAATTTATAAGATTCATACAAGAACAGAAAATTTTACAGAAAAATTTTATATATTAAAAATAATATATTCCATAGGCACACAAAAAAAGTCGTGACCCAGAGAACACAACTCCATAGCCCTATGTTTTTGGGGCCCCTTGCCTCTCACGATTTGAGGCGCTTCTTCAACGTGTGTCCGCTTGGTACGAATTTGGCTCATTTTTTTGGCATTTATTTCTGCTTATGGTATCGAACTCGCTTGGATTTGAATGACCTTCTAAGAGGCTTTTGAGCTTTTTCCTCTTCTGGTGAATCCCTTTTCAAATTCCAGCAGTAATCGTCCAGCATACTTACATCCCTTTTCACTTGGTAGCGACGTTATATTTCTTTTAAATCTTGGTGGAATCTTTCACCTTGCTGCTGGCTCTAATCCCCTAAATTCTTCGGAAAATAGTCTACATGGGACTCCAGAAAGTGTAGTTTCAAATTCATTAGGTAACCATGTTTCTTGTAATTTTTAACTGCTTTCTTATTTCCTGTTTGTAATTTGAACTTTTTTTATTGCCTAAACAATTAGAAACCTTGAGTCTTGGGCTCTCTCCATATAGCAGGAAATTGAATACAATTCTTGACGCTTGAATTGGATGACGCACGATATAATGTTAACCCTGCACTTGTTATAGATACTGTTCGGTACCCATGAATTTCCTTGACCACTCGCTACTAGCAATGAAAAAAGAGACTTATATTTATTCTTATGTCCAGAAAAGGTTCTACGAAGTTTTCCTGCTTCGTACTTACCACATACGTAACAAAACATGGAGCTTTCCTTGCTGCATGTATGAATGGGGTCGTCTAGTTTTCTTTTCCAAGCATTGAACTCAAAAGTAGCCAAGTTGCTCACTACTTCAGAGCTGCGGTTGCTTGAAGACGACGCTTGCGAGCCCGCTTGCTCACCCTGACCAGCCGTCGATACTGGGGTATCCCTCCCCTGCATCGTAATCTTCTTCCCTACTTTTGCTATAAAGGCATCAGGTTTACCTAGGAACTTAGCCGATAAACCGTTATCCGCCTCCACCGTGTGGAGGTGTCCTGGTTGCAAAAGTAGGTACAGAATCAATTCAATTTCGCAAAAATTAGAATGAGATTCAGTATCTTCTTTATATATAGGCATGCACGCACACTCCAAACGACTTTTCGTAAAGAAGACAAATTCCACCCTCCTAGAGAAAGATCTAAGATGCAAAGGGGTGCAGAATTTATTTTTTGTGATGTTTTCAGTTTTAGCGACCAAAAAACATAGAATTAGATACCGTATTCGACGTTTCGTCAAAATTAAAATTCCAACCCCCTCCCAGAGGTATTAAGGGGGTTAATGGAGGGAGGGATTTGTTTTTTGGAGGACGTTTTCTGTTTCAGCGACCCAAAAAACATATAAATAGACTCCGTACTCGACTTTTTCGTATATCTGAAATTGCAACCCCCGTGACTAGGTGTAACGGGGTAGTAGCGGAAAAAAGGGGAAACACAAACATTTTTCATGGTCATATTCGGTATTAGCGACCCCAAAAACATAGGGGTATGGGGTTGTGTCCTCTGGGTAACGACTTTTTCTTTTGTGTGTTTGTATTATTTTTTTAGAATTAGTTAAATCATTGCAAAAAGAAATGGACATAAGAATAGAAAAAATATATAATGTCAAAAATATTACAAAAGATGAAATAAAAGAAAATAAAAAAGCAGAAGAAGAAAAAAAGGCAAGAATTTATTAATAGAGTAAGGCAAGATAATGTATTAACCCCTTCACAGTCGAGTGAAAATAAAGTTTTTGTGCCATAAGTGTTCAAAAAAAAATTTTTTTTTTAAATCATGATATTGTCATATTTTATGTTTTTGAGGTCACTGATTCAAAATCCGTGGTCGAAAAGTCAAAATACAAAATGGCGGCTTCAAAATATCGAGCAAAAAAATTGAAAAGTTAACGAATTCGTTAATTTAAAAATTTTTTTTGTCGCCTTTTTAAAGTTGCAATTTTAAATTTTGAATTTTTGACCACGGATTTAAAATCAGCGACCTCGAAAACCCCCGAGTAGGCATTTTCAGGCATTTTAAAAAAAATTCGTAAACTTAAAAATTTTTTTGGGCGCCATTTTGAAGCCGCCATTTTGAATTTTGAATTTTCGACAACGGATTTGGATTCAGCGACCCCGAAAACCCCCGAGTAAGGATTTTTAGCCAGATTCGTTAACATTTAAATGTCTTTTTTTCCGATGGCCCTATAGAGCCCATGGACATACAGGGCACGACATTTTTATGACTCTATAGAGCCCACTGACAGTGAAGGGGTTAATGACTAAAGAACTACAGAAAAATATAAATATGCAAATTGAAAAAAAAATTTTAATTAAAATGATAAATACAGCAATGAATGTAGCAGCAGAAATAGATGAACAACTTTCAAATTTGAATAAAGTTAAATGTTATTTTATAAATTTTAATTATTTTTTATCATAAAATATAAGACTGTAAACATTTCGACAAATTAAAATTTTTTTGAAAAAAACCACTGAGACAGGAAATTGGAGTATGACTAGAAAATTTAAAACTTATTATTAAATAAAGATTTTCAATTTAAAATAGGTTATATGATTTAACCTAGCTATTTAAAACTTAGTAAAACAAAAAAATTTATCAATTTTATATAAGAAATTTTTTTAATCTTTCTATATGACCAGGAAAATAATTAATGGATGGGAATTTTTGTGTATGAAGAAGTGTTTAACCTCATGCATTCTTTAGCCAAGCAGTATTAAACATCTGATCTAATATTTATTTCTGGAATATCTGAATTAACTATATCACTTATTGTTTGACAATAAAGGTGAAGCCTCCGTCACCTTCAACAAAAAACAATTCAACTATTTTAACTACAAATATAATCAATTCGCGAAAATAGATTAAGGTGTACTTTTTACATTTTACAGTTCGTAAAGAAAAGTTAGGTGATATTAGTTATTTATTAGTTCGTAATTGTAACTATCGCCACAAGCCAAGGTCATCCAATCGATGGTCAAGAAAGAACATATCCTCTGAGTTGGTACGATTGTTGGTGTTTTCAAGTCGTAGCCATTTTGAAACTAGACCCGAGATTGCGGTATCCTGTTGTTGAGAATCAGAAATTCTGTCGTAGAAATTCGTAGCTTGGATGGAAGATAATTTGTGGGGTTAAACTCCTTTCTTAAATGGTAACAGCCGATCGTCTTCTGTCACATCTTCGTCGGTGATCTTATCTTCTGAAACTGTTGATAGGGCTATAGCAAGTTCATCCAAGGCAGTTCTACATTTTTCTTGAGTGAAACTGTACTCATTTAACTGACAGGCCCATCGTCCAAATTTTGCTTGGAGATGTTTGTTGGTACGAATCCAGTTTAGAGCGTGTAGGTCCACCTGAAGAATAAACGGTTTAGATTGTAATAGAACGGTATATTTTTTTAATGGACCAGACTACAGCGAGACATGTTCGTTCGTTTATGTCATACCGAACTTCTACAGGGGAAAATTTGGTACTAGCGTAGCTGATGACCTTACGACCTTCGGTAACTGGTTCTTCATAGAGTGCAGCTCCCATTCCTACGTCACTAGCATGAACTTGAAGGATCAAGGGTAACTTTGGATTAGGTCTATCCAATTTTAGAGGTTTTGTGAATAGGTTTTTAATTTCCCCAGACGCTTAAATTTTCCTAGCAGTAGAATAGATGATGATGTCATCTAAATACACTATGCAGAAGATGAGAAAAAAGCCAGTGAGGACAATTTGGATTATTAAAGTTTGAAATGTATTGGGAGCGTTCTTTAACCCAAAAGGCATCACCCGGTATTAATAAGTTCCTCCATCCGGTAAGGTGAACGCCGTGTATTTCGTGGAAGCTTCATCCAACGGTATTTGCCAATATCTTTTTTTCAAGTCGATCACAAAGAAGACTGTAGCTCTCCCCACCTCCTTCAGTATGTCATGGATCCCAGGGATTTCCAGAGGCCAGTTCTGCAAGTCACACAAGTATAATCTAATTTACGCACGAGTGCCATACAACATTTTTTGCAACACTAAAACAACTAAACTTGCAGCAATATTGCCAATATTACTGTAACTTTAGGTGTAGAAGGGAACTGTTAAATGAAGTTTTCTAGAAGTTAAAATAAAAAAATGTGATTGTAAATTGTTAGTTAAAAGCATTATTTCATTGTTTCTTATCAAACAGTCAAAAGAATGCGTAAAGTAACCTTTTTACGCACTAAAAATCACTTTACACATTGAAATTCACTTTACACACTGCTAGCGGTGTGTAAAGTAACACTTTACACACAGCTATAAAAAGAAGTACTTTACACACAGTTTTCTGTGTATAAAATTCAATTTTACAGGTTAGTGTTGCAAAAAAAATTTTATTGGGTCTCATCCCCTAAAAATCTTTTAATTTGTGTAAAAATAAGAACACAATATTTGGAAATAAAATTTTTTAATATTAATCCGTGGTTCAGGGCCTTTGAACCATAAAACCGCTAAAAATTTAGTGTTTTTCATTTTTAACTTAAATATAAATATCAAAATATAATGATTAGGGTGTCATTATAAAGATAATTAAATTACCTTTTGATCCATATGTCACAGTATAAGATTTAATTAAAATTAAGAGTGTTACAGTCGATTAAAGATCAAATTTCATGGAAATTTTGATGATTTTTAGACACTTAAGTAACTAATACTTTTTCCACATTAAACAGTAAAAAATATTTAGATTTTAATTTTTTTATTGAGAGTCTAACATTACAAAAATCCGTAATTTAATCATCGATTAAATTCGTCTCAAAATCCGTTACCGTTATGAAGTTCTCCGCCATTTTAAAATTTGAAAAACTGACATTGGACTGTAAATCAGCGACTTCAGTATTTCTTGATCACTGATTTTGTGGTTCAAAGGCTCTGAACCACGGGTTAATATTAAAATTTTTTATTTCCAAATATTGTGATCTTATTTTTACACAATTTGAAAGAATTTAAGGGGATGAGACTCAATAAAAAAAACTTTATTTTTTTGGGACACCCTAGTAAGTACCCTTGGTTCGCGCCCATTTGGCTTGGTATTCTTCCAGCATGTGAGACAATCTGAGCTGGAGGTTGGACGTCCGGTACACACCATTAGAACTCGACTCTCGATAAACCAGTTGTACTCAGGAGAAGTTTTCTACAGTTTCCCTTTCCACTGGCGAGAAAACCCATTAGACTAGTAGTCCAGGCAAATGCGAGTACTCCTAATTTTCAAGTCGCTCTGTAGGCGCAAAATTTAGTATAAGGAAATAATTAAAGAAATATTGTAATAGCGAAATTTGTAAAGAGACACTTGTATAGCCAAGTATGTAAGGCTGAAGACAGGTGTATTAACCAATAAATATTATATAATTGATTATTTTAATTGAGGTTAATATCCCTTTAATTGCATCAACTAATTAATTATTTAGTCCAAATACAAAATTTATTTGCATCAAAGCAGATCATTTTTGGATTCGAATAAATCTCAATTGGCATTAAATAAATTAATCTTTTTCCATTTCCATACAATAACATATTTATTATTTTCTCAATAAGTGATTTATTTGATCCAGATATTTTTTTATTTGTTGTTATTAAATAATGTATTCTCATTCAAAAAGTTTGTTTACTTGAAGCCATAAAATGAATTAATTGTGCCAAATAATTTTTATTTATATCAAGTATTAAATTAATTGAATAAAATAAACAAATTAATTGTGTCAAGGAACTTATTATTTCTGTTAAATAAGTTCATTTATTAATTTTAACTAATTATTTAATTTACTCAATTAAGATTTATTTGATTTAAATAATTCATTTGAAGCAAATAAATATTTATTATATATATACATCGAAAAAAATAAAATCTCAAAATGAGAAGAAAATTCCGCTTAACAATTATTTTTACATTTTATTTTCAATATACGAATATTCATCTACAAAAAAAGAAATTTTTGTTTATATTTGAAAGTTTTGTAATTAAAAGACGAATTTTATTCTTCCTTCTTTGATTGAAATTTTTCCTCTCAAATTGAAACAAATTTATAATAGAAAGAATATTTTTAATTTGTTTTTTGTTTGTCTGAAAACAACTTCAAACTGTTGAAAAAGTGACATTTAATAAAAAATATAAAAGAGGAAAATCCTCTAAATAAGAAAGGAAAAATTTAGTGCCCATATGTAAGAGGAAAAAATGCTCCAAAAGAAGAGGAATCGTCTAAAATTGAAAATATTTTTTTACGGTGTATGTTTCGGTAAACGTACGAAAGCTGGTAAATGTTCACTCTTACTGGTAAATGTGAGAATTCCCAGGCTATTCGGTGAATGTGAAAAATAGTTCTCTGAACGAAAATATTATGTACATTTACCAAGTAAACTGACGAATGTACAGATTGTCCATCCTCGTTTGGTAAGTGTAGGTATAATATTATGTTTATTTTTGTAGTATGTATTAGTCATTGTTTCAAAAATGGTTTGTTCTTGAAACAATGAATTTATAATTAGAAATTGAAATCCGAAAATAATACGAATACTGTGAACGACAGTTATTATTTTAGTTTGCTTTTAAAAGTCATATTGTGCGAATACGAATAAAATCATGTCGAGTTTTAACGAAATGAAAGAATAATTTTACGAATGTGCTGTCGAAGTTTAAAAAAAATAATTGTGTTTATTTAAATGAAGAAAATTATATAAAAATACTTGGAGAAGTGAGTGATGCGAAAATCAAGACGAAAAACAAAACAAGTGTTAATTACCGTCCTTTTCAACGATATGATATTATTACTATTGGAAAGGAAAGAAAATTAATTGCACCTCTAACTGAGACCAATAGAAATGTAAGATATTTTGTAATGAACAATCAAATTTTCGATGTGATTCACGAGGCACATTTAAATGTGGGACATGGTGGTAGAAATAAAGTGACAAAGGAAATAAGTGAGAAGTATGTTAACATCACTATTGAAATGATTCTGCAAAGGAAAATGTAATACAAAAAAGTGCAGCTGAAAAGCTGAAAATATGTTGTGCTACTTAAAATGCCATAATTCTGGTCCATGCAAAATAAATCATCATCACTCGCACATAGTTGTCATTCATTTTTTACTTTGACTAGAACGATGTGGTTAATGTATACATTTACCGGTTGAAGTACACACAAACCAAATTTTACATTTCCTATTCGCACTTCTGACATATAAAATGGTAAATGAATACATTTACCATCTATGTACTATTACCGTAACATAATTATATACATTATGATTTGCTTGGAGGTCACATCAGATTAATTTAAATTGATCTAGATCATGCGCAGGAACAGTTAAGAAAATAAATGTTTTTTTTAAATGTATTAATTTGTTAACTTAAATTAAAAAAACTATAAACAATTAAAATTTTAAATTAGTCGCAAGGGATGCATTGAGAATTTATTTGCCATTAATTTTAAACAAAAAACACTTAAATCGGTTGAAAATTGTAGACTGTAAACATTTTTAAACAGTAAATTGTAAATAAATAACGAAAGAATTTGGTCTCAAGAGCGCGTCAAACCCAAGATTTATTTAAGTTAAATAAATTATTTTTTCAAAACAGTTAAAATTATTTTTCAAATTTTCCAATATGGCCAGACTTGTGGTCGGCGCAGAACTGTACGTAAACTTGTCGTGCACATTACTACACTTATAGTATTTCCACCATAGCTACTACCAAGTTTCATTGAATTTTGTAAAAAAACGTGTAATGGGATGTACACTTGGCGTGTTTTAACGCAGATAGTAATTAATATTTATTGAAATTAGATGGAATTTTTGAGTTAGTGCATCTATCCGTACTATACCCTATATATTATTTACTTGGCGTGTTAATTGCAGGTAAAGTTTCATACAGAGCACCACAGAAATGTATATCAAGATCGATTGACATTTAACTTGCTATTCGGTCACTTGATGTATATAGATCTAAAGTATCGCCCCGGGTTTATGATCTCACCGGGCGACTGATTTATGTCGACAATTACAGCCTAGCAACGAGTGACGTACAGCTTTGTGTCCGACATGAGTTATAGGTATTAATCTTAGGAAATACAACAAAAGAACTAACTTATCCATCTCTACAGTCTCTTTGCCATACACATTTTCATCTCTTTGTATATTCTTTCTGATTACTTGCTTTTCTGTTCTGTGCAGTTTTTTTAACCACTAATAATGTCTTCTATAAAAATTTTTGCCTTATTCTACATAAGAAGTAGACAACAATGGCATACAAAATTGATGTTCTGAGCTTTATGTTAAACAATAAAACAATGAATGCTTTAGGTATTTCTGGTCACTAAAACCGAATCAGCAGTCTATTTAATCCCACCATGTCAGGTTTTTAACATAACCTAAAAACTCTAAATTTTTATCTTTATTATGTCTCATGTACAGAACTCAAAGAAAATTAAATTTTTGGACTAATCCCTGATTCCAGGACGATTAGAACTTGTGTGGTAAGCAAATTATAACACTTTACGCCGTTTTAAAAAGTCGTTACAAATCTATCAAAATTTAGTTACTTCGTGACGTATGAACGAACTTATACGTCACGGACTACCAACATTTTTATACATGTGTCACGACTTTTTAAAACGCCGTCAAAATCGGAAGGAAGGCATTAAAGCATCAGGGTGTATAATTTTAGCGACCCTAGAAACATAAAACAGGCAATGTAAGACTCGGAGATTAGAATTTTTTAAACTTCAAAACTTTTTGGAACCGACAGATTAGCACAGTCGGATAGATGCCTCGCATTGGCGGTCGTTTAAGGACAAAGGGTATAAGTATCCTTGGTTCGCGCCCACTTGGCTTGGTATTTTTCCGGCACGTGAGACAATCTGAGCGTAGTAGTTTACTGGAAAAAGATGAAACTAATAATAACTCAACTCATGATAAAAGTCCGTCAATAGTCAATCAAAATGAATCGAATAAAATTGTACAAAAACAAGGTGAAAGTAATTGTAATTCAAATCGTAGTATAAGTTCACCAAAAGTCAATCAAAACGAAAGTGAAGTGATAAAAAAACTAGAGCACTCTTTAAAATGTACAAAAAATAGGGAATGTCAAATTAGAAGAGAAAATATCAAATTAGAAGGCATAATCAAGATGAAAAATAAAGTTATTCACAAGTTGAGGTGTCAGATTACTAGACTGAAAAATAAGAAGAAAGAAAAAAATCCTTTGCTGAAAAATGTTTAAAAAATTGAAAAATCGGGGAAGCAAGCTGTTCAAAATCGTTTACTATATTGTGAAACATTAGAAAAGCAATTATTGGAAAAGAAGCAAAATTTAAAAACCGAAAAGGAAAAATCTATTTTTTCGCAAATAGTTTCAGGAAAAGTAATTAAAAAATACAGAATGATTAAAAAGACTTCAGGAATGGTAAGTCTTTACTTACAGAAAAAACACATGCAATCAAGAAATCTTCTTCTGGGTAAAAAATTGTTAATTATTCTAAATAAAATAATTAAAAAAATAAAAAATAAATGCGATTACTATCAATTAAATGAATAATATTTTAAAGAATTTATTTATTTCGTGGTTTCCACAGTTTTATCTACAATTTTTTAAAATTTTCTTTAAAATAATGGTTTTTAATATTTTAATTTGTTTCTAAAAAAGATATTTTATCATTTGAACGGAAATTTTAGAAATTTTATTATTCGATTATAAATAAACTCTGTTATTTCGTTTAAAATAATTTGTAAAATGGATTTTATTTCATAATAATTATTATTGACTGAATCAATAATATTGCAACTTTGTTTATATAATGCTTAAAATTAATAATATAAATCGTTTTATAATCCTACAGATAGAAAAAAAGAAAAATTGATGGAATTTAAAAAAATTGCGGAAGAAAGTGTTATAAACTTCATAGAAAAAGATGAAAATTCAGCCTTAGCTCCAGGATCGAAAGATGTAATTACGAAAAACAAGATAGTCAAAAGAAAGCGATATTTGTTAGACACCCTATCAAATTTATATAAAAAATATAAACAGGAAGATTTGTTTATAATATCTCGAGCAACTTTTATCCGCTTAAAACCATTTTGGATTGTTAGAAAAAAAATAACAGATCGCGACACGTGTTTACGTAAAAATCATGCGAATTTCGAAATTCTTGTGAAAAAATTAGCACAATTGCATGTTTTGCCTACTGGTAACACAAGAAATTTTCTTCAGTCTGTAAATTGTGATTATATGAATAGTCAGAATTGCATGTACGGGAATTGTATTGGCTGTAAAGTAAAGAATCTTAAGCAAGTTGATATTTGTGACAAATCCTACTACTTTAAGTGGATTACAACCAAAGAAGATAGATTAGGTAAGCAGGGAAAAATGTATCATGTAACTATATCTAAAAAGGTGAAGATTGAATGTACTGTAAATGATATAATTCAAGAATTGAATTAAAAATGTCAGGGTTTTTGAAGCACTCCTATGACACTTGGCATCAGTATCAAGCGTTAACAAAATTGAACATTAATTTAAAAATTAACGAAGTAAAAGTAGTTATTGATTTTTTGGAAAATTATGTCTGTAAGTACGCAAATGTTGTGCAATCTTTATGAAATAAAATTCACATATTCCATGTGACTGAATCTGACATTACAGCCATTGATGCTTTATTGCGACAAGATATCAAATCTGCGCCAAATTCACAAAAGATTTTTCAAATTATATGGAATTCACGAAATTCAGATACTCTTCTCCTAAGTCAACTTTCATGTATTGATTCTCATTGCTTGACAAGTCCTCCATGTAAGCATTTTGCAATGTCTAAAAAAGGTTGGAATTTGGGTTCAAAAGAGTTAAATGTCTCAGTAGGGAATAGAAAAAGAACAGAAGTTAAAGTAACTAATGTTTGTAATCGAAGAAATAAAAAAATCTGTCAGTAATAAGTCTAAAAACAAGGAAAAAAGTAGTCCAAGAAAAACTCGCTCTTCTACACGAAAACGTATTTTGCAATAACAAGTTATATTTCGTTTTATTTATTTTTTGTTCATACTGTTTGTACTTTTAATACAAAATAAAACTAAAAAATTGTTTAGAATATTCAAATAATTATTTCTTGTTGTTATTCATTGATTTACTTTTATTGAAAATTTTTAGTTATAATCAATCCCAAAATATTTTTAAGACCGTATTTAAAATATCAATAACTTTTATGACATTTTTAAACCACTTTAAAATTTTTTAAAAAACTAAGTTCAGATTCGTAATCAGCGACCCTATAAACCCCTTCATACCCACTTCTGTGCAAATTGAAATATTATTTTAATTTTCATCCGCCATATTAAATCCGCTATTTGGAATTTTTGAAATACGACTTCAGAATCATAATTAGCAACTCCAAAAACCCTTGGATATACAATTTTGTGAAAATCTATTAACTTTTTTAATTTTCGTCCGCCATATTGGATCCACCATTTTGAATTTTCAAAAACTAATATCATATTTGTAATCAGCGACCCCAAAAACCTTTACATACTGATTGATGTAAAAATCCGACTGTGTGAGTAATTTATGCATTTAAAAAAATTTTTGGGGTTAAATTCATACACAGAGGGGTTAACCCTTTGCGGCATAGTGGTAACCCAGATTATTACCTTTTATATTGTGAAAATATCTGTTTATATACAGTCTCTTTCAAGTAAAATCCAAAAATCTTTGTTTATTAATAATCAAAACATTGTTAAATGTCGAAAAATTGATAGCGAATGAGGTTACGTGAAATTATAAACAACTATAAATAAATAAATTAAAGAACAAAAAAATTTATTTCTTAAATTCAGTCGAAATTGATTAAAAGTCTTTACTCGGGGGTTTTTGGGATCGCTGATTACGAAACTGAAGTCCGTTTTCCAAAATTCAAGATGGCGGATCCAATATGGCAGACGAATTTTTTTAAAATTGATCGAAATCGCTTAAAAATAGTTACTCGGGGATTTTCGGGGTCGCTGATCACGAATCTGAAGACCGTTTCCCAAAATTCAAAATGGCAAACCAATATGGCGGACATATTTTTTAAAAAGTGATTTGATTTGCTTGAAAATAGTTACTCGGGGGTTTTCGGGGTCGCTGTTCACGAATCTGAAGTCCGTTTTCCAAAATTCAAGATGGCGGATCCAATATGGTGGACGAATTTTTTTAGAATTGATCGAATTCGCTTGAATAACTGATCAGATTGAATAATTGATCAGATTGACTTGAAACGTAGTACTCGGGGGTTTTTGAAGTCAGATTAACCAGTTTCAAACAAATTCAATAAATTTTAAAAAATTTTCCGCCATATTGAACCAGATATTTTGAATTTTGAAAAACTAATTTCAGATTTGTAATCAGCGACACTGAAAATCCCCAAGTATTTAGTTTTAAGCTAATCTGATCAATTTTTTATTTCGTTGTATGCCATATTGTATCCGCCATTTTGAATTTTGGAAAACTAATGTTAGATTCGTTATCAGCGACCCATTAAACCCCCGAGTAACAAGTTTCAAGCAAATTCGACAAATTTTGAAAAAATTCTGCAATCTTGGATCCGCCATTTTGAATTTTGAAAAACTGATGTCAGATTCGTAATCAGCGACCCTAGATACCTTAGGGTACCAAGTTTTATAAAAATCTATTAAAAGAATTTTCAACACACTTTTGGCCCAAACAGCGGAAATCTCGTTGACATCCAGAGGTATTGAAGTTTTTGTAAAAAATATTCCTAGTTGCAGCGGGAATGCACGGCTATGGTAACGTACTACGCGACTTGTGCAGTATGGTGCTATGGCGCAGCGACGCTTTTTTACAAAATCTTCAATATCTCCGGACTCAGTTGAGTCTCCATCAGTTTTTTTTTATGAAATTAAAAGTGAATTCATGAGGAATCCAAATATGTTAATAACATTTTACTCAGAGAGGAGTAAATGAACAAAAAATTGTTTAATAGTATATTAAGCAACAAGGGTATAAAGGCAGCCATTTGTTTACGGTGATTTTTGTGACACGAGTGGTATTTACACGTGCTTGTTCAAAAAATCAGCCACTTTACTTTTCAATACTACTACACTGGTCACGTACGTACAATTCGTGCGCTTCGTGTAACACGGACAGCTATCAATGTGTGGTGAGTAGTGGGGCTGATTTTCGCCAAAGCATTTCCGCTAATCGGAACGCTCGACTTTAAAAGCTTTTCCTGAAAAATCAGCGTTTGTCACGTTAGGTCCCTTTTACCGTGGAGCATAGAAGTAATTAAATGCTTCCAAAGAATGCGAAGAATTTTATTAAATTTTTTGAAAATAATAAGCAGTAATAATTAATTATTTATTTAAAAAAAACTAATGTTTTTGGTGAAACATAGATATTCCGTTTACATTTACCCCAATTGACCCTATTTACAAAGTATTTTATCATTTTTGAAAATAATAGAATTCTTGCGAAGAATTTTGTCAATTTTAAAAATAATTGAATTATTTCGAATAATTTTATTAAAATTTTTTGAGAATAATTGAATTCCTGGGAATAATTTTATTATCTATAAAAGTAATTAAATTCTTGACAAGATTTTTAAGGAAATTTGTAATTAATTTTTCTCAAAAAGTTTAATGGAGTTTTTTTAATTATATAAAGTTTTTAATTTCTAATTTATTCAATTGAAGAATGTCAGAATAATCAAAAGTTTAGGTAGTAAATAAATAAATTTAGTAAATAAATTTAGTAAATAAATGGATTAAAAAATTCTCAAAGAACTTTTTCAAAAATTATTACAAAAAATTGTTTTAAATAAGAATTTTAGTTTAAAATTCTAGAAATGAAAAATTAAATTAAAAGTAATTTTAAAGAAATTACAGTAACAATATTTTAATAATATAAAATTATGAAAGTATCATGTTTTATGACAATATTCTTATATGTAATTGAATTTTAAATTTTTGTAAAAAAATAAAAATGATTAAATATTCATCTAAAAACGAAGTTATTAATGTTTTTGAGTAATTTTACAATTAAAGAAATTCGTAAATAAATGTTATAGAACAGGAAAAAAGTCGTTTTGTTTGGAAATCAGGGAGTTTGGGAAAATTAAGAATAAAATTAAAAATAAAATTTTGTAAAATATAAATGTAGTTTTAAAAACCTGGAAAAGTCTGGGAATTTGAAATGAGGAAAAGCGTTGCAACCCTGTCCAGGTGTTTTTTCATATTTCCCAGACTTTTCTGTACAAAATAAAATTCACTGACATTTCCAGGTTTCCAGACATTGTAGCAACCCTGTAGTAATTTCATACCAACAATTAGTAGGGGAAATTGGGGAATTGTGGGCAACACTTTTTTTAGCTCAATATCTTACACACAATTTTTTTTAAAATTTTTCGTGTCAGTAGAAGGTATAAACTAACATATATCATAGACAGTTTTCCAAAATCATCACTTACCTTAAAGAAATTTCAGTTTTACCAAAGAGTGCAATTTTATGATTTTTAAAAATATTGGGGAATTGTGGGCCACTGCCTAAATTGAGAACAAAATAAAAAATAGCGATGAATTAAATTTTTTACATGGTTAGAAATATTAAAAATGTTTCATTATTAGTTTAAAATTTGAAAAGAAAAAGTAAGAAAATGAAATTAATCGGAATCACAATTAGTTAATTACAAATTTTTAAGTAAACAGCTTTATCGCATAAATCGCAATGTAACGAATTATTTTTGTTAAATTAATATAGCTATGAGTAATTTTAATAATATGTATCTACATTGTGCAATTAAGGGGGGAACCTCCTTTAGACGATCGAAAAATGCGTCATTTTTGGGATCTTTTTTCTCGGGTAAAATAACTTCAAACATTTTGTAATTTATAGGATACTTTAATACATGTCTTGAGAGTCTAAAAAAATTTTTAGAGAAAAAACAAAACATTTTTAGTATGGAAATATACACCGCGTCCATGGCACCTCATTTTATCTGTGAACATTCTAGCGCTCTGAATTTTTTTCTAAAACAAAGAAACCAACCTTTTTTTTAAACTTTAGGATAATACCTTCTATATGACATTTCGATTTTTTTAAAAAAATTTCGAGAATTGATTTTTTTACCCACTTTTAAGCTAAAAGTAATTTTTCGTGCATAAAAATTGACTTTAAAATTCCAAAAAAATATGATTTTTTTTTCAAGAAACACTAAATGTCATATTGAAGATTATTTAATTATCTTTAAAATGATGTATCATAAAGCCCAATTGGTTCAAAAGGGCGTTCTCAATCGTGTTCACAAAGTTAAAAAATGGTGTTTCGAGAAAAATGCGTTTGAAGTTTTTTTTAAATAAAGTGACTCGAATGTCAAACAAATGAAAGAAGGGTTGCCACATAGAAATTACAAATGAGGCCTTGGATCCAATAACTCGCCCGACGCTCGGAGACACGCGCTAATGCCAGTCGGGTAGCAGTGAGTGGCCCAGAGGCGCTCACTGCTCACTGACTGGCAGTTGCGCGTTCCTCCGAGCGTCGGGCGAGTTATTGGATCCAAGGCCTCATGATACTGACAGTGGTACACTCAGATGCATTAATGCTGTCCTTCCGGTTTGAAGAAATTTTAAAAAGTCGTGTCATTTCTATCAAATATTCGTAGTTCATGAATTACAAATGTTTATTCATATGTCATGAACTGAAAACATTTTGACAGAAATCATACGACTTTACAAAATTCTGTCAAACAGGAAAGACAGCATTAATGCATCTGAGTGTACTCTGAATGAAAGAAGAAGGCAGATTGAATGCTAAAACAAAAAAAATTCTGGACTCTGGTAAACATTTCACCAGACGACGCATGAAAGGAGGTTCCCCACTTAAATCGCCAAAAACAAGCAATAAATACTTCCCTAGAAAAAAGGGCCCACAATTCCCCAAATGCTGAATTTTACAAAAAGCTTTGTATTATTTATTCATTTTAATTTGATGCAAAGTTTTTTTTGAGTTAAAGTACCAATCCCACACAATAATTAAAAAAAATATTTTTCATAATTTATTCTTGAAAATCTTTGTAAAAACAATAAAAACATGAAGGTCCAAAATAAATATTTGAATGCAATTCTTCAGGTGATTTTTGTTTGCGGTTTATAGGTAATTATAAAGCGTTGTAAAGTAATCAAATGCTAATGAAAAATTTACTTTGGATGAACAAAAAATTTTTTTTTTAAATTGGATGATTAAACTTATAAATAGTATTAAATAATTGAGGTGGCCCACAATTTTTCAATCTCCCCTATCTTTTTACAGAAATTTAGAAATTCTTACCTTCCGGATTTCTTTCTGCAATTTAGAGGTCCAACACATTGACAGCAGGAGCTAAATATAAAATAGTAATTATTATTATTACAATTAATTAAAATACTTTCAAACGGATCAAATTAGTAATTTCCTACGAACAATTAGTATCTTTTTACAGAAATTAGAAAATTTTTACCTTCCTAATTTCTGTCGGCAATTAGGAGGTCCAACACATTAACAGCAGGAGCTAAATAAAAAATAGTAATTAACTGTTAATAATTTGAATGTTCTTTCATTCATTTATTTTTTCTGTCCCTCACACTCTGAAGTTGTCTTTTGTTTATACTTTTGTTTTTTGTTATCTTTAACCCTTTAATGGCCAGTGGTACACATACGTACCACCTACTTCAAAAAATCATAACTTTCTTAAAACTTAACGGATCAAATCCGCTAAGGTCTCATTTTGAAGGGGTGAACGAGAGTAATAAATACATATGCTTCTCATTTTCCAAAAAACTACCCTTTCTGAAATACCCTCCTTTAAAAAACGCGAAAAATGACAAAAATTGTAAAAAATGTATAAATGTAAGAAAAAAAAATTTTTTTCGGCTTACGCAGTAACAAATGTTTAAAAATATTGTAATCTTTGTACAAAAAATTAATAACAAAAATTTTCCTCGGGGTAAAAAGAAAATTAATGAAGATTTCCCCCAAAAAACAAAACAATTTAAAAATCTACCCAATTCGCCTAAAATTTATTACTCGGGGGTTTTCGAGGTCGCTGATTACGAATCTGATGTCAGTTTTCAAAAATTCAAAATGGCGGATCCAATATAGCGGCCATTAATTTTTAAAAATCTAATACAAAACTTTTTATCATGAAAGGGTGGTTATTTGACCTTAGGGTTATTTTTTAAGGGTAGTTTATATTTACTGTCATTACCCAGTCACCATAAAAATATTTTTTCGTATTTTCGAAACGTATAGAATTAATAAAAATGACTTTTTTAATTGTTCAAAACTATTGACAGTATGTAAGAATAATTATTAAATACGGGTGAGTTCCAAGGGGGGGGGGGTGATTAACATTATTATCCATATCTGTGTCATTTAGAAACATTTTTTTATAATTTACATGCATTTAGATATAAGTGGTTATTTATAATTCTTTTTTATTTTTTAACAACCAGAGAATATTTATAAATAATTATAAAGCTGACAGGAGCTAAAAAATATTTAATTTATTACTTAGATTAATTATCAATTTTTTAGGGTAGTAATATACGTTAGGGGTGGTTTTAAGGGATGGAACATGTTAAAAAAATTGTTTTTTTATATTGAATAATAGAATAATCGAATTAACTAAACATTATACGTTTATAATAACGGCAAAAAACTCAGCCATTAAAGGGTTAAATAAATTGTATATTATATTATTGCTAGCAAATGTTACGCGCGGAACGTGATATTCAATTTATTATTGTTATGCAAATTACAAAATATTTTATTTTCAAATATAATTATTTAACCCTCTGGCTACGCTGACTTATCCCCACTAACAGTAAAAACCACGGGACTACTTCACAGGCACGAAAATATATATGGCTGTCGGTAAAGTACATTTAGGGGCGTATGTTTGTCTATATTCAAATTATACAATATTTCAAAGGAAGGAAAATCTTTACAAAAATGTTTTTTTTTCACTTACTAAATGTCGAAACATGCAAAAACTTTATACTTATTTAACTAAATTAGTAAGTTTATAACATTTTTGAATATCTACACTACCGTCGGGAATTATCGGTACGGCTGCACGCGCAGGCCCCAAAAACATACCAATCTTTAAATAACGATTTTTTTGTAAATACAAATGTCAGAAAATTAACAAATATACTATTCGAAAGATTATTAAATTCTACGATTAATTGTACATAACTAAAAATTTTAATAATTTATACAAAGCTTGCAGAAATCTACAAATTTGACAAAAAAAATTTTAAATAAAATTTTTTTTAGAATTATTTCAACCCCTGCACATTTTTTAAAAATTGTAGGAATATTTTGAAACTTATATAGGTGTAATCATTCAAGTCTCATCTTTAATTTAGGATCAAAAGAGTTAAAAAATCTTATTCGGTTCGTGAGATATCATTATATACGTCCGAGCATGTTTTTTGACAAATGCATTGAATTAGTCCATTTTGAACGTTTTTTGGCTAAAAATGCTCGGCCGTTTATAATGATATCTCTCGAACAGAATAAGATTTTTTAACTCCTTTGGTCTTAAATTAAAGATGAGATTTCAATGATTACACCTATATAAGTTTCAAATTTTTCCTACAATTTTTAAAAAATGTGCAGGGGTTGAAATAATTTCCAAAAAAATTTTATTTTAAAAATTTTTTTGTGAAATTTGTAGATTGCTGCAAGCTTTGTATAAATTATTAAAATTTTCAGTTATGTACAATTAATCGTAGAATTTAATAATCTTTTGAATGGTATATTTGTTAATTTTCTGACATTTGTATTTACAAAGAAATCGTGATTTTAAGATTGGTATGTTTTTGGGCCCTGCGCGTGCAGCCGTACCGATAATTCCCGACGGTAGTGTATGTTGAACATAACCTGTAATAGTTTGATTAAAAAGATTAAATTTAATTAAATTAATTATTAAATAATTTAATTTAAATTAAAAATTTAAAAGAAAAATAGTTTTGCCGATTTTCGCAAAACTTCGTGGGATTATAGTTTTATATAAGAGACTTCTTTCCTTCAAATTTAAAAAAAAAAATTTTAAATTGTTGAAGATACGCTATTTTGAATTTTAATATTAATTTTATAAAAATTTGAATATCTCGAAAATATTATTTATGGATTTTTATAAAATTTACACATTTTTCAGGTAAAAGTATGTACTTTAAAATACAAATAAAGTTATTAAAAAAAATTAATTTTTAAATAAAAAAATTTTTAAAAAATTTTTTCAAATTTTTTTGTTTATTTACTCCTCCCTGAGAAAAATGTTATTAACATATTTGAATTCCTTGTGAATTCACCTTTAATTTCATAAAAAAATTGATGGAGACTCAACTGGGTCCAGAGATATTAAAGTTTTTGTAAAAAATAGGCCTAGTTGCAGCGAGAATGCACAACTATGGTAACGTACTACGCGACTTGTGCAGTATGGTGCTATGGCGCGGCGACGCTTTTTTTACAAAATCTTCAATATCTCCAGACTAAAAGAGGAGTAAATGAACAAAAAATTGTTTAAAAATGTTTTTTTTAAATTTTTTTATTTAAAAATTAATTTTTTTTAATAACTTTACTTGTATTTTAAAGTACATACTTTTACCTGAAAAATGTGTAAATTTCATAAAAATCTCTAAACAATATTCAGAGATATTCAAAATTTTATAAAATTAATATTAAAATTCAAAATGGCGTATCTTCAACAATTTTAAATTTTTTTAAAAAAATATTTGGAGGAAAGAAGCCTTTTATATAGAACTATAATCCCACGAAATTTTGCGAAAATCGACAGACTCTTTGCAAATCGTGATATTTCTGACGTGAAATGCCTCAGGTCTGAAATTTTTTGACATTTATTATTTTAATGAGTTTAAGGTCCAGAAGTTTTGATTGAAACCACTTTTGTTTTCTAATATTTATAACTTTGTCAAAAATTTATCAATTTTTCAGTTCTAAAAGCCAAAGATCCATAAATTTATATTACTTTAAAAAAATTATAGTGCAATAACTATACAACAATCTTATAATTATAACTATATAAAGAAATGTTTTTGCTAAGGGTTGTTAAAAAATTTAAAAATTGTTAAATTACTTCAAGTAAGGCTCATGAAAATGACTACTCGGGGGTTTTCGGGGTCGCTGATTACGAATCTGATGTTATTTTTTCAAAATTCAAAATGGCGGATCCAATATGGCGGATGAAAAATTTGAAAATTAAACGAGGCTCATGAAAATGACTACTCAGGGGTTTTCGGGGTCGCTGATTACAAATCTGATGTTTTTTTTCAAAACTCAAAATGGCGGACGAAAATAATTGAAAATTGAGCTAGACTCATGAAAGTTGCCATTAGGGGTTTTTGGGGTCGCTGATTACGAATCTGCTGTTAGTTTTTCAAACTTCAAAATGGCTGACGAATTATTTAACTAACTAAAATAATAGCTGATGGTCGCGCACGCGGTAAAAAGTTGTTCCCCACAATTTTGAGTTACTTCTACATAGTTTTTTGATTTTGGATGTTAAAGTTGAGGGTTTGAGCTCTCATTTAAGACATATTTGAGCTTTCTATCACGTCGCGTTCTTTTTTTAAAGTGCTTCAAAAAGTGTCAAAAATGGGATATTTTGACACTTTGACCCCCTTTTCTCAAAATTGAGACGTGATGAGACAATTTCACTTACAGATTCGTAATCTGCGGCAAAAATCCTGTAAGTTTGATATGCTGCAACAAATAACAAGCAAAAAATATATGTCCACAATTAAGGTTTCAATAAATTTTTTCAATTTGCCTAAATCGACTTCGGCATTTCGCGAAATGCCTAGGAAATTCACGAAAATGCCTAGGCAATTCGGAAAATACCTAAAAATGTCTAAGAAATTAACTATAATAAACTTCGTATTCATTCATTCAGTCTGTCCAGATCGTGTACATTCTGTCCACAGTGAGAGAGAAAGTTTGATAGAGAGAAAGAGAGGGAAGTATCGCCTCTCCTTTTAGTTTAGAGTAGGAGCGAAAGAGAGGCGAATATTATTATTATATCTATATATATATTAAGTTAGTCTTTCCTTATATATTCTGTTTACAGTGAGAGAGAAAGAGAGGGAGGGAGGTATTGTCTCTCCTTTTAGTTTAGAGTGGGAGCGAAGGAGAGACGAATAGTTAAAAAAGTAATGCCCACTTTTTGGGTTTAGAAGGGGGTATCATATTTTCTCCATTTTTCGGGTCAGGTAGAAAGAGAGGAACAGAATTTGATGGAGGAAGGAAAAGTGGGGAATTTTACTTTCAAGCCAAAATACGAAATGGGCGTCTTATTTCCTTATTGGCTAATTATTTTTCTTTTCTCACTCACAGATAGATTAATGAGTGAAAAAGAGGGCGATTAAGAACGAGGTATATGTTTTTTAAAATAAATCTACTTTTAAAAAAAATTTTGAATTAAATAATTTTGTTATTGAGTAAATACATTAATTTATTTTTGTTAATTTTGTTTTGAATAATTTTTGATTAAAATGTTTTGAAATTATAATAGGTAAGGTATTGCAATTTTTAATATATTTATTTGTACTTATCCCTACTAAAAATCCCTGTATAAGATCTTGTACAAGAAAATGCACACGTTCAGCAGCTGAACTTGTACAAGTTCTGGTAAGAACATGTACAATTTCTTGTACCAGGATTTGGAACAAGTTCTTGTATTAGAACTTGTACAAGAAAATGTACAAGTACTTGTACAAGAAAATAAACTTGCACTTGAACCCATACAAGATTTTGCACAAGCTCTTGTACGGGTTCATGTGCAAGTACTTGTACATTTTCTTTAAACATTATTTTTAAGTTGTAAAAATTAAAAACATTAAAGGCTGCGCAGTAGTTTTTATAAGCTTTTAGAGCTGCGCAATAGTTTTTGGCTTGCCTAAAGTGGAGAGTCTTAATGCTTATAAGTTATTAAAATGCCAATTTAAAAAAAAATTTATTTATTAATTTACTTAATCCAATTTTCTAAAAAAAAAATTATTTATAAATATACTTGTGCAAGAACATAAACGTGTTCATGTACAAATACTTGTACTTGAACTTTTACAAGTTCTTGTACATTTTCTTGTACAAGTTTATTTTCTTGTACAAGTACTCGTACATTTTCTTGTACAAGTTCTAATACAAGAACTTGTTCCAAATCCTGGTACAAGATATTGTACATGTTCTTACCAGAACTTGTACAAGTTCAGCTGCTGAACGTGTGCATTTTCTTGTACAAGATCTTATACAGGGATTTTTAGTAGGGATGTGCCTATGATTTATATGAGATTATGTGCTAATGATTTATATCAGCTTTATGAATTGTATGTGTTTATGATTCATTTGAGATTCATGAGTTATATGTGCTTATGTGACTTCACTGTAAATAAATGGTTCTTAATTAGAGCTGATTTTTGGTATTAAAATAGAACCAAATGAAGATTCAGTACCAAAATTTGTACTAAATTAGTACCATTCTTTTTACAGTAATTATGAAAATTATTTGATTTATATGGGACAAAAATGAGATTTATGTGACTTATGTTATTTATGCGAATTTATGATTTATGAGATAAATATGAGATTTATAAGAAGTTAGATGACTATTTATTATTAAAATTAAAATATATAATAAATAAAATAAATTTAAATGTAAACAAATGTTTATATAAAAAATAAAATATAAAATAAATTATAAAAATTTATTTATATTCATTCATTATTTTCATTTATTTAGTTATGATTTAGAAGTTTTAAGTTTAAACCTGTTTTCTAAAAATAAGTTTTTGAAAAATATTCTATTATTTGTTCATTTTATTAAAAAATCATGTCTAACAAAGAAGAAAAGGTTTATTTAAGTGATTAAGATCATAGAGTTCTACATACTGAAGAAAAAATGTTAAATGACAATCATATTACTGAATTTGGAAAGTTGTTGAGAAGAGAATCAAATTTAGCATTTAACATGCAAAGTACTTTATATTTAATTACGCCTAAATTCATTATTCCGATTGATAAAAATCAGAAGCACATTCAAATACTTTTTAGTGGTGCTTGCAAATCTTGTCATTGGATTTGTACTTATTATGATGGATTAAGGCTATATATTTATAACAGTCTTAATAAGGGATACTTAAATGAAGATCAAAAAAGATATTAACTTAGATTATATCCTTTCAAAACACCGGTAGTTTTTTCAACTGTTAATCTACAGCCGAATGGAATTGACTGTGGCATATATGCAATTGCGTTTGCAACATCTTTGTATTACAATGAATTGCCAAATACTGTTAATTATATTCATAGTGAAATGAGACGACATCTAATTTTTATGTTTGAAAATAATCGTTTAATTTCATTTCCTTCCGTGGAATTGACAAATGTTATTAGACCTTTTTTGTTGAGTATGATTGGAAACGTCTTTTAACGGATAAAGCTACAAAACTCATAGAAATACCAAACTCGTCTTCTATTTGTGAAACTAGTATCAGTATTAGTAATAATAATGTGAATAGAAGTATATCTACAGAATATTCAGAGGAGAAGCTTAAACAAAATGAAAACTATGAGAAAAAGAGACATCGAGCAATAAAAGATAAGGAGAGGAAAAGGGAGGAAAGGCTCAAAGAAACAGATGAACAGAAAATAATCAGACTAGAAAATGATAGACTGAGAAAACGTAATTACCAAAAAACTATAAATATAGATAAAGAGAAAGTAATAAAGCAAAACAATTTAAAAGGTAAAAAAATTAAAGTAGCTCTAGAAATAGAAATTGAAACAAAAGATCCACAAAATTTAAGTGATGAAGATTATAAAATTTTAAATACTGAAGGAAAAAAGTTAAATGACAATCATATTACTAAATTTGAAAAATTGATGAGAAAAGAATCAGACAAGGACAAAGACAGGGAGAGGAAAAGGAAGGCAAGGTTTGAAGAAACAGATGAACAGAAAAAATAAGACTAGAGAATGATAGATTAAGAAAACATAATTACAGAAAAGCGAAAAATGTAGATGAAAAACAAATAATGAAACAAAACAATTTAAATCATAAAAGAAAAGCGGCTAATATAATATAGGGAAGAGAAATTAAAAAAAAAATGTCTATGCACGCTCGCTGGTTATGAGTCGGTGCAAGTTCTAAAACAGAAGTCAATTGTCAGTGAGCGCTCCTAGGACATTTACACCTACCTGACTGGTATTAGAACTCCCGAGTAACAAAATTAAGGTCAATTGCATAAATTAAAAAGAAAATTCCGCCATTTTAAATTTATGAAAACTTACATCAAATTCGTAATCAGCGACCTTAAAAACCACCAAGTGACAAAATTAAGGTCAATTACATAAAGTAAAAATTGTTGTTCCATATTAGATGGGGGGTGGTCAAAGATTGGTTAAAAATTGTCCTCGTGGTTTATGGACCGACCCTAAGTTTATACCGCGGCTTATATCATGACTATCAATAAATCTCGGTGTCAATCTTTTGACAAAAAAGGAAGAATACTTCAATAAAATAATTCTTCTAATGTGTAATGAATTTATAAAAAGTTTTTCTATCGCTTGACTAAACTAATCGAAACAGAAACCATTATTTTGTGATTTGACTTGCTTGGTTGCAAATGTTTGGTATCACTTGTTTACATTTAGTTTTGAGTAGAAAATTATGTGCAATGTTGCCAGACGTTTAAAGAGCTGTTCAATATATTAACATACAATATAGCATAGTTTATACGAGTTTAAAAAAGTATGTTTTGTAACCGACTTTCAAATTTTCTTCGCCTATAACGAATTCTTGAAATAATACAGTTTACAAGCAAACTGAAAATTTAAGGAAATAATTATAAAAATAAAAAAATATTATTATATTTATGTCTTGAAACTGCTCAGTATGTTAAATTTAATTTTTGGTTTTCGTGTTATATGTTTTTTAATATTCTTAAAAAAAATTTGTAATCTTTTCTAATATTTTCGCAGAAGAAAAAAACATCTTAAAGTCTTAGTCACACTTTTATATACAAACAATGAAATAAGGTCCTAAGTATCATAAGACAAAAGCAACCGACAGATTAGCTCGGTCGGATAAATGCCTGGCTCGGTGGGCGGACCAAGGGTACTTGGTTAGCGCTCATTAGCCTGGGATTTTTCCGGCAAGTGAGATAATCTGAGCGGGAGGTTTGACGTCGAAGTATAATGATGTGCACCGTCGATTATTGTCCGGTACACACCATTAGAATTCGACTGTCGATAAACCGGTTGTACTCGGAGAAGTTTTCTACAGTTTCCCTCTCCACTGGCGAGAAAACCCATTGACGGGTGGTCCAGGCAAATGCGAGTACTCCTAACCTTAAAGTCGTTCTGTAGAAACGCAAAAACAAGTTGGTATATAAGAGTGTGTGTTCTGACAGTTGGCTAAGCCTGAAGTCATTTAAAAAAAAATAAAATAATACAAAAGCAGAATTATCGCGCGCGTTTTAGCGCGCGTAGCTCTGCTAGTTCGAGTAATATTTAAGATTTTAGGTATTTCACGATTTGCCTAGGCATTTCCCAAAATGCCTGGACTTCGGGTTTTACCGGTAATATATACATATTGAAGTGCATGTGTAAGATCGCATTGCATATACTTTGTATACAGTATAATTAGTAGAGAGTTTACTTTGTCAAAATGTCTATATATACGTATCCCTACAAGATATACACTTGACATTTTTCTAATTATGTGCACAAACAACACCGAAAACCAATTAAATGAGTTTTTCAATTTTGCTGTCGTTTTTGTCCAGAAAGTGCTTTTAAGAAATTTTCCACGTTCGGATTTATTTTACGATTTTATCAGAAAGGAGGAACGAGAAATAATGCAAATTACTCTGGCTTCGAGTGAAAGCCCACGGAACAGAATATAAGGCAGGCTTTATTATTTTGTTAGAGTGCAACGAGAATTTGCTTCCAATGTTTGGATTAATCCGAGAAATATTTCTTATCAACGACGAAATAGTGTTTGTATACGTAAAATTAGAAACAGTGCGATACGTGAAAACTTTAAACAGTTATAAACTTGAAAAACCGTGCATTCTGAAAAACTTGTTACTTCCTCATGCAATACCACAATTTAACTGTAAAGACAGTACCATGTAATACTTCTCGATCATGAACGAACAGATTTTTACGGTTGAAATATCTCACATTAAATTTGTTTCGATTATTGTATTGGACATATTAAATAAATAAATAAGATACATACAATAAGATAAATAAGATATAAATAAATGACTTTTCTAAACAGAATACCAAATGTACATAAATGTAAAAAAATAAGTTTGAAAATATAACTTATTCATTTATAAAACTATTTTATTGATCAACACATTTAAATACAGTGAGTTCTCGCGAGTCGTTCAATTCTCGAAAATTTTCAAGATCATAAAACTCACGAGTCGTTCAACGCATAAGCCACGCCTCCAAGGCGATTTCAGGGATGTATGAAAACTATTTATCGCCCCGAAAGACACAATATTCAATGACTTTGGTTCGTTTAAATTACACAGTACTGAGCACCGGCGCGCGCGTGTTAGAAATTGAACTACTCGTGAATCGGACACTGATCAGCTGTTGAACGACTGGCGAGTTTGAACGACTCGTGAGTTGAACGACTCGCGAGAACTCACTGTACTGCATCGTATGGAGATAAGCAGTTGGATATTCACAGTACCATACGTAATAAGCACAAAATAGTAATAATAAAGCTTTTGTAGCATCGGGATCTGCAAGTTTTACTCTGGCCCCATCGCAGACAACAAAGACCTCCGCAGTGTACATGACGAGCCTTGGCAAAGAATTTAGCGCCGTTAACAAAACGGATGTACTCTGTCCTGACTATTTTAAACTTAAAAAAATGTACAACAAATATGCAAATTAAATTTTCAAACCTGTTTCATCTAAATATTAATTTAAATATTAATACAGGAATAATATATTACATTTACAACTGTGATAATCTCTTCGCTTACTTTTCGAAATTTTGCAAGCATTAAAGTTTTATTAAGCTTTTTAACTGCTTTAATCTTTTGCAGTTCACTTTCAATCTCAATTTTAAAAAAATATCGCACCTTCTTTATCATTTTATTGACTACATATCGCAAGGAAACTTCGTCTTTGTCCTGGAGAAGCGAAAAGTTGAGGAGAATCTAAAATAAAAATATGTTTTAAAAAAGTTATCTTAATTAACAAAGAAGAAAATTAAATACACGTACTGATGTGTATGACTAAAACTTAATCATATCCTGCACATTCTTTGATTCGTTTTTAATCCACTGTCTCCGTTGAAAATAAGTTTCTCTCAGTAACCGTTGAACGTGGTTTTATTCGTAACTAGCAGAAAATATTTTTAAAACTGTCATAGCTTCATTATTATCAGTTTCGACAGTTAATTTTATTTGTTTTGAAGGCGTAGAAGCCGAAACTAAACTTTTTTGTGTTTTTTAGACTTACCTAATTTTAAATTTTGCTGATATCTTCGATTGCGAATTGCTGCTGATATCTGATTCTTCAGAACATCCTATAAAATTTAGAAAAATGAAGTAAATAATTCATAATTTAAACTAAATTTAATTTATAAAATACTCACGAAATTATTTCTATTGCCTTCTTCTAACTCGGGAAATGTAAAACAATCGTTTTACAATAGTTAAAGTATTTTATTTTCGTTGGCCTACCATCGGTAAAAGATTATAGATGAGTAGACCACAAAAGTATGAATGGTGCCTAGAATACATACAGTTTCTCGTTGGTTTTATTTTTTCCAGTTGTGGTGATAATGATGGCAAGTCTGTCGGATAATTAACTCGAGAAGTTTGAAAAAATCGTCCCTTTGATTTTGAAGAGAACAGAATGGAGTTATCAAGTACTTGCTGTAAGAAAAGATATTTACCTCAACCTTAATCTTCGTTAGAATTTTAGCTATAAAATAAGCCTTAGAAAATTAAAAAAGTCAATCCGTCTTAGATATATCATTAAAAATGTAAAGCCGTGTTTCGACGATTGGTGCATTGGAATTTAAGTGTGGCGACTCGATTCTAGCTTCGCGCGGCTGCAAATGGGAGAAAAAACAGGGACGGATTCATGCTAGGGAGTAATAAATAATAATGTGTAACGAGTAATATAAAGAAACTTGAAAGTTCATTGTTCTCTTGCATGAATTCGTCCTTGCGTTGCCTCTCATTCGCTGCCGCGCGAAGCCAGAATCAAGTTGTCAAAGTTGAATTTCAATGCACTAATTGGTCGAAACAAGGATTTACATTTTTAATGATCTATCGAAGACAGACTAAAATTTTTTTAATTTTGGAAAGCTACTAGTGTATATTGGGAATTCCTTCCAAAAAAGTAATTTCTCTAATATGTCCAATGCAACAATAGAAAAAAAATATTTATATAGTCACTGATTTTATAGAATTAGACAATTATATTATACAATTATCCACTTTAAAAATTGTTCGCAGTTTTGATTTTTAAAACAGAATTTCGATTTTGAAATTTCATGTCACTTTTTTGTTTCTGCCATTGGTTATGTAAAACCCTTCTGACCTGGCTTTTTCTAAAAATTTAGGGCAAATTTGACATATTTTTTAACCTACACATCAAAAACGCAAATTGCTTAGGATCCTTCAAGAAGGTCGTTCCCTTATTTTAAAATATGGGTCAAATTTGACGAAATTTTCGACCTATACATAGTTTAAAAGAAATTTGACCTAATTTTTAATATTAAGTTTTAATCAATAAATGTTGTTATAAACTGACATCTATTTTTTAAAAAATTTATTAAAATTAATTTTCTGTCCTTAAAATTTAGGTTAATTTTAAGGGCAAATGTTTCCTACAAGTTTAAATTTAATGGGAAATCTCCCTCTAATCTGATATTCTCTTAAACTTTAGTTCAATTTTAAGGGAAGTTTCGACCTACACGTCAAAAATTGACAAGAAAATCCCCTCTGACCTGCTGTTCCTTTAAAATTTAAGTCAACTTTAAGGGTTGTTTTGACGTATACGTTAAAACTTGACGATAAACTCCATCTGAGCTGCTCTACTCGAAAAATGTAGGTCAATTTTAAAAGCAGTTTTGACCTACAGGTCAAGATTGGACGAGACAACTCTTTCTGACCACCCCTGCCTTAAAAATTTAGATAATTTTTAACCCCTTCGCAGTCAAGACAAAAATCTCATAAGTGGGCTCAAAATGTCGACAACTTTTTAGAAAACTAAAAATAAATGGCGGATCCAATATGGCGGACTACATTTTCAAAAATTCATCGGATTCACTTGAAACTTTTTACTCGGGGGTTTTTAGGATTGCTGATTACGAAACCGATTTCAGATTTTAAAAATTCAAAATGGCGGATACAATATAGCCGACGAAATTTTCTAAAATTCTTTGGATTCACTTAAAACTTTTTACTCGGGGGTTTTCGGGATCGCTGATTATGAATCCAATTTCAGATTTTGAAAATTCAAAATAGCGGATCCAATATGGCAAATGAAATTTTTTAAAACTTATCGGATTCATTTGAAACTCGTTACTAGAGAGTTTTCGCTGATTACGAAAAACTTTTAAAACGATAATAAATTCAAAATTTTTCCCCGCAGTCAACTGTTAAGTATGGTACGTTACTTACGACCCTAGAGTTTACCACCTGGAGGTATGCGGTCGGATTTTACATCCCTTTATTTATTTTATTTGTTTATACTTTTTTTGTTCTTATATTGGATCCGACATTTTTAAAACCGATATTAAATTTTTAATCTACGACATCAATAAATCCCAAGTAACAACTTTTAAGTAAATCTGATAAATTTTTTAAAATAGCGCCAGACATATTCGAAACGCCACATTGCTAGATTCTTAATCAGCGACCCCGAAAACCGCCGAGTAACGAGTTTTAAATGAATCGGACGAGTTTGTAAAAATCTCGTCCGCTATATTGGATCCGCCATTTTGAGTTTTTAAAATCTGAAAACGGATTCGTAATCAGCGACCCCGAAAACCCCCGAGTATAAATTATTGGACAAATCTGTGTGTTTTTGTAGCCAAAAATCTGCTTGTGTCTATACACGTCATCGACAGTTTGAGCCCACCTGCACCATGACGTGTATACACGTCATCGACTGCCAAGGGGTTGAGGATAGTTTTGATCTAAGGGTAAAAAGGAATCCCACAAGCGTCTGTTACAATACGTCAAAATACATTACGTCAGATTTTTAAAGCTGTAGTTAAAAAAGGGCCTAATAATTCCTTTGATGTTACGTCCAAAGTCTATGTCAAATTTGACCAATTATTTAGGTGTAAATTCCTACTATCCAGGTAAATCCGACTTGCTAGAGACTTGTCATAGAAGTCAAATTAAAGCTTGAATCCTCTACTTTACGAAGATATATCGATATTGCTAAGAATAATCTAAATTAGCAGTCAAAAATTATTTTATTATCAGTTGGCAAGCATAACAATGGACTCACACTGTCCATAAATACAACTATTTTAAAAAATGTTTGAACTCGCTTTGGATTTTTTACTCTGAGGTTTTCGGAGTCACTGATTACAAATATGATGTCAAAAAAAAATCTGTGGTTAGATTCATAATTGAAATTTTAATCAAATCCAATCACTTTTCAAAATAGTTTTATTTACGAACAGTATCAGTAGATTTTTATGCTCGACAATTGTTAAAAAATCATTTTTTACGGCTAAGGGAGCGTTCACAAATGATGTCACGTTTTTGGGGGTACAGGGGGTCTCTCCTAAACGTGACACAATGCATTTTTACATGTGAAATTGCATGAAATTGCGTGACAGGGGGGAGGGGGGGTCTAAAATCCCGAAAAATTGCGTGACATCATTTGTGAACGCTCCCTAATTTAGTTTATTGTAAGCAATAATGCCATATCATCGTATAGTAGAGTATTTAAGCTTTAAATTAATGATGAATTTATCATTCGGTGGTATATATAATTAAAGGTGGTGAATTTAACAATCTTTCCGAATCAACTTTTCACACAGCACTTAATTTCATGTATCGACAGCGCAGGTGTCCTAAATACAGAAACCTGCCTTCTTGAAAAATATTTTTTGAAATTAATTAATAATTTCTGAAATATCAAAGAATTAGGAAAAAATCGGGGGCATGGTGGGATACGAACCCACGACCTTTCTACTGCCGGTAGACTGCTCTAACCAACTGAGCTACATGCACCTCCGAGATCTTCCCAACTCTTTGATACTTTTATACTTCTACTTAATTACTACTTAATTACTTTTATACTTCTCCTTACCATGAAATAAAGTAGAAGTATAAAAGTATCAAAGAGTTGGGAAGATCTCGGAGGTGCATGTAGCTCAGTTGTTTAGAGCAGTTTACCGGCAATAGAAAGGTCGTTGGTTCGTATTCCACCATGCCCCCGATTTTTTCCAAATTCTTTGATATTTCAGAAATTATTAATTAATTTCGAAAAATATTTTTCAAGAAGGCAGGTTTCTGTATTTAGGACAGCTGCGTGCTGTGTAAGAAGTTGATTCGGAAAGATTGTTAAATTTACCACCTTTAATTATTTAAGCTTTAATTTAACTCTTATGGTAAGTCTCTAGCACATCGGATTTACCCGGTAAAAATTTTCAAAAACTGCGAATTTTTTTTTGGGAATTCACCCTCACTTTTCTCAAAATCCTGACGTGATGGGAGGTTTTCGTTGCCAGATTCGGACTTAGCGCACCAAATACATTTTTACACATTATTAAGATCAAATGGTTTAAACATGTGAAAAGGTTTCTACTGTTGGACCATTTGTTAAATTAAAAAAAATTAATTGTCAATTTTTGGGATAAGTTGACACATAAACGAAGGGGTTTGAAGGGTTTATTGGAAAGCGAAACTTTTTCATAGACTGTTGAGATCTCTTAAAATAACCCAGATAACACGTAAGCTTGAGGCAAGGTTTTCTTGCAATCTTTCCAAGCTTACAGCGCAAGATTGTCTAAGATAGAAAAATGTCCACCGTATAACAAGCTTTCCGTAAAAGGTTGTTGTAATCTTTCTGTGAAAGGTTCCTGCAACTTTACCATCAAATATTGCTACAAGATTGTAAGGAAAGATTGCTGAAAGCTTACTAGGCAAGGTATACTAAAGAATGATCTCTAAAAATTTGAAAATTTTATACATTCTCCTTTTTGTATATGTACTAAGTTCCGTAAAAAACCGCAAAAATATTTTAATTTGTCCCATGTCTTAAATCCACTATTTTTCATTTTAAATAATTCCAACTAATTTTAAGGGGTAGTGTCTTGAGGTAGGGATCTCTAACAAACAAAAATATTCGATTATCGACTTTTCGAGTAGTCGAAAACTGTGTAATCGATTAAAAGTTGATAATCGTCATTAATAATCGATTTTCGAATAGAATAATCGATTTTTACCAACAATTTTTAATAGTACATTAGGTAACAAGGGAGGTATGTCCGAGGTCATGAACGACCTCCCTTGTTCCATACTTTGCTTTATACAACAAAGGCGTATTATGGTTACTCTATGCTACCTGTACCGATGCATGCTAAGTTCTCCCATATAACCCAGCTGGTCAATAAAGTACCCTTTATCTCCCTAGGGCAATAATGGTTAATTTATTGACCAGCTGGGTTATATGGGAGAACTAAGCATGCATCGGTACAGGTAGCATAGAGTTATCGTAATACGCCTTTGTTGTATAAAGCAAAGTATGCAACAAGAGAGGTAACCTCGTTCATGACCTCGGACATACCTCCCTTGTTGCATAAAGTACTATTATCTCCCTAGGGCTATAATGGTTACTTTATTAACTGATGGATTATAAGGGGGAACTTAGTACGCGCCTGTACAGGTAGATAAAGTAACCATAGTACGCCTGAGTTGTATAAACTATCTTATTTAACTATTTTGTTAAGAGAAACCCAAAAAAAATATTATTTTATTAAAATATTTATGGAATTCAGAAATAAGACACTATTAAATTTAAATAAGTCTTTTAATTGCAGTCATTAATATTTTTAAATATATAAACACAAATTTAGTTTATTCGAACGTAAACAACTATAAAATATAATATACATAACAAGTATATTCTACTGTTTATTTTTCTTCTTAAATATCTTTAAGCTGGACCTCTATTTCTCAAACCAAAACTTTTTCCGACAAGATCTAAGAAAAACCAACATTTGCAAGTGTTTTCTGGATAACCGGCTTCGCAGTTGGTTTGCCAAAAGTCCTGCATGGGAGAACAATCGTTCTGACGGTACTGAGGTTGCAAGAATGGATAAATATTCTTTGGCAATTAGGTAAATAAAAGAATATTCAATTTTTATTGCCACCCAGGTTTGTAGAGGATTTGAATTATTCACACGACAGACCGGTGGGCTATCTACAAATGTTCTTAGTTGAACGGGTACAGCACCAGCTATATCTTGTCCCGCAAAAAGTTTCGCATGATTTTGAACTTCCTTATCAAAGGTACTCCAGAAATCTTGAGGTCCCTCACAATCTTCCTCAATGCTTGCATTAGAACCATTATCTGCTGTTATTGTTTGAGCTTTAGATTCAAAAATATAACTTTTTTAATCCTTGGGTCCAATAAAGTGGCTATTGCATACATTTTCACTTCTTTGATCCGATGAAATTAATTTTTTATATTTAATAATAAATCTTTTTTTAAAGTACGTCTAACCAATGTAAAAGGTGAAAAACTTTGAACATCCTGAAAATGTAAAAAAATATTAATTTACTTATGATTTAAAATAATTTCGATTTTAATAGCAGTTTTTTATAAGAGCCTCTAATAATTTAGAAAGAAAAATTAGATTTTGTTTTTCCCTGATTTTTTCTCTGGTCCTGAAGAATATTCTAATTAACTTAAAAAGTTAGTAGATACTCTAAAACATGTTCTATTTGATTTATTTGCAAATTTCTTTAATTGTAATAATATTCTATTTCATCAATAGCTTCTTTTTCAAATACATATTTAATCATTTAAATTTTTCTATATGATTTAAGTTTTTCAAATTCAAGCTTTCTGAAATTTAATAACTTATGAAAATATTATTATAGTACATTAAGAGTCTCTTCACATTCAGGATACATTTACTAAGTGTTGTGCTTTTTTCACAACTTATATCTTTGGTAGCCGATGCCAACGGTTTAAGTAAACTTTTAACATCTTTTTAACATCTCTTCTTCTACCATAAGAATAGCAGGTGGTTTCGATTTTGTATTTTTATTTCTTTGCAATTCGAGTAAAATACGCGTGACAAATGGAACAAGTATTAAATACCTGCAATATGAGAAAATATTAATTAAAAGCATGATTCAATATTGAGGAAACACTAGAAAATAAGATATAAATATCTTTGTATTAACAGGGTTACCACAAAGATTTAATTTGATTTTTCCCTGATAATACTTGGCTATACAAGTGTTTTTACATTTTCGTAATTCTCTTTACAAATTTTCCTGATTAAACTTAATACTAAACTAGCTAAAACAAACGCGCGTAAACGCGCGTGAATACTTGCGCAACGCAACTGCCATAATATAAAAACTATGACTACCTTCAAAATATTGTAAGAAAATAAATAAATAAATTTTGCAATTATTTTAATGAATTGTGCCCAGTTTATTCAATATCATTTTTTAAAAAAGTTAACAAAGTATGCATAATCCCTAAATAGTCATATACAGTAGTTACTTAAGAACTACATATTACATATTTCGTCGAACAGAAACAATAATACTACAATTAAAGTATTTTTTAAATACTAATTTCGACAAACTAAATAATTGCGCAACGCAACTGCCATAATATAAAAACTATGACTACCTTCAAAATATTGTAAGAAAATAAATAAATAAATTTTGCAATTATTTTAATGAATTGTGCCCATTTTATTCAATATCATTTTTTAAAAAAGTTAACAAAGTATGCATAATCCCTAAATAGTCATATACAGTAGTTACTTAAGAACTACATATTACATATTTCGTCGAACAGAAACAATAATACTACAATTAAAGTATTTTTTAAATACTAATTTCGACAAACTAAATAAAAATTATATTCATTAATTACTAAATAAAAAATTTATCACATATTGCGTGTAGTATGTGTTGTTACTATTATCAGTTTTTCTTTATCATCAATCAATGTCATCCTGATTAATAGAACATTTTTTTCAAGACAACAAAATATATATTTTACCACATTTCGAAATAATGAAAATTATCGTCGAACAAAAACAATTATACTTCAAATAGAGGATTTTTTACATACTAAATTCGTCAAAGTAAATACAATTTTTTTCATTAATTACTAAATAAAAAATTTATTACTTATTGCGTGTAGTGTAATGTGTTGTTACTATTATCAAATTTTTTTAATCATCAATATCGTCCTGATGAATAGAACTTTTTTTTCAAGACAAAAAACAGATATTTTAACGTATTTCGAAGTAGTGATAATTATTGTTGAACAAAAACAATAATACTCCAAATAGAGTATTTTTAAATACTAAATTCGTCAAAGTAAATACAATTTTTTTTTCATTAATTACTAAATAAAAAATATATCACATATTGCGTGTAGTCTAATGTGTTGTTACTACTATCAGATTTTCTTTATCATCAATATCGTCCTGATGAAAAGAACTTTTTTTTAAACAAAAAATAGATACTTTATCCCATTTCAAAATAATGACAATTATCATTGAACAGAAACAAAAATACTCCAAATAGAGTATTTTTTAAATACTAATTTCATCAAACTAAATAAAAAAATTTATTTTCATTAAGTACTAAATAAAAAATATATCACATACTGCGTGTAGTGTTGTTACTATTATCATCTATACTTCCCCTTCAATGTCCTCCCGATGAATCTGTCCGTCATTACCCCGTTTCACCTCGCGGGTCACAACCAACACACTTAATAGTGGCATAGGAACTGCTTCCCGAGCCTGAATGTCAGAATCCGAATTCAGTTGCATTCAGATTTTAATTATACTGTTATGCCCTTAAACCAAAGAAGTATAAACAAAATTATAACTTGTTATAACTTTACCATTATTTTAAGAATGTAATAAAATTTTTTAAATCTTTATAAATTTTATGCTTTTGAAAAAAATGTATATTACCACTAAAAATGTATACCATTTTTTTTAATTATTAAGTTACTTTTTCATATAGTAGACAGCAATTAACTGTTCAAGCAATCTATCATAATTATCATCATCATAATTATAATCATCGTCAACAACATTTTTTATATAGTTATGTATATATAGCATTACATCAAAGTATTTCATGATAAACAACATTTTTTATATATAATTTATGTGGATATTCTGAATTCTTATATGCTGCAGAACCAATAACATGAATTTTTAGATTTTTTTTCGACTTTACTCGAGAACCAGCAACATAAACTTGACCATGACCAAATGCTGAAATTGGCAAATATATTCCTACTTTATCAAATGATTGACCCTGGGATTTATTGATAGTCATTGCATAAGCAAGTCTAACTGGAAATTGTCTTCTTACCATTTTAAAAGGTAATACATCTTGTGATGGCGATAAATCAATACGAGGAATAAATACTATTTCACCTTTATATTTTCCAGTAATTATTTCTGCAGAAATTACGTTTGTTAATAAAGATTTGACAACTAATCGAGTCCCATTACATAATCCTTGAACTAAATTCATATTTCTTAAAAGCATAATTATGCATCCTTCCTTTAATGATAGTTTATGAGGAGGTAAACCATCTGGTGGTAAACTGTTTAAAAATTCTATTGGAACTATATTATTTATATCTTTTGGGTCATCATCATCGACATGTGAATCATTACTATAATAAACTACTTCTTTTCCTTCTAATTTTAACAAAATGCGTTCATTCATGTCTAATACTTCAGAATTGGTTAATGAAAGAATGCAAGATGAAAAAACAGATGAATCATTTCGACTTATTGAGGATCCATATACTTCATGAATTAAATTCCCATTCGAAATCATATCTTGCGGAATTTCTAAAACATCATTTTCTCTTTCAAATGTACTTTGTGGTTTACCATCACCAACATTTAATAACCAGTTTGAAAATTCGATTTGATTATTATCTAATCTAACGTTAGAATGTAAAGACTTAGTTTGAAAATGATTCCACAATCTACTATTTTTTACACATACCTCAACAATATGAGTACGATTGCCGTGTGGAACAATTGGCAAAGTTTGTCGAAAATCTCCTGAAAGCAAAATAACTTTACCTCCAAAAGGTTTCTTACATTTTGTAATGTCTCTTAACATCAATTCCATTGCTTCTAAAGCATATTTAGGTGCCATTGTTATTTCGTCCCAAATAATAATTTTGGCACTTTTCAAAAGTTCAGCTTCTTTTGACCTCCCACTTATATTACATGTTGAATTTTCATTAATCGGTATAGGAAACTTGAACAAAGAATGTGATGTTCGACCACCTTTTAAAATATTAGCAGCTATACCAGTCCATGCAACTGGTAAAACTATCAAGCCTTCACTTTCAACAGCAGTGATAATTGTATTATGTAAATAACTTTTTCCACTTCCTCCAGGTCCGTCGACAAAAATATACCTATTCTTACAATCATCGTTATGTATTGCCATCATAACCTCATCAAAAATTTGGCTTTGATCATTATTTAAACTCTCAATGAGAATAACAGCTTCTTTTTTCAACAATCGTAATGCTAATTCATTATTTTCTAAATCAACAAAATTATAATCATTAAGAAGTTTATGATCTATATTTGGCAAACCAAATTGATATAAGGAAAACCCATGAAAGTTAAGTACTTCGTTAATTAAAATTAACGATTTTTGTATTGAAATTTCTGCAGGTAAATTATTATCAAAAACCATATACTCTTTATACTTATTCCATAAATCAACAGCATTCGCAGGCAATCCAAATACACATATATATGCAAACAGACGACAAAGTTCTTTAGGAAACTTCATACTTACAGCTTCAGATAAACAATTATCCCATTCATTATCATCTATCATTAAATTTCTTGCCTTGGCAGCTTCTACAAAAGTACTGTATGTGACACCTTCATATGTTCTTATGTCTGCATACGATTTAGCACCACGTACATATAGTAATAAAATTCTTAAAAAATACCTTTCAATATCTTTTGGACTGACAAAATACATGCGAGAAATTACAGGTTTTGTCATTCTTTTTCTTCTTTCCCAAGTTTTTGATGATTCAACGAATACATAATTATATGGTATTTCTGAGTACAAAAGTTGGCGTGCTTCAGGATCTTTTGTATTTAATTCGAACCATGCTGTTAACGTTGTATTTTTATATTTATCAATCGCTTCTTGCTCCATTCCTTCTTTAAAACATATTGCTTGTTGATTAGGTAAATGCACAGCTAATCTGTATGCCGCATGTGATTGTTCGTGCATATTAAATTCGAATAATCTATGCATTGCTTCTGGTGGACATACATAACGTGTATTCAAATAATGTTGAGGTTCATCATAGTGCATTAAATCATTATTATCTTTAATACCTACTATTGCACAATCATGGCCCTTAAAACAATACTTAAATAAGTATTTCACACCACCTATACTACCACATGCTACAACATTAATGTGACATTCAAATGTTTTACTCAAATACGGATTATATGGTACAATCATCGAATTGTCTGCAGTGCATTTAATTGTTCCATCTTTTTTATAAAAAATTATTTTTTTACCATCATTTCTTCGTCTATATTCCGGATAGTTTTTTGAATCATAATTTGTTTCTGAACAAAATGGTTTTGGATAATGTTTCACGCAAATTTTTGTTTCCGGATTCATGCAAGGCGAATTCATATTTTGCTTTCCACAAGGTCCGTGGACTTGAAATTGTTTTACAATTTTAAAAAGTTCTGGATTTTTTGTTTCATCTGGAATTTCTGCACATATTATTTTATCTACAGATTCTGCATCACGAATCGCAAAAGTTTTATCCAAAAATAAAATTAAATGTATGTGTGGCAATCCACGCTTTTGGAATTCTATTACATACACATAAGCGAGAACTGATCCAAAAATATTTTTATCTTTTAATTCACTCATAAGCGATTTTACCTTTTGTTGAAAAACTCTAGCTACAATATCCGGTCGATCAGACGCAATTTCACCTTCCAACAAATTTTCTCTAATCTCTCGCCATTTTGGATTACATGTCATTGTAATGAATAAATCAGGTTTTCCAAATTCTTGAACTAATCTCATGGCATCCATAAAAGATTGTTGATACGAACGTGGTCCTCCAGTAAATGTTGATGGTAAAATAATTATTCTTCCTGGTTTTACATTTTCTCTATTTGCTTTATTATGTACATAATCCATTAATCCACAGTACATTTCTACTCGAAGTTGTTTTTGATTTTTATAAATGAAACTTATGCGTCCAGCTACGACTTTTGACCAAATATCAACTATAAATTGTTGACTGAATTTTCCCATTTGCGTACATGGATTAAACATTCCTCTGTAAGAAAGGCGATACATATAAAATTGTAAAGCAGTAACATTACGAACACTATTAATTTGCTTAATGTTTACAGTCCATCCTGAATCACCTGAAGGAAACATTAAAGGATATATCATAGGATCAGCGTTTGCACTAAGAATAGAAATGGGAATACTTTCAGAACCTTTTGGATGTATACATATATCACGATCCACTGGAGGTTCACCATTTTCACTCACAAATACAACTGCTACTTCATTACAAGATGGTACATTGAATTTACTTTGATTTAATGATCTATCCCGTTTGATCCACATTTGAATATCCCTTATAGGTTTATTTTCCAATTTCGCTCTAGTTTCTTCTTCTAATTCTACTTCTCTCATCATTTTCAAGGCATCTGCAAATGGACTAACCTCTCTTAATAATTTATCTATTCCTTCCAGTACTGATGGTAAACATTTTTTATTCGATTCATTTTTTAATCGTTCAAATACAGCTTCATTAGTATCAAGAATATACAGCTGACCATATTTTAAACTGTCACCATCATTAGGATGAAGAGCATATGTATTATGATAAACTTGTCCATGTATACGAAAAACATAAGGACCATACCCTTTAGGAATTTCTAATTTAGCTCCCATACTGGCAAAAGCAGAAGAACTGTTATAAGAACGAATATTTTCCCTAAAATTTTTACCTTCCAAGTTGGAATCATTTAATAAATTACGTAAATAAATCGGATAATCATTTAAATCATCTAATTTTACTTTTCCCTTATGACAGCAACTACTAAATTTTTTATCTAGTGGTCTTTCACACATAAAATGTAATGCAGCACAAAACTCGCACTTAACATTCAACAAACCCAAATAATTTTGTTCAAATTTACATTCATCAAAATTTTCAAAAGGCATAATTGCAACTCCTAATGTAAGTTTTTGTTTTTTATTTCTTAAATCTACTTCTGCTTCTGAGCTATTACGTTTTCTCAACCCATCATTCTCTTTTCTAATTATTTTTTGCTCCTCTGTTCCTTCTTTCCTTAGTTGTTCAATTATACAACCTCTATTATCATTATTATTAGTTGAATTAAAAATCTTATCATTTTTTTTATTCAATAAACCGTTAGTCTCTGAGTCTATTTTTTGGAGTTTTTTCTTTTCAATTTCAGTTTCTGTTTCTCGTCTACTACGTTTTCTTAACCTGTCATTCTCTCTCCTAATTATTTTTTGCTCCTCCGTTTCTTCCTGCCTTACTTTCTTCATTCTTTCTTTAGCTTTTATTGCACACAATCTTTGTTTATCATTTTCTTCATTTAAAAGACACTTACTTTTGGGGTGCTCAATTATACAACCTTTATTGTCATTATTACTAGTAGAATTACAACTCTTATCATTTCTTTCATTCAAAAATCGCTTAGCCTCTGAATCTATTTTTTGGAGCTTTTTCTTTTCAATTTCAGTTTCTGTTTCTCGTCTACTACGTTTTCTTAACCTGTCATTCTCTCTCCTAATTATTTTTTGCTCCTCCGTTTCTTCCTTCCTTACTTTCTTCATTCTTTCTTTAGCTTTTATTGCACACAATCTTTGTTTATCACTTTCTTCATTTAAAAGACACTTACTTTTGGGGTGCTCAATTATACAACCTTTATTGTCATTATTACTAGTAGAATTACAACTCTTATCATTTCTTTCATTCAAAAATCGCTTAGCCTCTGAATCTATTTTTTTGAGCTTTTTCTTTTCAATTTCAGTTGCTGTTTCTCGTCTATTACGTTTTTTTAACCTATCATTCTCTCTCCTAATTATTTTTTGCTCCTCCGTTTCTTCCTTCCTTACTTTCTTCATTCTTTCTTTAGCTTTTATTGCACACAATCTTTGTTTATCATTTTCTTCATATAAAAGACATTTACTTTTGGAGTGCTCAATTATACAGCCTCTATTATCATTATTACTAATTAAATTAAAATTATTATCATTTTTTTTATTCAAAGAACACTTAGCCTTTGACTGCTCCATTGTTACAATTTTATTATTAGTTACATTATTCCAAGGGTGTGTCTTCAAAAAATTATAAGAATTTTTTTTTTCAGAATTCAAAAGACGCTTCCAATCACACTCTACAATCGAATGTCTCATATTCGATCTTCTCATCTCTGAAAACTGACATAGACGATTATCTTGAAATATTTTGTTTAAATGCTGCCTCATTTTGTTATTTATGCTTTCGTAATTAACAGTGTTTGGCATAACATTATAAAATAATGATGTTGCAAATGCTATTGCATATACTCCGCATTCAACACTACCCATTGGTTGTTGATCAACAGTAACAAAAACTACTGGTGGCTTAAAAGGATATAATCTACTTAAATAATTCAACTGATCTCCATTCAGACATTTTTCATTAAGACTATCAAAAATATAAATTCTTACTCCATCATAATACGTACAAATCCAATGACCCCTCTTATTATGGCCACTAAATAGTATTTGAATATGTTTTTCGCCTACTCCAATAGGTCTAATATATTCAAGCAGATCTTCATTTACAAATAAAGTACTTTGCATTCTAAACACAGAATTTGATTCTCTTTCCAAAATTTTTCCAAATTCATAAATATGATTATCACTTAACATTTTTTTATTATTAAGTATTTCTCTATATTCTCTAGCACTTAAATTAACATGACCTTCTATTCTCGACATTTTTTAATCAATATTTTCTTCTTAATCTAATTTTAATTCCAATTTGTGGGTTTTGATAATAATAATTACGTTTTCCCAATTTATATTTTCTACATCACAATTTCATCAATTCTTACAAAATCATTGTCTCCTATATCAATAATACAAACCAACCAATGTTTAACTCATAAAACAATATTCAAGATTTCAACTAATAAAGTGTATTTACTCCATTTCAAATAAGCCACATTTCAATTTTATCCAATATTTAATTATTTAACCAACATTTCAATATTTAACCAATCAAATCATATTTAACCCATAAAACAATGTTTTTGAATTCAACAACCAATATTCTATTTAATTCATTTTCAATATGTCAAATTCCAATTTTATTCAATATACATATCCAATAAGCCCTAAATTCAATTTTATCCAATATATATTCTATTTTATATTTCAAATTCGTCAAATTCCAAATTCATCCAATTTACATATCCAATAAGCCCAAATTCAATATTATCCAATATATTCTATTTAATCTATTTCAAATTCGTCAAATTCCAATTTTATCCAATATATTCTCTTTATTCCATTTTAAATACGTCAAATTCCAATTTCATTCAATATATTTCTCTTTAATCCATTTTAAATACATCAAATTCCAATTTTATCCAATATATATATTTCTATTTAATCCATTTTAAATTTTAAATACTTTAAATTCCAATTTCATCCAATATCCAAATTTCAATTTTATCCAATATTTCTTTTCTTATCTTTTATTTCATCCAATATCCAAATTTCAATTTTATCCAATATTTCTTTTCTTATCTTTTATTTCATCCAATATCCAAATTTCAATTTTATCCAATATTTCTTTTCTTATCTTTTATTTCATCCAATATCCAAATTTCAATTTTATCCAATATTTCTTTTCTTATCTTTTATTTCATCCAATATCCAAATTTCAATTTTATCCAATATTTCTTTTCTTATCTTTTATTTTATCCAATATCCAAATTTCAATTTTATCCAATATTTCTTTTTTTATCTTTTATTTCATCCAATATCCAAATTTCAATTTTATCCAATATTTCTTTTTTTATCTTTTATTTCATCCAATATCCAAATTTTAATTTTATACAATATTTCTTTTCTTTTTTTTTAATAAAAAAAATCAAATGTTATTCAAAACAGAAAAAAATTTCAATTTCTTTATCCTTTAAATTCAAAATGAAAAAAAACTATATCAAATGATAATATAATATTTAAAAAAATATAACTATACCTCTCACGAAACACTTTAATTAACTCTCTACAAATTGTAGAGAAATTATACAAAAAAAAGAAAAGAAAATATCTAATGTTATCCAAAATAAAAAAAAGTATATCAAATAGTAATGTGATATATTCAAAAAATGAATATACCACTCACGAAGCACGATTGTTAACTCTCTACACTACATACAAGGAGTGATGTCCAAGTTAGTCCCGTGAGGGAAAGAAGCCTTCCCCCACCATACGACACACCAAGTCAAAACTGAGTCCCGAGAAACCCTCACAGCGGGGATCGCTCGGACCCTTAAACCCTCATTAAGGAAAACTGTTAATGACTTTTTCTATAAAAATACAAATTTTTTAAAAAGTAACATTTTTTATTTTTCATTAACATATTTAAATTCCTTACTTTCTTACGATTCTATACATATGTTGTTTACCAAAAAATGTTAAAATTAAAAAAATTTATTATTTTTCCAGATACATAGAATGAAGTTAACTCTACCAAAAACCATACCTATTATTAAATAAATATTTAACTTAATCTTTAAATTTTAACATTTTTTTGGTAAACAACATATGTATAAAATCGTGAGAAAGTAAGGAATTTAAATATGTTAATGAAAAATAAAAAATGTTACTATTTAAAAAATTTATATTTTATAGAAAAAGTCATTAGCAGTTTTCCTTAATGAGGGTTTGAGGGTCCAAGCGACCCCCGCTGTGAAGGTTGCTCGGGACTCAACTCCAAGTAGCCCTCGCAGACCCCCGCTGTGAAGGTTGCTCGGGACTCAATTCCAAGTAGCCCTCGCAGACCCCCGCTGTGAAGGTTGCTCGGGACTCAATTCCAAGTAGCCCTCGCAGCGGGGGGCGTTTTGCTCCCTCTAACGGCGAACAGACATACTAAAAGCGAACAGACATACTAAATGCGAACAGACAAAATATATATATGCAAACGGAATACGGACTTTAATATTGTTAATTTTGCGTCTACAGAGCGGCTCAAAATTAGGAGTACTCGCATTTTCCTGGACCACCCGTCTAATGGGTTTTCTCGACAGTGGAGAGGGAAACTGTAGAAAATCTCTCCTGAATACAACCGGTTTATCGACAGTCGAGTTCTAATGGTGTGTACCGGACAATAATTGACGGTGCACATCATTATACCTCGACGTCAAACCTCCCGCTCAGATTGTCTCACGTGCCAGAAAAATACCAAGCTAAATGGGCGCGAACCAAGGGTACTTTTACCCTTGGTCCTTAAACGACCGCCAAGCGAGGCATCTATCCGACTGAGCTAATCTGTCGGTTATATGTAGAATTTAAAATATACTTTTCTATCATTTTATACGTAGAATTCCATCTGGTTTTAATTTCTTTAATCAACTTAAGGCATTATCCTTCAGACTTTTTCAATTCCTCTTTTTGAATTGTTATTAATTTCTTAGTAGCTACTCCGCTTTGGCGAAAAAATTGCACGATCTTTTTAACATGAATTATAAGACCCCTTAGAGTCTTTGTCGAGGAAGAAGAATTTGAATTCTCTTCACCTCAAAACCTGAGGTGTCTTTTGAACCTGTTTTTTTATAAATTTTTTCAAGACACAGGAATGAAGGAAATAAAATTTGGTTTAGAGGACTTTATTTGTTAACTTTTTGAGTTTGCGAAAATATATTTATACTTAAAAAAAGTTTCAGTTTGTAGCCTATAGAGAACGCTAAAGTTAGTCACGTTTCTCTGCAGGGCAAATCGGTGGGCAAGATTTGAGTTAGCTTTCGAGTACGTAGGATATTTTAAAAGTATTAATTTTTGCGTATTTGGCAGTTGTTTGAAGCAAAAAGTGTATTTTTAGGGCAACATTTTTTCAAAATATCTATTGACAAAAAAAACAAACAAACAAAAATTCGCTACGTACTCGAAAGCATTAGTAGATGACAAACAAAAAAAACTTCTGCCGAAGTCAATCAACTTTTGTAATGTGAAAACATAAAAAATGAAACCATTGTTAATCTACGATGGCTGCACCATATAAGAGACTTTCTACATTAATATTTTCTTTCTTTCCATCCTTTAGATCAATTTGAAGCTATCTTAAGCATTCTTGAGCTGCTATAATAAAAGAAAAAATAGTCGATGGCGCTAAAAAGAACTCAAAGCGCTCTTAGACACCTTTTATAGATTTCGATTTTTTGCACATAAAATAACTTCGAAATTACCTCTGATGATATATAATTTCTATTCTACAGATCATAAAGTATCGTTAAAGCAAAAAAAAATCAATTTTTTTTCGGTCAACGGTGTCACTTCCCCTTAATAAAATAGATCTTACATAACATGTTACATGTTTATGATGTAAAAATTTCTAATGGGATTTTTGTTAACTTCAAACATTACATCTATGGCAAAAAGTTCCTCAGCTTTGGTTATAAATTGGTAGTAGTTATATTTGGTAACAGTTTTAAAAGTTTTCGTAAAATTTGAATGGCATTTATTACATAGTAGACTGCATAGTCCATAAGCTTTGTAGTTTCATATATGTTATTTATTTGATACACTGGATTCTATATAATAGAATTAATTCTACAAATTAATAAATTTGTTTTTCTCTAGTATATTCTATTGCTTTTCATATTCAAGAAGGTAGGCGACCATATGTTATATTATAAATGCAAGATATAATTTCTGAAGAATAAACTTTATAGATTAAGAATCTAAAGAAGGATACACGCGCTTAGTGGAATGGAGGATGAGGCATTTTCCTCATCCTCTTTCATGACGGTGAGAAGATATCCCTTGTGGACGCTATGTAAGTACAATAAGCCAAAAAGTTGGCGAAACCCACGTAGTTGTTACCCTTTATGAAACTCTAGGGTGAAGTCAAGATTGTAATTAGCTGGCGCTAAGTTTCGAGGTTTCCTGGTTGTATTTGCATTCTATCCCCGTACTGACATTGTATAGAGTAAATATCTAAACCCTTTGCTACTGTTACGCCTTTAGATGCAACGCAATCATAACTACTAAACTGAAACACGTGAGTAAGCAAAGTATATGACAAGCAAGATTTTACTTAGTTACAATTCAAAGTGCAAGGCACGTATTGGAATTTCTTTTTGTATTTTTAGTATCCCTTTAATAGCTCGCTCTTAGAGATATGCATTGTGTACTTCTAGCTTGATGTTGCTACCATCTACATTCAACTTTTTGCATATTCTTCACACAACTTTATAGTATAAGCTTATAAAAACTTTTTTATGACTCAAAATTATATAAAGAAGACAAAATAATTAATATTAAATGATTCTTTGTAAAAATTTATTTGTTTCAAACTATCAGCATAATGTCCCGTATAAAAAATTCTTACACGAAGTTAATGCTAAGATCATAAAATAAAAATATTAATATTATCACACGTAGCTCTTACAGACATCTTGAAAAGCTTGGCCGAATTGTCAGAGTCCCAAAATGTAACATTATCCATTCTAAAGCGAATAATTTTATTTTATTAAAAAATTAATTAAAAGACTTGTAAAATATATAATATAATGTATAATAATATATAACATTAGTTTTAAAGTTGCATTAAACAAATTCATTTTACAAATTAAATTTTTAAATGATCTACTTCTCATTGCTTTTACTGTAACCGGTGGTGGTTCTTGGATGTTTTTAATATTATGAGCATTGCTTTTGTTTTCAGTTAACTCCTTGACTGTGGATGACGTGTATACACGTCATGAAAAAAACTGGCCCAAACAGTAGATGACGTGTATACACGTCATGGCCTAAACAAGAAAACATCTTAACGTATATTCGCAAAAATTCTTACTCAGGGGTTTTTGGGGTCGCTGATCACGATACTGAAGTCAGATTTTCAAAATAAATAATTTTTCATCCAAAATGGCCGCCAAAAATTTTGAAAAATTTTAAAAGTGTATAAATTTTTTTTTTTAAATTTTTTTACTCGGGGGTTTTTGGGATCCCTGATTACGATTCTGAAGTCATATTTTCAAAATACATAATTTTTCATCCAAAATGGCCGCCGAAAATTTTAAAAAAATTTAAAAGTGTACAAATTATTTTATAAATTTATTTATTTCTTTGGTTTATACACCCGTCTTAAGCTTATCTAGCTATACAAGTGTGTTTAGAATTTTCTCTTACATAATATTTCTTATATACATTTTCCTAATACTAAGTTTTGCGCCTACAGAACGTCTTGAAATTAGGAGTACTCGCATTTGCCTAGACTACCTGTCTAATGGGTTTTCTCGCCAGTAGAGAGAGAAACTGTAGAAAATCTCTCCTGAGTACAACCAGTTTATCGACAGTCGAGTTCTAATGGTGTGTACCGGACAATAATCGACGGTGCACATCATTATACCTCGACGTCAAACCTCCCGCTTAGATTGTCTCACGTGCCGGAAAAATACCAAGCCAAATGGGCGCAAACCAAGGATACCTATACCCTTGGTCCATAAACGACCGCCAAGCGAGGCATCTATCTGACTGAGCTAATCTGTCGGTATATTATTTTATAAATTCTTACTCGGGGGTTTTTGGGGTCGCTGATCACGATTCTGAAGTCAGATTTTTAAAATAAATAATTTTTCATACAAAATGTCCGCCAAAAATTTTGAAAAATTTCAAAAGTGGATGAATTCTTTTAAAAATTCTTACGATTTAAACTTTGAAAAACTAATAACAGATTCGTAATCAGCGACCCCAAAAATCTCCGAATAACGAATTTTAAGCGTATCTAATGAATTTTTCAAAATCGTGTCCGCCATATTGAATTTGACATCTTGAATTTTCGAAAACTAACACCGGAATCGTAATCAGCGACATCGAAAACTTACGTCAGATTCGTGATCACCGACCTTTAAAACCCGAGAATAACAAATTTCATATAAGTGCTCTTAGTGCCTACTATTCAGAAATGCAATGAAAAATGTGCGACGCCTGGGCCTAAAAATAGACCTTATTAACCCTCCTCCTTTACGGTTAAAAATATTGATAACTCAAAGAAGGATCAGCTAGGATTTCAAATTTTATAGATTTTTAATTTACAAGCGACAATAAAATTTTTTTTATTAATTATTTATTTAAAACAAAATATATATAATAAAATGAGTGAGCGATCTGCTAATCGCACCATTATGAAAAACGTATTAAAAAAGCCATTATAATATTTATTAATTGCCTATAATTTAGTGCTCAATTAGTGCTTTACGGAATTTTGATTTATTCGGAATATTATATTTCAAATTCTTATTTCTAACTTTTCTTTATTGAGTTCTGTGAGTTAAATACTCCAATTCAAAATTTATATTTTTATACAGGTCCTATCCTCATTTTCTAACCAACAGACATCAGGATTCCTATAAATTTGGATAATGTTCCGAAACAGTTTTTTGATGTCTTGAGCTCTAACGACAAATACGTGTTACTAGGCATAGTTAAGTACGTCAATGACCGTCTTACATCTTCTTGTAAATTAGGAGATCTTTCCACGGGACACTATACGTGCATTTGCAGGAGACATAACGATTGGATTGAATTCAATGATTCAAATAAAGAAAGGCCCACAATTTAAGACTAAAATAAAATAGAAAAGTAAACATTTAATTTTTAATTTATTCCAAAAATGTATAAGATTTAAAAAAATATATAACTGAGTTATATAACAAAGTGTTTTTTAAAATAAATAATTAATAAAAAAATTATATTGTGTTAATCTTTGAGCAATAAATTATAGGCTATTGATATATATATATATATATATGGGTGATTAAATTTAAAATGTCATTTTGCTGTCCTGCCAATATATATATATATATATATATATATATATATATATATATATATATGGGTGATTAAATTTAAAATGTCATTTTGCTGTCCTGCCGAGAAAACTCGAGTCCGAACTTATATATCGAACATATTATGGTTTATTAATTTTATATATCATTTATTTTGTTCAAATTTTAATTTTTAGCCACCAAAAGCACTCAGAAAAAATTTGTCAGCAAAATTGCAGGCAAAATGTCACTGGTGTCCCGTGTCCGCGAACATGAAACCATATCTTGTCTACTAAGAAAAATGGTTATTTTTCATGTTTTTCATTACCGAAAAAATTATTTCGTAAAGTGGAATTTCTATATTTAAAGAAAAACTACTAGTCGAATATAAATAAATAAAATAGTGGTTGGAAAAAAATCAAACGCGTATGTCCTTAAATTTCATATTTTTAAGAGAAAATGACAAAATCTGAATCTCGCGCTTAATATTTAATTGTGCAAGAGTATGAAACTGCTTTATCGACTGTTAATAGAAAGTACTATGTGTCTAGAAGCCTAGAGAAAAAAACTACAACGTTCTAACCTATCTACAAAATACACGATGCATGGAAGATTGGCAGAATGAATTTACCGAGCACAAATGTCACTGGTGTCCCTGCGACAAAATAGTACTTAATATTAGTATTTTTTCAAATACCTCATTATAGTCTCACTTATTACTGAAACTTTCAGAATCGCACACCTCCAAAGTTAGAAATTTAATCATTCTTTTTTAAAATAAAAATTGAGGCAGAATGTTACTGGTGTCCCCTGTCACTGGTGTCCCCTAAAATACACAGGCACTCAAAAAAAGTGTTTTGTTCTAAACACTATGTATTTTTCGCTGCTGAATCCGAATCCGAAGGCAGAATTGACAAATTTGCTCAAAATTTTAAAATAAAAGTAAATAATAATAAATAATTTTAGAGTCGTTTTTTGAAATTATAAAATTTAACAACATATTTTTCTTTTTTTTTGTCAATATTAAGCTTTCTACATTTTTTCTATGAATTATAAATCCACCTATATTTTCTATTTATTACGTTCAATTATTCTAGTTTTAAACTATATTTTTACTCATATGTTCATATCTTTTTTAATATTTAAAAATAATTTTCAATGACATCTTTAAGCGTGTCACTGGTGTCCCCTAACTTGCTTATGTCTTCTTGTTATTTACAGCTACATAATTCACGGTGAAAATTAATATAAATTATTTTATAATTCGTATTTGACTATTAGCTTTTAATACAATGATTTATTATAAAATCTGATTGTATTTTCAGTTTGTTCTAGTGAATACATACTGAAAAAGTGCCTCGTGAAAATATATGTTTTTTCTCAAAAAATCTGTCTGTTTATGAAAATATTTGTTATTTTGTGCTTGACCACTATTGATTTCATGGATTATACATGCTAGTCAACCAAAAAAAAAAATTTAACCAGAAATTTCAACATCGCCAAGTCAACATTTGCAGATAGTGAAAATGACATTTTAAATTTAATCACCCATATATATGTTTTTGGCGTCTTTAATGTGTTTTTCATAACAGTGTGGTCATATGAACGTTAACTCTTTCGAATGATTGGTTTTTTAAATAAATAATTAATAAAAAAATTTCTATTGTGTTAATCTTTGAGCACTAATTGAACAATAAATTATAAGTTAATGATAAAACGAAATTTAAACGTTTTTAAAGTGTTCACTATTTTGAACAAGTCTTTGATGGTGCGGGCGCACAATTTTATGCAGTGAGATATGCTTGCGGCTTAGAAAGGAGGAGGCGACTTGTCTCGACAAAATGGAGTTGGAGGTTGCTAAGATGATGAAATCTTGCGACATTCAGAGGAACGTCAACAGGACAGTAAAAGATGAAGTCAAAGTTATCGAAGTCCTGCTGAAACAGGCAGAAGTAAAGCATGCCACGGCCGATAAGTCGGACTTCGATTTGACATGCGTTCTCAGCGGTGCGGAGTGTAACCGAAAAAACCGTAAGGAAGAGAGAGAGAGCGTTTTCATAGGCGTATTCTCAAAAGCTTCATAAGAAATGCTCAGAAACGGAAGATAGAGGGTGACAGTCCAGAGGAGACTCGAACCTAAACCGATAAGAGGAAAAAGGAGAAAGCTCCTTCAATGGAAACGGAAGTACTAGATCTAAAGATTCCTCATTTGGAAATAATGAGGTCAAAAATATGCGCAGTTCTAATCCGAGTCGGTCAAGGATTAACGTATGCTGACGTTCTAGGTAAACTTCGCAAAGAGGTCAACCCGGACGACTGCCATACGAGAATAGTAGCAGTAAAACCTACAAAGAAGGGAGACCTCATTAAGTTCAGAGGAGACTCGGACAAGGGCGCTTTCACCGCTGAGGTCACCAGACGGTTGGAAGCATGGGTAAGGCGCAGTCATTGGATCTAAGAGTTATACTCGAGATCCGTAATTCGTATTGCCTTACCCAAAAAGACGAGGTGCAACGTGACGGTCTTAGGACCTAACCACCAAGAGATGAAGCTCGAGATTGTAGTAACCAACCTGGAAGAGGCAAACAGGCTGGAAAAATTAGGACACGTAAAAAATGGTTTTATGTATTGCCCAATTAAAAAAAGAGGAATGGTCGTCTGGTGTTATCGATGCTTGGGATACGGATATATTAGAGCGAAATGCCAGAAGGAGGACAGATCGGTTGCGTGCTGTAAGTGCGGTGAAGCCGGTCACAAGTTCTTCAACTGTTTAAATAGCCTAAGCTGCTTTTTGTGCACTGAAAAGTTTGTCAATAAAGTGTCAACCACCCATATTGCAGGCAGCGGAGGATGCGGAGTCTTCTGGACGGCCCTTGAGGAGGCGAAGAAGACACTCAAAAGGACTAAAGGTAAATGAGAATTATGAAAAGAAGCGAATAATTTTTAATAATTTATTTTATTTATTTAAATTTTTTGGGCTTTTACTGTCCTTTTACATTTTTGTTCTTCTCACTTTTATTTATTCTTTTTTTATTTATTTGTGTTTTTATTTAACTTGTCCTTTTACAATTTTACCTTTTGATCTTTTATATATATGTTTAATTGTTTTATTTCTGTTTTTTATGTCCGCTTACAATTTCAATTTATAACACTTTTTAACATTCATTTCTTTATTCTTTGACATTGAAATAGTTTTAAATTGTAACTATTGACGCAGGTTTATTATGTTTATATTTTCTTCTTTATTCTACTAACCCCACATAACCTTGGAGTGCGAAGTCCAAGGTAACTGTATGCAGATTTCACAAAAGTCCCTAAGCAAAAAAAGAACACTAAATTATAGCTTATAGTCTATTGGTAAATATTATGTTTGCGTTTTTAATGCGTTTTTCGTATTGGTGCGGTTAGCAGATCGAGCGATCTGCTCTTCTAATATATATATTATTTTTTAAATAAGTAATTAATAAAAAAATTATTTATTGTGTTAATCTTTGAGCACTAATTGAGCACTAAATTATAGGCTATTGATCAATATTTTGTTAGCGTTTTAATCCGTTTTTCGTAATGGTCAGGCCAGCGGAATGTTTACTCAGCAGAACCAATGTTTTTTTTAAATAAACATTGAGCACTAAATTCGTCAATATGGTTCAAAAATAGCACTAATTAAGCATTAATTATTGGCACAATTCAAATTTTTTTTTATGAAAGTGGTTCAGCCAGCTTCACAGACATCTATGAGGGCTACGCTACGCTTCATAGTGTGATCTTTTTTACAATTAACTGTTCGACACTGTCTATATCCTACATTTTTTAACCGATTTAAGTGTTAATACGAAAAATTGTAGCATACGGACAGTTTCAAATAGGCAATTGTAAAAAAAATCAGACTACGATGTGCAGCGTAGTTTATGGGCAACTTGCAAGTGAATTTTACAAAATCTTTTAAGCACCTTAAAAAAATATGTTATTCATAACTGGAATAATAAGCTTTTGCTTAGATGAATCTTTAAGCCTTAAAATCACGACTGTTATAAAAATAAACGATAACTTAAAAATCTTACAAATTTTACATTAATGACTTGACTTATTTTCTTAGATTGTCTTTTCCCATAAGAACGTTCTAAAACATAAATATGATTTAATTACGATTATGTTTAAATATTTATTATAAGATGTATTTTATGAAAAAAAATCTAAATTTTTAGGAAACTAAAAATCCAGATATTATTTATTAAACTTACTTAAAGGCAGGTTCCATAATACAGAGGTGTGTAGCAACTTCTTCTTGAGTTAAATGATTGTTGACAAAATCTGTATGAATGTGATAGATGTAACGACGAATACAATTCTATACCTGTTGACCAGTACAAGGATAAGTGTCATTTGATGCGTAAAACAATTTAAAACAAACGTCAATTGCCTTAAGCAAATCTCCATTAAGTATTTCATTGCATCTAAGTAAACGTAAATTGAGTTGATATTGTTTATTTCTGGACCGACAATTACAATTAACCCTTAAAGCGCACACTTACGAATCCATCCTCAAATCGCACACTGGGTGTACGACACCCAGGGACTTTAAAGTGTGTTTTTCAAGCTGTAATAAGATATTATCTTTTGGAAAAATGATCTTATATAGCTCAGTACATCTATTTTGAAGAAAAATAGGTTTCATAATGATTGATTCGATCTTAATAATTAAAAAAAAGTTTTTTTAAACTGCAGAAAACTTGGAAGACAAATGTCACAGACAGAACATATAGTTAAGTTCAAAATGTACCTTCCAATAGCGATACATGTTCAATTTTTATGAATATAAATGAGATATTAGTGTAAAAAGGTAGAATATGGGCGGCGCACATTCAGGGTGCGCTTTCAGGGTTAATGATTAAAGAGTATCTTCTCTGTCCAAAACAGTTTTATTTCTTTTATTTATTTGTTCATCAAAAGTAGTCAAGTCCTAAAAGAAGAAAAAATGTAGGGTGTACCAGTCAGTAGTCGGCCGCTTAAGAAAATCGTTTCAATGAATACTGTTTAAAAATTTCAATAAAATTTTTTTTCAAATTTCTTCCACGTGTGATTGTTTCTTATGGTCTGACAAAACTATTATACCAATCATGTTTAAAAAAGAAATTTCTTATTTGTTAAAAAAATCTGCAAATAAGCAATTAAGAATACAATAGTAGTAAGACAACTAAATCAATCTTTTTAATTAACACTGTTTAAAAAGTGCAATTTATTTTTTTTCAAATTCTTTCAGGTGATATTAATCCTTACGTTAACACAAAACTATTAAAGCAATCATATTTATAAATAACAAATTTTTATTCGTAAAAAATAGTTAATAAACTAGTATGAAAACGACAGTAATATGCCACTTCAAAAACCGTCAAATTTTTTTTTTCAATTACAGAAGCTTACATTTGTATATGATGACCTTATAAAAGATTAGTAAAAATAGTATATTGTGTGGCAAGGGCGGCAAGTTGTCAATTCCTGACCGAGTTCGAAATTTGCCGCACGAGCGAAGCGAGGGCGGCAATCGTACGAGGTCAGAATTGACATTTCCGCCCGAGTTGCACACGATATTTTTTGTCCAAATGGGCGATAAATAACACTGCAAAAAGGAGTGTCTTATATTGAGACGTTTTTAGTGTCTTAGACAGCAAAAACGTCTTAATTTAAGACGTTTTAGTGTCTAAGACACTAAAAACGTCTCAAAATAAGACACCTCTTTTTGCAGTGAAGACGCATCCGTAAATTTAAAAATGAATATGCACTAATTCTTAAATGTGTCCGAAACATTTTTATTAAGCCTAAGGCGAGTCCAAATATTTTTGATAAATTTAACAATAAAATTTTACTTAAAAATTGACTCCGTTTTGATTTAAAGTAATAGAAAGTGATAATATAATAATTAGTAATATTTATTTAATACTGTTAAAGCAGCGGGCGGAAAAGTAGTTTTTCCGCCCGCTGTTGGTAGTCGGGCGGCAAAAGCTTACTTTCCGCCCGCTATGCATGCACGGAAAGTCGAGTTTATCGCGCATGTAGGACAAAAAATTATTTTTATCTCATACGGTTTTATAGCTACTAAAAATTGAAAAGTGTCCGACTACTGTCTGGTTTACCCGGGGTTGGAACAAGTCACACCCAGAAAGACTCTCCAGAACAAGTATCCACAGTGACATAACTCCCTATGGGACAAATCTTTCCATGGACATTTCTCCCCAGTAAAAAATTATTTATTAAATTACTGGAACATTCAGGACTGGTCTTTCCGGAACATATCTCCCCAGTAAAAAATATTTATTAAATAAGTGGCAATTTCAGGACAAGTCTTCCCTGGAAATCTCTTTCTTTAGTGAAAAATTATTTACTGAATCAGTGGCAATTTCTGGACAAGTGTCCCTGCGTCATCTCTCCCCTGTGAAAAATTATTTACTAAAACAGTGTCAAATACAGGACAAGTCTCCCCTGAACATCTCTCCCCAGTAACAAATATTTATTAAATTACTGGCAAATTCAGGACAAGTCTTCCCAGAAAATCTCTCACCAGTAAAAAATATTTATTTAATTAGTGTCAATTTCAGGAAAAGTTTCCCCGCGACATCTCTTCCTTTAGTGAAAAATTATTTATTAAAACAGTGGCAAATTCAGGACAATTGTCCCTGTGACATCTCGCCCCAGTGAAAAATTATTTACTAAAACAGTGTCAAATAGAGGACAAGTCTCCCCCGGACATGCTGTTCGAAATGCTAAATATTTTTACAAATACGATAAAATATATAAACAATTTAAATAAAGATAGTGAAATTTTAAAAATGTAATTTAAGGGCCATTGTGGAAAAAGAAAGTTGCTAATTTTTCTGGAAAAATTGTTCTACCATTAATTATATATTCTGATGATTACGAAAATAATAATCCTTTAGGAAGTCATAGAGGTTTTGGTAAATGTGGAGCAATATATTTGAACATTTCATGTTTACCAGAAGAAATGCAATCAAAGATAGAAAATAATCTTTTGTATATTTTATTCAATACTTGAGACCGTCAAGAGTTTACAAATAAAATAGTTTTTGTTAATATGTTTGAGAAACTTTTTTTTGCAAGAAGAGGGCATCTCAGTTTCTCTAGAAACTAGAAAAGTACAAATTTATTTTGCTGTAGTATTAATAATAGTATACAATCTCGGTATTCACTCCATTCTTGGGCTCAATAAAAGTTTCAATTCTAATTATTTCTGCCCGTTTTGTTTAATTAAGAAGAAAAAAATTCATTTAGTTTTTAAAGAGAGCGATTGTGAACTTCGTACTATCGAAAATTATAAAATTCACTGTCAATCAAAAACCAAGTCTATTAAAGAAGAATGTGCATTTCATGAAATAGATGGCTTCCATCTTACACGAAATTTGGCAGTTGATGTGATGCATGATTTTTTCGAAAGAATTTTTCGTTATGATTTAGGACTTATTCTTTTCGACATAATTTATACACTTCAGTTAATCTCTCTCAAAGAATTAAATGAGAAAATTCTTCATTTTGATTATAAAACGTCTGATCATTTGAACAAGCCACCTCTACTAATTATATCACTCATACAAAAAATATCTAATCATGTCATCTTCTAAAATGGTTACACTTGTAAGCAGGGACCGTCTCGAAAGTTTAGTTTTGTTTTAGTGTTTGAGTTGACACGAAACTAAATTAACAAAGTGACTTTAGTTTCAAGTCGACACGAAACTAAATTAACAAAGTGACTTTAGTTTCAAGTCGACACGAAACTAAATTAACAAACTGAGTTTAGTTTCGTGTCGACCTAAAACTAAATTAATAAATTAGATTTAGTTTTGTGTCGACTCAAAACAAAAGATTGAAAAACATAATTATTTAGTGTCAATCATAGAAAAATTGTTTCCCCTCACTTACATAACTAGAGCAACGTAAGTAATTAATGTAAGTTATGTAACCACAGTAAATTACCTAACTATAGTAATTTACATAATTAAAGGAAGTTCCGTAACTAGAATAACTTACGCAATTAATCAAACTCACGTAAGTTACGAAACTAGAATAACTTACGCAATTAATCAAACTTACGTAAGTTACATAACTTACGTAAGGTTTATTAATTACAAAATTAAGTAAATTTGGTCATTTTTATGTAAGTTACGTAACGTACGTAAGTTTGATTAATTGTGTAAATAAAGTAATTTTGACTTTTTACGTAAGTTACGTAACTTACGTAAATGTAATTATTTGATTTGATGGTGCAAACTCCATCATTTACGTAAGTTACGTAACTTGCTTAAGTTTGATTAATTGCGTAAGTTATTCTAGTTACGTAACTTACGTAAGTTTGACCATTTATGCAAGTTACTGTAGTTACGCACTTTACTCTAGTTACTGTAGTTACGTACTTTACTCTAGTTACGTAACTTCCTTTTATTATGTAAATTACTATAGTTAGGTAATTTACTCTGGTTACGTAACTTACATTAATTACTTACGTTGCTCTAGTTACGGATGACAAGGGAAACAATTTTTCTGTGATTGACACTAAATAATTATGTGTTTCAGTCTTTTGTTTTGAGTCGACACGAAACTAAACTCATTTTGTTAATTTAGTTTCGTGTCGACTTGAAACTAAAGTCACTATGTTAATTTAGTTTCGTGTCCACTCAAACACTAAAACGAAAGTAATTTCTATTAAGTTTCGTTTTAGTAGCGGTCCCTGCTTGTAAGATCATTAGCTTTAATTATTGTCGATGTTGTTCCAATCAATTGTCAACAATGGGATTTATACTTGCAGTTAAAAACTTTACTCGAGATAGTTATCAGTCCTGTTGTTAAAAAATCAACTTGTAAATCTTTATCATTATCAATTAAAGAATATTTGCAACTTCATGAAGAATTGTATCCTAATTAACTAAAACCAAAACGTCACTTTCTTTTTCATTATCCGCGCATTATGAGTGAAATTGGCCCTCTCTTAAAGATTACGCTTTTACTTTAATAAAGAATAATTCCCCATTTCTACTATATCCATAGTTTTTGCTAAATATATTATTGTTTAATTTAATTTTTATGTATTTTTATGACAATTTTAAAAGTTAAATAATAATTTATTTTTACAGTATGTTGTTGGACATCAACCCCTTGAAGGCTATCGAAAAATTAATCTCGGCGACCAAAAAAACTCATTTTAGACACTTCACAAAACTGACAAAACTTCCATTCTATATTTAATTTTCCTGACTATTTCCTAATCTTCATCAAAAATATTTACTTCTTTCTTATCCTGCTAATAAAATTTATTATTCATGAAAGAATTTAAATATTTATAAAAATAATTTGCTTCTTGCGAAGAATTTTATAAAAAAAATTTAATAATTGATTTCTTTTGACTAATTTCATATGCAAATTGAATTCTTACGAAGATTTTTACAAAATTCTTTAAAATATTTGAATTCTGTTTGGAAATTTTATGAAAATAGTAGATATTGGGAATCATTGGATTGCGAGAAGTTTTTAAAAATAATTAAGTTTTTCAAAGAATTCTATTAAAATTTTTCTACAATAATTGAATGTCTGTGTGGTATTTTATTAAATTTTTTTGAAAATAAGTGAATTCTTGCTAACAATTTAATTAGAATTTTTTGAAATAATTGAATTTCCAAGAAAAAATTTATTCCTTTTAATAATAATTTAATTTTAGTGATGAATATTATTATTTATAAAAATAATTGAATTTTGCAAAGAATTTCATTAAAAATGCCTCAAAATAATTGAATTTTCGGAAATAATTTTATTTATCAACAGAATTGAATTCTTTCAAAAAATTATTTATGTAAATAATTGAATTCTTGGGAAGAATTTTATTAAAATCTGAAAGAATACTTGAATTATTTCCAAAAAATGTAATTCTTACTAATTCTGAATAAGCGATAAGTATACTACATAAACGCTGTTTAAAATTAGTGACATACTTATGGCTGAGAATCAGTGAAATTTCGCCAATTCGGATTTAAAAGTTAAAATTGTATTTAAATTGATTTCTTTTGAACAATTTTATTAAAATATTTGAAAATAATTGAATTCCTGTGAAAAATTCTAATATTTTTGAAAAAAATTAAATATTTGTGAAGAATGTTATTAAAAGTTTTTTTATATAATGTAGGGTAGTGGCACCAGTGAAAGAACTTTTATGGAAATGTAGACTTTTGACATATCAAATTTACATTAATACAGTGTCTAAAAATAACAAAAATTATATGAAAAACGTTACAAATATTCTTACAAAATTTTGCAACTTACTATGATTCATATTTTCCTGTTCATGCATCCAGAAATATTATTTAATTAAACCTGAAATATGTAACCTTTTTCCTGTTTATGTTTCGTTCATTTGTCCGAATTTACACATCATGTCGAATTCACTTGAGTACTCGAAACTATTCGAGATTTTTGCACACCTCTAATCAGGAAATATTATGAAAATTTTCTTTTAAATAATTGAATTCTTTTGCGAAATGTTATGATAATGCTAGATATTAAAAATAATTAAATTTCGAATATTTTTTTAAAATGATTAAATCGTTTTAAAGAATTTGATTATAATTTTCGAAAATAGTTTTTTGATTTCTAGTATTAGTGAATTTAAAGTAGTGTAAATTCTCAAAAAAACATAAATAGTAGTAGGTTTCAGTAGATGAGTGCGAAGCCTGCTTAAAATACCATTCTTTATTAAAAAGAACTATCCTAATTATTGCATATATATAAATACTTACATTTATTTGTATTCTGTTGTATAGGCATACTCTTGATTGACAGTCAACAATTTGAACCTTTTTAATGCCTCTGGATACGCATCTACAGAAAAAAGAAATAACTATAATATCACTGAAAAAAATTATTTACATCAAATAGAAATGATTATTTAATGTTATTCATTAAATATTACTGGACATAAGAATTGAAATTTATAATATTCAATAACTGTTTGTTTGTACCAAAGACGAATTACTTAAGATAAATAAATGGAATAAATGGATCTGATAAATATTGCTTTAAATTAATTATGAAAATTACTTGATTCAATAATTCATGTTCGTATCAAATATTCAATTATTCATTATAATTAATTATATCAATTCAAATTAATATCCTCTTCATACCGTCAAATAATTAATTATTTAGCCCAAATACAAAATCTATTTGCATAAAAGCACAGCATCTTTCAGGGTTGCCACAAAAAGTTGATTTTGCTTTTCTCTGTCTTTTCCCTGATTTCTAGACAATATTTTGACTTTTTTCCTGACTTCAACCCGTCAGCACTATTGTTTTTTAGTGTCTCACTCGCACTCCAAGAGCGCCCTATAGGTTGAGTAGTGTTGCGTGAGAGTTTTTCTCTATAGCGCGAATGCTGACAGGTTAAAGAATAATCTGATTTACTCTAAAAATGATTAGATTCTAAAAAAAATTTCTATTACATATATTTACGAAATTATTTAATTGTGAAATTATTTGAAAACATCAATAATTTCTTTTTTAATAAATATTTGACCATTTTTATTATTCCGTAGGAATTAAGGTTTTCAAACTCATACCTTTTTTAAATTCAACAACTTAGAAAAATATTATTATAGAACATGAAGATATGGATCTCTCCGAGTCACGAACTCAAAGTGATCTATAACATCATGTTTTATAATAAATAATTTAAATATCAAAAAAATTAAATTATTTACAAAACCATTAATAAAATTCTACGCAAGAATTAAATTATTTTTCTAAAATAATACAATTCTTCACGGGATTTCAATTGCTTTAAATATAATTTTAAGTAAATGTAAATGTATGTTTTCGAAAATTTAATTAAAATTCTTCAAAAGAAATTAATTATTGATTATTTTTAAAAAATTTTGTAAAAGTTCCTTGAGAATTTTCAAAATTCATTTGCTTGCAATTTAATTTTATAAAATTTCGATTATTAAGAAATTCTTCAATTAACTATTTAGAAAAGAAAGACTTGAAATAATTTTTTAAAAAATGTAATCAAACTTTAAAAAAAACTAATTCCACATAATTGTTAATTAAAATTATAAAAAATTCAAATTTTCAAAGATTTTAATTTGGAAACTTTTAAAAATTCAAATTTTTAAAGATTTTAATTTGAAAACTTTTCAAAATTCAATTATTTTTAAAAATTCACGCTATAATGTTTTTAATATTTAATTAAAATCTAACATTTTAACTGAAATTTATTTCTAAATTAATTTTTATTAGAAAATTTTACGAGAATTTAATTTTTAGTGATTAAATTTTTTCGACGAAATTTTATAACATTTTTAAGAATAATTATATTTTTCGAGGAATTCGTTTAAAATTTTATTAAAAATAATTGAAATTCTGCGACAAGTGTTATTATTTACAAATATAATTAAATTACTAAAAAGAATTTAATTATTTTCTTAGAGCTGTGCAAAATAATTCGAACCGAACTGTTCGAATTTTTTCGCCTATTTCGAATGTCGAATGTTCGACATCCGAACTGGGCTAGTTCGAATGTCAGTTTTTCGACATTCGAAGCAGCCCAGTTCGAATGTCGAAAAACCGACATTCGAACTAGCCCAGTTCGGATGTCGAATATTCGACATACGAGTTACTACAAAATTCGAACCGAACCGAGTTGTGTTTGGTTTTAGTACGCTAAAATGTCGAAATCTAAAATTCGACATTTAAGTCGCCCAGTTCGAATGTCGAATATTCGACATTTCGGCGCCCCAAAACCGAACAAAACTCGGTTCGGTTCGAATTTTGGACAGCTTTATATTTTTTTAAATAATTGAATTCCCTAAAAAAATTTATCATTTGTAAAAATAGTTAAAATATTGCGAAAAAATTTAGAAATTGAAAATTTTTGAAAATTACTGAAATGTGAACAAGTATTTTATTAAAATTTTGGAATATAATTGAATTTCGGAAAAATTTTTTATTATTTTTAAAGATAATTGGAATTTTTAGGAGAATTTATGGGAAAAATTGTATTTCTTTTGAAAATAATTGAATTTTTGCAATAATTTGTAAATTAACAAAAATTTAATTTATTTGGTGCTTTCAAATAAAATTCATCCATTATTTTTAATAATTAATTAAATATATATTGAAAAATTAAATTAAACTAATTTTAGAAGAATTTGAATTATTAAAAATTGTCAAAAATCTAAGTCTAAGATTTATTTGATTCAAATAATTCATTTGAAGCAAATAAATATTTAAGATATACACATAAAAATTATTTGATTCAAATAAATATCTTTTAAACAATTTTAATTAATTAATTCACATAATTTTTTGTTCGTCTTACTGACTTAAAAATTATATAAAAATTACAAATACTAAAACTTACCAGCCCCTCCTTTTACTTCAACGACTTATTTAGGTCAAATTTCCAAAGGTTCTCAACAATTTTTCACGAGTTTGTGAAAATCTCGAATGGTGGCCGCATTGTAAGGGGGTGGAAGAAAACGAGTCATCAAGCAGTTTTTTGATTTGTTATATTTCACTCAAAATCCGGGAACGATATCGATGGACTTCTGTTGGTCTTCTTCACATTCAGTGAAGGAAATTATATCGTAGATATAGTCATCTACTCTGGAAATTTTCGCGTGCTGAGAATTAGATGGACCAGCAATATTCCAATTATCTAAATATTAACAAATTAATACAAAATATTATAATTCATTTAAATTGTTTTCATTTAAAAGTTTTCAAAATTTTAGTACAGAAAATTTTATTACTTGAATAATGTATAAATTTAATACACTTATAATAAAGAATGAAAATATATTACATGAACCTATTTTATATGTAAACATTTCTATTTACTGCGCTTCAGTGTACAGAAAATTATTTTACCGATAAATAAGTCGATCGCAGTTTCGAGGTTATGAATTCTCATAAACAGTGATTACTTTATTTTTTAGTAAAACATTTTCTTAAATTCTATTTTACAGAAAAATAAAGCGATCGCGGTTTAGCACTAATTATCAGCAACTTCATTACTCTTTCTAGTTCATGACCTGTGCTTAAACCACTATTGTTTTATTTTTCCAAGAAATAAATTTTCATCAATTGACCAAATTTCCGTTTCTTAACATAACCTAAAACTTTAGCACAATGTATAAATTGTAAAAATAATTTTTTACCTGTTTTCTTACGTTTTGCGGAAGTCATTCTTAGTCACTCGAGTCCAATTTTGATCACAATTGCAATAGAATAAAATAATTTTTAATTTGATTAATTATTTTGGTCACAACCACAGTATTTTTTCACTATGCTTTTACAATGTTCAAGAGATGCCAATGAGCGTCCCCAAACGCAACTGCGCTTGCGCTACAAAAATTACGCGTTATGGCGCTCTCAAACTTTTGGTTGCTGCCTGCCTACAGGTTGTCATGTCATAAGAGTAAGAGAGTCAGACAATTTAAATTATATGTTTACTCTCCCTTACTTTAGATGCTCCACCAAATATGTGAGTGCGCCATTATCTTCTTTTTGGATAATTCCTTTGCCTTGACTAATCAGCTAATATTATTTCCGTTAAAAGCAGCCAATCACCAAAAAAATTGTGAATGAGGCTTAACAATAAGAATATATTATTTGCTTACATTAAGGTACACACTGCGCATGTATATTTTTTCGTGTTGTTTGGTGACTCCTACTGTATCATATTTTCTACAAAAACTTCTGTTCGTTGTTTGTTCGTTAATATTTCGAAAATTTTACTAAACATGTGTATTAATATCACGTGAAAAAACTTTTCTCAACTTTGCATTATTGTTTAGAAAAAAGGCAAGTAAAATTTAACGGATTTTATTATATTCCGTTATGAAAACAGAAGTATACTAAAAATGAAAAACTTAAGAGGTTAGATTAACATTAGTATTAAAAGAAGAATGAAATGCACAATATCCTTAAAAACAGGCTCAATTTTTCTATTTTTAATAATAGTTCTAATATTTTTTGAGGCGTTTAAATTAAATATAAATTTTTGAAATTGGACAAACAATAATAATAAGAAAAAATATTGGCATTCAATAGTTTTTCTCTAATCTGATATCAGAAATAATTTAAGTCGACTGCGAAAAGACTAGAGAGTAACAAGTTTGAAGTTTCAAGTCAATTTGACCGATTTAGAAAAATTAGAATTAAATTCTTGGCCTTAGAAATGTGTTTATCGAAGAAAAGAAAAATTTTTTTTATAAAAGTTATTGCAAAATAAATTCTTTTGAAACATTTTAAACAAAATTTTATTTCTCCTAAATTAATTAATCAATTTAAATGAAGCAAGCGGGAATATAAAGGGGATGAAATATACTTTTATTCCACATGCACAAAAATGGCGCTTTTAGATAGCTGACGACAGGGAGTAAAGTCACTCATTTGTTCGACCATATGAAAATGGCGTCCATTTTCTCCCATGTGCAAACATAACCGCTGATCCCATGCGTTATTTTTGCCCAAGGGAGAAAACGGCCGCCATTTTCATATAAGTCGAACAAGTGACTGACTTTTATTGCCTGTCGTCTGCTATCTCAAATCGCCACTTTTGTGCATTAGGAATAAAAAATATCATAAGTAACATGGGAATAAAGGCAGCCATTTGTTTACGGTGATTTTTGTTACACGAGTGGAGGTCTCGGGGCTGCCTTTATACCCTTGTTGCTTAATAAACTATTTGTTTAAAATTAAAAAAAATTTTAAAGGTTAATTTTTTAATAATTATTTAATAAACTATTTGTAAACAATTAATTTTTTCATTCTTCTGCGCTTTTAAAAAATTTTTAAAAAAATTTCAACAAACAACTAAAACTATAAGGAATCAAAATCGATTGAGAAAATTTAGGAGCGACAATTATTTTTAAAGTTGTAATGAAAATTATATTTCGCAAAGATGCGATTTTGATGCTTTTCACAATTAAATAATTATTTTCAACTACGAAATAAACTGTCAAATTAACATTTGCATTTAATTATATAACCATAAAAGGTTGAACCTTTTAAAAATATTTATTTTTCGATGAGTTATCCTTTTTTGAAGTTTGCATCGCAACATGAAAAGGGGTAACAGTGAGAAAAAATTCAAAATATTAATCCATTAAATCTCAAGCAGAAATCAATGGATTATTAAAGAAACTAATAGATTCTTAAGACTGAAACCACCTAATTTGTTTATAAAAGTGGTATAAGCAAAATGCGATTTGTATAAAAAAATGACCAACATAAAAGTTTCTTATTTTCTCGAAGGAATCAATTGCAATTTTTAGTATTTAAAAACATTATTTTTTCTTGGGACTTAATGGATTAGCGTCAAAAGTAGATTTGAAAAAATAGCAGTTGTTAAAAATTTTTAAATATTATTTTTTTATGAAATGATTCATAACATTTCGTTAACAATTTGACCAACTTCTTATAATAAGATTTTAAAAAAGTGTTCAGTCATGCCTCGCAAATGTGTAAATAATACTGATATGCCGTTTAACCCTGCCTAAATAACAATACTTTTCCCATTTAATTAACATGGGATTTTTGCACTTTTTAGAAAATAATTTTTATTTCGTTTATAATACCCTTTGACTAACCAAAAATGCTTGATTTTGCTTCTATCATGATTCCTTTAGATAGAGAAATTTTCATATTATCGCGAAAAATTTATTACACAAGTTTTAAAAAGGTCATTTTAATTTTTATTGATTTTTCTGATTATTTTGGTAAGTCTACTTATTAATTAATTTTTATTCGGTATTTCAATGAAAGTTTCTTGTTTTATGCATCCAATTGGACCATAACAATAATTCCAATTCATAAGCTATCTAAAAATCACACAGTAGACTAAATCCATTTCAAATTAGGCATGTCGACTAACTTCATGTTATAGAAAAAAAATTGTTTTGAGCAATTCCACGCCAAGTGATCATAAGAATTTTCGATGATTTTAGCAATATTTAAAATACTTTCAGAATTTGTTCCTTTTTATACATGGAATAAAAGTGTATAAAAGTTTTTTTAAAATTTTCAAAATTTTTTGAGTTACCTCTTACTCAAAATTTTGGTCGGTTTTTCAAAAAATGCACATAACTTTTTTTCTTGTTAACCGATTAAGATAATTTTTTTTGGAAAATACTCATAATAAGAAGTACTTTAAAGAAAAAAAATAAAATTTAATAAAAAATTTTTTTTTGCCCGAAAAAAATTTCAAAAAATTTTTTGAATTCAAATTTTGAAAAAAATATATCTTCGATTTAAAAATTTTTTTTTGGTAAATATTGTCAATTAAGTATAGAATACTTCCTGTAAATTTAATTATGGGACAAAAATAACTTTACGAGAAAAAAAATAAAGTGTGCAGCGCGTCGTGCCGGGACTTGCGCATGTATTCACTTATGGCCGCGCAAGTGTCGTTTCAAATCACACTATAGGTCACAATTCTTTACCAAAACGCTTTTTCTTTCTTATAAATCTTCGTAATTAAATTCTCTATCAATCTCTCGAGCCTTATAATAATAAGTTTTAAACATTTTTTAAATAACAATGAGTATTAAAAAAATCATAAAATCTTAAAATATATTTTTTTTAGTTTTATTGATTAAGAAAATTATTTAAAAAACCTATTAAAATAATGTTTGATTGATAAAAAATAAATTAATTAAACACTTTTTAATTAATTAATTGTTGTTATTTTTTATAAATTGTATACTAAGGCCTAGAAATTACTAGTTTCTTCTCAATTGTACAATTTTTCATGAGTAATTTATCTACTGATGATAAAAAAACAATTATTTATTAAAACATTGTTTAAACAATTAATTGTTGCTATTTTTTCATAAACTATTTATACTTAGGGTAATAAATTTATATTTGTTTCTTATGTACTTTTTTTCATTTTTTCATAAGTTTCATTTGGGTTAGAAATTTCTAATTTTTTCTAAACAATTAATTGAAAAATTAAAAATTATAAACTGTTTAAACAAGGGTTAAATAATAAATTTTTAGTTTTTCTTTTATACTTGAATACTTTACTTATGAAAAATTGCACAATTCAGAAAAAATATAAATTTTTAACCCTAAGTACAGTTTATGACAAAATAATAACTTTTTATTGTATAACAATTTTTGACTAAATAATTTTTTATTTTTTATTAATTAATAGTATATGTCGTAACGAGTGCGAGCAGTTGTCAATTTTTGAATGAGCACTTTTTTTGGAACAAACTGTAGGCGAAGCGAAGCTTCGCCTACAGTTTGTTCCAAAAAAAGTGCTCGTTCAAAAATTGGCAACTGCTAGCACTAGTTACGAACGATATTTTTCATAACAAGGTGCAAAAAAGTGCCCTTTTTTGCACCGCGTTATGAAAAAATTATTTTAATAGGTTTTTTGATTAATTTTCTCAATTAATAAAACTAAAAAAATATATTTTACGATTTTATGATTTTTTTAATACTAATTGTTATTTAAAAAATGTTTAAAAACAAAAATTCAAAAATAAGGCTCGAGAGATTAATAAAGAATTTAATTACGAAGATTTAGAAAAAAAAAAAAAGCGTTTTGGTAAAGAATTGTGACCTATTAGAGTGATTTGAAACGAAACTTGCGCCGCCATAAGCACAAGTCCCGGCATGCCGCGCTGCACACTTTATTTTTTTTCTCGTAAAGTTATTTTCGTCCCATAATTAAATTTACAGGAAGTATTCTTTACTTAATTGACAATATTTACCAAAAAAAATTTTTTAAATCGAAGATATATTTTTTTCAAAATTTGAATTCAAAAAATTTTTTGAAATTTTTTTCGGGCAAAAAAAATTTTTTTATTAAATTTTATCTTTTTTCTTTAAAGTACTTCTTATTATGAGTATTTTCCAAAAAAAATTATCTTAATCGGTTAACAAGAAAAAAAGTTATGTGCATTTTTTGAAAAACCGACCAAATTTTTGAGTAAGAGGTAACTCAAAAAATTTTGAAAATTTTAAAAAAACTTTTATACACTTTTATTCCATGTATAAAAAGGAACAAATTCTGAAAGTATTTTTAATATTGCTAAAATCATCGAAAATTCTTATGATCACTTGGCGTGGAATTGCTCTTTTGCTTGTCATTTTTTTTCTCTTGAGTATAATTTAATTTTCTTTCTTGGATCTTGTAGATGGTCTTGTCCTCTTCACAATCCAGTTTGAAATTTAAAAAAATATTTAAAACGATTAAAATAGGGGATGATTTTCTGAAAATAAATAAGATCAATTTTTTCAAAAACACCATCTTTTTTGTTATCAAATTTTTACTACAAATTCTTAAAATAATTATAAACATTTCCTATAACTTTCAAGCGGGCTACACCATACTGGCAATTAGAAGAATTTTTTTTTGGAAAATTTATTTTTACAAATTTTCAAATTGTTAACGCTCACGTCAACAATGTTATAACGATTCATTTGTTTTAAAAAATGCAAGTTAACAATTTGAAAATTTGCAAAAATAAATTTTTCAAAAAAACATTTTCTTGATTGACAGAATGGTTTAACCCGCTTGAAATTCTTAGGAAATGTCCTATTAAGGATTCGGATTCAGCATCAAAAAACCTATTAAAATCACCCTATGCGATCCCAGAAATAAAAAGTGAAGTAGTAATTTGTAATTTGAAGTAGTGACTGACTTTGCTTTTTAATTAGTAAATTTTACTAATAAATATTTACTACTAATTCATTAGTAAATTTTACTAATAGATATTTACTACTAATTTATTAGTAAATTTTACTAATAAATATTTACTACTAATTTATTAATAAATTTTACTAATAAATATTTACTACTAATTTATTAGTAAATTTTACTAATTCAAAAGTAAAAAATCAGTCACTATTTCAAACTACAAACATTTCCACTAATTAAAATTTAGAGAGCTAAAATTAGTAACATGATAAATAAGAAATTGCGGTTTTTGACTATTAAAATTATAATTTTTTAAAATTAACTTTTCCTAATGATTTTATTGTTGACACTTCTTTATCCAATGAATCTGGTGCGCAAGAAGAATCATTTTTTATTTCTTCAACTTCTTTAACGAACGTTACTGGCGTCCAAGAACATTCGTTATCGTCTGAACTATTAATTTCATCTATGAATGAACCTGGCGTCCTGGAAGAATCATTATCATCCGAATTATCTACTATTACGCTTTTGGATTGGAGCGCTTTAAGTGAAGTCTCCGACGAAGTTGCCGCTAAGAGAGAAATAATTCAATTATGCGATTGGGTTCTTGAATCAAATATTCAGTAAATCCATCTGGACAAATTATTATTAATTTTAAGGCAAAGAATGTTACCTGAACTCCCAAAGTCATCGAAAACATTTTTGAAAACCTCCAGTGCTAGGTACACAATATCTAGGATTTCAAAATCGGGTATTAAGCAAATGTGGGTAAACTCTTGCAAAGTCCACTCTATTACCGATATTTATAAACCATTTCCAGTAGCCATTTATTATGGAAATGGAAAACCAGCTAATGCGGAAGTTTATATGGAGGAATTCATTAATGACCATAATGATGTCTTAATGAATGGATTAGAAATTTCAGGAAGGCATTTTATAGTTTTGTTTAAATGTTTCGTCTGCGACACGCCAGCAAGGGCTTTTTTAAAATGCACAATTATCCACACGGGTATATATGCATGTGAAAGGTGCACTGTAAAGGACACTAAAGTCAACGTTCCCAGTACCGTTCCCAGACATATGCAACAGCCAGATCATCATCATGCATCATCTCCATTAACACGCATAGAACCACTAATAAATTTGATTTCTGCTTTTGTGTTAGACATTATGCATTTATGTTTTTTCGGGGTTATGAAGAGACTGCTGGAATGGTGGTTATCGTGTGGCTCAAGTGCACGTCTCCGCTTTGATTTGCGTCAGGAATTATAAAAACGGATGGAACTTTTGATAAATTGTGTGCCAGCAGAGTTCCAAAGAAAAACACGGTCGACGAAGCATTTTCTGAAATGGAAAGCAACTGAGATCCGTTTTTTTCTATTATATTGCGGTCCAGTTGTCTTAAAATACATCTTACCAAAACGAACATATCAGCACTTCTTGCTACTTCACGTTGCTTGCCGCATTTTATGTTGCGACATATTTTGCTTGAAATACTCCCGTAAAGCAAAACAATATCTTCGAATATTTTTTATTGCCTTGACAAGTTTCTACGGAAGAAAATACCAACTTTTGAACTTTCATCATTTGATCCATTTAGCAGATGATGTTGTACCTTAAGTTACGTCATAGCTTTTCCATTTGAAAGTTTTCTGGGTAAAATTAAAAAAAAATTCGTACATATAATCGACCGCTAGCTCAATTATGTAGGAGATTTCACGAGGAGTATATGATAAAAAATACAAAACCGGAAGTTCCATCAGTAATCGAGATATTAGAATCTAAATGCGAAAATCTTTTGAAAGTAAAGTATACAGGAAAAATTTTTTCCTAAAAATTTACTGACAATATGGTTCTCTTAAAAGATGGAAGAATTTTCAAAATTGAAAGCATTCTTGGGCCTCTTCGTTCTGTTAGTATAACAGGCATAATTTAGAAGCAAAGAAAACCAATTTTTGATTACTCATTTGCGTCTAGCGAAATTGATATGTGGAAGTTACAACAAATGCCTTCAGCGAATGTAATACAAATACCCATAAATGCAATTAAACAAAAACTTGTACCACTTTGCCTTCAGTTGAGACGTAATAAAAGAGAACGAATTTTTGTTATCCCTCTTCTTCACGTAGGTATAATTTGAATATTATTACTTCTTTTTAGATATGTATCTGATATCATAACAGTGTATGTTTACGAGATTTTATAAATAAGAAAAGAGGTAAATAAATATTTTTAATATGGCGCGGAATGTGCCATTCATTTTATTATTATTCTTCAAATTACGAAATTTGTTATTTTCAACAAAATTTTAATAAATTCTTCGAAACAATTCAATTATTTTTCTAAAACTTTAATGTAAATCTTAGCAGGATTTCAATTATTTTTAAAAATTTTAATAAAATTCTTCTTAAAAATTTAATTATCTTCATAAAAAATAAAATTTCAGGCAAGAATTCAATTTTCTTCATAAAAAGAAAAATTTTTTTTTTAAGATATCAATTATTTTGTTTAAATAATAAAATTCTTTAAAGGATTTCAATTATTTTCAAAAATTTTAAACATATTCTTTTTAAGAAATCCTTTCGAAGTAAAATTAATAGCAAAAATTAAATACTTCTTAAAAATAATAAAATTCTCCTGAGAAAATTAATTATTTTCAATACAATTTTAATAAATGTAATTATTTAGAAAATATACAAAAAAATTCTTCAATTGAATTTAATTAGGATTTTTAAAAATTTTAATTTAATTTTTTACAAGATATCGATTATTTTCATAAATAATAAAATTCTGCGAAGAAATTCAATTATTCTCAAATTTTTTACCAAAATTTTTTGCAAGAATTCAATAATTTTTAATAGATTATGTAGAAGAAATGTTTAGAGGTTTGCCGTCTAGTTTTTTAGATAAAGAATTAGATAGTTTTGGTATCTTAAAATCGGTTCTGTAAATTTCAAGAAAAGTGTCTAACTTGATATTTTAGACCAGTATATCTCTCGCCGCAGCCTATAAGTTAAAAAAATAAATCAATTTAGTCATTTAGAATATTCTGACCAGAATCAGAGCTGGGTCTGGCCAGACCTTTCAGACGAGCATCGCTCGCTGCAGCCTGGAAGTTGCAAAATAAATCAATTTAGTTATCTAGAAAGTTCTGACCAGAATCAGAGCTGGGTCCGGCCAGACCTTCCAGACCAGCATCGCTCGCCGCAGCCTAGAAGTTGCAAAATAAAAAATTTTAGTCATCTAGAAATTATGACTAGAATCAGAGCTGGGTCTGGCTAGACAATCCAGAACAGACAAAATAGCTGGATCCATCCATGGTCTATCCTTGGAAGACACATTCCACCAATGGGCAATTCGTGGAAGCCATCCATGGACACAGGAGCACAAAATTTGTTTAAATGAAGTATTGACCAGACCATGTTTTTTATATGTTTTTGGGTCGCTGAATTCGATACCGAACTCAGTTTTCCGCCATCACTTCAAGTTTTTTCGAAATGGCGGATCTAATATGGCTGTCTGTGTTCAAAAAATTATCAGATTTACTTGAAACCTGTTACTCGAGGGTTTTTGGGGAATTCAAAATGTCGGATCCAATATGACTGACTAATTTTTAAAAAACTTATCAGATTTATTCGAAACTTGTTACTTAGGGGTTTTTGGTGTCGCTAAATACAAATTTTACCTTAGTTTTAAAAAATCAAAAATTGCGGATCCAATATGGCTGAAATTCGTATTCAGCGACCCCAAAAACCCCCGATCAACAAGTTTCAGGCGAATTAAGTAAATTTAAAAAAAAATAGACGCCATATTGTATCCGCCATCTTAAATTTGAAATATTTACGAGTTTCTTTGATTGTTTAACATTATATAATATTTTTTCAGTGTTAATTTTTGCAGAAACTTGACACGATGGCGGAAAACTGAATTCGGATTCAAATTCAGCGACCCGAAAAACATTTAAAAAGCATGGTCCGGTCAATACTTCATTTAAACAAATTTTGTGCTCCTGTGTAAATATTTATCCAAACATTACTCGACGTCATTATTCGCCGCTCTGGTTGTCTGGTTGTTATAGGACCAATAAAGGCAAGAGGTAATAATCTGACCAATAAAGGCAAGATGAAGTAATCCAACTAATAAAATCAAGTTAAAATAGTCCGACCAATAAAGGAAAGAAGTAATAATCCGACAAATAAAGGGTAGATGAAATTATCTGACTAATAAAATCACGTTAAAATAAACCGAACAATAAAGGCAAGATGAAATAGTCCAACTAATAAAAGCAAGTGAAAATAGTCCGACCAATAAAGACAAGATAAAAAAATCCGACCAATAAAGGCAAAATGAAAGAATCCAATTAATAAAAGCAAGTTAAAATAGCCCGATTAATAAAGGCAAGATAAAAAAATCCGACTAATAAAGGCAAGAGGTAATAAGCCGACCAAAAAAAGAAAGTTAAAATAGTCCGACTAATAAAGGCAATAGCTGTTAAAGTAGTGAAAAAAAAGATTTAATGCATTTTCAATGTCAGTTCTTTATATAATTTTTGTGTTCAACGCCTCTAAAAACATTACAGTTAATTGTTTAAAAAGTATCTTTCTTATTTAGAAAAATATTCCTTTAAATTGTATCCAAAATTTTAAATTTTTTGAAATCTGACATGAAATTTGTAATCAGCGACCCAAAAAAGCTCCGAGTAACAAGTTTTAAGTGAATCCGATCACTTTTTACAAAACTCGTCTTCCATATTGGATCCGCCATTTTGATTTTTTTAAATCTGCCATTAAATTCGTAATTAGTCACCCCAAAAACCCCCGTGTATCGAGTTTCAAGTAAATCCAATGATTTTTTAAAAACAATCACCCAAAATATTAGATCCGCCATATTGGATCCACCATACTTAATTTTTTAGTTTAACATGTCATTCGTATTTAGAAGCCAAAAATCTTAAAGGAACTATTTTAACTTCTTTTTTAACCTTATTGTTCGAGTATAGATGTTAAATCGCTATTTTTCCCTTATTTGACATGGTCAACTTTAACCCTTTATATTTCCTAAACGGGGAATATGCCCACCTTGAAATTTTGCAGGGATTATTTGGTCATCATATATGACCATTTGGTATAAAAAAAATTTCAAAATTCGAGGTACGAAAAACGGGCATTTTTTGCATGGGGCTTGCCGAGGCTTTTTGACTATTTGTTCAGAAAAGTAGCTTTTAGTAGCATTAGGCTCAAAAAAGTAACCAAAAAGTAGCAAATAGTAGCTTTCAATAGAAGAGTGCGAAGCCTGTCCTTGATCTAATTTATATTCCACCTTCTATGATTTTAGAAAATTTTTTAGATAAATTAAATTTAGTATTGTATTCTTTGAAATCTAAGTTCCCTAATTTACCTTTAATTCTGGGGGGTGATTTTAATTGTAGACTGGCCGAGTCAAATCAGCTAAGCTCCGATATTTTTGTAACGTCCAATTTTATGTCGGATCGGACCTCATTGGCTATGAGTATTAATTTTAGAGGTAGGACTCTGGTTGGTTTTATGGAAACTGAAAATCTTATTATTTAAAACGGTCGAGCTTCTGCGGACTCGCCTGCTAATTTCACTTTCACAGGGGTTCAGGGGTTTAGTGTGATTGACCATGTGTGGTGTTCTCCTGGTGCCTTGCCTGTTTTCAGTGATTTGTGAGTGCTTCCAATTGTCACCCTTTCCGATCATTTACCTGTCGCGCTATATTTTTCCGATTTTCAACCTATTGTAGTAAATTGTGAGTTTCAGGAAGACGCTTTCAAAAGGTTTTATTTTGATAAGCACAAATCCAAAGAATTTTTTCAAATCTTGGCAATGAGAGGGGAGGTAGGCAGTTTGGAGCAAGAGGTGGATGGTTAGTGTACTACTCTTACCTCTGTTATTGATAACGTAGCTGAGAACCTAGGCATGTGCAAGTCATCTAAGTTTCTTTCTAAAGAAAACCAAAAACCTTGGTTCGATCGAGAGTGCAGGGAAGCTAGGAACCGGGTTGCCGTTGCTTTAAAACTTGCTCGTGATAACGACTTTTTGTAATTTTAAGAATGATTATAGTGTAGAAAAAGGGAAATTTAAATTAATTCTAAATACTAAAAAAAGAGCTTATCGAGAAAGCATTATCAATAGATTAGCTTTGTGATCAGGATAGTGAACAGCTATCTAATTCTAAGAGCTTATTAATTTACCCACAATTGTCAATTCAATGGTACCCAGGGTTATCTTGCTGCCAGACTGCCTCTGTTTTACAAGAGGGTTTTTGCGCAGGTGAGATTATTAAATAAGCATTGTTACAGGGTTTGCCTGGGTAATTTTGTACATTTATTCCTGAGGGATAAAATTTTCTTCTTGCGGTTTAGAGGAGAAGAGGCTTCTTTATATTTTGTTCCGCTGCCCGGCGTGCGTACATTTGTGTGCATCTTTTTTATTACAGTATAATTTAAATCAATTTTCCGAACTGTCTGAAATTTTATTTATTTAAATGAAATTTAAATTAAAATTGAATTATTAATTAAACTGTTAAATTAATAATAAAATTTTAATTTTAATTTAAATTTCATCTAAATAAATAAAATTTAAATTAAAATTAAATTATTAATTAAATTATTAATAAATTTTTTAATTTTTTTTATTTAATTTTTTTTTAATTTTAATTTTTAATTAAATTATTTAATTTTTTTAATTTTTTTATTTATTACTTCCTCACAGAGAAAGTATTGTAATACCGAAATTTTTCAAGTCCGATTTTTTGACATATCTTTATGTTATTTGACCTCAGGAGTTCCAAAATGTCATTCCGTATGTGTGTGTGTGTGTAAACATTACATTTTCATATATATCTCGAGATTATAAAGAGCTTTTGGGTTGAATTTCTTTTTAAATTGTAGATCTCACCTGCGGACATAAAATAAGAGTACTTTGAGATAGATTAATAAAGTTTAACTACTTTTTTTTAAATTTTTAATTTAAAAAAAAACGTTTTTTGCCGATAACTTAAAAAAAATGTTAGAAGACCTATAAATGTTTTTTTTTTTAATTTTGTAGAGTTTTTATAGACGCTTCTTTTGAGCCTTCATTGAACATTTTTCGTCCATATTAACCGGAGATATTAAACTTTTAAAAATCAAAAATTTTGGAAAATAAGACTTTTTTGAAAATTTTGTTAAAAAACGTAGAAGTAACTTTAAAATTATCGTTATCAACCTGTAGAGCATTAAAAAACGCTTCTATTGACTTATTTTTGAACCTAATTCGATAATAAATTTTTAAATTATTGGTATTTTAAAAACCAAAAATTGTGAAAAATAACATTTTCTTAACTTTTTTGTTTGAAAATTTTTGTTTAACTTTTAAATTATTGTAATTATCTTGTAGGGTATTTAAAAGTTAATTAATTAACCCAAAATTCAATTACTTTTACCATATTTATAAAAAGTTATTCATATATTTCTATTATTTTTATCTCTATGAGGAAGTAAAGTGTTCATGAAATGAGCACCAAAATTATACAAAATTATACAACTTGGCAGCGGTTTTCTAATTTTAATTTTTTTTTATTCTTAATTTTAAAAATTTTTTTTTATTAATTTTAATTTTAATTTTTTTTTCTTTATTTTTTTTATTTAATTTTTTATTTTATTTTTTTTATTTTTACAAATAATCTTCAATGTATTAAGAATTTTGTTAAACTTTTGTCTACTATTTTGTCTTCTCGTAGAATTTAGCGACTGTTCATAAATTTGTTGTGTACTGTTTATTACTGGTGGATTCCACGTCAGTTCAACACACTTATTTTCATGACTTGTTGGGATTTGGCTGTAATTTTGTAAAATCATTACTTTTATAGTGATAAACAACTCCACCAAATATTTTTTCAAAATTTTGAAAATTACCAAAAATATGACATTTTCAAAATTTTTGTTTTTTTTTTGAAAGTGCTATAACTTTGGTTATAATTAACCGATTTTGGATTTTAAAAAAAGAATTTCTTTGGTTTTAAGTATATTTTAAGTTAAAATTAATATAAAAAAAAATTCAAAATTTTTTTTTTTTTTGAAATTTTGAAAAATTAAAAATCTGTTTTTGAAAAAACATCATCTTCGATTTTTTTCAAAATTTTACTAAATGTTAGGGCAAATGTGCTTTACATGTCCTGTAAGTTTTATCTTGGGATCTCAAAGGGATTCGGAGTAAAAAAGTAAAACGTAACCATATATTACGAACATATGGGGCAAAATACCTCAACTGCCCAGGTAAAAAAATGAATTTTCTTTAAACTTTGCTAAAATGTTACTATTATTAGTAGAAGTGTAAATATTATTTTTTTTTAATTTGATAAAATATTTTTTGAGTTTATGGAGTTTCAAAATTTTGATTTTTTTGAAAATATATTTTTTTCGATTTAATATATTTATAAGTAAAATTAATCAAATTTAAAGTATGAATAGTGATTTTTAAAGGGGTTTTCACGGGCTATAAGCTGGTGACCTTTTTTATGAGCCATGTAAAAATCAGAGTGGGACCATGAGAATTTTTGACGAAAATAGTAATTTATCATTATTTTACATAGAAAATGATGATTTATAATTAATTTCTTCAAAAAGTTCTATGGTCCCACTTTGATTTTTACATGGCTTATATAAAAAAAGGTAAGCTTTCGATTGGGATAGGTTACGAAAAAAATAATAAACACCGATTTTGAGATACATTAGAACTTGGTTAATACGATTCTGTAGGGACCGCACTAAGAATGCGTCTTATGCGGGAAAACGTATTAGGTGGTATATAAAATGTATGTCTTTAATTGTAGGGACCACCACAAATGAGCGTCTTAAGCGGGAAATCGTATTAACCGGGTTCTACTGTATATTAAAATTAAGAATTTGACCTTGAATTTCAAGGTCAAATTGACAGAAAACACCTTTTTTATCACCAGCTTGTAGCCCGTGAAAACCCCTTTAAAAATTACTATTCATACTTTAAATTTGATTAATTTTACTTATCAATATATTAAATCGAAGAAAAGATATTTTCAAAAAAATTAAAATTTTGAAACTCCATAACTCAAAAAATATTTTATCAAATTAAAAAAAAATTAATATTTACACTTCTACTAATAATAGTAACATTTTAACAAAGTTTAGAGAAAATTCATTTTTTTACCTGGGCAGTTGAGGAATTTTGCCCAATATGTTCGTAATATATGGTTACGTTTTATTTTTTTACTCCGAATCCCTTCTAGATCCCAAGATAAAACTTACAGGACATGTAAAGCACATTTGCCCTAACATTTAGTGAAATTTTGAAAAAAATCAAAGATGATGTTTTTTCAAAAACGGATTTTTAATTTTTCAAAATTTCAAAAAAAAAATTTTTTGAATTTCTTTTTATATCAATTTTAACTTAAAATATACTTAAAACTAAAGAAATTCTTTTTTTAAAATCCAAAATCGGTTAATTAGAACTAAAGTTATAGTACTTTCAAAAAAAAGACAAAAATTTTGAAAATGCCATATTTTTTGTAATTTTCAAAATTTTGAAAAAATATTTGGTGGAGTTGTTTATCACTATAAAAGTAATGAATTTACAAAATTACAGCGAAATCCTAACAAGTCATGAAAATAAGTGTGTTGAACTGACGTGGAATCCACCTACTACATGTTAATTATTTCTTTTGTGTACTTTTGTTTCGCTTAAAGGCTTTCTCCGCTTGTTAAGACGCAATGTTATAGAACAAGTGTATATGAATAAATAAAAAAAATAAAAATAAATAGAGATTAAAACAAGACAAAGAGCGCTAATAAAAGTTAATTAGTTTTTGAGAAATTAAAAAATTACAAAAAGCATGCAAAATCCAGTATTTTTTCTGTATCTAACAGTATAGTCAACGAAAATTCTTCGATCAAGGGTCAGTCTATTCATAATTTCATTAGCTTTCAGGAGAAAAATACAAAAAAAAAATTTTCTTTCTTATTTTCTACGATTTAAGCATTTTTCCACTCATGAAAAAAGAGGCTTCCTGATACTCACGGACGGTAGTGTAGAAAATATTTAGGTACTGCTTTGATTCAAAAATATTATTTCTTTGAATAATTATGTTTAATTCAAACTTATTTTCTGTTTTGATTTAAACAAAGATTATGTTTAAAAGTTTTAGGTTTGATTCAAACTTAAAAGTTTATTATAAGTAATTTAAAATCAACCATAACTTATGTTTGAATTAAATATATTATTTCTTTACATGAACCAAAAAATATGTTTGAATTAAACTTAAATATGTTTGACTGTTTAGCAAAAATATTTTAAGTTTGATTTAAACAAAATTTGTTTGAACCAAATAATTCGTTTTCTCAGTGTAGAATACAAAAAAATTGTTAGATCGTTCGCAAAAAGCAATAAATATATAAATTATTTAGATGCCTAATTAAAAAAATTGATTTTTGTTGCTTCTCTCCTCGGTCTCCTCTAAAAGAAAAAACAAAAAGGTGATAATAAAACTATCATTTAAAATTGTCTAATATTTATTTTATTTTAAAATTATAGTTTAGTTTATAAAATAAACATTTTACATATTTTTTTAATACATTCAAGATTATTATTGTCACAGATAACAAAAATATGTTTTACTTATTTTTGCAAGAAATATTTGAATCCTTTTTTTCAAAAATATAGGATAAAATTTTTTGAAATTATTAAAAAATAATCTTTTATTGTGTATTTTGGTTTTGAAACCTTTCTTTGAAATAATTAAAAATTTGTTGCATTCACATTTCTTATTTTTAATTACTTAATTTTACTTTGGTTTTAAACCTTTTATTTTAATTTATTATTTTATAAAAAAATGTTGACAAGTATTTAATATTATATATTAAAATTTAATTTTAAATTAAATTAATTATATTTAAAGCAAATTTTTTTATCACTTACATTTTTTTAAAATGTAGGCTGTTTCTTATTTTTAATGTTTTTCTCTATATTAAAAAAAATGTATTCAAATACTTTAAAAAAAATTAAAGCATATCTCTGTTTTTCTAAACTAACAATTTTTTTAAAGAATCTCCTTTTTCCATAAATGTCTTTTTTTTAAATACAATGCATCAACTTCTTTTTTAAGTTTTTTAATTTCTGTCCCAGTTTCTTTAATTTCTTCCAAGATGGCATCTTTCTCCTTTTTGTACGCTCTTAATTCTGAAAAACAAAAAAATTTAATTTCAGTAAATAATTTATCAGTTTTTTATTATTTATGAAAATAATTGAGTTTAGTTAAAGAATTTTGATATTTATAAAGATAATTGAAATTTTAAAAAAATGTTGTTAATAATTGAAGTTTTGTGAAGAATTATATTACTTTTGAAAATAATTGAATTTTTGCAATCATTTGTTAATTTTCCAAACTTAAATTTTTTAGTATTTTTAACTAAAGTTCTTCTATAGGTCCATTATTTTTAATAATTAATTAAATATTTATATTTTTAAATCAATCTTGTGATTACTTTAGGACAAACTAATCGTTTATTATTTTTTTTTTATTATCGAAATAATAAATATTATTTTCGAGACATATCGTATTTAGTACTCCCTTTCACACTTCTGCTCAGTTTCACTCTATCAATGGTTTATCTATCTACTATCAAAACGTCAGGGGCGTCAGGACAAAACTTGATACCCTGCGCATTTTAATATCACTTTCATCATACGATATAATAATTTTATCGGAAACTTGGTTGAACAGTTATTATAACACAAGTGAATTAGGTTTTGTAGGTTTTAATGTTTACCGTTGTGATTGAAGTGTACATGCAAGTGACAATGCTAGAGGTGGGGGTGTATTAATTGCTGTCAAATCTAACTTAAGAAACTCTCAATTATTTTCTCATATAAATTCAATTGAACATTTATTTGTTAAAATTAATTTTAATAAGGAATATTATTGTATTGGTGCATATTATATTCCTCCTAATGCAACTATTCAAATGTATGAAACTACATGTGAGTCAATGGAGTGTGTACTTGAAAAATTTCCATCCACAAAAGTGTGTATCTTTAATGATTTTAATATGCCCTACGCTGTTTGGAATTCTGATGAAAATCTTGGCCCTTTTTGCAATTTTAAAGCAGGATCTCTCAATTTACATAAATTAATTACAAGTATTGTATCTGACACACTTGGTTTCTTAAATTTACTACAAATTAATTATTTTTAAAATAATTATGGATCTTTACTTGATCTTATTTTTTGCAATTTTTATGACTATTCGTTACATTTAGTTCAGGATGAAATTTTGTTAGAAGTTGATAAACATCACCCTCCTTTATTGTTTGTTATTAAAGACAATATAGAAACGTCACCAGACTTGACATTAGGACCGATTACTGATAGGTTTGATTTTAGAAATGCAGATTATGCTGCAATAATGTATTTTTTGGATAATGTTGATTGGAGCATTCTTTTTTGAAATTGTGATATTGATAATGCAGTTGAAATATTTTATGACTATGTTTATACTTCCATAGAATTTTTCGTTCCTTTAAAAACAATATATAATTCTACCTTCCCTCCTTGGTTTACTTCAAAATTAAAAAATCTAATAAATAATAAAAAATTGCACATTTGAAATATAAACATAGTGCTCTTTCCACTGACTACAAATCTTTTTCTAATCTACGATCACAATGTAAAATTTTATCAAAAAATGTTATAATAATTATATATGTTCGACCGAACTTAAAATTGTAAAAAATCCCAAAAATTTTTGGAAATTTGTTAACTCTAGACGTAAAACATTTTCAAATATCCCAAGTTTTATGCATTTGAGAGACACATATGTTGAGAACATTGATGACGTCGCAAATTTGTTTGCTTCCTTTTTTAACTCGGTATTTACAACTCCTGACACAAACAGTTTACGAAGTGCAGGTTTGTTGACACTAATCTTAGTCTTTTTTCTGACTTCATTTTACTTAATATGGAGAGTGGCCATCAAATAGACACAGTATATACTGATTTTTCGAAAGCCTTTGATAAGGTCGATCATAGACCTTATGACGTACGATTAGTTTTTAGTTATTGCAAGTTTCTTTTGTATGCTGATGACTTCAAATTACACAGCCACACAAAAAAAATTTTTTGGTTCTGACCTGGAGGTCTCACTAGGTTTACCTTACGTTTTTGGGGTCGCTGAATCCGAATCCGAGGTCCATTTAACCCCATCAGATCAGGGTTTTTGACATAACCCCACAAAAACCAAAATGGCGGACACTTTTTTGTAAAATTCATCGGATTCGTTTAAAACTCGCTATTGGGGGGTTTTCGGTGTTGCTGATTACGAATTTGAAGTCATTTTTTAAATATTCAAAATGACGGATCCAAAATGGCAGACACTTTTTTGTAAAATTCATCGGATTCGTTTAAAACTCGCTATTGGGGGGTTTTAGGGGTCGCTGATTACGAATTTGAAGTCGGTTTTTAAAAATTCAAAAAGAGGTATCCAATATGGCGGTAGCTTTATTGAAAATTCATCAGATTCGCTTGAAACTTGATACACGAGGGTTTTTAGGTTCGCTGGATCCTTATAAGAGGTCTATTTAAGCCCATCTGATCAGGATTTTTCTCCATCATCAAAAAATTTAAAATCTTTGTACCGTCGGCATTGGCATTACCCAATGTACACCGCGGAAAGGTTGCTCGATCGGATTTTGTACATCATGTTTAGCCCTTAAAAGGGCTTATTGATAAAAATAATGCTGCTCATAAGGAGCATAATCTTTTAATGGTTTTCTTTTCTTTTTAAAAGATCTATGTAATGGATTTCTTTTGCGCTTGTTGTTTTGTCCAAGTGATTCTCTTTTTAGCATCTAGCAAAAATCTGCCAACATATTGACATCCCACACTCCCTGATAGCGAGTTTCAACAACTTTAATGTTTTGGTGGAAACGTTACCCTTGTTCTTCACTGAAATGTCCCACGTTTTCAGGAAATTTGTCCAGATGAGAGTGCAAAAAATGCAGCTTCAAACTCATCAAGCATTCTAGTTTCTCGTAGTCATGTAAAATTTCGGCCACAATTTCTTTATATTGTGGACTTTTTCGATTTTCCAAGAAGTTTTCTGCAACCTCTCGAAAACTCAACCAAGCTGCTTTCTTCTGATCATTTATTTGATTAATAAAGACATTATCCTTAAACATTTTTCAAATTTGAGGACCGTCAAATATACCTTCTTTAATTTTGGCCTCAGAAATTTTAGGAAAAATCGTCTGCAAGTATTCGAAACATTTTTCTGTCTTATCTAGAGCCTTAACAAATTGTTTCATAAGACCTAGCTTCATATTCAAAGGAGGAGGCATGATCTTTGATGGATCTACGAGGGATTCATTAATGACATTGTGCGACCCAGGTGCAAGAGACTTTCTCGTTGGTCAATCCCGTACCTTGTAATGCTGCTTTCTAGCTCTACTATCCCATAAACATAAGTTGTAGAGGTATTTTGTAAATCCAGACTGTTGCCCGAGTAACATGATTATGATTTTGAAATCTCCACAAATCTGCCACCTGTGTTGCTCGTAACCAATTTTTTTATCAGTATTTGCGTATTTGCATATTTTTCCTTCATTACAGTCGAGTGGGCTATATGTATAGGAGCAAAAACGTTGGTATTATGGAGTAATACTGCCTTAATACTTCTTTTCGACGAATCGATGAAAAGTCGCCATTCTGTTGCTTTGTAGCAGTTTTTTTCATTTCATTCACCAGTCCGTTGATATCTGTACAAAATACAAGATCTTCATCTTTAGAAAAGTATTTCCGAAATTCTAATTCTCGATTTCGATATATGGAAACCTTTGTTTTTTTCTAGGAAAGCATGCTGCTTCATAAACGAAGCCGAAAACTCCGCACTGTCCTTTGGCAAACCTAAGTCGCGTATGAGGTCATTCAATTCAAGCTGTGAAACCAGCGTTAGGACTGGTTTTTTAGTGTTTTCAGAATAGTCAGTGTCGCTATCGTTATGGTCGCTCTCAGGCTCGTATTCATCCACATTCATCAAATCGTCATTTTTTACTGTGTTAATGCTCTCGAAATCAGTTCTTTCATTTTCTTTGTCAGATAAAATTGGAGCCTTTACTGATGTCACTATTTTATAGAAGATGTTGTGTTTGTTTTTAGCAGTGTAATTCTTACTAATTTCATTTGAGCAAAAAAAGCAATCTTCTTTAGAAAGAGGTTTGTTCCATTCTGCTGGACTTTACAATTTGATTGCTTTTTTGTCTTTCTTCCAACGATTAAACATTGATTTACAAGAATTGCAAATTACATTGGGAACCTGTTAAAATCAAGTATTTTATATCTTCGCGCGTTTTCTCATTTATTGTACTCATCGCCCGAAAGAGGGCTAACGGGACGCCGTCTGCGTCGCCGTTCACATTGTTTCATTCATGTCTAATATATAGTAAGAGACGCATGATCTGCTTTTCATACCCGTGTAATTTTTCTATCACCAAACAATAAATTATATTTTTGTTTACTTCAATCCTGTGGTGTTTGATTCATTCGTGATCCTCTCAATAGGTTATAGGCCCAGGAGGTTTATGAAGTGGACTATTGGTTATGAAAATAAAAGTGCCTGTTGGTGAATTTTGTCTTTCTGACACGTGGTTATTTTTTTTCTTTTCGTGTCTGTCGCGAAAAAGTTATCTCTTTGTGTGAAACATGGAATCTGCCGTTGATGTAAGAAACATCTCTAAATTTAACGGGCAAAACTTTCAATTATGGAAGTTTCAAATAAAAACCGTCCTTGTGGCAAACGAATTGCTGGATATTGTGGAAGGACGAACTGCCAAACCCGAAGCGGAAGGCGCACCACAGACCGACTGGATAAAAAAAACGCGAAAGCTATGTTTATTCTATCTTCGTCCATTGAATTTCGCAACTAGAATACTTAATAACCTGCACAACATCACACGACATGTGGACGAAATTATTAAGTATCCATGAACAAAAGAGTGCAACAAATAAACTCGCACTCACTACGAAATTTCACGAATATCAGATGCACTCTGGGGATACTGTCGCTCAACACATCGCAAAAGTCGAGAACCTGGCAAATCAATTAAGGAGGTTCTCCGGCTGCTACTCTTGAAAAAATCGATTTTCTTCCAATTTTATTTAAATTTTGAGGAAATGTTTCTTCGAGTGCGCTCTAAATGTGGTAGAAATTTCAGAACCCTTTGTCATAGCAAAGGGTTCTGAAATTTCTACCACATTTAGAGCGCACTCGAAGAAACATTTCCTCAAAATTTAAATAAAATTGGAAGAAAATCGATTTTTTCAAGAGTAGCAGCCGGAGAACCTCCTTAAAGGACATTGACGAAGCGGTGTCTGACACCATGATCATGGCGAAAATACTGGGAAGCTTCCCTGGAAAATTTCACCCTTTTGTATCGGCGTGGGAAAGCGTGCTCGAGGAAAACCAAACGCTTGCCAATCTGCGGGAGAGGCTGATTCGAGAAGAGTCGAGGATGACATCACACGACGAAGCAAGCAGCGCTTTAGCAACGATGACTCTTGGCGGACACAAACAGAAAGGCAGTTTTTGACGTGGCGACAACGAACAAATAATGAAAAGAATATTTTTCTGGAATTAAATGATAAAAAAGTGTGGTTACTTGACAGCGCTGCTTTACAGCATGTAAGTTGTCGTCGAGATTGGTTTTTTAGTCTCGAACAGTGTAAAAACGAATTTGTATTTTTAGGCGACGATACTTGCGTTAAAGTCGAAGGCCGTGGAACGATAAAAATAAAAAAAATAATTAACAATGAATGGGTAAACGGTGAAATAAACAACGTGCTTTTTGTACCAAGTTTTACAAAAAATTTATTATCCGCAGGTGTGTGTACTCAAAAAGGTTACTCGATTATTCTGTCCAAGGACAAAGCTTCTATTTATTCCGAAAATAATGTGCTAGTAGCTAAAGGTATAAAGCAATGCAACAATCTAATACGCCTATTTTTCAGATGTGGCGGTGGCGAGGCTAACGTCGTGTGTTACTCTTCTTTTCAATTGTGGCATGAGCGCTTGGGTCACGTTAATGGAGCTTCACTCAAAAAAATGAGGGATAATAACGCCGTGAACGGTTTAGATTTCAAAAATGACGATAAATTTTTCTGTCAAGGTTGTCCCTTGGGAAAACAAACCAAATTGCTTTCAAAAAATCTCAAAAAGATGATAGCTAAATTTCTGTAGGTGAGATTATTTTCACAGATCTCTGTGGTCCTATGGAGGAGCCTTCGATCGGGGGCGCGAGATATTTTTTGCTTTTGAAAGACAGAAAATCCAGTTATCGCCATGTTTATTTCTTGAAGCATAAAGCCGATACATGCGAATGTTTAAAGCAGTATATCGACATGACAGCAAATCTATCAGGTTCAAAAATCAAAATTCTAAGATCGGATAAAGGCACTGAGTATATAAATTCAAAAACCTCAGAAATGCTAAAAGATCATAGAATTCTGCTTTTAACATCAGCCCCCTACACACCCGAGCAAAACGGTCGTGCTGAACGCGAAATGCGCACTATCGTCGAATGTGCAAGAACCATGCTACTCGCTCGCGATTTGCCAAAACGTCTTTGGGCCGAAGCAATAAATACCGCGGTGTACATTCTCAATAGATCAATTCCCTTAAGGTCAAGCGAAATAACCCCGTATGAATTGTGGACGAAAAATAAACCGGAGTTATCGCACATGCGTACGTTCGGCTGTGAAGCTTATGCCTTAGTTCCAGATGCCTTGAGAAAGAAATGGGACAAATCTAAAGAAACTAACGTTCGTCGGTTACGAAAAAGACTCGAGAAATTATAGATTGATAGATTTAACCACCGGAAAAATCACCTTGTCTCGAAACGTTTTATTTAACGAAAACATTCAACCTAAAACCGAAACAGATTCAGGCGTTTGGATTTCTATTGACGAAAATGAAACGCCTCCGAGGAATCCGGAAAATGTCCCTGTTAGAAACGACGAACCTGCTGTCGCGGTCGGTGCAAATGAGGTACAAGTCGAGGCTGCTCTTGACGAAACAAATGACGTTAACAGAAACAACACGCGTTATAACTTACGAAATCGCGATAACATTCGAGAACCAGATTGGTACATCGCCTGTGCCTACCTCCGAGAAACCCCTAATAATTTTACAGAAGCTCTAAAATGTAAAGACGCGGATGCATGGAAAAAAGCTATTGACGAAGAGCTCCAAGCTCATGAAAGAAACGGTACTTGGACAATCGAAGAATTACCCAAAAATCGCGATACTGTAGGTTTTAAATGGACTTTTAAAATCAAAGATTCACACGATAGTCAACTCAAATACAAAGCTCGCCTTTGTGCCCAAGGTTTTTCCCAAATACCCGGCATCGACTACGGAGAAATTTATTCGCCGGTCGTTCGATATGAATTGGTTCGCGTTCTCTTGTCTTTAGCAGCTCATAACAACTTGATATCGGTCCAATTTGACGTTAATTCTGCTTATTTAAACAGTGAATTGAAAGACACTGTCTATATGCGTGTGCCTGATGGCATAAGCGTTAATGAAAAGAATCTTGCTTTCCGATTAAACAAGGCCATTTACGGTCTAAAACAATCCGGCCGATGCTGGAACGAAAAATTCGATAATTTCATAAAACAAACAGGTTTCAAACAATCATATTCAGATAAGTGTATTTATATTGCCTCGTACAACTCCGAAAAACTATATTTGGCCTTATATGTAGACGACGGGCTCCTTTTAGCATCTAAACGTGAAACTTTAAACAAATTTATCGACATTCTCAAAGAAAAATTCAACATCACTGCTAATAACGTAAAAACATTCGTAGGTATGGAAATCACTCAAACCGATAATTCAATTTTCATTCATCAAAAGGGGTATATCGATAAAATATTACACAAATTCAGAATGACCAATTCAAAAGATCTGAAGACTCCTGCCGACCCAAATGTAATTTTAGAAAAACCCTTAAGTGAAGACTGTATTGACGTGCCCTACAAAGAAGCTGTAGGCTCCCTGTTGTTTTCATCAATGATTTCTCGACCAGACATAGCATATGCCGTTTGCCTCGTCAGCCGTTATCTCGATAATCACAGTAGTGCTCATTGGAATGCTGTAAAACGAATCTTTAAATATGTAAAGAGTACAAGCGAGTATGGAATTTTATTTTCAAAAGGTGAAAAACAAAATGACGAACTCGTTGGTTATTGTGACGCGGACTACGCTGGAGACCGTGATACTCGACGTTCCACGAGCGGCTTCGTTTTCATGTTAAATGGGGGATGCGTATCTTGGTCATCGAAAAGACAAGCCACCGTGAGCTTGAGCACGACGGAAGCAGAGCTTATCTCTGCCACTGAAGCAACCAAAGAAGCTGTATGGTTACAAAAACTTTTGTCAGAAATCGATCTCCCATGTAACTCCGCTACGATACTAAAAATTGATAATCAGAGTGCTATCAAACTATCTAAGAATCCCGAATACCACCAAAGATCAAAGCACATCGAGGTTAAACATTTTTTTATTTGCGAAAAAGTAAAAAGCGAAGAAATCGTCACAGAATATGTTAAAACAGACGATTAGTACGCGGATATTCTCACAAAACCGCTTAATTCATCCAAATTTGTTAAACTAAGGAAACATCTTAATGTATGTCAAGGAATTACGAAAACATCGAAGTAGTGGGAGTGTTAAAATCAAGTATTTTATACCTTCGCGCGTTTTCTCATTCATTGTACTCATCGCCCGAAAGAGGGCTAACAGGACGCCGTCTGCGTCGCCGTTCACATTGTTTCATTCATGTCTAATATATAGTAAGAGAAGCATGATCTGCTTTTCATACCCGTGTAATTTTTCTATCACCAAACAATAAATTATATTTTTGTTTACTTCAATCCTGTGGTGTTCGATTCATTCGTGATCCTCTCAATAGAACCCATGCATTCTCATCAATTTGTAAATCAAAAATTGCCTTGTACGTGACTTTGATGTCATCAGTAATTTTTTTCGCAATGAACTAACTTCGTAGTTGCAGCAAATATAACAAAACACATCACGATTACTATCGCAATCGTGACATAGGCTGTTACTTTGTCTTGTCGCATTGCACCCTACATTAGCCAAGTTTCCCACCAATGAAGAGCTGCAGTTGCTGGATGACGACGCCTGAGAGCCTGCTTTCTCACCCTCAACCGCCGATACTGGGGTTCCAAGTCCCTGCTTTGTAACACGTTTCCTTCGTGGGTCTGCCATGACGGCATCAGAGCCGTTATCGAGGAACTTAGCTGGATAGAGGACAATCTCCATTGCCCACCGTCACCACGTGGAGGTGATATTTTAAGCAAAATGTACTCTTCTAGAACAGAGAACCGTAATAAGATTTATTATCCATATTTTTCTTTAGTGTACACTAAAGACTTCATGGAGCAGAATTCGATCGAGTAAATCATACCTCTATCAGGAGTGGGTTTAAGACAAATCGCTAAAATAATTTTGACTTTTCAAAAACTGACTTCAAATTCGTGATCAGCGACACAGAAAACCACCAAGTAGCGAAAATTTTTTTTTTATTGTTTATACTCCTGCCCTATTGGCCTTACGCACTTCGACAAGAGTCCCCGAGAAATACTTTTTTGGATTAAGCATAACCATTCTACTTTAGAAATTTTCTATATATTAACCTAATTTTGCGTCTACAGTTGACTTTATTAGGAGTACTCGCATTACGCTTGGACCACCCGTCAATGGGTTTTCTCGCCAGAGAAGAGGGAAACTGTAGAAAACCTCTCTGAGTGCAACCGGTTTATCGACAGTCGAATTCTAATGGTGTGTACCGGACAATAATCGACGGTGCACATCATTATACCTCGACGTCAAACCTCCCGCTCAGATTGTCTCACGTGCCGGAAAAATACCAAGCCAAGTAGGCGCGAACCAAGGGTACTTATATTCTTGGTCCTTAAACGACCACCAACGCCAGGCATTTATCCGACTGAGCCAATCTGTCGGTGAGTAGCGAATATTAATCGAATCCGATGAATTTTTAAAAAAGTCGTCCGCCATATTGGATCCGTCATTCTGAATTTTTGAAAAAATGACTTCAAATTCGTAATCAGCGACACCGAAAACCTTCAAATACGAGTTTTGGGTGAATCCTATGAATTTTTCAAAAATTGTCCACCATATTGACTCCGCCATTTTGAATTTTCAAAAATTGACTTCAAATTCGTGATCAGCGGCACCGAAAACCCCAAGTAGCAAGTCTTAAGCGAATCCGATGAACTTTACAAAAAAGTGTCCGCCATGTTGGTTTTTTGGGGGGTTATGTCAAAACCCTGATCTGATGGGGTTAAATGGACCTCGGATTCGGATTCAGCGACCCCAAAAACGTGAGGTAAACCTAGTGAGACCTCCAGGTCAGAACCAAAAATTTCTTTTGTGTGGCTGTGTTATTTAAGGTGATCAATAGTCATGATGATTTTCTTGCCTTTCAGCATGACCTGAATAGTCTCGCAGAGTGGTGTCTACTTAATAAATTACCTCTAAATGTTTCTAAATGTTTCGTTATATCATTCTCGAGATTAAAATTGGTCATTCACCATGATTATGTTATTGATGATAAGAATTTGACAAGAAAGGACCAGATCTCTGACCTGGGGTTAACCCTAAGTAAAAATTTCTCGTTTAATGACCATGTTACTAGTATTGTAAACAAATCAATAAGAATACTTGGTTTTATCACGAGGAGCACTTTTGATTTTCATAACCAACGTGCAATGAAACGTCTTTATTTCTCTTTAGTAATGCAAATAATATTGAATTTTTCCGTAATATGGCATCCGCAGTATGATTACTTAATAACGAGAATTAAGAGAATACAAAATAGGTTCCTTCGCTTTATGGCTTTTAAATTAAAGATACCATTTGATCGCTTTAGTCACGATTATTCTCAACTAAGGCGACTCTTAAATATACCTACTCTAACATATAGATTTTTATATAATGATCTGATATTTTTATACAAAGTGATCAATCAGAAGTACAAGTGCCCTGCTCTCTTATTAAAAATTAACTTTTATGTGCCTACTAGGAGATTGCGTAATTATTTACCCTTTTATGAACAACATCACCGCTGTAATTATGCTGCTAATTCGGTTTTTTTACGAATTAGTGTGGAGGCTAACAATTATTGCGATTTCATTGATTTTTTCAACTCAAATGAGAACAGATTTATCAGTGATCTTAAAAACACGATTCCATCATTTGATTAAATTTCATTTACTTTTGGCCAGTCTTATGATTTATTTCTTTTGTAATTTTCTTGAGATTATAAGAACACTTTTGTTGAGGACTTTTTTGTCCGTCCAAACTTTAAATAAATAAATAATTAATTATTGCTGCATTTATAATCGGACTTTCTTATGGTTGAAGAAATAATAAGGTGAATTATATTTTTCTACCAAGGTGAAAATATTATTAGGCATTGACGGAATAATGATTTGATTTAAAATCCAAAGGATTTTTGTAAACTGACAGTATTCGATTTGTTTTGGTCCAAAACAATAGAATTTTAAAAACAATTATTACTTTATTCGTTATTAAGTTAAAAAGAGTTTCGCCTGTTTTTCATTATTTAAACCTTTTAAAACAAGAATTGTTTTTCTTCTCTTCTCGTTATTTTTTGTTTTTATAATTAGAAATAAGTTTCTCACGTCGATCAAAAAGAAAAATTATAGAATCTCAGTTCGTATCATATGTTATTAATTATATTTGTTTCAGTTACACTCGTTAAATTTTTATTTCGCATAGTTTGTTTAGTTTACTTAAAGTTTCGTTTTTATCGTAAGTATAGAAAATTATCATACAATGTGTTACGTCACCGAAGGTGGCGTTTAGAAAATTAAAACTATAACTATTAAGAGGTAAATTTAACCCTCTGTGGATCCTTGCTCTTTCAAAGGGGGTACCATCCCACACTATAAGATACTATACCTGCTCAATATTTATTTGTAAATAAGGGTTCAAAAGTAATTAGAAGGAAAAATGCGTGGACAAGTAGTATTTATTCTTAAGAAATCGTTCTACTTACAATTCATATAACTCTGGACCTATGGAAAGCAGTTGGTTGGCTCCTTGTTAAAGATTAATATCTACACTACCGAAATTCGCGATTCCGGGCAAGAATTAGTTTATTGAGAACCAGGAACGAGTTCAAAGATCGACTTGCGCGACAGAGGTTCTTCTATAGGTGGACAAGTCCAGCAAGAACTTATCTTAGGGCACCTTAGATCCGGAACTTTACTCTGTTGACTCTTGGCAAGCTCCTTCAAGCTTCCAACTTAGACTGATTTTTTAAGCGTCACACAGGGACCTCGGTACCTAGGATATGCAAAAACTATCCCTTCTATTTGCAAAATTCCTCCCTTCAACCGATTTTCCACCAATCATATCATAAGAGGGAAAATTGAGGAAAATCGTGGAGAGGGTAAATCGGGGGCCCCAAGAGGGTCAGCAAGGACCGCGTTGGCCTAAGTTTTATTACCAAGCATCTGTTCCACAGATCTTGGTTTTTACCAATTCCGAGGTTTGAGTGCTCTTAATTTTATGATAGGATTAACCTATAAGGGTAAGCAACAAAAAATGGTACGCGCTTGACAAAGCCAAGACCCGGATCCAAAGATTCCAAGATTTTAAAAAGGTGTCGACAAGATGGTCAATCCTTGAACTCTGTTTCTTAAGTGTTTTTGTTACTGAAGCCGTTGCCAAATTTCCCACAGGCCTTAGATGTAAGAGAAAATATAATATTGATTAATAAAAGTCCATATTAGAAGACATATTTATAAATGTATATATGTAAAAATAAACGTTAGACAAATTTATAATCTACACAGTGGGCATACACAATGCACGCAACATACATACTTAAATGATATTAATTAATAATTATTAATTTGGTTTATCATTGGTCTCTTTTCCAAAAAGATATGAAGAAGGGCGAACCGACACGTCCGGACGTAGCAGATCCCCTTTCTTAGAATGGGAATACGCTGAAGGCGATTTTCATCATGGTGAGCATGGCAGGGACACTGACTTGTGAGACGGCTTACAATAACGTTTTGCGTGTGGTGACGTCCTTTTATAGCAATCCAAACAATTTTATGATTCCGTTCGGCTCCCAGAGGCCAGTGTATGTGCATCTCACTTAATTTAAAATAATTTACACCCGGGTCAGTATTACACGGTCCTCATGTGGTTTCAATGAATGACTCGATACATGAAGAGATAAAAAAAAACAGGAAAAGAGACAAATGTAGAGATCCGCAGCATTTCTTCGAATTTGACTTTATAACAATTAATAAAGTTATATTCGATTCGCGTATTATATTTATATAGAGTAGAGTGGGGCGAAACCACCAATTCGCTTTTATTTCCGTGTTTTACGCCTTATCGACTTATCGTTCGATGTGAATAACAGTTCAGACATTCTCCGCTGGTGTCTGAAGTTTCAAGCCGTTTACTAAAATATCTGCCGAATGACAGTGACGTATGTAAAATGTTAACAATTTTCAAAAAAAAAATTTTTACTTGATTATTGAATTATTGTTAATATAATGTAAAAATTAATAGAAGAATAGAATTTCTTTGTTCATTTGAGTGTTCTGAACGCAGTGGTGTAGTTTTTTTGAAATTTGTTTAAGTGTTTTGGAAGTTACTATATTTTTCGAAAAAAGTGTTGGTGGGGCGAAACCACCAACACCACTTTAAAAATTATTTTGTCCAACGCCTTCGGGGAAATCGAATCATTATTCACTAGCCGCCAGTGGAGGAATAATTGATAGTGAAATTTATGTCAAATTATGTATGTATATATATATATATATATATATATATATATATATATATATATATATATATTAAATAATAAATACCTCACATTTTGTTTATTTTATTAGAAAAAGTGATTTAGAGATGGGTATTATCCTATATTTTATAAATATTTAATTAAAGTAAATTTAATTTAGCAAAAAATTTATTTATATGTGGTTTTTTGTTGTATTTCGATTGTTATTAATTAATTTTTAAGTTTTTCATTGGAAAAAGTGCAATTGGTGGGCGAAACCACCAATTGCAGAGGTCGCGTAAAACGGCCGTATCTCGAAAACTAAGAGAGATAAAGAGTTGAGTATATAAAGTATATAAAGTATATAAAGTAAAATGTAGGCAAGGAATCAATCTTTCAAACCCTTTTTAAATTGGCTCCTTAATGGCTTTAGTTTTCAAGTTATAGTCCTTAAAGTGCAAAATTGGTGGTTTCGACCCACTCTACTCTATTTATTTGTTCCCTTTCTTCTTATATATATGTAAATTTTTTTTTTTTGAAAGGGAAGATATAAATCGAATTTATATTATTTAATTTAAATTTCATAACTTATCATTTAAAGCAATAATATTAGAGAAGTTTGAGGAAATTGCTTATATAAATGAATTTTTATTACTTCGGATGTGTACAGTCACGTCCATGCATAGATACGTGCATATATACACATAGACATGCATGTACACACGTATACACAAATATTCATGCACATAAAAATATTTTCTATTTCTGTATTTTATTTTATTATTTTCCTTTAGTACCCCGAATTACCCGTCACCAATTGTTTAACTACTAGGCTCGTCTAAATCTCAATGGAATTTGTATTCTTTTACATTATAGCAGACAGTTCTGAATTTAAGACTGATCTCGAATCAAGACTTAATTTTGTTGTGTAAGATACGTGCAATTTAATTTTCATGACAAATTTTCATTGTAAAGGATATTCCTGCAGGCTGAAGAGTAGATTTTTATAATTGACGACTCGTTGAAAATGCAGCTATGCAAATTAAATCTGTGACTAATCTATTTAAAAGAATTTATTTATGAATTTGAAGCACGGCAGTGTCCTGTGAAAATAAATTATATTAGTACTTCGTTCTTAATCGCTGTTATCAGTTTCTTCCGAAGACTCGTCGATATGTGCGAGTTTAATTTTATTAATGTGTTTACCAACCCTTTTGCCTTCGTCGTTTAGGAAGACTACGGTTTTATGATCTAGAATTTCCACGATTGGATATGGGTCATTATAGTACAGGCTTAATTTACCGTTTTTAGGTTCTGATAGAACGAATATTAAATCGCCCGGTATAAATTCCTTGGGGTTGATTCGATTGTCATAACTTTTTTTGATCGTTCTTTTGCAATTACCAAATTTTCCCTTGCTCGGGTGCAAATGTCAGAGAGGTGAGTAATCATCTCTTGAATATAGGATCCGTAAGTTTGTAGCTGTTCCGTATGTGGGAAGGATGAAGGTATGCGTATTGGTTTGCCAAAGACGAGTTCGTGAGGGGAGAATTGAGTACCCTCGTGAACAGCACAGTTGTAGGATAGCACGGCAAAAGGTATTAATCTGTCCCAATCTTCGTAATCCTCTATATAGTGCTTGAGGTAGTCTACAAGCACTTGATGGCTGCGCTCGAGGCTGTTGTTGCTCTGCGGGTGGTAACCCGATGTGGTCACATGTTTGATTTTGAAAATAATAGCCAAATTGCTTAGAAGGTCATTTATGAACTCTTTTCCGCGATCGGTTAGGATGGCACGGGGACAACCAAAGGTTGCAATAAATTTGCGCGCAAATTCATCGGCTACTGTCGAGGCTCGTTTGTTCTTTAGAGGGAAAGCCAGACATAATTTTGTTAGATTATCTTGTACCGTCAAAACGTACTGGTTCCCGTCTGGAGTAATGGGCAAAGGGCCTACGAGATCCATGGAAACTTTATCGAAAGCATCGGCCGGTGTATCTGTGATAACCATTGGTTGTCTTGTTTTTATTCGTACTAGTTTTTTTCGTTGACAACTAATACAAGATCTAACGAAATCTTCTACGTCTCTTTTTAATTCCGGCCAAACGAAGCGGTTCCTAATTAATCGATATGTCTTTGTTACCCCTTTGTGTTCTCCTACCAGACTTGTGTGGTATTTGTTTATGATAGCTTTTCGTCTTTCGGGGGCGGGGTTTGGATTGCTCTCGAGCATAGAGCAAACGTGATATTGCTGTTTAAGAATACGTGTTGAATAGTGTCACGTAATGTGTTCGAGGGCAATTTCTCGAGACTATTTCCTACCAACGAGACCCTGATCGAAGTGGTATCAATTTTTTCGACAGCTGCCTTCAAGCTACAAATTGCTGAATAAAGATCTTTAGGAAGGAGGTGATCATAGAAGCTATTCTTAACAAAGATTGAGAAAATGTATAATTTTCCAACTTTTGTAACGAGAACTTGACCCTTTTTCGGATCTCTAGATTTTATCATAGTAGGGTTGATTAGATCGAGATCAATTAGTGTACGTTCAATCGTAGTCTTGAAGGTGCAATCCGTGGACATGAAGTGAGCAACGTTATCTCTAGCTAAAATGAGGGAATCCCGTGTTATTCTGATAGTCTGAGTAAAAGGAGTGTCGACTACGATTGTGTTATTAGGTAGTTCGTCGCGTAACTCTGTCCCTTTCTCAACGGGCGGTATGGACTCGTACAATCCCAATACCTTTTGTTTTTTTCCAGAAGATGTGACAGGTCTAATTAGGGGCGATTTCAATGGAGCACATGAGATCGGTGAATTGACAATCGTGTTATTTAAATCATTTTCGGCCGAAATTACAGTTTCATCGAGATTTATTAATGTGTTGTCATTCGCGTCGCTTTCCGAATCGCTTTGTATAGGAGACAACACTAACACCTGTTCGTCTGATGCAGACACGCAAGAAAGGAAGGGGAAGATACTCAGTGTCGCCGGGTAAGCGGGCAGTTCTTTTCCTCGTTTTCTTCCTTCGCATTGTTTGACGCGCTGAAGCATTACAACGATCTACATCATCCTCTGACGAATAAGATGAGTAATAGCGGAGCTTATTGGTTCTTCGACAAGTCCATCGAGAACTTATCTTAGGGCACCTTAGATCCGGAACTTTACTCTGTTGACTTTTGGCAAGCTTCTTCAAGCTTCCAACTTAGACTGATTTTTTAAGCGTCACACAGGGACCTCGGTATCTAGGATATGCAAAAACTATCCCTTCCATTTGCAAAATTCCTCCCTTTAACCGATTTTCCACCAATCATATCATAAGAGGAAAAATTGAGGAAAATCGTGGAGAGGGTAAATCGGGGGCCCCAAGAGGGTCAGCAAGGACCGCGTGGGCCTAAGTTTTATTACCAAGCATCTGTTCCACAGATCTTGGTTTTTACTAATTCCGAGGTTTAAGTGCTCTTAATTTTATGATAGGATTAACCTATAATGGTAAGCAACAAAAAATGGTACGTGCTTGACAAAGCCAAGACCCGGATCCAAAGATTCCAAGATTTTAAAAAGGTGACGACAAGATGGTCAATCCTTGAACTCTGTTTCTTAAGTTTTTTTTCGTAACTGAAGCTGTTGCCAAATTTCCCACAGGCCTTAGATGTTAGAGAAAAAATAATATTGATTAATAAAAGTCCATATTAGAAGACATATTTATAAATGTATATATGTAAAAATAAACGTTAGACAAATTTATAATCTGCACAGTGGGCCCACACAATGCACGCAACATACATACTTAAATGATATTAATTAACCCTAGAAGGAGTACGTTAATTTGCTCACCCTCTAAGGAGTAACTGGGGTGTTCCGACACCCCACGCTTTAAACTTGTTTTATAAGGTTTCTATTTGACGTAAAAAAATTCATTATAATAAATTGATTGGTTTTTTAGTAAGGAATACAATAATATTATTCATATTTTGATAAATTAACCCCTTCGCAGTCAAGACTAAAATCTCATAAGTGGGCTCAAAATGTCGACAACTTTTTAGAAAACTAAAATTTGCGCAAACGAACATACTATTGTATTTGAAGTCGCTGATTACGAATCCGATATCAGATTTTGAAAATTCCAAATGGCGGATCCAATATGGCGGACATGAAAATGAATAATCGACTGAATTCACTTGAAACTTGTTACTCAGGGGTTTTCGGGGTCGCTGATTACGAATCCAATATCAGATTTTGAAAATTCAAAATGGTGGATACAATATGGCGGACACCATTTTTAAAAATTCATCAGATTCACTTGAAACTTTTTACTCGGGGGTTTTCAGGGTCGCTGATTACCAATCTGATTTCAGATTTTAAAAATTCATATTAGCGGATCTAATATGGCGAATGAAGTTTTCTAAAATTTATCGTTTTCATTTAAAACTCGTTACTAGAGGGTTTTTGCTGATTACGAAAAACTTTTGAAACGATAATAAATACAAAATTTTCCCCCGCAGTCAGTTGTTAAGTATACTACTTTATTAACGACCCCAGAGTTTACCACGTGGAGGTATGCGGTCGGATTTTACACTTTTTTATTTATTTTGTTTTTTTAATATTTTTTTTGTTTGTTCTTATATTGGATCCGCCATTTTCAAAACCGATATTACATTTTTAATCTACTACATCAATAAATCCCAAGTAACAACTTTTAAGTAAATCTGATAAATTTTTTAAAATGGCGCCAGCCATATTCGAACCGCCACATTGTATTTTAAAAATCTGATGCTAGATTCGTAATCAGCGACCCCGAAAACCGACGAGTAAGGAGTTTTAAATGAACCGGACAAGTTTTTAAAAATGTCGTCCGCCATATTAGATCTGCCATTTTGAATTTTTAAAATCTGATATCGGATTCGTAATCAGCGACCCCGAAAACTCCTGAGTAACAAGTTTCAAGTGAATCCCATGAATTTTTGAAAATGTTCTCCGCCATATTGGATCCGCCATTTTGAATTTTTGAAATCTGAAAACGGATTTATAATCAGGGACCCTGAAAACTCCCGAGTAACAAGTTTCAAGTGAATCCGATGAATTTTTTAAAATGTCCGCCATATTAGATCCGCCATTTTAAATTTTCAAAATCTGATATCATATTTGTAATCAGCGACCCCGAAAACTCCTGAGTAACAAGTTTCAAGTGAATCCGATGAATTTTTGAAAATGTCCGCTATATTAGATCCGCCATTTTGAATTTTCAAAATCTGATATCGAATTCGTAATCAGCGACCTCAAAAACTCCTGAGTAACAAGTTTCAAGTGAATCCCATGAATTTTTGAAAATGTTGTCCGCCATATTGGATCCGCCATTTTGAATTTTTGAAATCTGAAAACGGATTCGTAATCAGCGACCCCGAAAACCCCCGAGTATCAATTTGTGGACAAATCTGTGTGTTTTTGTAGCCAAAAATCTGCTTGCGTCTATACACGTCATCGACAGTTTGAGCCCACCTGCACCATGACGTGTATACACGTCATCGACTGCCAAGGGGTTAAAAAATTTTTGAAAAAAACCATAAAAACCGAAAAAAAACACCAAAAAATTGTAAAATTGACTTTTTTCACAAAAAACGTTGTAGTTTCTTAAAAATTTGACTAATTTAAAAACTATTTTAGGTTTTTAAAGTTAAATAGATACACTTTTAGGGGAAAAGAATAGTTTTTGTATTACTTCCAAAAAACATAATTATTTGAACATCTGAGGTGAAAGAAATTAAATACAATTGACGAATAGTGAAAATTATAAAAAAGAACTATAAAATGGACTTAAACAATTAATATTTACTAAAAATGGTGTTATTATATTAAAATTTTACAAACTTAATATATCTGAATATATTAACATTAAAATTAATAACTTATAAAATGATTCTGTAAATTAATATTTAATCAAAGTTTTAATTAACAATTCTAAGTACATACAGGTGTCAAAAGATAGAGGTTCAAACTAAATTATCAACGAGTTTTGAGCGTAAAAAAATTATTGGTTAAGCCATGGGAATACTTTGAATATTGCTTGGGGTGTCCGGACACCCCAGTTACTCCTTCTAGGGTTAATAATTAGCTTCGCTTCGCCTACAGTTTGTTCCAAAAAAAGTGCTTATTCAAAAATTAACAACTGCTCGCACTCGTTACGAAATATACTATTTTATTTTAATCCAAATTCCTTTCGTTAACAGTCGTCGAAGAAATTAGTTTTCTGGAATTTTCATTCTCCTTCGTATAAAAATGTTTTAGCCACAGTCGTCTCGTGCCGTAGCAAAAATCATTCGTTGGGTAATATATTTTCTTCTTTAAAGGGCCTTTTTAAAAAATCCTTTCTGTCTTCTTAAACAGTTCGTTTCCAATCGTTAGAACACTTTTATAGTCCTGAGCATACACTGTAGCACAATAGCTTCCGCGCGACAAGTCCATGCACGCCGCGAGCACGCCGTACGCGACGAACAGACTTTTCGTTAATTTTACCGAAAACTACATCCAGCGCAGTTGAATCATACCTGGGCCCATAACCTGTTGGCATGCAGATTATTTAGAGCAGGATATAGTCAATAATAATACACAAATACGGATGAAATCGGTCGTTTATTAAGAGCTCGTAGACGATCGAGACGTTCACGGTCGAAGCGATATCGAGAAGTATAAGGAGTGCGTGCGCACACGGTAGTGACGCAGAATCAACTACTGTTAGAGTAAAGCGAGATATTAGGCGCTAATATACAATATTTCAACAGTATTCTTTATAGCTATGTAAACAAATTGTTAATACAAAATTTTTAATTTCCAGCCAGTCTTCTTTGACTTTTTTAATATGGAAAATTGACAAATGTTTATTTAAATAATAGAATTCTTTTGGAAAATTTTATTAAATTAGCAGATATTAAAAATAATTGAAATTTTACCAAGAATTTTATTAAAATTTTTCAAAATAATTGAATTTCGGAGAAGAATTCTATATTATTTATAAAGATAATTTAAATTTTGACGAGGATTTTAAAACATTTCTCAACATAATTGAATTTATGCGAAGAAGTTCATCACTTTTGAAAATAATTAAATTTCTGTAATCAGTTATTCTTAAAATTTCTATTTAAATTCAAACAAAAAAGACACAAAAATTCATAATTTTCTTATAAATTCTAAAACTTTAATTTTTTCCAGTACTTTTAATAAAAATCCCTGACTATTCCCTGACTTGTGGCAACCCTATGCAAATATTTAATCACAGGGCTCGAACCAGATCCGTAAATCTCGTAAGGGTCCGTAAATTTGCTTCAAGTAAGTAAAAGTAAGTTTTTTTGAAATAGTTTGTAAAGTCCGTAACTTTTCATTTTTTATCCGTAAAATCTTCATTTTTAAATACTTGCACTGGATCGAGTCCTGCAATCACCCTAATCACACTCAAATATTATTCATTAAAAAAATTTAAATTACGTACAGTTTCATTTTTTGACTTTATTTTTAAAATATAAATTGTTAAACTTTATGTGCGTCTATAATAGGGTGGTTCAAAAATACATGGGAAAAAAAATCAGAATTTGAATGCTCTTACCCCCTAGGAATGTTCTATATGGAGAAAAAAATTCCCCTATTTTTTTAATAAAAAAATATTTAGAGGTCGCTCAAAGCGCTGGAAGTTTTCCATGTAAAATGCATGGGGAAAAACACTTTTTCGTAGAATTGGTATAGAATCCTTGAAAATCAATATTTTCCATTCAGCAAACTCTGTTTCTCTTCAAAAGACTTCAAAGAATAGTGCTAGATTGTTTATTTAATAATTTTTTAAATTAACTATGTTTTATAATGCCCAAAAAAACCCCATAAATTTCAAAAATACAAAAAAAATCATTAAAAAATATTTGTCACTATTTTTATTAAAGTTTTTCCCTAGATTTTGAATAAATATCACAAATATTGATTTTTAAACATTTTTACATGTAATTTCTAATTTGTTTAAACAAATTATTATTGTTTATTTACAACTTTTTATCTAATTGAGCTAAAAAGTTTCGATTTTTTCTCAATTTTGCAACTTTTCAGGCCGAATGTAACCAGTCACTATCAACTAACTAAGAATATTAATTTTACCAATTGTTTAAACAAATTACTATTGTTTAATTTTATCTTTTTATCAAATTGAGCTGCAGAGTCGCAATTTTTTTCTCAACTTTGAATTTTTCCAAGCAAAATGTAACTAAAGTTACTAACAACAATCTAAGAATTACAATTTTACCAATTGTTTAAACAAATTGTTATTTTAAATTTAAAGCTATCGCAGTAGTAATTTAAATGACGTAAATAAAAAATTTTATACTTATCATTTTTATAATAATAAATTTATTGTTCACAATTTTTACTCGAAAATTAAGTCTTACATTAATTATTACCTCACAAAAAAATAAAATGTACAATTAAAAAAAAGTTGCAACTCTGTAGCTCATTTTGATAAAAAGATAAAATTAATCAATAGTAATTTGTTTAAACAATTAGTAAAATTAATATTCTTAGTTAGTTGATAGTGACTGGTTACATGCGGCCTGAAAAGTTGCAAAATTGAGAAAAAATCGAAACTCTTTAGCTCAATTTGATAAAAAGTTGTAAATAAACAATAATAATTTGTTTAAACAAATTAGTAATTACATGGAATAATGTTTAACCCCTTTACTGCCGGCTGAAAAACACTAAATGTGCCCAGAATGTCAAAAATAAAAAAATCGTCCAATTTGTCTGAAACTTGTTACTCAGGGGTTTTCGGGGTCGCTGATTACGAATCTGATGTCGGTATTTTAAAATTCAAAATAGCGGATCCAATATGGCGGACGGCTTTTTAAAAATTAATCCAAATTACCTGAAATTTGTTACTCGGGGGTTTTTGGGGTCGCTGATTACAAATCTGATGTCGGTTTTTTAAAATTCAAAATGTATTTAAAAATACACTCGACTCTCGGATCTTTTGCACTTACGGGACCAAATTCTCTCATACCTTTTACCAAAACAAATGCCATGGTAACGCAAAACAAAACAATATGTATAACCAAATATGTAAAATAATGACAGTATTTATGTTTTAGTTTTAATATTTACATTTATAAAATTAAAATTTTAATGTAATTTTAATCACATAATGGAAGAGCTGTTCTAATTTACTTTAGATAATTAAAGTTATCGCGAAATAAATTTTTTGACAATTTGATAGTCATTTATTTATTTAATATAAAAGGTGCGGGAAAAAAATTGCAAAAGAAGCAAGAGTGTAAAAGAACTGAATGCAAAATATCCGAGAGTCGAGTGTAGATCAAAATTACCTAATATTTGTTACACGGGAAGTTTTGGGGTCCCTGACTACGAATATCATGATGGTTTTTCAAAATTCAAAATAGCGGATCCAATATGGCGGACATTTTTTTTAAATTTTTGATTTGCTTGAAAATTATCATTAGGGGGTTTTCGGGGTCGCTGATGATGAATCCGATGTCAGTTTTTAAAAATTAAAAATTGCGGATCTAATATGGTGGACATTTTTATGTCAGTTTTTCAAAATTCAAAATAGAGGATCCATTATATCGGATTTTTTTTTAAATTTTGGATTTTTTTGAAAATTATCATTTGGGAGTTTTCGGGGTCGCTGATGACGAATTGGATGTCTGTTTTAAAAAATTCAAAATGTTGGATCCAATATTGCGAACATTTTTTAAAAAAAATTTTGTTTTTATTATAAAAGCAGAACAAATTTCACAAATGCCGGTTTGATGGAACAGATATAAAGAGCGTGCAAAAATTGAAATTCCATTGAAATGTCCTAACGCATTTCACCTTTCCAATAAGTTCATGGGTGAAGTAGATCTCCACGGTATGCCATATTGGATCCGCAATTTTGAATATTGAAAAACTGACATCGGATTCGTCATCAGCGACCCCGAAAACCCCCGAATGATAATTTTCAAGCAAATCCAAAATTTTTTTTAAAATGTCTGCCTTATTGGATCCGCCATTTTGTATTTTGAAAAATCATCATCATATTCGTAATCAGCGACCCCGACAACCCCGAGTAACAAATTTCATGTAAATTGGATCAATTTTTAAAAAAGTCATCTGCCATATTGGATCCGCCATTTTAAATTTTGAAAAACCGACATCATATTCGTAATCAGCGACCTCGTAAACCCCGAGTAACAAATTTCAGATAAATTGGATCATTTTTTAAAAAAGTTGTCCGACATATTGGATCCTCCATTTTGAATTTCAAAAAACTGACATCATATTCGTAATCAGCGACCCCGAAAACCCCCGAGTAACAAATTTCAGATAATTTGGATCAATTTTTAAAAAAGTCGTCCGCCATATTGGATCCTCCATTTTGAATTTGAAAAACTGACATCATATTCATAATCAGCGACCACGAAAACCCCCGAGTAATAGATTTCAGGCGATTTTTAGACATTTTTAAAATAAAAATGCATTGTATTGTCCATGGCAAAGATTTTAAAAAATTTGCTAAAAGTGTTGTTTTTAAAAATTTATAACATTTTTATAATTCATTGAATTTAAAAACAGAAACGTGTGTCGCATTCTGCATAGCTTTGTCTTTTAAAAAATCATTTTATTTTTAATTTTCAGCTAGTTTTGGACCACCCTAGTCTATAATCTATTATAATAATAATAATTTTTTTATGTTAGGGAATGGAAAATTTCGAACGAAGATAGATATTTCTGGAGAATTCTGTTTATTCTTTAAAATTAAATATAAGGTCCCTCGAAAGAGAAAAAGACGAAAAAAGAAGAGAGCGGAACAGAGATGAGGAAATAGAAGAAGAAGAAACGTTAATTATCAGAGGTTTTCCTAACAAATCGAACTTATTTTTAGGGTAAACTAGACAGTAGTAGGCCACCTCTAAATTTTAAATAACTACAAATCCATATGAGATAATTTTTTTTAAAAATATTAATTAATTATCAATAATATAATATTAAAATTATAATTAATTATTATTAATTTATATTAATTAATTATAAATATTATTATTTATTATTAATCTTTTTTATTAACGTTGGTAGTATTATTGTTCTTAAAGATTTTTGAGACGGTGGCCGACTACTGTCTGGTTTACCCTATAACAATGAATTTGTTTAGAGAACAAAAAAATTGTTGCAACAACAAACCTGAACAACTATCCGCTAGTAGATTTACACTGAAAAAAATTTAATTGATTCAAATATCCATTTAATTGAGTATTATCAATTAAATATTTACTTGAATCAAATAATATATTTATTGAAGTCAATTCAATGGTATTTGCTTCAAATACTGAAATTATTGGTTCAAATACCATTTAATTGACTCCAATAAATATTATTTGATTCAATTAAATATTTAATAAATAATAGTCAATTAATCGGTTATTTGAATCAATTAAATTTTTTTTCAGTGTAACAATTCCTTTTTTCCGTGTAGAATAAGTTTCATTTTAATAAGATTAAATTTCGTTTTACTGCACGGAAAGAAATTTCTGCTAATATTTACCGTGCTGCCACGGTAAATAATAGCAGAAATTTCTCTCCATGTGGTCAATATGTTTATGTTTCTGCGACTGATCTGTATTAGAATTTATATGTAAGACTTATAATGACATATTAAAAATTCATCAATCTTCAATAAAGTGTATCATGTTTACTTCTACCTTAAACCAACTTACAGGCTTCGCACTCATCTACTAAAAGCTACTATTTGCTACTTTTTTATATGAGGCTACTTTTTGGCGACTTTTTTGAGCCTAATGCTACTAAAAGCTACTTTTCTGAACAAATAGTCAAAAAGCCTCGGCAAGCCCCATGCAAAAAATGCCCGTTTTTCGTACCTCGAATTTTGAAACTTTTTCATACCAAATGGTCATATATGATGACCAAATAATCCCTGCAAAATTTCAAGGTGGGCATATGCCTCGTTTAGGAAATATAGAGGGTTTAAGTTGACCATGTCAAATAAGGAAAAAATAGCGATTTAACATTTATACTCGAACAATACAGGTAAAAAAGAAGTCAAAATAGTTCCTTTAAGATTTTTGACTTCTAAATACGAATGACATGTTAAACTAAAAAAATTAAATATGGTAGATCCAATATGGCGGATCTAATATTTTGGTTGAGTGTTTTTAAAAAATTATCGGATTTACTTGAAACTCGATACACGAGGGTTTTTGGGGTCGCTAATTACGAATTTAATGTAAGATTTAAAAAAATCAAAATGGCGGATCCAATATGGAGGACGAGTTATGTAAAAAGTCATCAGATTCACTTAAAACTTGTTACTCGGAGATTTTTTGGGTCGCTAATTACGAATTTCATGTCAGATTTCAAAAAATTCAAAATTTTGGACACAATTTAAAGGAATATTTTTCAAAATAAAAAAGATCCTTTTCAAACAATTGACTAAAATGTTTTTAGAGGCGTTGAACACAAATATTATATAAAGAACTGACATTGAAAATGCATTAAATCTTTTTTGTCACGACTTTAACAGCTATTGCCTTTATTGGTCAGACTATTTTAACTTGTTTTTATTAGTTGGATTATTTCATCTTGCCTTTATTGGTCGGTTTATTTTAACGTGATTTTATTAGTCGGACTATTTTATCTTGCCTTCATTGGTCAGATTATATCATCTTGCCTTTATTGGTCGGACTATTTTAACTTGTTTTTATTAGTTAAATTATTTTAATGTGATTTTATTAGTCGGATTATTTCATCTTGCCTTTATTAGTCAGATTTTTTAACTTGCGTTTATTGGTTGGATTATTTTAACTTGTCTTTATTGGTGGGTTTATTTTAACGTGATTTTATTAGTCAGATTATTACATCTTGCCTTAATTGGTCGGATTATTTTAACTTGCCTTTATTAGTCGGATTATTTCATCTAGCCTATATTAGTTTGATCAGTACACCTTACCTTTGTTGGTTTGACTATTTCATCTTACCTTTACTGGTAGAAGTATTTACTTTGCTTATACTGGTCGGATTATTTCAATTTACCTTTATTGGTTGGATTATTACATTTTACCTGTATCGTACTTTTTTAATTTTTGAAATCTGACATGATATTCGTAATTAGCGATCCAAAAAAGCTCCGAGTAACAAGTTTTAAGTGAATCCGATCACTTTTTACAAAACTCGTCCTCCATATTGGATCCTCCATTTAAAATTTTTTAAATCTGACATTAAATTCATAATTAGCAATCCCAAAAACCCCCGTGTATCGAGTTTCAAGTAAATCCGATGATTTTTTAAAAACACTCACCCAAAATATTAGATCCGCCATATTGGATCCACCATATTTAATTTTTTTAGTTTAACATGTCATTCGTATTTAGAAGCCAACAATCTTAAAGGTACTATTTTGACTTCTTTTTTAACCTTATTATTCGAGTATAAATGTTAAATCCCTATTTTTCCATTATTTGACATGGTCAACTTTGACCCTCTATATTTCCTAAACGGGGCATATGCTCACCTTGAAATTTTGCAGGGATTATTTGGTCATCATACATGACCATTTGGTATAAAAAAAGTTTCAAAATTCGAGGTACGAAAAACGGGTATTTTTTGCTGAGGCTCTTTCTACTTAAATTGATAATTGTTTTATTTTAACAAAAACACACTGCTCCATTAAATCAAACAACGAAATTCTATTTTACTTTTAAAAAGTTTTAAAAAAACACGTTACACAAAAAATATGGTTCTGATTCTTAAAATCTTGGAATAAAGTGACAGGTTAAGGGTGTCAATCAAATTTGACTGCATATTTGTGGGGGAAAGAAGTACCATAAATGTCTGACTGACCAGCTAGCTGGACGTAGGGAAAGTCTGCCCGGAAAGTGTGTAGATTGGGGAAAGACTCAAGAGCGAGATTTCGACGCCGGGCAGGTATACGGGAGTGAGTTGGCGGCAAAAAGTAGACTGCCCTTATTTACGGATAGTAAAAATCAATTTTTATGCTTGCCAACTGTTAAAAAAATAATTTTTGATAGCTAATTTAGTTTGTTGTTGTCAATATCGCTATATCTTCGTAAAATAGTGTTCATGCTTTAATTTGACTCCTATGACAATTTTTAATGAAGTACGTCGTATTTACCCGGTTACAATTTTCAAAAACTGATAAAAACGTGATTTTTGTGAATTTTACCCCCACTTTTGTCAAAATCCTGACGTGATAGGAGGTTTTCGTTGCCAGATTCGGATTCAACGCATCAAATTCTTCGGGAAATGACTTCTTGATCTTAGACAACAGACTTTTTTTAGGATTGTGTTATTTATATACTTTTCTGTAAAAGTCTTTGCATATTTTTATTCTTGAAATTTTCCTTTTAAGTTCCAACCGTTTTTTCTATCAAATTCTGTCTTTTAACAGACTTATAAAACTATTTACCAAATGTAAACTAAATGTATACCCACGTGGGTAGACTTTTGGCAAATAGAATCCGCCAGAGGGTTGAGACTAAATGTTACATTTAAGAAAAAATAGTTTTACCTTTTTTAAATGAAAGAACAAATGAGAAAATTGATTTTAGTAAAACAGGAGGAGTTTAAGTGTTATTTTTATTGGCTGAAAGTCTAATTTCTTCTAGATCTTAAAACTAAATGTTATATTTTTTAAAAATTAAATATTCTTACAATTTTTTTAAAATGAGGATTAGGGAATAGAAAGGTTGCTTTTTATAAGTAGGATGAGTTTAAATATTTTTTTTCAAATTTCTATAAAGAGTCACATCGACAAAATAGAAAAAGCCCTTCGACCAGTAAGCTCTGTAACGGGGTCCTCCTTTAAAATAAATTAGGAGAATATTTAATTTTTAAAAAATATAACATTCAGTTTCATGATCTAAAAGTTTATACTTTTGTCCAATAAAAATAATATTCAAACTCCTTCTTTTTACTGAATTTAATATTCATATTCCTTTTTACATTAAAAAAATGGTAAAAATATTTGTTTTTATAAATGAAACATTTACTCTCAATTGTTAAAGAGAAAATAAAGACTTTTAACCAATGAAAATAATATTTAAACTCCTCCTTTTTACTAAATGCAATTTTTTTGGTTAATAAAAATAAGATTCAAACTCTTTCTATTTACTTAAAGCAAGAAAGTTAACCAAGAGTGTTTTCCATGTATGTAACAATTTAAAGAAAGATATTATCTTGCCATATAAAAATTATATTTCTTTTCATTTTCATGTGATAAAACACATAGACAAATGTCACTCCCGCCATCTGTCTTGCAAAATATGCGGCGTCATGTCAACACTTTATTCTAATATCGACCTTACACACGGATACATTCTACAGTAGAATTTACATTTCCTACTTTTAAAATTAATTTTTCAATAACATTAATTTATCCTAAATAATGGATTAATTTTATCCTTGGCTATTTATTTATTTCAATAGTTTTCTTTAACAGTTTTTGTCCAATTATCGCAATATTATAAATCAAGTAAACATTAGCGAGTGAGGAATATTTTGCTAGTATTAAATGATAACCTAGAGGACTAGAAGAATCTGTTCCATAAAAGTTTGACTAAAATTATTAATTATAAAAGTTCTACTTAGCGTATTAATTCTAATAAGTTTAGTGTTATGTGATCGACAATTTAAACTTCCCGCATAAAAAAATCAACATGTGTAGGGCCTAAGAATGCAATTTTTGTTTTATTGACCCACCTACAATATTATAAGGTTTTAAAATTACATGCAAAGATTTAAAAAATAACACGATGCCTTATAAAAAGTAAAAAAGGAAAGATATGGCCATAAAATTATAAATCAATATTCATGTCCAGTCGCTTTAAGAAGAAAGATTACAAACATTAAGCGCAATTCTAAAAGTAGTTGATCCATTTAGATGTATATAGGGGTTACTCTATTCCTATTTCAGTAGTATTCTAAACCAATCTCTCCACCTCTTTGAAACTACATGGTTTTGTCTCTTTCTCTTTTTGTTGCAGGCTTCTCAGTCCTTAAGCGGCACGCTAAGGTTATGTTTATGGCTCGAAGCTATCTCTCAGAACTAGAGGGTGGGTGTCGCGTCAGACAAAGTCATTTTCATAATTCGGCCGTTCGTATTCGCGGTCGTCACGCGGCTTGAATCGAACAACAACGGAGGATGAAAATAATACTTTTTTCTACCTTACTGTATCTCCTGTTTTATTTTTCTTTCGATTTTACTCCCTTCAATCGTTCTAGCTTTTGTACTTTCTATATCCTTTGGTTCACTCTTTTTTATTACTACACTCTTGCTTCTTCGTATCAGCATTTGTTCAAATCTTTTCGCGTGAAAGATTACAAAATTCTTTTTTTAGTTCAAATAATAATATCCTTCTTAGCTAATTTTTTTCAATATTGTTTGTATTTGCTCCTTCAATAGTAGAATTTATAATTCTTCTTCTCTAAATCTGAATAAGTAAAAATTTAAATTTTTTCATAAGTGGATGAATTTGTCACTTATGAATAAGTGAAAATTTCATATTAAATATGTTAAAGTTATTTTTAACTTATCATTAAATGGAATTTTCACATTTAATAAGTTAAAGCTATTTTTCAGTCATTAATAAGTAATGTGATCACTTTTTTATGTGTAAGTGTTAAAAATCAGTTACTTTAACTCAGTATCGTCATTGCGTTTTTCCGACTGTTGTTCGTTGCAACGTGTACCGGTTCAATAAGATTTTTTTGGATGGGTCTCATGTATGCTATAGGTGCATAAAATAATTGTACTTTCGAACTGTGTACAGCAAATGTATCATCAATATTCAAAACTTGATTTAAATTACCTGAAAAGGACTTCTCGAGGATTTTCGAGGTTGCTGATTACGAATATGAAGTTCAATTTTAAAAATTGAGTGCAATTTTATGGATTGTTAAATATTTTCATCCGTTATATTGGATTAAGTTTTGAATATTGATGATATATTTGCTATTAATACAGTGCAACATTTTTGAGGTCATCGAATATGCACTAAGTTTTGACTTCAGTTTCTGAAAGTACTTATCAAAACTAGCAAAAACCTATTTCAGTTTTGCTAGATTCGCTCGGTAAATTTTATCGACATTTGAATTTTTTTGAATTTTCACATTTTTCAGTTTTCTGATACGGGCGGATGGGAACACTGGCTATTAAAAGTTTATTAAAAAAATTCGCAATGGTCACAATTTGAAAATCAATGATCCCTCTTTAATTAAAGAAAAAGAAAAAAATTTGGTCAAAAATTGTTCCAGTTACGAATTTTTTTTGGCTTTTTTACATTTTTTGGTTTTATGAAAAGGGCGGGTGAGAAAGCTGGCTATTAAAAGATTATTAAAAAAATTTCGCAGTGGTCGCCATTTGAAGAGCAATAATTCCTCTTTAATTTCTGACATTGAAAAAAAAATTTGGTCGAAAATTATTTGAGTTATGAATTTTTTTTGTAATTTTTCGGTTTTTCTAATACGAGAGGGTGGAAACGCTATCTATTAAAAGTTTATTACACAAAATTCCCAATTGTCATAATTTAAAATGCAATTATCGCTCTTTAAATTCTGATAAAGAAAAAAAATTTGGTCAAAAATTGTTCAAGTTATGAATTTTCTTTTGACTTTTTCACATTTTTCGGTTTTTTGATAAAGCGGGTGGAAACGCTAGCTATTAGAAGTTTTAAAAAAAATTTTCAATGGTCACCATTTGAAGAGCAGTAATTCCAACCTAATTTCTGACATTAAAAAAAAATTGGTCGAAAATTGTCCGAGTTATGAATTTTTTTCGTACTTTTTCAAATTTTTTTTGCTTTTGATCCGGGCGGGTGAGAACGCTGGTTATTAAATTTTTATTTTTCAAAAACGCAATGGTCACATTTTAGAGAGCAATACTTCCTCTTTAATTTCTGACAAAGAAAACAAAATGTGGTCAAAAATTGTTCCACTTATTAATTTTTTTTGACTTTTTCACATTTTTCAATTTTTTAATCAGGCGGGTGGGTACGCAGGCTATTAAAAATGTATAAAAAAATTTCGAATGATCACAATTTTAAGAGCATTAATCCGTCTTTAATTTCTGCCCAATAAAAAAAAATTTGGTCAAAAATTGTTCAAGTTATGAATTTTTTTTAAACTTTTTTTTAATTTTCGGTTTTCTGATAACGGAAGTGGGAATACTGAATATTAAAAATTTATAAAAAAAATTCGTAATGGGCACAATTTAAAGAGCAATAATTCCTATTTAATTTCTGCTTAAGATAAAATATTAGATTCGAAATATTTAGTTTCGAAAAAAGTCAAAAAAATCAAAACCCTCGGTTGCACGGGACCGCGGGTATACAAATGTACAAAAATAAATAAATATCACGAATAACTTTCTACCAATTTTTTTTCTTTTATCAGAAATTCTTTAACACTGTATTAATCGTGTTGAAATTTATTTTTTGGAATCATTAATAATTTAGATGTACAGGTTCAGAAAGGGAACTGTACTCATTCACGCAGAGACTTGTTATAATTACAATAGTCTACGTTAAAAGGAAATCTTGGATTCTGTTCACATTTGCAGCGGTCTAAGGGAATCAGTGATACAGACTGTCGTAGTCTTTACAACAAGACTATTGTAAAATATGGTGACGGCTGCCTTGCCTTCTTATTTTACTATAGTTCTTTGTAAAGACTACTATTGCTATATTTCTGATTACAAATGACTGTTGTAATGTAAAAAAAGAAAATTTTCAACTAAAATAAATTTTTTTTGTAATTCAAGACTTGCGTAAAGTACGAAAGTTACCTAATTAGTGCAATTTACATTAATTCTTTCATTACGTAACTTAAGTTATTTACGTAAGTGCAACTTACATTATTTACGTAACTTACATTATATACGTAAGTTAACTTATTCATATAACTTACTTTTGCTATTTACGTAACTAACGTAAGTTACGTAACTTGCGTAAGTTATGTAAATTACATAACAATTTATACAGGCAAGAAATGTTGCACCTTCGGTGCGTGTGTCAGAAAAAAATTTTCCACTATAGAAATGTAATAAAAAATATACCTTACAATATTAAAGACTAACAATGAACAATAATTGTATTAATTATTGAAAACGAAGTGATTTTTTTACATTTAAAGTGTATAAGTCTTTCTCGCAAGCGGTGAACTTTCATAGCAGTTAGTATATAAAGAAGTTTAAGTCATGTATAAATATGTGTAAATAGCGATCGGTATTATGTTATGCGTTTAGTATTTAAGTTAGATTTATGTACTTAGGGTTTAGTAAAATTGTCTAGGTTAATAGTATAATTAATCTTGAAGTTGGGGAGTCTTGGAAGAGTGAAATTATTGTGCAATATATGATTAGAAGTCATGAATTACAAAAAAATTTTATTTTATTTGAAAATATTCTTTTTTTAATTTACAACAGTCATTTGTAATCAGAAATATAGCAATAGTAGTCTTTACAAAGAACTATAGTAAAATAAGAAGGCAAGGCAGCCGGTCACCTTATTTTACAATAGTCCTGTTGTAAAGGCTACGACAGTCTGTATCACTGATTTCCTTAGATTGCTGCAAATGTGGATAGAATTCAAGATTTCCGTTTAACGTAGACTATTGTAATCAGTCACATAGACTTTGTGCTCACTTATATTTAGTTCGTATTTATTTCAAATAAATTTTTAAGGAGTACGTTCGACTTACAGAATTGTTACAACAAAGCTACTTTAGGCATTACAAAAAGTGGTCACATATCCAAGCAGTACTGTTCGACTATTGTAATCATTAACAGAAAATTTTTCTCCGTGTTTGACAGAAATTAAAGAGGAATTATTGCTCTGCAAAATGTGATCATTGCGATTTTAAAAAAGAAAAATTTAATAACCAGCGTTCTCACCCGCCCAGATCAAAAACAAAAAAAATTTGAAAAAGTACGAAAAAAATTCATAACTCGAACAATTTTTGACCAAATTTTTTTTCAATGTCAGAAACTAGGGAAGTATTACTGCTCTTCAAATGGTGACCATTGCAAATTTTTTATATAAACTTTTAATAGCCAGCGTTTCCACCCGATTTATCAAAAAACCGAAAAATGTGAAAAAGTCCAAAAAAATTCATAACTCGAATAATTTTTGACCAAATTTTTTTTTCAAAGTCAGAAATTAAAGAGGAATTATTGCTCTTCAAATGATTACCACTGCGAATTTTTTTTTATAATCTTTTAATAGCCAGCTTTCTCACCCGCCCGTTTCATAAAACCAAAAAATGTAAAAAAGCCAAAAAAATTCGTAACTGGAACAATTTTCGACCAAATTTTTTTTCTTTTTCTCTAATTAGAGAGGGATTATTGCTTTTCAAATTTTGACCATTGCGAATTTTTTTAATAAACTTTTTATAGCCAGTGTTCCTATCAGCCCGTATCAGGAAACTGAAAAATGTAAAAATTCAAAAAAAAATTTAAATGTCGATAAAATTTAAATCCTAGCGAATCTAGCAAAACTGAAATAGGTTTTTGCTAGTTTCGATAAGTACTTTCAGAAACTGAAGTCAAAACTTAGTGCACATTTTATGTGTTGCACTGTGTAATCAAGTATTTTGCACTGATTACTCTTCCATTCTGAATTTGTTATCTTGAATTTTTAAGTTGACAAGTACACGGTTCGAAAGTACAACTATTTTATCCACCTATAGTATACATGAGACCCGTAAAAAAAATTTTATTGCAGTGAAAAGCGTGTTAAAAAAAACTTGCAATTTTTTCGGTATTTTCTTCATTTTGGACGCCATATTGGTTTCCCTGATTGTCGAAATTCCTTTTTGACCCCGGATTCTGAAAGAGCAGACCTCAGTACCCCCTGGTACCAAACAGTTCTCAAAAGCATAATCATTTAGGATAAAAATCCTTACCTTGAACTTCAGTAAAAATTTTTAAACATTTGGGCGTTAATGGGTTAAAAGGAACATTTCGAATATCAGTATGGAAGGTTCTGTACTGCTTTTTGGACGAAGGGCGATAGGTAAATCGTAGGACTGAGACCTAATACGGTTAACTGGCTCTATCATATGACTATCTAGAACGCTATATATAAAGATAAACGTAGTAATTTCAATTCTTAATTATAAGAAAATTGTTAGGATAAAAAATGTCTATGTATATCGTAGTGAAACTACAGACATTCAAATTTAAAATTACAATCTAATTGCAATTTAACATTTGCTTAAATACAATTTCTTAATAAGAAATAGTTAAGTAACTATGTCAGAAATAATAAATAGAACGGCTGTGCTGTCAATGTACATGAAATCTTAATGAAGCTTTAAATGAGAAATGATTGGGATAGATTGTTAACTTCTTTCTTTAAGGGGACCGAACACCACTTTTGCGTGTTTTTTCAACATTTATTTTTTATAGTAAAATGTATCGAAACACTGGGATCTTTTTACACATATTAACACACATATTGATGATTGAGAAAAAAAAAATTTTTTATTTATTCTGCCCTTCATGTCGACAAAATGGCAGCTGAAGTGATTGTCCGTAAAAAACTGGTTGACACGATATCTCTGCTTCAAAATGTCTAAAACAAAAAATTCAAACAATTGCTTAAAATATATGTTAGTGGCTATGGCAGGAACCACAAAAAATGAATTTGAAAAAAAATAAATGGCGGCGGTTTGAATTTTTTTACCACTTTTCCCCCCCTAAAACGGTAAAAAATGGGGTTAAAAATGGATGTAAAATGTTGGTTGTGGTTCATGCCATAGCCACTGACATATATTTTAAGGAATTATTTGGTTTTTTTGTTTTAGACATTTTGAAGCAGAGATATCGTGTCAACCAGTTTTTTCCAGACAATCATTTCTACCGCCATTCCGTCGCCATGAAGGGCAGAATAAATAAAAAAATATTTTTTTCTTTATCCTCAAAATGTGTGTTAATATGTGTGAAAAGAGCCCAGTGTTTTGATACACTTTACTATAAAAAAATAAATGTTGAAAAAACACGCAAAAGTGGTGTACGGTCCCCTTAATTTAAAAATTTATAACTTCTTGAATTCTTTGCATTTACATGTTTATCGGCATCATAGAAGGATTGCAACAAAAGGGAACGTATTTAGAAAATGTGAACAAAGTGAACAGACTTTCAAATCGATGTTTACCGATTCCGACTCAAATAATGATCGTTTTTTAATTAATTCTGAAGATCCTGATATACATATAATGATTCGGATGGTTATGGTCAAGATGAAAACTCGGAAAATCCTGATCCTAGAGACAATTATTCTGATAATGAGTCAGATAACTCAGATGTTGATGACATTCTAGATAATAAGTTAAAAGAAATATTAACAGATTACATTTTATATTTAAGAGCAAATACTGGAGCAACTAATTTTGTGTTCTAAACATATTAAAAACTTTGCAATCAGTAGCTGAGTTTTATTAGAGGCATTATTGAAATATTGCTAAAGAAATGGTGAGACTCTGTCAGTTGTACATTTCCTATTACTTTGTCATCTTTGAAAAAGCAAAATTTTTTTATTACGGATTTCAAAAGTAAATATGTTTGAAAATATTAGATTTAATTATTTTATGTTTAAAATACGTTTTGTCATTGTGTATATTTCTTAACTTTACCATTGCTTTTGGTTGTCTTGACAACAGGAACGTTTTCTTTTGTTTATATTTTCTTCTTTTAATCGACATATTTGTAAGCTGTGTTCTCATGGAATTTGGCGTCATTGAGAGTTTAAGTTAAATTTGTCGTTTAGGATTCCTTCGTCTTGTGGTTATCGTTAATTATCCAGATTTTGAATCGTGAGTATAATTTTTTTTGTTTACTTTTCTTCCTCTTAAATTACTTAATTTGCATAATCTTTTTTTATTTATATTTTTTCATTTTAATTTTTATCATTTTTTAACGTTTGTTTTAAACATTTTTTTAAATATGTATTCATATTACAGAAATACTAAATATTTCTTGCATAATTAAAATAAATTGTTTTGCGTTATTCATATATTATTTTATTTGTAATTATTGTAATTTAAAAAGAAAATTTAGATTTTTTTCCCTGAACATGTAAAATGCCGGCGTGTGTAGTGTTGAAATTTGAAATGATATTTTTACAAATTTTTACTTTGACAGGTTACATTTATTTTAATGTTATTTTGTATAGTCATTGTGTACAGTTATTAATTTCTTCATTGTTTTAGGCAGTCTTAACCTCGGTCTTAAAAACAGGATTGTTGTATAATAGGTATAATAAGCCAATGCTTATTTGTATATTTATTTAAAAAGTATCTGTCAAATTCATATATGGTAGGCTAACCTTGATAAAAAGCTCAATTGCCGAGTTTTTGTAACCATAAAGAGATACGTTTCGGGATTAAATTTATCGCTTTGTTTTTTTTCAGTCATGAATCTCACAATACTTCAGCTTGCTTACTTTGACGATTTCATGTTTTTCAATTAATTTTTAATGCTTTTTCACATGATGTACAATAGTATATTAAGCAAAAATCGTCGTAAAGAAATTGTCTGCCTTTATTATCGCGTTACTTACGATTACTTTCTATTCCTAATGCACAAAAGTGTCGATTTCAGACAGCAGACGACAGGGAGTAAAACTAATTCACTTGTTCGACTTGTATGAAAATGGCGTCCGTTTTCTCCAATGGGCAAGAAAATTGCATGTGAACAGATGCTTTTCTTGCCCATAGGAGAACACGGACGCCATTTTCATACGGTCGAAGAAGTGAATGACTTTCCTCCCTGTCGTCTGCTATCAGAAAGCGCCATTTTTGTGCGTGTGGGATAAAAAAACTTTTTTGATTTTGCTTATGTACCGAGGGCACAATAAACACTACTTTTGATTCTCCAAAAATGTAATATGGAACAAAAAGTTGTTCCATATTACATCCAGTTGCAACATTGCGTGCTTATTGGATGGATGCAATTTTAAAAATGTTATGCTCTATTGAAAATAGATCATAATTTTAAAGAAGACAGTGTAAACGAAAAGTGTGTGAATATTTTATTCAATTTACATACGATTTTCAATAACACAAAAAACAAACTTAAAAAGGACCTTGTTTTAAATAAGCGCATGATTATTCCCCAAATGTCATACTTTACCGAACTGTCATTTTAACAAATTGCATTTATTCGAACTGTTATTTTAACGAAATGTCACTTTTGCGAATCGCCATTTTTACGAATCGCCACATTTGCGAAAAGTCATTTTTGCGAAATATTATTTTCACGAATTGTCATTTATTCAAACTGTCATTTTTTCGAATTGTCATTTTTACGAAATGTCACTGTTGCGAATTGTCATTTTTGCGAAAATTGATATAGTAAATCTATATATGCTAGGGTGGTTCTTATTTGGGCGATCTTTCCAAATCTTCAGTCTCATCCCAAAAAATTAATAAAGGTATAAAAAAAATTGTCCTGAAAGTTTGAAGCAAATCGAACAATATTAACACGTGCCCCTAGTCGACTGAAATTTTGAATGAAAAATACATGTAATTTTTTCTGGAAATCACAAAAAAAAATTTCTAGCTTATACAAATTTATTTGAAATTCTCTAACTTTGGGTTCTTTTTAGTACATGATAAGAGGTAAAATTTCCAATTTTTCAAAAAAATTTTGAAAGTATTTGCTTTTTTTACAAGCTTGATGAATATGCCGCTATCACAGTAAACAGGACTAATATTAACCCTTAGATGCAAACAATTTTTTTATTTATTTAAATTGGACAAAACTTGGTACTTGGCGGGTTTTTCGGGTCGCTAATTACGAATCTGAGGTCATTTTAAAAAATTTTAAAAAGGCGGATCTAATATGGCGGACATAAATAAAAAGTCGTTCAATTGGACAGAAACTCGGTACTCGAAAATTTTTAGAATCGCTGATTACGAATCTAAGGTTTTATTCTTTTTACATTTTTTTGTATTTTTTATGTCTGCCATTTTGAATTTTCTAAAACTGACCGCGGATTCGCAATCAGCGACCCGAAAAACCCGTCGAGTACCGAGTTTCGTCAAATTTAAATAAATAAAAAAATGTGTGCATCTAAGGGTTAATATACTAGTCCTGTATACTGTGATAGCGGCATAATCATCAAGCTTGTAAAAGGAGCAAATACTTTCAAATTTTTTTTGAAAAATTGGAAATTTTACCTCTTATCATGTACTAAAAAAACCCAAAGTTAAAGAATTTCAAATAAATTTGTATAAGCTAGAAATTTTTTGTGATTTCCAGGAAAAATTACATGTATTTTCCATTCAAAATTTCAGTCGACTAGAGGCACGTGTTAATATTGTTCGATTTGCTTCAAACTTTCAGGACAATTTTTTTATACCTTGATTAATTTTTTGGCATGACTGAAAATTTGGAAACATCGCCCAAATAAGAACCACCCTAATATGAGCGATTCCACGTCAAGTGATTAAGGGGTCTTACGGTGCAATGTTTATTTTAATTATTTTTTACTCTTAAACAATTAAACATAAAAATTTGGCCGAGTACAGTATCGAAAGGTTTTTTTCATGCTCTTTCGATTAGAAACAAGCATTTAAAAAAAATTTTGACCAAAAAAAATCAAAATTAAAAATAAATTTTAATTTTTAAGGAGGAAGGATCACGATTTTTTTTATACGAAAGCTAAGGTTTTTTCCTAAAAGGACATATATAAGCAAAAGTGGGACTAGAATGTTTAAACATTGAAAAAAAAGATTTCTACTGACCGGAGTGCTCAAAACCCGGGTTTTAGCTACATTTAAACATTTAAAAAAAATCGTATCCTTCCTCCCAAAAATTAAAATTTATTTTTAATTTTGATTTTTTTTTGTTAAAAATTTTTTTTTCAAAATGCTTGTTTCCAATCGAAAGAGCATGAAAAAACCTTTCAAAACTGTACTCGGCCAAATTTTTATGTTTATTTGTTTAAGAGTAAAAATTATCAAAATAAGCATTGTACCGAAAAACCCAAAACTTTACTAGGTAAAAAAGTATTTTCACCAAAAATCACTATCCACTAGTACTACAAAAGCCCCAAGTTTAGGCACGATTGGAGAAAATTTTTTTTCTACCTTGATTACTTGACATGGAATCGCTCATATATATGCATACAAGTTTACTATAGCAATTTTCGCAAAAATGACAATTCGCAACAGTGACAATTCGTAAAAATATCAATTCGCAAAAATGACATTTCGTAAAAAATGACAATTCTAAAAAATTACATTTCGAAACAATAACTATTCGTAAAAATAATATTTCGCAGAAATGACTTTTCGCTAAGGTGACAATTCGTAAAAATGTCGATTCGCAAAAGTGGCATTTCGTTAAAATAACAGTTGGGATAAATTCAATTCGGTAAAATGACATTTGGGGAATAATCATGCGCCTCTTTTTAAATTCCATCCAGTACGTGAGTGATATAAAGTTTACTTTTAAAGTTCTTCACAGTATGCAACACAATTTTTGACAATATAATTTAGTATACAGTGAGGCTAAGATATAATAATTAATTTTCTTTTAGACTGGTATGCCACTAGGAAGTATTGTTCCCTCTCCTAGTGAAACAGTACTTCTAATTGGTATTAGAAGTCATTCACTTAATAATGAATCGCTGATGTGCTATGCTGATGGTGTTTGTGCATTTTTATCTACTAGATTTGATGCTGTACTACTTTTAACCTTTTCAGTCCCAGTGGTCGATATATCGACCACCTTTTAAGCCACCGATTTTTTTAACATAACTTACAGGAAAACTGTAAATAATTGCATATTTCTTATTTTTATGTTTCTACAAATAGGGTTTAGTAGTTTTTTAACAAATTAATCTATATTATTAATGTTTTTTGTTATTAACAAACTTATACACATCAACGCATTATTTCAGTTTAAACTTAACTGTAATATAATTAAATCAGTAACATATACTTTAAATTATGGTTGTTTTCTAAATTCAGTTTTTAAAAATTCAAAATGTCGGATTCAATATGGCGGACAAAAATTAAATAATATTAATTGTAATCGTCATATTGTCATATTGTAATCGTAGCGACAAAGATGTACCTATCTTAATTTATAATTTTTCTAATTTTCTTTTTTTCGTTCTGAAGAGGACAGCTGTGCTGCCGAAACGTAAAAAGAATTGAATTTCTTTTATTTTTGATTTCCTTGACTCGGAGTGATCGTTAATTTTCACTATTTATTAAATAAATTTGCTTTAAAATTGTCTCTCAGGGGTTTTTGAGTTCGCTGATGACGAATCTAAAGTCAGATTTAAAAATTCAAAATAGTGGATCCATAAATCCATATGGCAAACATAAAAAGTTACGAATTTGGAAACACCCTCTACTTTTTTAATACGGGCTTGGAACCGGCAACGGCAGAGTTTCGTCTCTTTTTTTAAAGATTTTTTGTTTTTTTAAACGTTTTAAATGTTTTTTAAAATTTTTTAATACTTTTATTAATTTTGTTTATTTTTGGAATATTTTTATATTTGTCGTAACAAACGCAAAAGACAATAGTGACGAAACATAAAAGCGGAACAACAAAAAAACAAAAGAAAATCAAGAGAGATAAAGGGAAAATGGTAAACGACAAAAAAAACAGCATTCAGTCCTATATTGTCAATTTTCAATTTTGGACTATCATATTGTATCCATTATTTTAAAGTTAGAAAAACTGACTTCAGATTCGTAATAAGTGACCTAGAAAAAACCTAAGCCGTAATTTTTAAACAAATTTGATGGATTTTTTATTTCTTCGTCCAACATATTGAATCCTCCATTTTTAATTTTAATAAACTGACTTCAGAATCAGCGACTTCAAAAACCTCCAAATGCTAACTTTTAAGCAAATTTGTTTCATTTTTCAATTTTGTCCGTCATATTGGATGCGCCATTTTGAATTTTGACAAACTGACTCCAGATTTGAAATCAACGACCCCAAAAACCACCGAAAGACTACTTTCAAGTAAATTTATTTAATTTTTTAATTTATTGTCCGCCATATTGGATCCGCCATTTTGAATTTTGACAAACTGACTCCAGATTCGTAATCAGCGACCCTAAAAACCCTCGAGTGACAACTTTTAAGTAAATTTGTTTAATTTTTAATTTTTGTCCGCCATATTGGATCCGCCATTTTGAATTTTTAAAAACTGACTCCAGATTCGTAATCAGCGACCCCAAAAACCCCCGAGTTAAAACTTTCAAGTAACTTTGGTTAATTTTTTACTTTATCGTCCGCCATATTGACTCCGCCATTTTGAATTTTCAAAATTTTGAAAATCTGATTCCAGATTCGTAATCAGCGACCCCGAAAACCATAAATACTATACATATAGTAGATATTTTTCACTTGCCCTAATTATGGGACTGAAAGGATTAATTGCTTATTACTGGATACTAAACATTTTATTTCATCCTCAAGGTTGCAATTATTATTTATTGCTATATCCGTAGTAAGAAAAGCTGGGATTAAAAAAGGCTTGGTGAATTTCTTAAAACTTTCCTCATTTACAAAAATTGTGAATAAGGTTGGTCTAATGAAATAAATTCCTTATAATTTTGTTTAAAAAATGAAAATTCTTTTCTTTTATAATTTCAAAAATTTATAACTACTGAGTTTTTTCGTAAATTATATTTTCACATTTAAAATTTTTAATTTACTATACGAAAAATGTACTTATTCAATTTATTTAATAATAAAATAAATTTCTTCAGCACTTCAAAAAACAATAACCTTTAAATTAATAATTGTTACACATTTAGTTTTGTAAAAAGAAAGTTTTCCTTTCTATTTTCTTCGGGGACATTGAAACGCAAAAATTGTTGTGGTTACCGACAGGAATCGTTAAAGAAGGTTATTTTCACAAACAAAATTAAATTAACAACATAAATTTAGTTTTGTGTTGTCTCGAAATTAAACTATACGTACTAAAAAGTTGTATTTTTAATAGTTTTGTCAAAATTTGTTTTTGAAATACCGTCAAATTTTCAGGCATTCAGGGTGGAGTAACCCCATAATATAATATTTTTATTATTTTATTTTTATTTAAATTTTGAAAATTACTAATTCTTTTTAATTAACCTTCTAAAGTAAGGTTAATTTAATTTGGAATAATGGAGATTTCCAAATTAAATGGAAATTCTATTGTTTTTTGTAACCCTTATTAAAATGTTACACAATTCCAATCCTGAATTCAATTGTCTCAATATTTATTCAGAATTAACTAGATGCATAGAATTTTTGGACGGCACGTAATTATTGTCAGGTACAGCTTATATGGTTGATAGGTGCAGAGGGGCAAGGAATGAACCAGCATCCACCCTGCATTCAAAAGCTCGAGAGCAAGGAAAAGATGCGTGATCGTAGTTGTACTCGCCGTTCCTGCGAGAGAGAACGTCATGTGACAGAGAGAGAGAGAGAGAGAGAGACAGACAGACAGTACACCATACTCCGCGAAAACCATATATGTAAGAGAGAACGACGCTTCGCCGCTGCACACAATCCTTTTTCTCTCTCGCACAATTTCGAGGGAAGCGCGGAGAGCCTTTACTCAACGCGTTTAGTGAGACCTTCCGCCCGTCATTTCTAATGCAAGATTTATTATTTACATTTTTCATAATTGATAATTCCCTGTTCTCCCTAATGTAATCAATTTGAAGTTTTTCTGGCTTTCATGCCTTTTAACAAGTATTAAAATAGACCTTGCAGTGTGTGAGATAATAAAAAATAAAAATATCCCGATATTTGTCTTAAATTTAATTTCGATCCATTTTTCCTGAAAATCATAAGAATACAAATAATTTTAAGTGACGAAAGTAATCTTTTCAGCGCAAAAGAAATACTTTATGGTCTTGGCCCAAGTTTTATTCCTGTGCGATTTCGAAATGCTGATTTGCGCATTTTTGGAATTAATGAATTAATTCTAAAATTATTAATTATTTTAATATTATATTTTTAAAAAAATTTCGTTACGATAAAATTAGTCAGGTAACAGTGAAAAAAGAAAAAAAAGTGAAATGAAAAATGAAATTACATAACTGATCCCCTGATTAAAGAGTGTATGTATTACAGTTTTCAAATGTTTTTGTTGGTAATATTCAAAACATTCTATTACATGCTTTATTAAGGGTGAACGTGCACGACTTTCTATGACCAAAAATATAAACCTCAAACTGATATTTTTCATATGGGAATATATTCATACTTCAGAAAAAAACTTTTATTTGTTACTGTCACACACACTAGAAAACTTTATATTATTCATATATAAACTAATATTATGTTATAACTGTCGTTTTTAATTCTGACAACTTTACAACCGTCAAATAGCACGGATGTTATTTTTTTATGATAAGTTGGTTAAAATTAGTATATTATCTGTGTCATATTGTCAGTGCAAGTAATTTATCGTTGGGAAGGGAATTTAAAAAAACACTTTTTCTTTTTTATGTTAATACCATTACATTTATAACCATAAAATAATAAAAATAACAGTTTCTAATTTCTATGCTTACATTTTATTATCGCAAGTAAAAGCGACGTTGACTCTCTTTTTCCTTTGTTCTTTTAAAAATTTAACAGATCAAATTTTTTGTACTATTTTCTAAAATTTGTTAATATATTTTCGTTAACATAGTATAATTTTTATTGAAAACGATTTGTGATATCCCCATGCACTTATTTTTTTAAAAGATGAACTTATTTGGATTTCTTTTAACATTTTTTTTAATTAAAAGGATAAATGTCACATATCTCTATAAGAATAAATGTTAAAAAATTATAATTTAAAATTCATATTATTCAATAAATTTGTAGTAAACCGACTTCAAACTTTGCAAGAAATTTTTTTTACGTAAAACTTTTGATATATGTAAAAAGTGTGTTTTCTAATTTCCAAAAAACGTGCACGTACATCCTTAACTTATTTATAATTATAGTTTGAGAATCACACGCGTTCACACATTCTCTTCTGGATTGACGATCAAATTCGCTATCCTTTCTTCCCAACCTACATCGAAAAAGCCAAAGTACGGCTAAGCTCCACCCCTACCGTAAATCACTCATTCTTTAATAATAGACAGTTCCTATTATAATTCTTGAGATTTATATCTTTGGCCCCCTTTTATTTTTAACGATAAATTTGGTCTTTTCTTTTAGTCTTCTTCATTCTCCATTTTCTTTCCTCTTCTTGTTCTGTATAACCAAACATCGTGTCACGTTCAGATTTTCTAATAATATTTGCGAAAAAGATTAAATCTATGAAAATAATGTATGATTATTTATTTTTAAATGGTGGAATATTTTTGAAAAATTCTCGCATTCGATTAATATTTATTATTCAGGGGTTATCGGGATTGCTGATTACGAATCTGAATTTAGTTTTTCAAAATGGCGGATCCAATTTGGCGAAAAAGTTTTTAAAATATTTATCAGATTCAATTTACATTTCTTACTCACAGGTTTGTAGTGTCGCTGATTACAAATTTGTAGTAAGATTTTCAAAATTAAAAATGGCGAATCTAATATAACGGAATATTTTTTAAAAAATTATTAGATTCTATTTATATTTGATTAGTTATTTTATAATTATTATTAAACGCAGAAACTCAACTTGCCTGACTACCTGACTCGCCACATTGTTAGTACTTCCTCGTCTATCTACTCTGTCCAAGATAATTCTTGGTACCACCAAAGTGTTGTTGCCCTCCTGCATTCATGGGCCACTGCCCCCGCGCCAGGTGCTTATCGGTCGGAACCAGTGAGGGATTCAGCCGAAGCATTACCACGCAGGTACTCCTTGTTTTAACAATCGCTTATTTTGTCATGCTGCTTAGTTTGTCCCGTATCAAAAGACAATCAGGCCTAAACAGGGTACTATTATCTGGACAAGATGGACCCTGAACCGCCTCCGTTAGTTACATAGACGTTAGAGTAATGACGAAGCATTGATGTGACGTCCATAATATCCAAGGGCACGTGAACATTGTATGTTCAGACGTGAAGGTCAATGTATTTATCCAAAATAGCAGGAAGCTTTTGCAAGGTGTATTTATATCATGGTATTTCTTCATAGTTTACCCTCGGGTGTCATCTTGTTAGTCTTATCTTTAATTTGAGACCAAAAATGTTAATAAATCTTATTACTGATTAAAAAACTGATGAATATCTACTACAGATTGCATTTTTTATTACTGATGGTAAATAAAGGTTGTCAGACTCCCAAGTAAAACTACCCAAGTGTCAGACGCCGAATTTATTGAAACTTTTCATACGTCAAAAGGGATAAAAAATAAGATATACGTGTTTTTTTATATCGGCGGTAACTGACTTTAAAGGGTAGAAACTACCCTTTTAATTTTAAGAGATGTAAATTCAATAGTTATCTTAAAATTGCTTAAGTTCGATGGAAACTGGTTACTCGGGGGTTTTTGGGGTCGCTGATTACGAATTCGATGTCAGTTTTTTAACATTCAAAACGGCGGTTCCAAAATGGCGGACGAGATTTCTAAAAATTGCTTAAATTCGCTGAAAACTGGTTACTCGGGGGTTTTTGTGGTCGCTGATTACAAATTCGATGTCAGTTTTTAAAATTCAAAATGTCGGATCCATTATGGTGGAAGAATTTTTTAAAATTTGCTTAAATTCGTTGGAAACTGGTTACTTGAGGGTTTTTGGGGTCCCTGATTATGAATTTGATGTCAATTTTTCAAAATTTAATTCAAACTTTTTATTCTTATCATTGGAATTTTTGAAATACGCATGGTATAAAAGTGGATATTTAGAAGAAAGGCCTTCAACAATTGAAAATCCGGTAGATTTTTGCTTGAAAAATTGTGCCCCAGTCTGCGACTCATGCACAAATGCTGCCGTTGTGAAATGTGAATGGTGCAAAAAATCATTGTGCATAAAGCAATTTTTTTTATTACCATTATTGTAAAACTTACTCCTAATGATATGAATAAAGAGTTTGAATTAAATTTTGAAAAAGTAACATTAATTTCGTGATCAGCGACCTTAAAAACTCTCGAGTTATCAGTTTCCGGTGAATCCAGGCAATTTTTAGTAATCTCGTCCACCATAATGGATCCGACATTTTGAATTTTGAAAACTGACATCGAATTTGTAATCAGCGACCCCAAAAACCCCCGAGTAACCAGTTTTTAGCCAAATTAAACAATTTTTAGAAATCTCGTCTGCCATTTTGGAACCGCCATTTTAAATTTGAAAAATCTGACATCGAATTCGTAATCAGAGACCCCAAAAACCCCCGAGTAACCAGTTTCCATCGAATTTAAGCAATTTTAAGATAAGTATTGAATTTACATCCCTTAAAATTAAAAGGGTAGTTTCCACCCTTTAAAGTCAGTTACCGCCGATATAAAAAAGCACGTATATCTTATTTTTTATCCCTCTTGACGCATGAAAAGTTTCAATAAATTCGGCGTCTGACACTTGGGTAGTTTTCCTTGTTAGTACTTGGATGGGCAACCGCGCTGCGACTCTTGCTATGGCCCGGTGTTTTTCTTACTACTTTCGTAATTTATCAAGCGAGATGTTTGACGTTGAGGTATAATGATATGCACCGTCGATTATTGTCCGGTACACACCATTAGAACTCACCATTAGACTGTCGATAAACCAGTTGTCATCAGGAGAGGTTTTCTACAGTTTCCCTCTTTACTGACGAGAAAACCCATTAGACGGAAGGTATTCCTCTAAACACTTTTATCTTTATTAAGATATATGTGGAACTTATAAATCTTCCAATTCAATCAAGAAATAAAAAGAAAAAACAATCCTTTTAACGTTTTGACAGCACAGATGTCCTCTTCAGAAACTGCAATGTTTATTAATATAAAATTATATATGGGGAAAAAAAATAAAGTGTCATTGTAACATTTTCTGAATTAGGCATAAAGTATTATCTAGTTTATTTGATAACACAGGACCACAAAATTTTCTTCGGGTAAATATACATTGACGGGACCATGTGTTCTATACGTATTTTGACGCCCTGAATCCAAATTTGGGTCTACTTTTGTCACAACACGTCACAGTTCCGAGAAAAATTAAAATTTCTCCAAAAAATAAACCAAAAAATTGAAAAAAAAATTTCTTAAAATTTGTATAAATATACAAGTTTTCCTAATAATTTTCTTCACATTTGTCAGAAATTTTATGTTTGTTTGTAATTATTTACCCTTAATTGTTGTCTAAATATGTATTTAATGTTACAGAAAGTGTATGTACCCGTGTAGAAATTTCGCTATGGCCCAGATCAGGGACAGATCGGGCCTTCCCTATTAGGGAATGAAACACACGGCCCGACATGGCCCTGATCAGGATATCCACATTTGATCGTCGCCCCGATCTGGCCCAGGTCGGGCCGTGTGTTTCATTTCCTAATATGGCCATAGTAGGGAAATTTCTACACGGGTAAATAAGTAAAATATATTCAATATATTTGACTTATTTACCTGACAGGTTTCGAATAAAATAAGATCTTATCAAAGTAAATATCTTTATCGGTTCCATTTAAACATTATATTATCACAGACCTACAAATCTTAAGCATATTTAATTAGACAGTAACTTTATATAAATCAAAGTAACTATCCATTTCACGATTTTGAGAGTTACGCCCGTATGTTAAAAAATTAATATAATATTATCACATTAAAAATATCCTTTCTATAATCATTTTTAATTTTCGTAAATTAATAAAATCACATTAACACGTAATATTTAAAATACGCACTTATTACATCGTTTGAAAAAAACAAATGAAATTTTAAGGTTTTGTTTTTAAGTGCTTATTTCAGGAGTTATGAAAGATTGGTTTGTTTTTTACGTCAAAATGTCGTTATGTAAAAATAGTCCGAATATTTTTTGTATTGTATGCGGAGAATTTGTTGTTTCAAAGAACAGAAGATCATATTCTCAATGTGCGAAAGAAATGTATGAAGAGTGTTATAAGATTTTAATAGAAAATTTGGATAATGCCTGGACACCAAATATTACGTGCTGTTGGTGTTTTGCTGATCTCCGACAATGGAAAAATGGTGATAAAAAGAAGGTACGGTTTTATTCTCCAATGATTTGGCGGCAACCTGAAAGTCATGAAATGGATTGTTACTTTTGTCTCTCTAAAGTTATTGGTTATAATAGTAAAAATAAGCATTTAATTAAATACCCTCAAGTTAAGTCAGTGACTTTTCCTGTTAGTTAAAATGATATTGAGAAAACCAATCTTCTTACCAGTGAATCTATTGAAACCTTAAATACATTAACCATTAAAAATCCAGTAATATTAGATAATGTGAATGTTAATAACGAAGAGTTGAAAGTTATTTTGAAAGAAGAATATGAGAATAAAATAATATATAATAATAATAATAATAAATATTAATAAATATTAATAAATATTATAATAATATAATAATAAAATATGTGCTAGCAAAACTGAAATATGATCAACATAAATGGCAAGTGTGTAGCGATTTGAAGATGATCACAATTCTACTGGGACAACAAAGTGGTTTCACTAAATACCCTTGCTTTCTATGCGAATGGGACAGTCGTGATAGGAAGCATCATTATATTAAAAAAGAATGGCCTACGAGAACAGTTTTGTTGCCAGGAACAAAAAATGTTTTACGTCAGCCGTTAATCGATCGGCTAATGGTAATATTTCCACCTTCGCATATCAAACTTGGTGCAGTAAAACAATTTATAAAAGCCATAAAGCTTAATGTTAATGAAGCCTTTAAATACCTGTTTATTAAGTTTCCAAATTTATCAGAAGCAAAAATTAAGGAAGGTGTACTTAATGGTCCGCAAATTAGAGCACTTCTCAATGATGATAAATTTGAAGAAAGAATGACTGAAAACGAAAAGGCTGCATGGATTAGTTTGAGAAATGTAATTACCAAATTTTTAGGGAACAAGAAAGATCTAGATTTCAAGAATATCGTCGAACAGATGTTAAAAAATTTCAAAAACTTAGGATGTCTTATAAATTTGAAATTGCACTTCTTGCATTCTCACATTGATGAATTCCCTAAAAATTTAGGAGACTTAAGTGAAGAACAAGGTGAGAGATTCCATCAGGACATTAAAGAAATGGAAAAAACGATATCAAGGAGCGTGGGATGAAAACATGATGTCTGATTACTGTTGGTGTATAAATCGCGATACTAAAATTCAACATAAAAGAAAGTCAATTCGAAGGTCTTTCGAGAACAAAAAACTCGAAAATCAAAAGAATTAGTAGAAGAAGAGAAATGATCATCATGAATTAGATTGTTCCCTTGGTAAACTTTGTTAAGTTAAAATGGCAAACTTTTTTTTATTTATGATATTTATTATTTACTATTAAAAGATTAACCTAACACAGATATCATTGCTGATATTTAATTACACTTGGAGATTAATGAGATACAAACTACCTTGTTTAAAAATAAACAACTACCTTCCTTGGAAATTATGGGAAAGAAGGCTTTTCATTTAATTATTTGGTAAGTTCTAGACTTTATACACATTTACAGAGCAATTAAGGGTCCATTATCACAAACAAACATGAAATTATCAACAGATTTAAAGAAAATCATCAGAAAAATGTGCCTCTTTAAACAGTTTCAAAGATAATGATAAAAAATGCCTATTTTTGGGGAAATTTTAATTTATTTTGAAACTGTGACGTGTTGGATCAAAACCAGACCCAAATTTGAATTCAACGCGTCAAAATACGTATAGAAAACATGGTCCCGTCAATGTATATTTGATCGAAAAAATTTTGTGGTCCTGTGTTTAAATAGAGACAATGATTTCCAAATCGTTACTAAATCTTTAACTGAGTGTTATTTAAACGAACGTCTACGAGCAGTTAAAATATATGATCAAGACTATTTTCTTGGAAAATTTTATATACAATAAAAAATAAAATATACCTATATATAGGGGAGAGTGAGACAAACCGGCCATACTAACAGTTTTTTTACTCTGGTGACAAAACGAATCAACCGATTTCATTTTCAGATGGCTTGTTTGAAAGATCAATTGTTGTTATAATGTAAATAATAATACTGGATTCAATTTTAATTAAATGAATAATTTTTTAATAACAAGACAAAAATATTTGGAATTATCAGGGAAACAATATTAAAGCGTGTAATTCTCTTTGGAAGATAATTATTTTTCATTAAAAGTAAATATGTTAATAAAAAACATTCTGATTAATAATAATTTTCGTGAAACTCTGATACAATGAAAATATCCTATGGCCGGTTTGTCCCACAGGCCAATTTTGAGAATTAATATTTGTTTAAAAAAACCGCTTTGCAAATTCATCAAAGTTTTTGGTGGTAAATATTCCTGAGGTGTGTACCTTAAAAACTTAAGAGCAAATATTTGGAAATATTACACGATTTGCTCAGAATTTCCTTAGGAAGGAATTCGTAAAAGTGTAGAAAAGAACTAAAAAAACTTTTGCTCCCACACGGAAAAAATTTTGGTGCATCATTTGCGCTGCCTATAGTACAGCTGTTGTACCAGTAGTTCGGCGCACTGTTATCTTGTTTTGGCGCGTCAGATGCACGAAAATGGGACGTATGTTATCCGTATAGGTGTAGTATATCGTCTGCTCTATTAAATAATGCAGAGGGATCACCAAAAGGGTGCGCCTGCTGTCACAAAACGGTACTTCTGCTATACTAAGCGCTAGGACAACATTCGTCCTGCGGTTTGGTATAGCTCGTGCACTAGTAGGAACGACTGGTGCACCAAAATTTTTTCCGTGCAGCGTTGCACAAACAAAAGTAAAAAATGTCAAATTGAAAAAATAAGGTATACTACACATGGTTGTTTCAAATTTCTAAATAGCACTTTTGACAATTTCGCCATTTCGGAGATATTGACACCTGTCCGGTTTACCCACCAGGCCAGTTTTCCCCACTCTCCCCTGTATATATATTAAAAATTATGCATAGTTTACTTTTTGTATAATATAATTAATATTTTTTTGAATAAATAAATAAATTTTATTTAAATAAGTTATTTTCAATTTTGTCAATATATTAACATTGTTAATAATTAATTATTTTTAACAAAGTATAAAATATATATAACATATTATACTGATATTAATTTTATTCTTATGTTAATTATTTTTTATAGTAACTAAAAGCTTTTCCATATTTATATTGTTTTACTTATTTATTTATTTAAGTTATAAACTATTTTACAAAATTACACCCCATAAAATGTAAAAATAATCTATAATTTGTGTTGAATGTAGTGTGAAAGCCTCAATTAGTAAAAAAAACTTAAAAACACGGTTCTTGCTTATATTTTGATTATAACACTAAGGGAGTATAGTCGAGATTGGACTCTGTCAAGGTAGGCCATTCGCAATTTTTTGGACAAAAAAGCTCAAAAAAAGTTTTGTGCATCATGTGAAAAACCATTAATAAAATATAAAAAAACCGGACAATGAAGATCAATTCTAATCATTTCCACTATATTTTTCCTGTAATCTACACGTGAAAATACAAAAGTGTACCAATTTTCAGCTCTCTAGGTAAAAAACTGTGAGCGCTAGAGTGAAATACACGCTTTTTTGACGAAATTTTTAAAAACTTTGAGTTTTTCGCTGAAAAAAATATGAAGATCAAATCCAATCATGTTCGCTATATTTTTCCTGAAATCTACACACGAAAATACATAAAATAAGCAAAACTGCAGTCAAATAGGCAAAGAATTTTGAAAACCAAGGGGGGGGTACACACTTTTTTTTTTAAAACGAAATTTTTTTTTAGTTTTTTGCAAAAAAAATATGAAGATGAATTCCAATAATTTTTTCTGTATGTTTGTTGGAATCTGCACGAAAAAGCAAATAAAAATGTATAACGCCAGTCCTCTAGATTAAGAATTGAGAGAACCAGCAAGGGTTAAAGTATTTTCGAGCATGCAAAAAGAGATTTTAGTTTTTCGATGAAAACACCATGAAAATAAATTATAATCACTTCCGCTATATTTTTCCTGTAATCTATGCGTAAAAACGAATAAGTATGCCAATTTACATTTTTTCAGGTAAAAAAATGTAGGCGCCAGGGGGGGGGTACATGGATTTTTTTCGAAATTTTCAAAATTTTTGACTTTTTCGATGAAAACAGAATGAAGATGAATACTAAATGTGTTCGCTATATTTTTCCTTTAATCCATTTTTGAAAATACATATGCATACCAATTTTCAACTTACTAGGTAAAAAACTGTGAGCGCTAGGGGGGGGGTACATGCCTTTTTTTGTGAAAAATGGCCAAAATTTGATGTTTTTCGTCGAAAACTCTATGAAGATTAATCCCAATAACGTTCGCTATATTTTTCCTGTAATCTACGCGTGAAAATACATACGTGTACCAATTTTTAGCTCTCTAGGTGTAAAACTGTGAGTTCTAGGGGGGGGTACATGGTCATTTTTGTAACCGTTCCAATAGGGTTCCTACCGGGTACGGAACCCTAAAAAGACATGGAATTGTCAAGACAATTTTCATTCATGATTGAAAAAAATTAAAGTGAAAAATCAAATCCGGAAACGTATCTTTTTTTGGTTAGAACTTTTGCCAAAGGTATGAGAAAAATAATATTAAATTCTGTAAATTTTGTTAATTATTTCATTAAGGGCGAACCTGGGCTACAAATTGTTTTTTTTAATTTTTATAACTTTTTTATTTAAAAATTAATTTATTACTAATTTATCAAATTTAATTAGTTTAATTGGGCTTCCGTTTCCGGTACCGTTGAGTAGTACACGCGTTTGCAATAAGTTAAATGTTTTTGGCAAAATCTTATGCAATTAATGAAGGGTGGAAGTGTAGTGTGTTTAAAGTACAAGAGCAAAGTGTTGTGGTACAAATAAAAAGAGTGAATGTATAAAATACGGCAAGTGTGAGTTAAAAAGTAAAAAAAAGCGTGAACGTGAGGTTAGTTTTCGAGAGAATTAGTAGAGAGAGATAGAGAGACAATCAGCCTGGTTGTATGTTGATAAGGTAGAAAGTGAAAATATCTGATAAGGAATCAAGTGACTTAAGGCACTTTTCCTATGTGACGGTTTGAAAAAATCGATTTTTTTGCATGTTGTGAAAGTACAATATCTTAGAAATATTGTGTAAAAGTTTTAGACAGATATTTAAAAAACTAACAAAGTAACAGCGCGTAGAATTAAACAGTGCACGGGCGCGAGCTGCAGCTACCAAAACTTTAAACGCGTTTTTCTGAAAACCACTTTTTTCTAACTAGTGGCAAGGATTACTCAAAATCTGTTAAACCGATCGGTCTGCAATTTGGAGGCATTATTCTACACATGAGTGGCTATCGTGTGAATCTTGGTCATGATTTTACATAAACATATTCCTATTTTTTTAAAACAATTTGCTTACGAAAAAATAAGCGATTTTTGAAATTTCTTTTTAACAGTTCGCCATTTTGTTATTTATTGAAATAAATTGTTTATTGAGGTTCACACGATAACAGTAAGCCTACTGAGTAAAACTACGTTTGATTTTTTATTTCAGACCATACTGAGATTGAGTCCACAATAGCACATTGAACGGAACGTAATTGTAACGTAACAATAAGTATATTGTTTGGTTACGTTTACGTTCTGTTCAAGAGTGCTATTGTAGACTCAACCAGAAAGTTATCATTGCGACCGTTCACCCGTGCATTTTCAAAGGAGTCACCTTTGACTCATAAAAACAATTATTAAATGATTTGAAAAATCACTAAAAAAACTTTTTGTATATTTTTAGACACCAATTATAACAGGTAAAATAAGTTATAGAATTATATTTTATTTTCTATGAAAAAAAAATTCCTGAAAATAGACTGAAATTTCGGCCGTCACATAGGAAAAGTGCCTTAGGTCGCAAATGCGAGGACTCCTTATTTTAAGATGTTCTGTAGACGCAAAACTTAGTAAATTAAGATGTATCTCGTAAGAAAAATTTCTTTGGGGACACTTGTAACTTGGAAAGTCATAGAACGTCCTATATAAAAATAATAGATTTTATAGTAAATTTTTTCGTTTAATTTGGTCAGGTTTTTGTAAATTTGTCCTACTGTGAGCATAAAAAGCCAATCATTTGCTTCGTTTTAAAAAGTTTAGTAATCTTTATGAAAGACACAAAGGGTGTCAAATCGATGGAAGGTGTATAAAGGCAGATAGAGACAGGGTTTCCACTAGCAAAATATAGCAAAACCCTCACTAAGGTCGAAGAACAAAGCTTGATTTATTGTAAGGAGTTTATAGGAGTTAAGAGTTCTGAATCCCTTCTCTGAATCTCTCTACGGAGACATGGTGCATCCCTTTCATCCCACACTCCTTACCACTCATCGAATCCCATTCTAAACTATCATCTCTCTGCTCGATATTTAGACTGTTGTGGTTTGATGGGAAATCTTTGGATCAACTCCTATCATAAACCTTTCTCAACGGTAGCCATGATTTTAAAACTATGTCCAGTTCATGCTGCGACGTTAAGATAGTTTGGTTTAACATCTTCTTCAGGCTAAATTATTTAACAAAACACCAAATTAATAAACATACAAAAGTTATAAAAATACAATAAATCAAGTCAAAACTGATTAACATTTGAAATGAAGGAATCCCACATAACATTAACCTCGATAAACGTGGTGAAAAACCTAACACTATTTTCAGTGAAAACCTAAAAAACCTGGTAGTAACCTATGTTTCAACCTGGTTATGTATTTTTAAGATTTTCAGTGTCTGTAGACATCTTGTTTTTTTACTCTTGAAATATTAAATTAAAATTACGTTAAAAAAATTGGCTTTTTTAATATTATTGCTATTGTTGTCTTTGTCAAAGCCTGTGACTTTTATAGAAATTTGCTAAAAATTAAAGTTTTATTTATTTTTCAAAAATATCTTTGTTGAATTTAATTTAAAAAAGTAGAGAATTATTTTAACATGACTGTAAAATTATTTATTTTTATTTTACTGGCATTATTCATACACTATATCTTAGGTAATTTTCATGAAAGGGACCCTTTTTTGTTTGAATTAACAAAAAACCAAATTATTATTTTTTAATTTCTAGAAATACCAGCAACATTTTAGTATTATGTTAAATATAATTAATGATAACTTTTAAATTAATGATTTTGTAAAAAAAACTTGGTAGAAATATGTTACTTTAAATAATAAATTCTCATGTTTTAATTTATTACACTTTTTGCATGAATGCTTTATTTTTATTAAATAAATAATTTAATTTAAGGGTTAAGTATTTAAAATTAATGATGAAAAAATTAAAAACAAAACAAAACTCTCGTCAAATGTAAAAAAAGGCTTAGAACATAAATTGATAATTAAATGAGAAAATTCTCGTTTTTTATAATTTTAAAAATATTATAATATATGTAAACAATTTTTTTAATTTTAATTTTCAAATTTTTTTACATAGCTTACATATTATGATGAAATTGAATCTTTACTCGCACTTATCAGTACTCTTTTATCTTATTATGTTTTAAACAAATTTAAGTCGATGAGTTCATTATTCTTTATTTTTACTATTTTTATTTAATTCGCTTTGTGCAAAAGTTCATTTTAAAATTTATATTTGTCATTCTTGACATAAATATACGGTATTTGTATTTTAAAAATAATTGTGTTCAAATTGATTTCATCATCCGAGAATAACCATTTTCAACAAAATTGTTTTAAAAATTTATATTAAATAATAACAATAAAAGAAAGTTGTTATATTATTCTCAATTATTGTAATCAGCGTTGTAATTTATTTCATCGTAATTAAAATTTCCATTTTGCCCAGCGTTGTAATTTTGATTTCAGCTGTAATAAGGAGCAACGTTGGTTCCCCTTGCTCCACGACCTTGACCAACTACGTCTTCTGTATTGAAGATCACCGTTTGCCTTTGTGGACCTTTATTTACAAATCCTTGTCCTGGTTCTCAAGAAAATTGTTGACGACGTTGACCATCGCCAACAAATTGTTGACGAGGTTCAGCAACGTGTTGACGAAGACATTCATCTTTAAATGGTCGACAACGTCCATTTCCATCGTTCTTTCAGCATCTATCACGGTGCGTCTAGTGAAAATTAAATGAAAAATGATATTACCTCAAATTTTTTTGTTGATTCTGTATTCTAGCCCTATATAGACATATCTTATAAAGAGAGAAAAATTGTAAGTATGTGTGTATGTGTGTGTAAACATCACATTTTCATAAATATCTCGAAATCATGAAGAGCTTTTGGGTTGAATTTTTTTTTAAATTGTAGATCTCACCTGCGGACATAAAGTGAGAGTACTTTTTGATAAATTAATAAAGTTTAACTAAATTTTTCTTTGATTTTTAATTTTGCAAAAAAAACGTTGTTTGCCCATAACTTTAAAAAAATGTTAGGACACCTATAAATGTTTTTCCATAATTTTGTAGAGTTTTCTTAGACGCATCTTTTGAGCCCTAATTGGACATTTTTTGTCCATATTAACTGGAGTTATTTAACTTTTAAAAATAAAAAATTTTGGAAAATAAGACTTTTTTGAAAATTTTGTTGAAAAATGTAAAAGTAACTTAAAAATTATCGTTACTAACTTGTAGATCATTTAAAAACGCTTCGATTGACCTACTTTTGAACTTAATTCAATAATAAATTTCGAAATTATTGGTATTTTAAAAACCAAAAATTTTAGAAAATGACATTTTCTCAACTTTTTTGTTTAAAAATTTTTATTTAACTATTAAATTATTGTAACTATCTTGTAGAGTATTTAAAAATACATTAATTGACATAAAATTCAATCACTTTTACCATATTTATAAAAAGTTATTCATACTCTCTAAATCTGAATATGTGAAAATTCACATTTTTGTACATCATAAGTCGTCTTCTCGATCAATAAGTGCATATGCACTTATAATAAGTGAAATTTCATTCAGAATAAGTGAAAAATTCACTTATTTATAAGTGTATATGCACTTATTGATCGAGAGGACGACTTATAACGTACAATAAGTAAAAATTCACATATTCAGATTTAGAGAGTATATTTCTATTATTTTTATCTCCATGAGGAAGTAACGTGTTCATGAAATAAGCACCAAAATTATAAAAAAATATACAACTTGGCAGCGGTTTTTCTGTTATTATTACCTCTATAAGGAATCAAAGTGTTCATGAAATGAGTACCAAAATTATAAAAAAATATACAACTTGGCAGCGGTTTTAAACTTTTAAGGGCTGCTCTAGTTTACAAAACTCTTCACTTATAACCACGCTTTTTCAAGAGTGTAATTATGTACATGTTATATTAAATTATTGTTTCGTTGTTGTCAAATCAATGTTAGCGAAGCTAACCGAAACTAAACAATAACAAAGCATACACAGTGAAATACATCACTCTGTTGAATCTATATTTACTTCTAAGTTCTTACGTAATTACATATGTTTAAAATGATATAAAATATGTTGAAAAATGTAAAAATTATCAAAAAATGTAATTGACGTCGTTAAAAAAAGCGCTAAACTTACAATTTTTGTATCTTTATAAGATATGTCTATATAGAGCTAGGATACAGAATCAACAAAAAAATTTGAGGTAATATCATTTTTCATTTAATTTTGACCAGACGCACCGTGCCGTGTGTAAATGAAATTTAAAATCGTGACAAAACAATCCTCAAAATGTTATCGACATGCTGAAACAAATTATTTATAAATAAATAATTTTATATACATCATTTATATTATACTTGATTTTATAAATGTAATCTATAAAATTATTATTAAATAATATTTAATTATTCTTAATAACTATTATTAAATATTTTTAAATAATTAATAATAAGACCAAGGTAATATAGTAGAGCAAGAATTGAAAAAGTTAGACGTACAAAAAGTGTATGACATCACACATAAATGTAGTCAAGTAATATATGGGCGATTTCACGTAAGATTTACCTATTACTTTTAAAATTTCGATAAACATATTTTTTTCTTAATCTTTATAGAAGAAAAAGAAATACGTATTTTTTATTTTTGTTTAATCGCCCTTTTTGAGTAATGAATTTTCGAAATTTTGGATTTGTAACTATAGACATATTTTCAGTGACTTATAAGTTTAAAAATATTGAGTTTAGAAAAAACTTGTCGCATAATGAAATTTTTAGTTTTCTTTCGACTTTTAAAAAATGTGAAAAAATTTTTTTCTAAACAAGTAAATTTTTCTTAATTTTGGTCCCGATTTTTTAAATTTTTTAAAAATTTATTATACCTCATAATATACAGAAGATTTTCCAAAAAGTTCCAGAGTGTGCCAACCCGTTTAATGAGTTTTATAAAATTTTCAAAAATCACTTGCAAGGTGCTCGCGTTCTACGAAACGCCTCACACAGGAATTTTTTTACAAGTTACTTCTCGTTCCCCCGCATGAATTCGTTCCTGTTTTCTCTCTCATTCGCTGCCGGGCAAAGCCAGAATCGAGTCGTCACAGTTAAATTTCGATGCACTAATCGGTCGAAACACGGCTCCACATTTTTATATATCGAAGACGGATTAACCTTTTTTAATTTTTGAAGCCTTATTTTAAAGCTTAAATTATAACGAAGATTTCTGTGTTTTGGGTCAAACCATTTTATTTCGCCTAATGTATTTTTGATCTTTATAAAAAATTTCAATATTTCGGGAAAATATTCTTATATGTTTTGGGATTACGAAATGCACAATGATTTGTAAAAAATAATTTCATTTCATATAAAAAAAGATATTATAAATTGAGAGTACATGAAAAAAGGTTACATTGACAGGCATTACAAAATATTTAAAAAAAGGAGTAATCTCTTTAAAAAATATAAAAAAGCGATTGATATTTATTTTTAAAGACTTAATTTGTGATTTGAACTTGATAAAAGTATCAAATAATTTATAATAAACTGTAAAATATGTTATTTAAGTTTCTGTATGAAATGTCAAAAATCGATCATATTTAACAATTTTTTTTGACAAAGTAATTTAATTTTCGTAAATCAGAATTATTTAAATAATAAGTATTTTAAATACACTTTATTATTATTTAAATACTTTTTTGATTATCAACTGAGAAATATAAAAAAATTTACCTTAAAAATGAACAATTCTTCATTTTATCGGGATTTTGAATGTTTGTAACTTCGTTGGAGAAAAACCAATTGATGCCAAATTTTTGGAGCATGTAGATTGAAGCAATATCTTCCTGCTGCTAAAATTTCGCGATGGGTTTTGCACTAGTCTTCAAAAGAAATTGATTTAAAAAAAGTGTTTATTTTGAAGGTTAATGACAAGTATTATAGCTGACTTGAAGTTGGTTTGTTTTAAACTGACTTTAAAAAAATCGTTTTATTTTGAATTTTACTTTTATTGCAAGTAGCAAACCAACTTCAAGTTAGTTATAATACTTGTCATTAACTTTCAAAATAAACACTTTTTTTAAATCAATTTCTTTTGAAGACTAGTGCAAAACCCATCGCGAAATTTTAGCAGCAGGAAGATATTGCTTCAATCAACATGCTCCAAAAATTTGGCATAAATCGGGTTTTCTCCAACGAAGTTACAAACATTCAAAATCCCGATAAAATGAAGAATGGTTCATTTTTAAGGTAAATTTTTTTATATTTCTCAGTTGATAATCAAAAAAGTATTTAAATAATAATAAAGTGTATTTAAAATACTTATTATTTAAATAATTCTGATTTACGAAAATTAAATTAATTAAATTTGATAATTTTTTTTATTTCTATCTTACTCTACAACTTAAAAAATAGTTAACGAAATGACTTCAAATAACTTCATTTTATTTTTTTTAATTTAATCAGCTTTCTAACCGTATTTAAGTTTTTTTGTATCTCCTTTTATTTCCGAGATATAATTGAAAAAGTGATAGCATGTTTTTTTATAGAGTCGAATGTAATCGGCCTGATACTCGTGGTCGGTAGTGTACTTATTTTTTTTCTATAAAGATTAAAAAAAAACGATTAACCGAATTTTAAGGCACTTTTCCTATGTGACGGCCGAAATTTCAGGCTTTTTTCAGGAATTTTTTTTTCACTTAAAATAAAATATAATTCTATAACTTATTTTACATGTTATAATTGGTGTCTAAAAGTATACAAAAAAATTTTTTTAGTGACTTTTCAAATCATTTAATAATTGTTTTTGTGAGTCAAAGGTGACTCCTTTGAAAATGCACGGGTAAACGGTGACAACGATAACTTTTTTCAGTATTGTCTGAAATAAAAAAATCAATAGTAGTTTTACTCAGTAGGATTACTGTTATCTTGTGAACCTTAATAAACAATTTATCTTAATAAATAACAAAATGGCGGACTAAAAAAAAATTTTTTTAAATCGATTTTTTTTCGTAAGTAATTGTTTAAAAAAAGTAGGAAAATGTTTATATAAAATCATGACCGAAGTTCAGAAGATAGCCACTCATGTGTAGAATAATGCCTCAAAACTGCAGACCAATCGGTTAAATAGATTTTGAGTAATCCTTGTCAGCAGTTAGAAAAAAGTGGTTTTGAGAAAAACGCGTTTAAAGTTTTGGTAGCTGTAGCTCGCGCCCGTGCACTGTTTAATTCTACGCCCTGTTACTTTGTTAATTTTTCAAATATCTGTCTAAAACTTTTACACGATATTTCTAAGATATTGTACTTTCGAAATATGCAAAAAAAATCGATTTTTTCAAACCGTCACATAGGAAAAGTGCCTTAAAGGTCATAGGTAAATCTTACATGTAATTGCTAATATGCAAATTTAAAGTTTTACAAGAAATATTATATGAAGTATATAACAGTTACATGGAATTGCTAATATGCAAATTTAAAGTTTTACAAGAAATATTATATGAAGTATATAACAGTTACATGGAATTGCTAATATGCAAATTTAAAGTTTTACAAGAAATATTATATGAAGTATATAACAGTTGAAGAAGAATTTTAAAAAGATGGATTTAATCGATCCTAATATTTGCGTGTAACGAATGCTTATGGGGCATTCCAGGCCAAATCGGAAATTATTTTGCTTTTGCATCTCAAATTTTTTTTAAACATTTTTTTCTTTTAGTACTCTTTGAAATCAGCTACCTTGATTTTTTTCAAATTTTTTCATAAAGCGGTTCAGGAGATACAGATTTTTGAAAAATGACGTTTTTTACGTAAATTTTTTTAAATGCTTATAACTTGGTCAAAAATTGATCAAATTGGACGTTCTTATAATGAAAAGTTTTGTTTTCACGCGCAGTTTTTAAAAAAAATATTTTTAAAAATTTTTTAAATAATTTACGATAAGATTTTAAAATTTTTTAAATAAAATTTCATTTTTAACAATGTATGTATCAATCAATTTTTTTCAAAATTTGTTGTAAGAAACAAGCACTAAATTAACAATTTTTAAGCCTTGTCCGATGGTGGGCAAACGATGAGATCTATTTATTTAAAATTTTTTAATTTTTATATACGCAGTGGTGGACAATAATTTGTAAGCCTTGTCCGATCGTGGGCAAATGATGGGATCTATTTATTTAAAAATTTTTAATTTTTATATACATGGTGAAAACGGTAGGCCTAACTTGTCATTTGACCAAATCACAATTTTACACAAAAAGAAGGTTAACTTTGGAGACTTAGTCTGAAAACACATTTGCTGTGAAAAATTTATGTGATTTTGTCAAATGGCAAGTTAGTCATTTGTCCACCACTGCGTATATAAAAATTAAAAAATTTTAAATAAATAGATCTCATCGTTTGCCTACCATCGGACAAGGCTTAAAAATTGTTAATTTAGTGCTTGTTTCTTACAACAAATTTTGAAAAAAATTAATTGATACATACATTGTTAAAAATGAAATTTTATTTTAAAAATTTTTAAATCTTATCGTAAATTATTTTAAAATTTTTTAAAAATATTTTTATTAAAAACTACGCGTGAAAACAAAACTTTTCATTATAAGAACGTCCAATTTGATCAATTTTTGACCGAGTTATAAGCATTTAAAAAAAATTTACGTAAAAAACGTAATTTTTCAAAAATCTGTATCTCCTGAACCGCTGTATGAATTTTTTTTAAAAAATCAAGGTAGCTTATTTTAAAGAGTACTAGAAGAAAAAAAAATGTTTGAAAAAAATTTGAGATGCAAATGCAAAATAATTTCCGATTTGGCCTGGAATGCCCCTTATATAGATTCACAGCAAAAAATTATGAAGTACAATGTACTAAAAAAACCAATTGAATATGAGTGTTGGCCAATGTGTCAGAGAAATAAAGGATCGTGTAGGTTTTTTAGTCTATGAACCAAAATTAGCAATTAAAGCTAATCTTAAACGCAATATTCATAGAAAAAAGACTCCTAAATACCCAACCTTAAATTCAGATCATTTTTATAAAGATATTTGGAAAAAAGGAAAGAAATAGGGACGATCTACAGCAACACATTTTTAGAGCATAGCTATTTGCAGAACAGTTAAAAAAGTTTTAGACGAAAGAAAAGCCGATGAAATAAATTCTCAAGACGAAAGGACAAATATACCGAAAAGAAAAGTTGAAAACAAGTTTACCTTTTAAAGAATGTTAAAACAGTGGAGAATTACGAACAAAACCCAAAAAATTAAAGATTTCTGTCGAAGAAAGTATGGAAATCACATTATTTATTAACAAGGAAGAAGAAACTTGTTGATCCTCTTAATGGTTTAAATGTAAATGAAGTTTAAACTTCTCATATTGGTGAAATTAAGGGAAAAGAAGGTCGAAATCATATTATAGAGGAAGAAAAAGATAATTTTGACAATAATTTTTTAAACGGATATCAAAGAAGGTTATATTACTATTGTACATCAAAATCTTCATTTATTAAGCTAGGAAAGTTTAAAATACCTAACGACTTACTAACAACAAATACCGAAATAGAAATTACATGTAAACATTTTCGAACGTTAGCTTCAGTAGAGAATTTCATAAACGTTCAAATCATAGACGCTTTTGCATTATCTCGGATAACATTCTGGAATGAAAATATAACCTATTTGAACGTTTTGGTTTCATGAAAAGTCGTCTATACTTTTAAAAACCAAAAATAAAAATAAAACCGAAATTTGTAATCTTCTTTAGGGGGTAGTAAGAGAAAGATAGGAGGTAAAGGAGAGAACAATTTTATTTTTTCTGGATTTTTTCGGTTTCAGCGAGACCCCTAAAGCCAAAAACGTAGGAATATAAGGTTCTGTCCTCTGGGTCACGAATTTTATTTTGTGTGTCTGTGTCATTAATTATTATTTATGTTGTCTTTTTTCTTCATTTATTACAATTTATTCATAAATTTCATTTTAAAAATAAAAAACATGATTAAAATTTTGTTTACTATAGGTTAGGTTACTTCAAAACAATTTTTAACTGTAAATAAATGTAAATAAATAAAAAAACAAAAAAGCACACTCTTTTTTTATTGTAACTTTATTTTAAAAAATTTTCTAAGCCTTTTATTTATCCATTTTTCCAAAAAAATATTCAACTTTTACCACGTAATAATATGGTTTTAGAAATCTATATAGAGATACTAATAAGTCTTTTTTTGCATTACTGTTACACCCAGGAACTGAATAATTATCTCGATAAAAAGTTTTAGAATGGTTTGCTAGCTCTACATCTTCCAATTTTCAAAAATTAAATATACTAGAACCAAAAGGGCGCGCAACGCGCGCCCACTTCTGTTCCTTTCCCACAACAAAAATTATACGTTAATGCCTATAAAAAATTCTCATTCTGGAGAAAATCACCTTTAAAATAAGCATTCAGTGTTTTAGAAGTCTCTAAATTTTAACTGGTAGTGTATATTATATTTTTATTAGAGTTTTTCTTATATTTAATATTGAAATAATATATATATATATATATATATATATATATATATATATATATATATATATATATATATATATATATATATTTATTACAAAACTAATTGTGTTCATAATATGGAAATGACAAAGTAAAAACGATACAGATATTTTCCATTAGTTTATAATATTTTTACTTATATAAGGGCCAAAATAAATGAAACCGCCCACTTGAAAAATTATGGCAAAACTCCAAGGATTAACTTAAAGAAAGAAAAATCAGTAACCTTCTATACTATAGAAATTGTGTAGATTTTTCTGCCAAAATACAGGCGACAATTTTTTTAAATTAATACTTGGAGTTTTGCACATCAATGCATGGTAATTTAATTTTCCCAAAATATTAAGAACATTCTTGAATTTGCAATTGTTTATAAGAATTGTTAATAACAATTTTAAATTTTAATTTTTTAACAATCTTTTTATTTTATCATTAAAGTATAGACATTAAGCTTTATTTAAAAGAAATTACTTTATTATCATTATTTGTTTCAAAGTAATAATAACATGAAAATAAAATGATCCAGAACTTCAACACCAAATTACTTTAATAATAAGTCTTATTTTTTGACAGAGTACTTCCCTGATGTCAAATAAATCATTTTTAAACAAATAAGCCCAAAAAAACGAAAAATACAAAAAAATTTTAACAACATGTAAAAATACATTTTACTTTTCGCCCCACCCATTATTTAACTTTTCGCCCCAGGGTGCTTTTTTGGCTTTAACAACAAATATAAAAAATCTGACTTAAGATATTTAGCAAATACCTTTAGATTTCTCTTCAGGGGACCTGAATAATGAAGTAAAAAAATCTCGGTGAGAATAAATGCAAAAAATATACTTAAAAGTTGATATTTTCTTTTACGAAAAAATTTTCAAAAGTAGGGTGAAAAAAATTTTAAATATGGACACCACAAATATTAGCAGAATGTCACATAACTCTAGACATTTATTAAGGGTGATAACACCCTTATATAATTAAAATTGCAATGCTCTAACTATTTCCGTTCGAAAGATAATGAATTTTAACTGTTTTCACAATTTAACTTTTCGCCCCAGTCTCCCCTATTAATTAACATTTTTCCTGTCTAAGGCACTAAAGCTCAATATAATTATTTAAAAATTAAACTTAAAAGTAAAATTTAACTAACTTTCCAAAATCATTAAAAAGATACTTGAGTTTGTCTTCTTTTAATAAAATTAATATAATTTTAGAAATACTTTACACGTGTTTATGTTCTTTGGATAAAGCTGAAATATGCATTTAGTTTATTTTAATACAATTAATGTTCTTTAAAGATAGTATTTAACATTAAAATTTACAAGTAAATATGTAAATAAAAAAGCCGAACAAGACAGAACTTTATGTAGAAGCCTAACTTCTATGCTTGGCCATTTCTGGTTAAAAAATATCAAGCTAAAACAAAAATTGTGCCTTTTTTAAAACATTTACAATATAACATTTTTTCAATTTCTCATTTTAACTCATAGTAATCATAGTAATACAACACTATTCTACCTAATTTTTTTACACAAAAACATTTTTATAATAAAGTTCAAAAATTTAGAAATTAAAAAAATATATTATTTTATTATTATATTATTTATATTAATTTATTACTTCCTCATAGACGAAGTATTGTAATACCGAAATTTTTCGAGTTCGATTTTTTGACATATCTTTATGTTATTTGACCTCAGGAGTTCAAAAATGACATTTTTAAAAAATGTCATTCCGTATGTGTGTGTGTGTGTGTAAACATCACATTTTCATAAATATCTCGAAATCATGAAGAGCTTTTGGGTTGAACTTTTTTTTAAATTGTAGATCTCACCTGCGGACATAAAATAAGAGTACTTTGAAATAGATTAATAAAGTTTAACTAAATTTTTTTTGGATTTTTAATTTTGCAAAAAAACGTTTTTTGCCCATAACTTTAAAAAAATGTTAGGACACCTATAAATGTTTTTCCATAATTTTGTAGAGTTTTTTTAGACGCATCTTTTGAGCCCTAATTGAACATTTTTCGTCCATATTAACCGGAGATATTAAACTTTTAAAAATTCAAAATTTTGGAAAATAAGACTTTTTTGAAAATTTTGTTGAAAAATGTAGAAGTAATCTTAAAATTATCGTTACCGACTTGTAGAGCTTCAAAAAACGCTTCGATTGACCTATTTTTGAACCTAATTCGATAATAAATTTCGAAATTATTGGTATTTTAAAAACCAAAAATTGTGGAAAATGACATTTTCTCAACTTTTTTGTTTAAAAATTTTTGTTTAACTATTAAATTATTGTAATTATCTTGTAGGGTATTTAAAAATAAATTGATTGACCCAAAATTCAATCACTTTTACCATATTTATAAAAAGTTATTCATATATTTCTATTATTTTTATCTCCATGAGGAAGTAAAGTGTTCATGAAATGAGCACCAAAATTATAAAAAAAATTATACAACTTGGCAGCGGTTTTTTTATATTTATAAGAAAAAAAAAAATTTTATAAATTAAAGAAATTTAAAATTTAGTCAGTTAAGTAATTTTTAGTTTTATTTAAGTATTTCAACATTAAATACTATTATAAAAATACTTTAAAATGAACAGTACAGATGGTCACTTTAAGCTTTAATTTTTTACCAATTTTTAAGAATTTAAAGTTCAAAATCAGTAATTAAAATTACTTCTAAAATAAGTCAAAAACATGATTCTGAAACTGGCACCTGTTTATTACTTTCAACACTCTAATTTTGAACTGAAGTAAAAAATATTCTTTTTTTTAAGACAACATAAATTTTTTTATAATAAAAAACTGGGTACTTGTTAAGATTCATTAAAAAAATATTAAACCATGTAAAGTATTATTCTGATATTATATTAAGTTTTTAATAAAACAAGGCAAACTCAAGGATGAGCTCAAGGATTCTTTAACTGATTCTAGAAAGTTATTTAAATTTCTTTACAAGTTTAATTGTTGAAAAAGTAGATAATGTTAGTGACTTAGACGGGAAAGATGTTAATTTATTAATTGCAATTCTTAATTTCAAAAAAAAATTATTTTATATAATTAAAAAGTAGTATTTTACACAATTTTTTAAAACTGACCTTCTTATCCTTTTTTTTAATCACAAAATTTTTTTTGTCTTATTTTTTTTATTTTGAAGAGATAAAAAAACGTGTTCTTAACTTTGCACTTTTGTTTTTCTGTATTATATGGGCAATTCTCCGGAACCGGGCGATTTTGTGTTACTCACAATTAAATTAATTTTAGTACTTTAATTGAGGGGATAGATTCTATAACGAGTGACACACTATTTACTAAACACATGTCGCGTAAAACCTAATAGCATCCAGGCTTTTAATTTTAATTTGAAAAAAAATTTAGTCGTTTTAATAATAAACTTGACAAATAACCAATTGTTACTTTGAGTACCTTCCTTCATTAAAAGTATGTAGTATAATTCATTCAGCATCAAACTATGCTAATTAAAAATTATAATAAATAATAATTCTAATACTAAAGAATTCTTTGAACGTTGAAAAAAATATGTGCTTCAATTTATAAATAATTTATAACAATTTAAAAATTGTTACTCATAATTATTATCAAAACAAAAATTTTAAATTCTTTTCATTTTTGTACTTTCAGCAATTAATTAATCGTTTTTATTTTTTATCCATGTATTATTTACTTATAAAGGATTAAAATAAAATTTTTTAAAAGTGTGTGCCTATAAAAATAAAGAATAAATAACAATTATTGTCTGGAAATGTTCATGCGTGAATGACCTTAAATGTAGTTATTTTTTGATGGCACATTGATACAGTAAAAAAAATAATATGAAATCATACGTAATTGGTAGATAATATTGATAATATTGTAATTTAAAAATGCTAAATATTAGTTACAATAATATTATCAAGAAACATTAAAAAAAATTCTATTAAAAATTTTTTTCAAGATTTTTATCAATGAAAGTTAGTTTTGTGTTTCAATTGTTCTGATTTTGACAACTGTGTTTGGAAAAAGTTCAAAATAATTAAATTAAATTAAACAACTTCGAGGTTGTAGAAATTTGAATACGCTATGGGTAAGTAAGAAAATGGCAATTTTTGTGAGTTTATGATAATCACTACTCTTTATTTTTATTATTTTATTGTTATGTTTGATTACATATTTAATATATTTATTTTATGATTTTATTCTTATTATTGTTTACTTTATTACTTATTTATTATTTATATTGTTATTATTATTTTATAATATTTATTAATTATTATTATTTTATTTATCAATTTATTAAATTAAAAAATTTTTTAAATAGCCATTGTCTAAGCAGTAAAATAAATACAATTTTTTTAACCTATTTGTTATTTTCACTCTATATACAAATTATTTTTTACTTCTTTAAAAATAGATGAACCAAAAAAATAGAAAACACAGACAAATTATTATTAAAAAGGGAAGGACAAAGAAAAAAGCGTGAAGAAGCTAATGCCAAACGAGCAAAAGAATTGCTTCGCAAACAAAAATATAATGAAGAAAAGCGAAATGAAAAAGCAAAACACAATGTGGATTTAAAAAGGTAAATAAATATTTTTAGTATTTTTATTTTTATGGTAATTAAAAAATTAAAACAATTTTTATTTATTTTAGTATTGAAGCAGTTGAAAATTCTTCTACGGACAATTTTTGTAATCATTTACCTTGCACTTCTTCATACTCACTTCGTGAAAGAAAGTGTCCTAATGTTGAAATTGATATCGAAGGGGAAATGGCCAAAAATTTAATTAAAAATACAAAAATAGTAGAAAATGTATTATTACAAATCGACGAAACTGTTTCAAATAATTCTTATGAAATATCTGTAGAAGGAAATATTGGAAAAAATGCTTCAGATTCTTTACCTTTATTTAAAAACACATTAGCACTCCATGATATTGTACCACAATTAAATAGTAAAAATAATAACAAATTAAAAGAGAAAAAGAATAGGAGTATTATAGAACGTCTTAAAAGTACTGTCAGATTTACGAAAGCTAGAGAGGAATATTTACGGAGAAAAAATAAAAAATTGACTGAAACCATAAAAAGGAAGGAAACAATTATCAGCAAATGGAAAATGAGATATTACAGATTATTAAATAAAGAAAACGATGAGATTCTTAAAAGCGTAAAGAAAATTGAACAGAAAGGACCAATTGAAGTTAGAAAAAGATTAGTATGTGCTGAGGCTTTGGATAAACAGTTAACGGAAAAGAAAAACAGCTTATCAAATGCGAAATCTCGATCACTTTTTGTGCAATGCGTTGCGGGAAAAATTCTTAAAAAGTACAAATGTATGAAACGTATAAAGCACTTAGCTTCAATGAAATGTCAAAAAAAATACTGTAACATAGAAGAATTGAAATTTGAAAAGTCTCGTGCGAAAAAAATTTTGATAAAAAATGTAATGACAGAACAAGTCGAAAAGTTTTTAGAAAAAGATGAAAATTCTGCAATTGCTCCAGGCGTAAAGGATACTATTACAAGAGGTAAAGTGACTAAACGAAAAAGATTCTTATTGGATACAATGGAAAATTTGTTTGACAAATTCTCCTCACAAGAAAATTGTCAAATGTCTAAAGCGTCATTTTACAGGGCTAAACCATTTTGGGTTGTTGCTCGAAAAATTACTGGTCGGGACACTTGCTTGTGCAAAATCCATACGAATATGAATTTATTAATTCAAAGATTGCATTCATCTGGTTTACTTTCGAGTCAATCCTCGCAATTATTTTTAAACTCACTTGTTTGCGATAAGTACCGAATCCATAATAAATTTAATAAACTCCTCTTCTCAAAAGATTCGGGCCTTTTTAATCCTCGAAACTGATATTGCAAAAATGGATTCGAATTTAAATTCGCAAATTAAGCCGGTTCCTAATACCACGAAAATTTTTCAACTCATTTGGTCACAAGAAAATAGTAAAGTGCTTCACTTGAATTACTTAAGTTGTTCCTATTGCATTTTTAATGGCCTTTCTTCGTGCAGTCATTTTTCTTTACATCCTAATAAATGGACTCTTAAAGAAACTGAAAATAATTCTTCTACTGAAGGAAAAACAAAAAATAAAAGATCAACTAAGACATCTAATAAAAGAAAAACTGATACTTCTACTAGGAAGAAAACAGAAAATAAAACTAAAAGAAAAAATTTGAAACAATCAGAGGAATTCGAAAATACGATTAAACGTAGAAGTAAGAGAGTAAAATACATCAAAAACTGAAAGCATAAAAATACATGTGACTTTTTGGTCTTTGTTTGCTTGTAACTCTTTTAGCACTTGAAGAAAATGAATCACGCAAGAATTTATTATGTTCTCATAAGATTTTGAAAAATTTAATGTAAATTTTTTGTTGTGTCATCGATTTGAAAATTTTTATATTTATAACGTAAAATCGCCCGGTTCCGGAGAATTGCCCATATACTGTAAAAATCTGTTAATAAACTGTAACTACTGTAAACTGTAACTACTGTTGAAGCTCTTGTAAACAAAGAAAATACGCCAATAGCAAGCGTCTCTGCTAGGATATCTGACCAATAGCGACTGTCACCATGATATTTTCAACCAACAGCGACCGACATCATAAAATTTTAGCCAATAGCGACCGTCATCATCGGATTTTAACCAATCACGACCGTCATCACCGTATTTCAACCACTCGCGACCGTCATCATGTCATTTTCACAACCAATCAAGACCGTCACTCTCAAACTCCAGCCAAAAAAATAGCTGTTTTTCTATTAAGGATTTACATTTGACACTGTTAACTTTGATCGAGTCAGGGTATTTAAATAGTTTGGTTTTCCGCCACCAGTTGGCGTCCAATTTATGTCAATTCCCAATTGGGATTATACTCATACAAGATAAAAGAAGTTAATCAGATCTCATTGTGTAGCATAAAGCAGCCAATAAAAAATATTATCTTTATGCCTTATGTTTTTCATATATATTGACGGATATTAATAGTTAATGTTGACAAATGAAGACTGACATTAATAGATCCATTACTTAAAAGTTCTGATCGTAAAACAGTTCAACGAGAATTTATTGTAAACAATTGTTTATCACATTCTACTTTAACAGAATTAAAAGGTATACAGTAGACTATTAGCTATTTTCAAGGAAAACGACCTTATCAAAATATTAATGATTCTTATAATTGTGGAGTTGAATTCTTAATTAATAAAATCTTGTAGTTTCATGAAGGTCTTCGTTTTTCAGTAGATTTTACGTTTGACATTTTTAGTTTGCTATTATAACCTTTGCTTTTATTTTTTATATTGTATCTTGTAAGGTAAGTAAAACTACTTTTGTTGCTGTAAAATTACAATAATAACATAGCGCAACAGCATTTTTATTTCTCAGATCGTATAGGGTAATAAATATAGGTTTTTTATGCTGAACGCGAATCCGTAATGAGAATTGTTCCATCACCCTAGGTTTTTAAAATTTGCCCTTGCAAATTAAAAAATGCCGTTTTTGAGGTACTTTTTGGTTTTTTATTAGGGTACAAAAAATTTTTCTATGGTTTTCATGATATCCGTACGAAAGGTCAAATCTTTCTCAATAATTTCCAATTTCGACCTTTTAAAAATATATATTTTTCGATGAGTTATCCTGGTTTGAAATCAGTCTGATTAAAATCAGCAAGAATCACAGACTGTATAAATAAGCTTTCGAAAATTTTTCTAGATTTTTGAAAAAGTTGAAGTCAAGAGACAAAAATGAGAAAATTTGATAATTTTTATTTTTCTTTCTCACTCTACAACTTAAAAAATAGTTAACGAAATGATTTGATAGACGGCTTGCGGCTTATCTTACGCTAAATTTAATCAGCTTTCTAACCGTATTTAAGTTTTTTTTGTATCTCCTTTTATTTCCGAGATATGATTGAAAAAGTGATGGCATGTTTTTCCATAGAGTCGTGTGTAATCGTCCTAATACTCGTAGACGGTAGTGTATAACAAAATAAAATTTGTTTAAAAATTTTTGTTAAACAATTGAAAATGATAAACAAAAAAAAGTGTCATTTTATTTTTAATTTGTCTAAGAATCTAATATCTGTGAAAAAAACAAAAAAGTACCATAAAAACAGCAATTTTCAAATTATCAAGGTCAAATTTGTCGAAAACCTAGGGTGATGGAACAATTTTAATTACGGATTCGTGTTAAGCATCAAAAAATCTTTAAGAATTATCTTATCCGATCTCAGAAATAATAAAAAAGTGAAATTCTGTTGCACTGTGTAATCTATTTAAAATAATGGATTATTATTGTAATCTTATATAAAAACGTAATTTCACAACATTCAGTGTTAGGCCAAAAGTTTTATGTTTTATGTTCTTTTATTCTTGTTTTAAGATGTCTTAATAACATGTTATTAGTAAGAATATTATACCTCTGTGAAATCTTTCTATTTAACAGGTCGATTGGATATCCATTAAGTAGTGTGTAATGTGTTCTTAACAATATTAAGATTTTTATGATAAAATTGTTGATTTTACAATAAAATAAAAAAAATTGTTAAATCAACAATTTCATCATAAAAATCTTAATATTGTTAACAACACGTTACTACTTAATGGATATCCAGTCGATCTGTTAAATAGAAAGATTTCACAGAGGTATAATATTCTTAGTAATAACATGTTATCTAAACAAATAATCGATAAAAATAAGTATACAAAATATTAAATCAACTGAATTACATCGATAAGTGTTTTGCATCGGAACTTTTAAATGAAAAAATCAAATGCTTTGATTACGGTGATCTAGAAATATCAAACAATCTAATGCCTATCACAGTACAACCTTTAAAATCAAAGGAGAAATTGAAAATGTCAGCTTCCGAGATGTCATGTTTTGTGTATTATTTAGGAGAAATGCTTGGATATTTAACTAGACGTGAAAATAAAGCTTGAAATTTATATTTAAAATTGAGACAGATAATGGATTGAGTAACAGCTCCCAGACTACTCCATAGTGATGCTTATCGTTTGAATCAATTGATAAATGAGCACCACTTGCTGTATATTGAACTTTTTGTACATTTAGCACCGAAGTTCGTCAATATGAGTCTTTATCCAGAAATCTTGCTTAGCAACGGTAAATAATGGTCAATAAGATTTGAATCGAAAAATATAGAATTGAAACAAACTGCAACGTCAACTCATTGTCAAAAAACATTTTGAAAACTATTGACATCAAACATCAGTTGTAAAAGTAGGCCCTCGTGAAAAGTCTTTTTGTGCACATTGTTTATCTAATCAAATTTGCGTTACTTTTGTTGAAGTTAAAAGAGTTAAGTACAAAAGAGGAACAGTTATTCTAAAAGAAATGACTGAAGATTTATCCGTATTTGCAAAAGCTGTTATGTACTTTGAGTGTGCTGATTTATATTTTTCATGTAAATGCTAAAATAAACTCATCTTTATATGAACTAGCTGTTGAAAAATGTAAATTAGTATCAAATGTCATGAACACTCTCTTTAATTTATAAGAATTTAGTTTTTTTACTCTGTCAATCTCTAAAATATTAACCTTTTGTCGGGCAAGCAGGATCCATTAAACCTCGCGTATTTTCCTAAAAATTCTGTTAAGTAGACTAAAAATACATCCGAATACTTTTACACTTTTCATATTCCAACTGTAAATGACGCCATATGGGTCCGGGTGTTTAAAATTTTTACCGGCATGAACAGGCAAGCGGGGTCCAGTGGACCCTGCATTATCATAAGCATAAAAAGATTGCAAACGTACACAAAAAAAAGTTTACTGTGGCGAATACAGTACCACTTAGTGGAATAAACAGAATGTACAAATTGGGCGCTATATACAAATAACAAAATAGTGTTTTTCTTTCAAGAAATTTTATATTATATTATATTTTTTATATTTTAATGCATTAAAATTCATAATGTAATAAAAAGATAACACAATATTCAAAGATCTACGTTTTTCAGCGGGGTCCAATGGACTCCGGTTGCCCGCTTACGTAACTTTCAAGTTGCCTGCTCAAGGGTTAATCTGTCAAATGATACAAGATGGAAAAATATTTATTTTGATTTCTTGCAGCTGAAAGAAGGCTATAAGTATTAATTTTTTTAATATAACATGTATCAATAAATTTATGTCTGTAAATATGTAAAAGAAATCTTTTAACATACAGACACGTACAAAAACACGTGTAATTTTTGTTTGAAATTCATATGTATGTTAACGGTTAAAACAAAATATTTACGGATCGATCTAAAGCGACAAGTTATGAATCTACTTATAAGTACGTGAATGTGGAAAATAAAGTCTTTTCAAATTGACAATGGAAGAGATTTAGGAATCGAAGTTAGCAGGTTTACAACCATTTTTGTACAGAATTTCATACACCTTAGTATGGTTTGGTAAAATTAATACAAATAAATAATAGAAGTGGGTAGTAGAAGTTAGAAAGGCTGAGGAAAGTTGGCGATGAGGGCGGATGTTATTGGCAGCGAGGCCATTTGTCGCGATGATGGATGCTTGACAGGCGCTTCTAGCTTGCCTCGCTCGCTCTCGCGAGGCAGTTATAATAAGTAATGGGCTCACTTCCGCAGCCATCGCTGCTTGAATGCCTTACTGGCTATATAGAAGTGTGCGTCGATGCCTTCGCGAATTTCCTTTTCCCTTAAACCTTCATGAAACAATATATATATATATAATCCGTTACCATTGCACTGCCTTTGATACTACTTACTCTACTTTCGTAATAACTATGAATCTGTCATGTATTAATTTCATGTCTAGAATAAATTTGTACCCTGGCTTGCTACAATAAGGAGGAAAAAGTTAATACAATATGAGTTTAGAAAAAAGAGTATTGACAAATACAAAATATATTTTTTTGAGATGTAGAGATATTATAGTTATGTCTGACTTTAAATGAAGACGATATTTTAAAAATAAACCTGGAAAATTTTGGATATGATATTAGGGGAGAGTGGGGCAAAGGTGCTAGGTTTACATTTATCGATGTATATCTTTTAAATTAAGCAATTAATTTATGCAGTCTTTGTTTTCCATTATTCTAAAACTAATCAACAAGAAATTTTAATAGTTGCTATTTAGTATATTAAAATTATAAATAAATTATTTAATGCAATTTAAAAACAATGCAAAATAATGTCTTTGATCCACTTCCTGGGGCAGCGACGTTTCTGCTTACATTTCTAAAAGAAAGCATTAATAAGCCTTAAAAAAATTAACAAGTGATATTCATTAGTATAATATTTACGAAACATAAGGTTAACAACTTATTATTATAAAAATTAAACTATTTAAATAAAAAAAAAAAACTTTTAGTGATTTTAACCTTTTATTGTGAATTCGAGTCTTTATTGTTTTATTAAAAATAAGGTTATTAAATTAATTTATTTTTATCACTTCTAATATTTAATTAAATTTAATAATTTCTAACATATATTCGACTTTATATAAAAATTTAATAATTCTGATTTCAAATGGATTTTTTAATATTCATATGAATAATTTAAGTTTAATGTACAACAAAAATAAAAAAAAATGTAAGTGACATTCAATTAATAAATAGTAATAAATAAAAAATTCGAATATTCAATTGTTTTTAACCAAATAATTTTCAATATTGTCTTTGCCCCACATAACAAACTTTTTTTTACTTTAAATTTCAAATATTTACATACAAAATTAAACTGAAACACCACACCAGTTGTGTAGAGAAATATTTAATTTATTTACATGTTATGTTTTTAAAAATTAAATACTTAAACTTATGTTTTAAAAAATAAGAGTTCGTTTAGTAAAATTATCATTTCATTTTTGCAAAACAATTTTTTCGATATATTTCTTAAATTATTTGATATTTTTAGGTTTTTCTTTTTTTTAACAATTAATCTGATTGCATTGAAACTAAATTTTTAATACTGATTGGAATAGACAGAATAATTTGAATATTTATAATTTTACGTGTTTTTGCTGTACAGTACCGATTTTTAACGTTTTTTGTCGGATCTTGTGCTTACTTAGTATTAAATCTTTTTCTATTATCAATACGTTTAACTGTATAAAGTAGTTAACCCTTAAAGCGTACTCTGCGTGTACGACACCCATATTCTAGCTTTTTACTCTAATATCTCGTTTAAATTCGTAAAAATTGAACATGTGTCGCTATTGGGCGGTACATTTTGTATATAACCTTATGTTCTGTGAGTAAAATTAGTCTCCCAAGTGTCTTTCTGCATTTGATACTTTTGGTAGTTTTAAAAAAGTAGCTTGGAGAAAGCTCTTAAAAGTCTCTTTAAAATCCCCAAGTGTCGCACACCCAGTGTGCCGTTTGAGGATAGATTCGTAGGTGCGCGCAATAGGCATCTGTTTTCTTCGACAGTAATATTTCATACAACTCTAGAGAGTTGTAGAAATTATCCATTACTATACAATAGCCTTTATAAAGCACATTTTCGCATAGTTTTTTACCAGTACCATCTTTGTTTTGGTTTCTTATGAACCCTTGATAAATGAGGATTTCAAAAAAAAATCCACATTTCATCAGTAGAAACTGGTTTCCATTTATTAACTTTTTCATTTTTAATATTTGATCTGCGTATCGATTTTTTTCGGTTAGAATTACGTTTACGACAGTATTATTATCTAGAAACAACTTTAAAGAATCTAATTCTTTCTAAGAACCATGTACGGGAACAGTGATTCAAGAAAGGAAACATCAAGCAGTTATGGGCTTATTTGGTAACACTTGCTTCCATACTTTCAGTAATGGTTCCTCTTTATCATTTTCAGACAGAGAATCAAAATCATTTGCTAAATTGTCAATCGATTCCTCAGATTCAGCAAAGTATAAGTTTCCTGAAACATCGGAAAATTCATCCGTATCAGAAAATTACCTAAAATTGATATTTATTACTTGTAAATAAAAAACCTATAGTACTCGAAAAAATAAAAACCTAAAAAAAAGCTAAAACTGAAAAATGATGAATAAAGAAACAATAATGTTACAAACCTGGTTAAATTATACATACATTTGTAAATATAAGGAAATTCATAAGTAAAGTGCGGTTCCTTATATATATTTTCGTCATGATGTCACTTGTGAGAAAGACATCCATCTACAGGCAGCTTTCGAACTTTAAAATTAAGCGGTAATTTCAAATCAATTTCAAGTAACTACACTCACAAAGAACAATTATAAAGTCAATAAAAAATACATTATGATAATTTTAAGTAACTGAATAAAATAAAGAAACTAATTTTTAGAAATTATTATTTAAACAATTTTTAAACAAATAATTATTAGTATTTACTAACTTTTTGCACAATGCACCGAGTAAGATTCAGTTTTTCCAAAATTAGGCAACTTGATAAACTCTATATAATAACAGATAAAGAATAAAAACTGAAACATTATTTAAACAATTTTTAAACAAATTATTGTTGTTATTTACCAACGTTTTACATATTGCACTTTGAATGCTGTAGTTTTTTTTCTAATATTGCAATTTATTAATCCTTATGTGATTAAAATTTTTAAACAAATTATCATGTATGATTACAGATAAAGAATAAAGATTAAATTACTATTTAAACAATTTTTAAACAAATTAATAATTTTATTACAATGTTATTTTGTTTGGATTTGTAATTTTAGTGAGATCTTATTTTGTTTTTTTGAAAAAATCCATTCATATAATTTTGTAATTATTTATTAGCTTTCGCCCGTCGACAACAGGCATCCTCAGATAATTTTAAACTAAAATTACATACAATTACACAGGCACAGAAAAAAAGTGTCGTGGCTGAGACACTACAGTAGTATATTCCCATGTATTTTTGGCCGCTGATTCCGAATCTGATGTCCGAATGCTCAAATTGGTTCTTTTTTTGAGTTATACTTAAAAAACGACTCAAAACACGAATTTGAACCAAACAAAATTTAAAAAATTTTTTGTAACATAAATAATAAATAAGTCAGAATTATTCAAATGGCTCAAAATTTTGAGGCAGACAAGAAAATCTGTTAAGTTACAAAAATTAAAGTCAAGAAACTCTACTTTTTTGCTAGTACACTACATTAGTATAATCTCATGTTTTTACATCTGCTTCTAAATTCAAAGTTAAAATTATTAAATTGGCTCAAAATTTTAAGTTAAATCCAAAAATGCTCAAAATTTAATTTAATGCAAAAGAGTTCATTTTTTTGTATTCAGTAGTGTATTCTCATGAATTTTATATACGCTGAATACAAATTTGAAGTTAGAATTAGCAGATTGACACAAAATTTTTTAGAACTCAAACCCTGGTTACAGGTACAAGCGAAATAAATTTTCGTCCAATATATCACAAGCTAAGACAGAGTTGTTTGAGTGAGGAAACTCTAGATTTGTACTGAATACCAAAACCTTCCATTATCAAAAAAAAAAGATTTTAGAAATAAGATTTTAGAAACAATTGAGTAAGATTTTCTTATATGGCAACATAATTTTGCGGAAAGAACTCATTTTTTGATAAAAACGCGAATTTTTCAGCTTTAATTGTGATTAACTCTGTAAATTCTCATACAATTTATACTTCTTATATGTATACCAATCGATTCGTCTTGATGCAAAGAATAAGATTTTATTATATATTAACACACATCCATACATACATCCGGACAATTGTTCAGGGTCTTTTATAACATAGTCCTATATAAAAGAAAATTGGTTAAAAGGATTTTTAAAAATTTTGTAAATTAAACGACTACAAAGCTTCCTCACGAGGAAGCAAAAAAGAACCAATTTATGCATTCGGACTTCAGATTCGGATTCAGCGGCCAAAAATACATGGGAATATACTACTGTAGTGTCTCGGCCACGACACTTTTTTTTGTGCCTGCAGGCACACAATGTGATTATTAGTGAAAGAAATATATCGAAAAATATCCGGATGGACATAACCTATAACTTACCAAAAAGGTTTCTTAGTGGAAAATTACTGAATATATAATTTAAAAAAACACATCTTAAACTGTCAGCAAAGACACATTTAAAAAAGAAAAAAAACATGTTGTTTATTATAAGAATTACAAACGGAAAAAAGAAAAGGAAGGAAAAAACATGTGTTTGCATGCTTGATCCCTCTTGATCAAATATAATAGTGAATTACAGTGATAGTAAGTGAAAATGAAAAGTACCTCTATACATGGTAAGGAAGAAACCTATACAGTAGGTAAATTCAAATTTAACAAGAGCAGCAATTTAAAAAAATTTAATACAAAATAAATATATTAGTTAATTAGTGCTGAGAATTAACGAATGATAAATCTGATTCAAATTATTTAAATCAGTCTGTTTATTAGCAGAGTTTTCGGACCGGAGAATGTGAAACGCTCTCTAAATTTCCTTCGTCTGTAATTTCGTTCGTTACATATGATGTTTGTTGCTTCGAAATTAAATAGATAGCCATTCTCATGTGCATGAGTGACCATAGCTGTTTTTCTACTATCGTTTCTACAATCTCTCTTATGTTCACTTAATCTGTCTTTAATATATCTACCAGTCTCACCAATGTAGCAAGCTCCACATTGGCAAGGTACACAATAAACCAAATGCGATTTTAAATCAAAAGAAGTAAGGTCTTTATTTTTTGAAAAAATTTTAAACGGATTCTTATCATAAGAGAAAACGACACCAACATTGTACTCATTAAATCAATTTTTAAAAAAATATTGCAGCTCATTTACGTAAGGCAAAACGACTAAATTAGAAGAAAAAGGTTCTTTGATATTATTATTATTACCATAGTTATTTACTAAAAATTAGTAACGTAATTTAATATATTTATTTTAAAAAGATACAGGGTAATTATTTTCAATTAGGATATCGTGAACAAATTTTAAAATTTTTATTGAAAATTTTTTCATCAGACAATTTAATGGCTCTGTCCACCAAGCCATAAACAATGGAAATTTTATCTTTAACAGAAACATTAGAATTATAATTTAAATATCTACCAGAAAAAGTATCTTTGTGATACCAATCCGTCATAATAGAGGCGACCGTTATTTTCAATTTCAAGGGTAATTTGTATATTATTATTATTATAGCCGTTGAAGGCATCAAGAAGACTATTAACATTATCTTTATGGATACATGTAATAACATCATCCACATACCTAGAATAAAAAATACATTCAAAATCTAATTTATTAAGAACATCCGATTCAAGTTTCTCCATCACTAGGTCAGCTATGGTACCAGATAATGGAGAACCCAACGGAGTACCAAAAATCTGTTTATAATATTTACCATTGAAAAAACAATACGCACTATCAATACAAAATTCTAAAATGTCTAAAAATATATTGTCGGGAATATCTGTGTGCTGTCTGATTTCTTTCTATTTTGATTTTGTGCATTTCAAAACTAATTCTTTGGGAACGTTTGTAAAAAGTGATTTAACATCAAGTGAGACCAAAATGAGGTCGTTAGGAATATAAAAATCTTTCATTTTATTTGTAAACTAAAAACTATTTTTTACATAAAACTCTGAATTTCTAATAATTTTCTTTATGGGCGTACTAATGAATTGTGACAAATTGGAAGTTGGTGATCCACAAAATGAAGTGACTGGTCTCATTGGAAAGTGTGGTTTATGAATTTTTGGCAGACCGTAAAACTTAGGAGCTACCGAATTATAAGACTTAAGATGCTTTGACATTGGACAATTTATATAGGAATTCTTGAGAAGCAAGTCAACTTTGGCATTCATTCGTCTCTGGATAATGTGAGTAGGATCTTTATTTACTTCTTTATAAATATCACCATTATTTAAGAGGGTTAAACATTTATCTATATATTCATTTTTATCCAAAACAACTGTGACATTCCCTTTGAGGGATCAAGCATGCAAACACATGTTTTTTCTTTCCCAGTAAGAAGTAAGGAATTAATAAGAATTCGAAATTTTTACTTCTTTTGAATTCCGTTTGTAGCCAATTCTTTTCATTTTCATTTGGAGAAGCCAAAAAAGAGCTAAGTTTATTCTTTTGAATACCGTTTTAATATTTTAAGCGGAAAAAAAATTGACGGTTCGAAGATTTGAACCCTCAAGCTTTATTGTCGGAGACAAACAGCTTGTCCGCTCAGCTATTTAAACTGTACTATGACAACCGCATTTAGAAGCACTTATCTCAAAGTGTTGCAAACTTTAAAGGAATTAAAAAATTTTAAAATATTAAAACGGAATAGACAGGAATTGAACTTACCGAGTATCACACAGTATTTCAGAATTCACAAAAATTCAAAAATTAAAGAAATATTAAAACGGAATTGATTGGAATTCACTTTCAAGAAATCTTTGCCTCAAAAAGGAATACATAGGAATTGGACAGAAACGGAATTCAAAAAAATTGATAATTTAACATTTACTGTAAAAAGTTAAAAATGTCCAATTCTTCTCAATTCCTTACTTCTTACTGGGTTCCTTTTCTTTTTTCCGTTTGTAATTCTTATAATTAACAACATATTCTTTTTCTTTTTTAAATGTGTCTTTGTTGACAGTTTAAGATGTGTTTTTTAAAATTATATATTCAGTAATTTTCTACTAAGAAACCTTCTTAGTAAGTTATAGGTTATGTTATAGGTTATGTTCTTCTGGATATTTTTCGATATATTTCTTTCACTAATAATTGTATGTAATTTCAGTTTAAAATTATCTGAGGATGCCTGTCGTGGACGGGCGAAAGCTAATAAATAATTACAAAATTATATGAATGGATTTTTTCAAAAAATCAAAATAAGATCTCACTAAAATTAATAATTTGTTTAAAAATTGTAATCATATAAGGATTAGTACATTGCAAAATTAGAAGAAAACTGCAACTTTCTAGGTAAAATTCTGTAAAAAGTTTGTGAATAACAACCATTATCTGTAGAATATTACTCTTTTATATGTACGGTTTGAACTGCGACTCCTTATATAGAGATTAGTAAATTAAAAAATTAAGAAAAAACTACTTGCAGTAAATATTGTCTTTAATTTATTGATTTGTCAAATATTTGCAAATCTCTCTGTTTATTTAAAAAACATATGATTTTGGAATATTAAATTGTTTAAACAAATACAATATTCATAATAACATTATTTAAATACAGTATTTTTATTAACACGTAATTATATTGAAAAACATTGATGAATTTTAATCGTTTTCGGTAAAAACAACAAAAATCGTTGATTGGTTGAATGTAGCAACTGCAGATCCCAATTTAAAGAAAAAATAATTTCTTTTTAAAATTCGACAGCTATATTATATTTGCCATTTTCAATTTTTAAAATGGACTTCAGATTCGTAATCAGCGACCCAGAAAACCCTCATATTCCAAATTGCAAGAAAATTCAATAATTTTATGAAAATTAGTCCCACAAATTGGATCCGCCAATTTGATTTTTTAAAAACGGACTCCAGATTCGTAATTAGCGACACCGAAAATCCCCATATACCAAATTGCAAGAAAATTTAAGAACTTTTTGAAAAGGGCATAGGGGGGTAAGTATGTAAAATCTGTCCCCGCTTGAAATCGATTCAAATTAATTCCACATATTACCACCAACATGAGGAACAATTCCTGTAAATATGAACTCAAAATTTGTATTTTTCGGGGAGTTAAGGAGGGGGAAAGCAAAATCGAAAAACTCATTTTTCTCGAAAACTACTAAACCAATTTTAATGAAATTTTAATGTGTCATAAAGACAAATAAGACGACTTAAAAAATATTTTTAAAATTTTTTTCACAAAAAAAGTAAAAAAAAAGTTTTTAAAATTAAAAAAAAAATTTTTGTTCAATTTTTTGAAGTTACACCTCCAATTTTTTTCTTATAAAGTGCCTAATAATGTCCCCTTTAACATATATTTTTTCCAAATTTTTTAAAAATATACTTTTTGAGAAAAATAATATTTTTTGCTCACGTGCACACTCTTTTTGAAGTGGCATCGAAAACAATGGTTCCAAATGACCTTACATTAGAAATCTGTGTAAATTTTTTATTTCTTCGTATAAATACTATCAAATTCTGAACAAATTTGTTGAAAAAATTAAAGGAAATAAATGTATCATTCGGTAATTAAATATTAAATGTGAAAGAAGTTAACAATTTTTCCAAATGAATCTCACAAATAAATATCTGAAATAAGCTCATGAATTTCATATGTATCGACAGCACAGCTGCCCTAATACAGAAACCTGTTTAATCTGAAAAATATTTTCGAAATTAATCAATAATTTCAAAATTATCAAAGAACTCAGAAAAAACGTCGGCATGGTGGGATACGAGCCCACGACCTTTCTACTGCCGGTAGACTGCTCTGACCACTGAGCTACATGCACACTGAGATTCTCCGAGTTCCTTGATATATAATATCACTTCCTCTACATTATTTTAATGATAATGCAGGAAGTTTCTTAAAGATGGTAAGCCTAATTTTTTAATTTATAGGCAATTATAATTAGAGGAAATTAATTTATCATTCCGTAAAACGGCACCATGCTGCCATTTTTCTAAGTTCTTTGATAATTTTGAAATTATTTATTAATTTCGAAAATATTCTTCAGATTAAGCAGGTGTCTGTATTATGACAGCTGTGCTGTCGATACATATGAAACCCATGAGCTTATTAAAGGCATGTTCAAATTGTGAAATGTAAACAAACAAAAAAGTAAACAAACCAAACACTCAAATCGAAATTTTGAAATTGCCTTTTTTCCCATAAAATTAACATTTTTACACTTTATTTACGAAAATGGTAAATTGGAGTGTCAAAGTTTACATTAAAATTATTGTTTGCTAAGAGCATTTAAAAACAATTAGTAAAATAACAAATTAAAATGATGACTTACATATCATTTTTGACGCGTCCTGAAAATTAAACTGTTTGACTATATGAACGACACGGACGATGAAGTTCCATAGTCAGCAACTGGACGTTTAACATGTACACGAAAAGAAAAATCAAGCGTTTGTAGTATGAACAGTTAACCTTATTTCGTGAAAGAATGCACATGCGCAATAGGCGTAAAATTTGTGCTGTATCTGTATCAATTTCTACGTTATCAGCATAAAAGTTCTACACTGAACGCATGGGACGTCAGTATACTACGATTGCAAGAGATCCATGCTTTTTTAGTATATGTTTCATGCAACTGAGGTATAAGGACACGCCTCTTAAGCAGGACGTTCATACAAAATTACCATAGGAAGTCTCCATACTACAAACGCTTGATTTTTCTCTCCGTATAGAAGGGAAAATTTTTCCCTTTCCTCCTTGTAATTTCAAGGAGAAACGGTAAGAACTTCTGCGTCGTCCGTGCGGTTGATGTAGTCAAACACTTAAACTTTTTCTCCTTGTAGATCACAAACTACACAAAAGCACCAATTTTTTGACAGGTCACTTCTATGCATAAATCCAAATGGTTAATAGTGCTGAAAGCATGGAAAACAGGAGTTTTATTATAAAACCAAATGTGCAGTTCCGTATGGTGTCAGGGTCGGATTTACTTAACAGGGGGCCCCATGTAGGAAAAGGTTTTTTCAAAAAAATTTACCAAGATAAAAATTTTAAGTTAAGTATATTTTATATATGAATTAGGCGCGCTACTTAATCTTCTAAACACTTGAAATTATTTTGCAAAATACTTTTAAAAAAAATTTTTTTTACATTTTTTATAAAAAATATTTTATATGGTAGGGGTCCATAGGCTGTTGCCTAGTTTGACTCTGTATAAATTCGGCCCTGTATGGTGGTGTAGCAACAAAGTTGTCTCCGCGCAGCAATTGTCTTAAGGGGATGTCAAAGTCGATGCGATTTTCCCATTGAAGCTCAATGCAAAAATCCAATCGACTTTGACACCGCCTTAAGTCACGAAAAGTTAAAGTGTTTGACTTTATCTACCGCACGGACGATGCAGAAGTCTTTAGGGAGCGTTCACAAATGATGTAACGCATTTTTTTGAGATCTTAGACCGCTCTCCCCTGTCACGCAATTTCACATGTGAACATACATTGTGTCACGTTTAGTAGAGACCCCCCCAACTCCTAAAAACGTGACATCATTTGTGAACGCTCCCTTATTCTTTACCTTTGTAATTACAAGGAGGAGAGGGAAAAATTTCCCTCTCCAATCGCTGACTGTGACTTTATTTTTGTCCGTGCAGTTAATAATATTTTAGTCGTCATTTTAATTTGTTATTTTACTAATTGCTTTTAAAAGGTCATAGCAAAAAACGATTTCACTGTAAACTTTGACACTTCAATTTACCATTTTCGTAAAGAAAGTGTAAAAATGTGAATTTTTATGGGAGAAGGCTATTTCAAAATTGCGATCTTAGTGTTTGGTTTGTTGACTTTTTTGTTTGTTTACATTTCACAACTTGGACATGCCCTTAAATCAAAATTTGAGAAAAATAAATAAAAACAAATTTAATCGGTTTTAAATATAAAGTATTTTTAAATTGGTAATGCTCTTATTTGTTTATATTATAAAAGAATGGAATAGAGACAAGAAACTTTTGTCAAAAAATTTGTTTAGAATTTGATAGTATTTATACAAAAAAATAAAATTTTTAAACAGATTTCTAATGTAAAGTCATTTAGAACTCATGTTAGTGGTAATATGTGGAATTAATTTGAACCGATTTCAAGCAGGGGCAAATTTTACATACTTACCCCCTATGGCCTTTAAATTTATTTGATTTTAAACATAAGATTTTTTTTAAAAACAAATTAAAATAATAAAACTTGTTTTAATTTGGTGAAAAAGTTTCAGGTTTGGCATAAAATTCCTAGCATATTCCCGGTTACATTGAATTCTCGACTACTTCCCAGTTAGTAGACACCCTGAACACAGCATTCGACCGTAGCTGTAACACAGCTTTAAGTACGTCTATTGCTGTATCACGGCTTTACAGTAACACGTTTTTCGTCTTGTTATAATACAGCTTGTTATTGGCTTTGACATTCTAAGGGACTGAAAGTTTCTGTTTGGGAATTTTATTGTTTTATTTATACTTACATTTCGATCGCTTTCTTCTTTTTTGTTTACTTGATGTTTAGTCCTTAAAAGGACTGATCGTTTTGATTGTCGTCTTCTTCTTTATCGACTCGAGGATTACCAATTCGGGACGAATAAATTTGCCTGCTGTGCAATAACTTAAGATTGAACAGAGTATCGTCGCCGTGGAGGTTCGATATCCGGAGGTTTCGTCAGTGCGCCGTCTGACGGTTGGATCCTTCCCGTGTAAGACACTGGAGCAAAGTGGTAGCTCTTAGTTTGCGACTGCTCCTTTATATTTATTTTTTTATTGCAAAGTTTAACAAAAGCATCTATTTTTAAGAAAAAGTTATCCCCAGCCTCTATAATCGAATATCACGTGCTAAAAACTTTTTAGAAACACACCTAGAGTACTCTGTAAATTGTAACAAATTTGTGTAGGTAAATATTCTAATGTTATAAACAATTTATATTAACAAATAATTAAGTTTACAACAAATTGTTAATGTGGATAAACACTTTGACAGATTTTGATGAAATTGTATACTTAAGGGTTTTTGGGGTCGCTGATTACGAATATAATGTTGGTTTTTTAAAATTCAAAATAGCGGATCCAATATGGCGAATGCTTTTTTTGAAAATCGATTCAATTTGGCTAAAAATCGTTACTTGGGGGTCTTTGGGGTCGCTGATTACGAATCCGATGTTGGTTTTTCAATATTCAAAATGGCGGATGCTTTTTTTAAATCGATTCAATTTGGCCAAAAATCGTTACTCAAGGGTTTTTGGGGTCGCTGATTATGAATCTGTAATTAGTTTTTTAAAATTTTTAATGAATAATATAATATGTAAGGCGCTTTTCTAAAAAATTGATTAGATGTACTTTAAACTTGTTACTCGGAGAGGTTTTTTGGGTTTCTAAGTATAATTAATATTTTTAGTATATAAAAATCTTTAACATTATTAATTCACAAATGTAATAAGCTCTTATAATAAAAAAACAAATCGTTCTCACTTATAGGTGAAAAAGCTTCAAGCCATCTCGCGGCAAAGATGAAAAGCTCATACTTTTACCGATAAATTTAAATCACTAATAAGACTAACAATCTGTGCAAAAAATCCTTACACTATGCAGAATTATTTTAAAAATTGAAAAATACGATGATGTTAAAAAATTGTTTTAAGCAATAATATTTTTTAAATTTAATAAAAAATTTATTATATATTGATGGATTTAAACATACTTTAAAGTGTACAAATTAATCACAATTAGTAAAAAGTTAATACTTTTTTGAATTACTCAGTATCAAAATGAGTATAAATGAATAAAATTGTCAAAACAAGACTATAAAAATCATTAGTAAATTTTATAACCTTTATTTAAAAACGTATATAAAATCAAATTAAAAATTGACCTATAAAATATAATTGAAATTTGATATTTTTCATATTATCAACTTTAATTTGTATTATTAAAAATCTGACGTCATATTTGTCATTAGAGACCCCAAAAACCCCCGAGTAACGATTGTTAGTTAAATTGAATCGATTTAAAAAAAGCATCCGCCATATTGGATCCGCCATTTTGAATATTGAAAAACCAACATTGGATTCATAATCAGTGACCCCAAAAACCCTTAAGTATACAATTTCATCAAAATCTATGAACGCGTTTTTTCACATTAACAATTTGTTTTAAACTTAATTATTTGTTCATGTAAATTGTTTATAACATTCGAATATTTACATGCACAAATTTTTTACAATTTACAGAGTACTCTAGGTGTGTTTGTAAAAAGTTTTTAGCACGTGCCTTTCGATTATAGAGGCTGGATATAACTTTTTCTTAAAAAAAGATGCTTTTGTTAAACTTTGCAATAAAAAAATAAATATAAACAAATTGAAATTAAAAATTCGGCCTCAAAAAATCTCTTTCAAATTTAATAATCTTTCACGCTTAGAACAAAGTTCAGTAAAATCGGTTGAAAAATGAAGGTCCACTGTGTACCGTCACCGTGGAGGTTTCGCTAGTGGACTGCCTAACTGCTGGTTGTTTCCTGTGTAAGACACAGGACCAAAGTAATAGCTCTAAGTGTTCGACTGCTCCTTTTAAAGAAGTTCACGAACGATAAAGAAAGGCCCCACTGCCCCCTTCCCATATCACATACTGTCCCATACATTAGCGCCATTTTTTCAATAGATAGTCGGGCGATAACTCAGGATTGAACAGAGTATCGTCGCCGTTGAGGTTTGTTCCCCGGAGGTTTCGTCAGTGCGCTGCCTGACGGTTTGATCCTTCCCGTATAAGACACTGGAGGTAACAAATAGGTTGACCCCCTTCCCCATAAAGCGTTACGTATTTTTTGAACGGCCCCTATACAAGCTCACGGAAGTTGAAGAAAGACCCCAGTGAGACGGATGAATTTCCTTGCAATAGTTTTCTCTCTCCCTCGATACGTCAAACTATTGCTTAGCCTGAGTGTGGGGAGCACGGTGTAAGAAAGAAAGGTGAATTGACTTCCTACCCCCACCACCAAAATTGTGTTTGCTTAAAGATTTGTTTCTCGGAGTATGAATCAGATGTCGCATTGTAGTTCATGTTACGATCTAGAGGTTTTTGGGGTCGCTGATTACGAATTTTAAGTCAGATTTTAATAATTCAAAATGGCGGATCCAATATGGCAGACCGAAAATTTAAAATTTTATGGATTTTCATGGAACTTGGCATCTAGGGGTTTTCGGGTTCGCTGATTACGAATTTTAAGTCAGATTTTAAAAATTTAAAATGGCGGATTCCATATGGCGGACCTAAAATTTAAAATTCGTTGGATTTTTATGAAACTTGGTATGTAGGGGTTTTTGTGGTAGTTGATTATAAATCCAATGTAGCTTGGAACTAGTGGCTTACTAAGTCCACGTCGTTAGTTCTGGGTCACGCAAAGTGTAAGTTGGTTTCGTATTTAAAAATTATTAAAGACCTAACACAGTTTCTAAAATTTATCCATTATCTTTAAATGCGACATTTTGAATATTAAAAATATGACATCTAATTCGTAATCAGTGACATCGAAAACCCCTAGATTCAAAGCTCCATATAAATTCATGAATTTAAAATTCTCGGTCCGCCATATTAAATTTGCCGTTTTTAATTTTAAAAATCCTACATCAGATTCGTAATCAGCGACCTCGAAAACCCCTAGACACCAAGTTCCATGAAAATCCATCTAATTTTAAATTTTCGTCCGCCGTATTGGATCCGCCATTTTCAATTTTAAAAATCTGACATTACATTCATAATCAGCGACCTCAAAAACCTCTACATACCAAGTTTCATAAAAATCCATCAAATTTTAAATTTTTCGATCCGCCATATTGGATTCATCATTTTGAATTTTCAAAATCCGACATCAGATTCGCAATCAGCGACCTCAAAAACCCCTACAGACAAAGTTTCATAAAAATCTATCAAATTTTAAACTTTTCGATCCGCCATATTGCATTCACCATTTTGAATTTTCAAAATCCGACATCAGATTCGTAATCAGCGACCTCAAAAACCCCTAAATACCAAGTTCCATGAAAATCCATCGAATTTTATATTTTTGTCCGCCATATTGGATCCGCCATTTTGAATTTTTAAAATTTGACATCAGATTCGTAATCAGGGACCTCGAAAACCCCTACATACCAAATTTCATGAAAATCCATCAAATTTTAAACTTTTCAGTACGCCATATTGGATCCGCCATTTTGAATTTTCAAAATCTGACATCAGATTCGTAATCAGCGACCCCGAAAACCCCTAGATATCATTTTGTAATTAAATATATTAACCCTATTTATTCTTTATGGTACAGCATATGTACCGCTGGACGTTAAAGGGTTAAAGCACCTATTAATTGTAAGGAAAGAGAAAAGTGGGAAAACATTTTAAATACAAACATTAGTTCAGCCGCTTAAGTTTGTGAAAAACATTTTCACGAAAATGATATTAAAAAAGGTGAAGTTGTGCGCGATGCTGATGGATTTATTATGTATTGTGTAAGTATTTCATATTTATAAAATTTATAATAAAACTTGATAACACTTTGTCTTTGCTATAAATGCATTTCAAATATGACGAGCAAGTTTTCAAAAGTTGATAAATTAATTTATTTAAAAATTCGAGATATACATAAATTTAATATTTTTAAGACCTTACAAATCGATGTGTTACTGTTAAATTTAAGAAAAAAATGTATTAACATTGAATTTTTAATTTATTAACTTTTTAACATTACTAAGATGATTTATAATTTTTATGTTTTTATAGAAAAAATTATCAAAACCTATATCAATCACTTGATTATGATAAAGTTTAACGGCGTTGGAAGGTCTGTAAAATTTGTAGGTTACAATTATCGCCCGACAAAATACGGCACTGACTGATTTAAATGACGTGAAATAGGTAAATAAACATTTTTCAACCACTTTTTCTCTAAACACAGACACTTTTTACAAAATAGGCCAACGTACAACGAGTAAGAATCTTCCTAATAACCTAAATTCAAAAGATTGTTTAAATTCATGCAGAAACGCGGTTGTAAAATGTAAAATTGAAAAGTGATGTAATGCTAAGAACATAACAGCTGGACCATTGTGCTCTCTGCATGCTTCTGCCCTCTTCTGGCGACTGGCAGTAAACCGCTTCTTGTTGTCTGTCATTACATTACTTTCCAATCATTTCCAATTTTACATTTTACAACCGCGTTTCTGCATGAAATTAAACAATCTTTTGAACTTAGGTAATTAAGAAGATTCCTACTCGTTGTACGTTGGCCTATTTTGTAAAAAGTGTCTGTGTTTAGAGAAAAAGTGATTTAAAAATGTTTATTTACCTATTTCACGTCATTTAAATCAGTCAGTGCCGTATTTTGTCGAGCGATAATTGTAACCTACAAATTTTCCAGACCTTCCAACGCCGTTAATTGAAAACAAAACGTCTTAAATATAAAAATATTGTTGTAAAAATAAATTATTACATTTGTATTTAAAAATTAAATGTAGTGTTTATGTGAGAAAAGTGCTTGGTTTCAACTTCTGGAAATAAGAAAATATGGATTTATCAAATTTTGTAAACATTCTCCTGATATATAGCATAACATTTTTATTTTAGAGAATCAATATATTATTCACTACTTTTTTAAAATTTTATCTCTTTATTTACTTAAAGAACATTTTATTTTCTGTATATATATTTGTAAAATTTTTTTTATAATTTGCTTCAGTGTCAGTTTTCGTCAAAACGACTGGTCAAGGGAGTTTTTCCTTGCAGTCATGATAATTCCAATTGTGAAGAGGAGTTTCCATGTAGTAAAAGGTTTAAAAGTGATGTGGATGAATGTTTCTCAGAAAATCTTTTAGAAGAAAATATGGATATAGACGATTTACCCTGTAATAAAAGTGAAATACAGGAAGAATTAATTAATAGTAGCCTAAAGCCCGAAGATCCTAATGTCAACAATACAGTTCCTATAATCAGTTTATATGAGGATTTAGTTCAAAATTTAGGAAATTTAAAGCTGACAAGAGATGAATGGGGAATAACGCACTGCAAGCAAACCAAATTACTTGTTTTTTCCTTTTCTAAAAGTAATTCCATCTTCTACTAGCAGAAGTGTTACACCAACTTTCACTAAACAGGTATTTAAATATAGGAATATTTTTCTATAAATTGAAATATTTTTTTAAAACGAAATAATCATTTTTTACTCAAGTAACAAATTTATGTTTTAGGTAACGGTTAATGGTGAATCTGAGGTGCAATTGATATTCTTAGGACAAAGTCTTGAATTGGATTGCGTAAAAAACAAACCATCAAGTTTCAAGGAGTTTGAAAAATTACTTTTTGAAATAGATAAATTGAAAAACTTGTGTAGGAGGTCCCGGCAGCCATATGTATAAAAATATTCATCCTGAGTGTGCACAACGAGATGGAATAACATGGAGGCATAACAAATGTCGAAAAGTTATGGACAACGGAACCGTATGCTCTTATTGTCTTTCATTATATCAGTTATTACCTCAAAATTTGAAAAGGCAACACAAATAAAAAATAAGAGTTAGAGTACCAGGAACACCGACAACACGAAATAAAATCAGACTATCAATAAAAAGGCAGCAAGTTGTAAAACAAAGACTCACTAGGAAAGAAAAAAAGCTTGAAGAATTACAGATAAAACTGAGTAAAGTACAAGATCGGTTGAATGTAATGGAAGAATCGAGTTTTGCAGAGAAGCTTAAGAAGTTGTTCGAAAAAACTTCTTGCAAATCAGGTAAACATAAAATTTTGGTGAAAAGAATATGGGATTTTTATTTTTAACGCAGATGGAATATCTTGATCAATTTTATTATTCGATTAAAAATTTATTTTTACAACTGTTTTGTAATAGATTTGTAGCATAATTGGGGTATGAAGGTTTTTAATTTAATTACTTTTTTATTATATGTATATTTATAAGATTTATTTTTTTCTAATTTATTTACAATAAGTTACATCTAATTAAATTAAAGAAATAATTTTTTTAATGCTGTTTATAATCAGCACATCTTTGATAGATTTCGATAATTATTAAATTTCGGCATTTTATAATAATTATTAATAATTATTAAATTGATTTTTACAAATTATATTCGATTAGTGTACTTTCAGCTATATTATACAATAAAAAGAGTCTAATTGAATTATGTAATAATAAATAATTTTACAAACATGATAAATGTTTTCATTAAATTTCCCCTTCTTTGTAGGTGACATTAATCGAAGAATGTTTTGCGGCTGGTAAAGTTAAAAGTAGTCATGGTCGGCGTTATAGTCATGAGTGGTTATTATTGTGCTTGCTAATATACGTTCGCAGTTCTACGACGTATAATATGCTAAGAACAAACAATATTTTACCACTACCTTCAAAATCCACCATCATTAAATATTTGCGAGCCTCCAAATCAAATTGTGGGTTTGATGACCAATTTTTTTCTATGTTCGAAAAACAATTGTTATTATATCCGGAAATAAGTCGAAATGCAATTTTAACATTTGATGAAATTGTAGTTCGCAAAAGTATTGAGGTGGATATGAAAACTATGACGTTTGCTGGGTTACAAGATTATGGTGAAGACATGGAAGATAGTAATGGCTTGACTCTTAAAGAAGAAGCAAATTATGCCTTAGTCTTCATGTTTTCATCTCTATGTCATAATTTTCATCAACATGTTGCTATGTTTGGGTCGAAAGGAACGACACCTTCCAATGTTCTGTCAATTCTAGTATTACAAGCAATTATTAAAATTGAAAAGGCTGGTGGTAAGGTCCATGGTATTGTTTGTGATGGTGCCACTACCAACAAAAGCATGTGGACCAGTTTTGGAATCTGTGGTAAGCTGGACAAACTAAATTTTTGTTTTGTCAATCCGTATGATGAGAATCGCATCGTATACGCAATGTCCGATGTACCACACTTAATAAAAAATATTAGGAATAGGCTGCTTCAAAAAAGAATACTGAAGGTAAAAAAAACTTACTAACTGCAAATTTTTCGTATTTGTTGAAAATAATTTCTTATAATTTCATCCTTTAATAATACTTCTTAATTCTTAATTTTAGGTCAGAGGTGAAGTTGTCAAATGGGAATACTACGAATCCTTATATTATAGGGATTCTCAAAATTCTTTGAGAGTATGTCCCAAATTGACGGCTCATCACATTCGAGTTACCAACGCGATGAAAATGAAAGTCTCTTATGCCACTCAGGTAAAACTTTTAGGAAATTTTGTTTCATTCCTAATTAATATTTTATTAAATTATTGTTAGAATAATAATATAATGAGAATAATTCAAATTTTAATTCACATTATTTAGTTTATTTTTTCGTAATTTTTAGATATTTAGTAAGTCCGTTGCTGATGGTTTGGAATTCTATCGACAACAAGAAATTCGAGAGAATCATTAAATAGATCGTTTCCAAAAGAAGGAATTAGAAATGGTAGTTCGGATTTAGAGGTGAATTAACAATATAACAATTATAAGAGGTTCATTTTTCTGTTTTGATATTTTCAATATATAAATTTTTATTTTTTCTGTAGGTTATGGCAAATTCAATTACTTGGCTGGATGAGTGGGAAAAAAATGTTCAATCTCCAAATGACTTTCTCACAAGTCAAACTAGACATGGCTTACGTGTAACCTTGCATTCAGCTTCAAATCTGACAAAACTCTTACTTGATAAGTATGAATTTCGTTATATTTTAACTGCAAAAATGAATCAAGATTGCTTGGAGGTAAATTGTTATTTTTAAAATTTGTTATATAAAAAAAAAATTTTTAAGGAGTTTATTTTTTTTAGCAATTCTTTGGCATTATCCGACAAGCAGGGTGCCAAAACGACCATCCAACTTTTGTCTCATTCAAACAACTGTACCACTTACTGTCGGTTTATAAAATATTAAAAACACCAAAATTTGGAAATTATACATTAAGAGGAAACGCCGAAGAACGCCAAGAAATCACCTTGCAAGATTTTAAAGAAATCTTTAAAAACGATTGTAAATCGTATAAACAAGTACATTTACAAAAATTAAAAAATAAAATTGATCATCTGATAGAATCATCAGATTGGGAATGCGATGAAGTTATAGAAAGTGATTACTCGATGGGCGAAGTTACAGATTGTATAATTTATTATGTTACGGGTTTTATATGCCGAAAATATTTGAAGAAAACAAAATGTGAACGATGTCGAGAAGCCTTCTCTACTTGATACGAAAACGTAATTTCCGGTTGTCAAGAATCACAATTAGTTGCGTTAAAATCACTAGCTGGCCTGATTCATCCAAATCTACATTTAGTGAGATTATTTCAAAAAATTGAAAACCATTTTCAAAATCATCTCGATTCAGGCAATATTTATCATAAAGTACTATCAGAACTAAGTGAAGGTTTAGAGCGTTTGACATTTCCGTTTGAAGAACACATGGACACAATGGTACCTTCTTTAATTCATTATTACTTACTAGTAAGAATGCGTCAATTTTCAAAATTGGAAAATAAGGAAGAAAAGAAGCAGAGCAGAAACCAAAAAAAAAATTGAAAAATTATATGACTGTTAGCTGTTACAAAATGTTTAAAACATAAGTAATATATATTTAAGAAATAATTTTTTTTTAATAATGGAAAGAACATGTAGAAAATATAAATTTATTCTACGATTATTATATGTTATAAATGTAAATTAATAATATCATGAGATGGTAATGGGTTTTTTCCGTGATAATAATTATTATAAGATGGTAAGGTGTCAATTTAGCGGATATATATTTATTTTGCTTATCATCGATAAGACAGAAATCAATATTTCAAAATTAATAATTCATTAATATTTGAAAATATATTTTATTTTGTGCATGGTTTCTGAAAAAAAATGAATCGTCTCTCACCGCTGGGGTATGATCCCAGAACCTTCCTATTGCCGGTAGGATGCTCTACCAATTGAGCTACAGAGATAATAATGTTAAGAGATAATAATTTTAATAATTTTAATAATTTTTTTTTTTTAATTTTAATTTTTTTTTTTTTTTTTTTTTTTAATAATTTTTTATTTTTGAGATAATATTTTGAGATAATAATGTTTTACATTTTTCATATTTATATTTTCATGCTATTGGTTAAAAAAAGCACCAATTTTTAATATTAGAGGATATAAAAGAAACGATAAGAATTTAAAACCAAAAAAGTTGCAAAATTAAAGACTGCTACTGAAGTAGCTACTGAAGTAGCTAACAAAACTGATGTAACTATCTAAACTAACGTAACTGACAAAACTAACGTAACGAATTAAATTAACTTAACGAATGTAATTGACGCATCTAACGTAACTGATGTAACTATCTTATGTAACGTAACTAACGTAAAAAACGTATGTGACGTATCTAGCGTAAATATTTAAACTACCGTAACGAACGTAACTGACGTAGCTAACATAACTAACGTAATTGCCAAATTGACGTAACTATTTAAACTAACGTAAATAACAGAACTAACGTAACAAACGTAATTAATGTATCTAGCGTAACTATTTAAACTAACGTAACAAACGTAACTGAATAAATTAAATTAACGAATGTAATTGACGCAGCTAACGTAACTGATGTAACTATCTAAACTAACGTAAATAGCTAATGTAACAAACGTAATTGACGTATCTAACGTAACTATTTAAACGAACGCGATGAACGTAACTGACGTAGCTAACATAACTAATGTTATCTAACTAAACTAACGTAACTAATTAAACTAACTTAACGAATGTAATTGACGCAGCTAACGTAACTAATGTAACTATCTAAACTGACGTAAATAAAATAACTTAACTATCGAACGTATTTGACGTAGCTAGCGTAACTAATTAAACTAACGTAACTTGCAGAGTAGTAACTTTGTTAGTAATTTGGTTTAGTTAGTAATGTAGTTTAGTTATTTAAGTTAGTTTAGTTAGTGTAGTTAGTTTCGATACTTTAGTAAGTTACTTAAGTTAATACGTTAGTTAGTTTACTTAGTTTAATTATTTCGTTAGTTATTTTAACACACAATTGTATATAATAATAATTACAAATATTACGAAGTTATTCATTAAAATTTAAAATATTCAGAAAACTTCTATCAGTGGAAATTAATAACATGTAGTTCATGACTACAATTATAAATTAGCAGAACGTAAAAATTCATCAAAATAATTACAACTTATTACTTAACAGGCACTTTATATAGACGATTTTTAATCTCTCGATGAATTTATCATTTCGAATCATGATTTTCATGAAGGAAAAATTCTTTTAATCTATTAGTTTAAAATTATATAGTACATTGCAGTATAGTATAGAATAGTGTGGTATATATGTATATGAACAACACTAATTCAACTCTTTCTAAACTTTTAAACCATACGTGTGAAATGCAGAACAACATTCATTAAAAAAAGTTACTAAAAGTCAAATTATTAATTAAAATTACAAAAATATCAGAAAATGAATTTCTATATGTGACCTGGACAGTGAAAAGGGACCTTACGTGCGAAAGCAAGTTTTCGAGAAAACAGCAGTTAAAGTTTAACTTAGAAAAACCCTTGTAACTTTTTTAAATATTAATATTTTTTAATCAATTTAGGCTTATTTTCTTTACCGTGGATCACAGTATTAAAATAAAAAACATACAAGTAATGAATTTTTTTTAATAATTGTTTATATAAATTAATAACAAACTCCCCAAACATAGGAAAAATAATCTAAGTTTTCAAAATAGCAACAATAAGTATAAATAAGTGACACATGTTTGTCAGAGTTTTCGAGGCCACTGATTACGAATATAATTTTAAATTGTCAATTTGACAGTTGACAGCTGTCAACTTCTCTTAAAAGTGATCGTTTTTTATAAAAAAGTCAGTAATAAGGTTTTTGAGGTCGCTAATTACGAATAAGATATCAAATTTGAATTTTAACTGTTCTGTTGACAGTTTTCAAAGAAACTGTCAACTTTTCAAAATAATAAAAAATTGTCGTCTTCCTTATTTTAATTTTTATAATAACAAAAAAATCAGTTTTTGCTTATTTTTACTTTTGTTTCATTTGACTTTAACCCCTTCAGTGTTGCAGCTAAAATATAACAAAATGGTCCCAAAATGTGTAAGACCTTCTTGTAAATAAATTTTCATGACACTATGTACTAAGGGGTTTTTGGGGTCGCTGATTACGATTCCGGTGTTAATTTTCAAAATGGCGGATCCAATATGGCGGACACGATATTAAAAAATTCATTGGATTCGCTTAAAATTCGTTATTTATTTTAAGACTTAGGTTTTAACTATATTTCATTAAAGAAGATTGAATGATCTTCTATAAAATCTATTTATATTTTGTCAGAGAATTTTATAAAAAGTACTATAAAAATATTCAATTTCTAGAATTTATAAGAAAATTATGAATTTTGTTGTTCAACATAACAGACTTAGAAAAAGAAAATATTAAATTTAATTTTAAATTCTTTCTATTTCTAACAATAATTAAACAAAATATAATTTTAATTAAATTTGTCAAAAAAATTTCAAAGAGAAAAAATTTCACATCTTATAAAATAGTGAAAAATAAATCAATTTAAAATTTTTTTGCAATAATATTATAACAAAACAAATAAGAATTATTAAAAATTTGAACTAATTAGAACAAAAGTGATACGAAATTTATAAAAATTAATTTTTTAATGATAAGTAAAGTAAATAAAAATAAATAAAATTTCTTTTCTTAGAAAATAAATTTTAAAAAACCGTATTTTTCATTAATATCAATTAGTTTTTTTACAATTATTCATAAGCAAATTTTTCTATATTTTAGAATGTTAAATTATTATTATTATAGATCGAATTTTCAAAAGTTTCAAATTGAAGTTTTGGAAAAGTTTAATTTTAAAAGATTTTAACTAAAAATTCTATATAAGTTAGTTTTTAAAAATATTCTAATTCACATTTTTTTAAATTAGTTATGTTTTTAAATATGTAATATTTAATTGAAAAATTTTCAAATTATTCAAAATTTCATGAAATTGTCTTGTAAACAAGTGGATTTTAGAAATATTTTAGTTATTTCTAGAATATAATTGAAGCGTTTTGTGCAGAAACAGCATAAGTCCATAATTCGAAATTGTTCAGGAATCAATAAAAACTGTTTTTCTCGTAAATGTTAAGATTTTTTTTAATTCGGCTTTTTGCTTTATATTCAATTAACCTATACGTTAAAAAATTTAATATAATTAATTAATTATCTACCTAATATAAAAAATTTAAAAAAAAATTAACATTTGGACTTATGCTGTTTCTGCACAAAATGAAATGAAAAACACAGAAAATTTATTAAATCTAGTAAAATATCAAAGTTTTATGAAATATTTAATAACATTTATTTAAAATATTAAATTTGGATAATTTTTAGTGACATTTTATAAATAATAAAATTGTTTTAAGAATAAATTTAACCAATTTTCAATATTTTCTAATTTTAAAATAATTCAGTCACCACTGTCACTTTTTGCTTCATATGAGTGTTTTTATTTATAATATAAACTGTTTAATATAAATTATTAAAATACGTTAAGAATATCACAAATAAATATAAAACTTATCATGAACTTGTGCTGTTTCTGCACAAAATGATATTTTCATTATTTTTTTAAGGGTTTAGAGTTTAGTCACTTATGTAATATTTTACCAGATTGAAAAGCTTCATTTAAAGATAAATTTTTAATAAAAAAGTGATTCTTGCAAAAAATGGACTTATGCGGTTTCTGCACAAAACGCTTCAATTAAATTGAAATTTTGAAAATAATTTTTAATAAGTTACAGTAGCAATTCTTAAAAATTATTCAAATTTAAAGGATTTGAAATTTAAATTTTTTTTAAATTTGAATACCTACTATATGGAAAAATAATGGATAATAATTAAATATTTATTTCAAAAAATCTATTTAAGTTCAAAATTATTTTTAGGATTTGGGAAAAAGTCAAAGTTTTGTCTAAAAATCAAGAAATTCTTTCAATCTTTCATGGAATAATTTATTTTCAGAGTTATTATTTATGACCGGGAAATGACCGTGATTTTTTTTTTACAAAAAAGTGGCCACCCTGAATTCGTTACTTGGGGGTTTTCGTGGTCGCTAATTACTCATCTGTTATTAGTTTTTCAAAGTTTAAATAGTAAGAATTTTTAAAAGAATTTATCCACTTTTGAAATTTTTCAAAATTTTTGGCGGACATTTTGTATGAAAAATTATTTATTTTTAAAATATGACTTCAGAATCGTAATCAGCGACCCCAAAAACTCCCGAGTAAGAATTTTTAAAAGAATTTATCTACTTTAAAAGATTTTCAAAATTTTTGGCGGCCATTTTGGATGAAAAATTATTTATTTTGAAAATCTGACTTTAGAATCGTGATCAGCGACCCCAAAAACCCCCGAGTAAGAATTTTCAAAAAAATTTATCCACTTTTGAAATTTTTCAAAAATTTTAGCGGCCATTTTTGATAAAAAAATTATGTATTTTGAAAATCTGACTTCAGAATCGTGATCAGCGACCCCAAAAACCCCCAGATAAGAATTTTTGCGAATATACGTTAAGATGTTTTCTTGTTTGGGCAATGACGTGTATACACGTCATCCACAGTCAAGGGGTTAAAAATTTTTTTACATCACTTCTAATCAACTTATGACTTTTTGGTTTTCAACATCTTAAAGAGCGTTTCAAACACTATACAAATCAACAAAAAATGTAAAAAAAGATTTTTTGACACGTAAGGTCCCTTTTCATAGAACAGGTCACATATACTATTACCAAAATAAAATTTTAAAATTTAAGGTTATGTTATGTTTAAGAAATATGCTTTAACTAATTCAATTAATTATATAATGTTGTGGATTGAAATAGTAGAATTGAGCTACTATTTAAATTGGTAGTTAGCATGTGACTAATTTTTAGTAGATTATAATAAAATAAGTAATTTAACAGTAAAAAAGCACGCTACTAATTTAAATTGTTAAAATTTAACTAATTTAAATTTAGAGAGTATAATATTAGTTTTAAAATATACCAGAATACTACATTTTTATTTCCCTATGGAAAATATTTTAGAAGTTAAGGGGGAATGGTCACTTTTTAATATGCATTTTTGTCCAATAATTGTACAAATTCCTTGAATAAATATAAAAAGAAAATATGCTTTATTGAATGAATATCGAAAACTTTATTGATCTTATTATTGTTTATAAAACAGAATATATTATTTTTAATGTTAAAAGTAACAAATTGACAACCTAAAGGATAAGTAAAAATTATAATTTTTTTCTCATTCTTAACCTTTAGTTAACCTTTATTTTAAAATATAATTAAATTTTTAGAAAACGATCGAAAAATCTGTAAACTTTGAAAAATAAGAATTTGTAGAGAGAGTCCAATAGCTGTTAAATATTATACCTACATATCTAATGATATTAAAATAACTTGTTAAAATTATGATGCAAAGTATACTAGCAATTTTTTCAACATGACCGAATGTAGTAAATGAGTATTCATTATGTAATTCATTTAATATTCGACTGGTAGACAGTAAAACGTTATCTATAATATTTAGGGAGGAAGTAGGGGCAATAAAGTGGGAGATGAAGATTCTACCCTCTAGAATCCACCCCTCCGGAGTCCCTTCCATCGCCATGGCGGGATTATCACGTTATTTATGCGGCAATAATAACGAGTTAGTGTATGCGCGGGATGTGCTTTATATCCTGGTGAGCCATTAGGGTTAATATAGCGTAGGGTTTCCCCTCCTTTATCCATCTCTCGTTAGCACACGTTTTCCCTACTTTTACTTTCCTCTTCTCATGAGAATCATGCAGCAAACCAAGCTCCAAAGAGAGAGAAATGACAAATAATTTGAAATGACATCTACGAACAATTATCTTATTTTTTATGATTGTAACTGACCTTTTTTCTCTATTCTCGCAACATGATTTCTGATTTCAAATAATTTTTAGGTAGTAAAAAATAATCTTGTATGTCGTGCTTATTTACACTTGGTTTATAAGAATTGTAGAATAAATAGTTTAAAAAATTCTTACTGGTAATTTTACTATACTTATTATATAATTAATTAGAAAAGAAAAATACACTGCTTATACTGTATATTCGACAGAGAAAGTATGCAAAGAGTTAGATTTGACAAAGAAAGATACAATTATAGTAATATTCTTTGATTAGAAAAAAAGCAAAAAACGCTAAATTTTTCCATATTTGTAAAGTACATAATTATGTTGTTTGCTTAAAGTTAAGCAGTTACAATTTTTTTAAATATTTACAAATTTTTAGAAAAATGTAATTAAAATGTGGTGACTTTTGACATTTCATAGGAAAGTTTTTAAATTATTTTGAGTATGTTAACATAATAATCTATTTATACAAGTAAATTAGATCATTTTGAACAAATTATTTCCATGCTTTTTTATTAAATTTTCATAGCTGTCAAACTTTTTATTTTTTCTGTGCAACTGAACTTAAACATTTAAATTATAAGTTTAATTCAAAGAATTTTTGTAAATAATTTTCAAAAATAAATTCTACATATATATTCAACATTATTTCTACATAAAAGCTTTAATTTATTATGTTCGCAAGGAAAATGTAATTTTGTGTTGTTGATTAAAATTTTACTTCGCTTAAATATTTCTAAAGATCGGAATTTTTGACAAAAAAACGCTTTTAAACATTCAAATTAAAATAATTCTTTCATTCATTTTGTCTACATCTGAAGTCAATAATTTCTGCTTATTGTATTATATATTTATTGTTTTGTTTTGACAACTGTCAAAGATTTAAGATACCAGTCAAATAACCTAATTTTGCAAATTCCATTCACTAAATGTAAGAAAGAGAAATCATTAAATTGAATAAAACCTTACCAAATAAATATATTTATTGCTTCTATCAATTTATAATAATAAACTAAGTCGCTCTTAATAAATTCTTTAAATTTTTTACGTTTTTATAGTAAATTATGTGTTTTTTTTAACCCATTAACGCCTAAAATCTAAAAAATTTTATTCTATTTTCAAGCTACGTTATTATAAACAAAAAAACAAAACTTTTCACTGGTGGAATATTTTTTATAGGTTTTGAGTGTGCTTTTTTCGAATCTGAAATTAAAAATTAATTTTTTGAAAACCAAAATTAAATATGGCGGTTTAATTGTCAAAAAACAAAAAATATTTTGATTTTTCAAATTTTATATTTTTTTCACCCAAAAAAGTTTGAGAATATAAATTTCTTTTTAACCAAAAGTGCATAAAAGTTGTCCACTTTAAAGTTATGTAAAGCAGAATTAAAATTTTCAAAATGGCGAATCTAATATGGCGTCAAATTCATTGCAAAATTATCAAGTTCAGCACATATTTCATTATTTACCAAAAAGTCGTTGGATTCACACAAATTTCTTGACTTGGTGGTTTTTTTGGCCGCTGATTACGAATCTGAAGAAATATGTGCATGACTTGAAAATTTTTGCAATGGATTTGGCGAATTGCGAATCTGAAAATGAGTTTTTTTGTCCTTTTCCGTTTTATAAACGTTAACCGACTATTTCCACGTGGAGGTAGACAAAATTAAGTCTATTCTTTTGCTTTCTTTAATTGGTCTTACAATTATACAAGAAATTATACTGTTTTCAAAAACGCTGCTTCGAAAGTTGGAAAACCACACGACGTATGTAAAGAAAGTAAACAAAAAACATATTTATTAAAATATTGTGTCGTAAGAATATACAAGTTTTTCCAAATAGTAACGATTTTGAACTAAATTAGACGAAAATAAAAATTCTTATCCGCTATACTGAATCCGCCATTTTGAATATTGAGAATCTAACTTCAGATTCGTAATCAACGACCCCAACAACCCCTATATAACGAATTTATATTAAATTAGACGAAAATAAAAATTTCTCATTTGACATTTTGGATCCGCCATTTTAAATTTTGAAAATCCAACTTCAGATTCGTAATCAACGACCCCAAAAACCCCCGAGTAACGAATTTGAACTCAATTAGAGGAAAATAAAAATCCCCATCCTTCATATTAGATCCGCCATTTCGAATTTTAAAAATTCAACTTCAGATTCGTTATTATCGGACCACTAAGTCAAAAAATTTTGACAAATCCAAGGACTTTTTGATGAATAGTGAAATATGTGCATGACCTTAAAAATTTTGCAATGGATTAGGCACCATATTAGGACCGCCATATTGAAATTCTTAACTTTGCTTTAGATAACTTTAAAGTGGATAACGTTTATGCACTTTTGGTTAAAAAAAATTATATTCTAACATTTTTTCTAGGTGAAAAAAAAGAAAATTTGAATTTTTTTGTGTTTTTTGACAATTAAACCGTTATATTTCATTTTGGTTTTAAAAAAATTAATTTTTAATTTTAGATTTGAAAAGAGCACATTTAAAACCTATAAGAAATATTCCACCAGTGAAAAATTTTATTTTTTTGTTTATAATAACGTAGCTTGAAAATAGAATACAAATTTTTAGATTTTAGGCGTTAATGGGTTAATATTTTCTAATAGATGAAAAAGTGATTTTTTTACGACCTAACATACTTTAGATGCATATTTTGCAATAAATATTAAAAATATTTTTAAAAAATTCTGTTTGTTCAATGATTCTAATATCATTAAAATCGTTTCTGTAAAATATTATAATTTTTTAAAATTAGTCGGCAACGACTTTAGTCGAAATATAATGAACCGACTCTTATATATATTCTACAGCCTCGCTAGGTTATCTGAATCAAAAATTCCTAAAAAATTATTAAACTAGAATAAATTTAGGAGGCTTTATCGTTTAACTTTAAAAAAAATGTTGTCAATACTTTTTTTAACCCATAAAGTAAGAAAAAAACCGTGTAAAAAATGAGCTTTTTCTTCAAATAGTCGACATTTTGCTAAAAAACGTTTTTCAAGAATAGGTAAATAAGGCCCCTAAATTTATCCTAGCTTAACCCGTTGACTGTCGCTGACGCATATATGCGCAAAACTAAACTGGCCAAAAGTGTTTCATGACGCATATATGCGCAACTTAAAAAAAGTGATTAAAAACTTCTTAAATGTTCCTGAAACCGGTTACTCGGAGGTTTTCGAGGTAGCTGATTACGAATATGACGTTCGTTTTCCAAAATTCAAAATGGCGGATCCAATATGGCGGACAACGAAATAAAAAATTGATCAGATTGACTTGAAACGTAGTACTCGTGGGTTTTTGGGGTCACTGATTACGAATCTGACATCAGTTTTTCGAAATTCAAAATGGCGGATCCAAGATGGCGGAAATTTTTTCAAAATTCGTCGAATTAGTTGAAACTTGTTACTCGGGGGTTTTAAGGGTCGCTGATTACGAATCTAACATTAGTTTTCCAAATTCAAAATGGCGGATCCAATATGGTGGACGACAAAATAAAAAATTATTTATAATGGCTTGAAACTGAATACTCGGGGTTTTTTAGGGTCGCTGATTACGAATCTGTCATTATTTTTCTAGGGTATTTATCGAAATTCGATTTTACCAAAAATTATCAAACTGATGTTATATTAGCCAGTTTCAAACAAATTTAATAAATTTTAAAAAATTTTCCGCCATATTGAACCAGATATTTTGAATTTTGAAAAACTGATTTCAGATTCGTAATCAGCGACCCTGAAAATCCCCAAGTATTCAGTTTCAAGCCAATCTGATCAATTTTTTATTTCGTTGTCCGACATATTGTATCCGCCATTTTGAATTTTGTAAAACTAATGTTAGATTTGTAATCAGCGACCCTTAAAACCCCCCGAGTAACAAGTTTCAAGCAAATTCGACGAGTTTTGGAAAAATTTCCGCCATCTTGGATCCGCCATTTTGAATTTCTAAAAACTGATGTCAGATTCGTAATCAGCAACCCCAGAAACCTTAGGGTACCAAGTTTCTTAAAAATCCATTAAAATTTTTTTCAACACACTTTTGGCCCTAACAGTGGAAATCTCGTTGACAGCCAAGGGGTTAATAATTTATCAAGAATTTTTGGTTCAGATAACCTGGGTGAGGCTGTGGAACGTACGGCACAAAAAATACAGCACGCAGGGCCTTCTATAAGTAACTTCCCCTTAATACGTTTCTGTTATGTTCACTGGATAATTTAAATGTTTTGAAACTGAAAACGCCGTATGATGGTTATTTGGATGTGTTAAACTGCAACCATATTCAATTTCTATTTTTAAAAAGCAATAAATGTAATGCTTTAACAAAATATAACACACTATGCAGAGCTTCAAAAAAGGGTACGTTAGAAAACGTTAGATGACAGAATTAGTTGACAATATCCAAACTATACTTTTAACAGATGGAGAATAAGAGAAATTAGTTATATCTAATCCAGAACACAAATAATAAAATAGAAAGAATCGTAATTACAAAGAAGCGACCGATTTTTGAAGAAACTTTAATCTACATTGGTAATAATAATATTCCATAATAATGATTGATGTCCGATTGGTTTCCGGAATGAGTTTGATAGAAGAAAGAAACGGTTAAGAAGCAGATGCATGTCCGTTGCTCGGTAAAATGTCCCTGTCGCATAAATCACGCTGATATCTTCTAGTGCGGTGGTGGTGGTGAGCTTGCTCATCATAGTGAAGTTCTTGTCGCGCCTTAATAACACTGGGTGTCTAACTCGCGCCATACTTTGCCCACCCTTTGGAGAACCACCCACACCTATTTACTTCTGTACCCCATCACCTCTGGTCGTTGCAAGGCGCTCGGCCTCGCTACAAATCCTGATTATACTCGCTGCAAGTGACGTTATACCGTATAGGGGTGCCATATCTGGTTGAAGTCTGGTTTTTGTTTCTCTCTAGAAACTAACGTCACCTCCGCAGTACTAGTACACTGACATTCCCATGGTTTCAACACCTACGAATTCCTCTAGTATACGCAAGCATTATATCATATCGCTTATTAATGAAAAAGAAAATATGTTTGAGCAGTAAACTAAATTCAAAAGTTACTTTCTTTCCTTTTGTCTCCAATTGATTTTTTTAAAACGTTATAATTATTTTCTTTATTTCGTACACTATAATGCAAGAATACTTAACTATAAATCAGCCTACGAGTGACGCACTTATAGTACATTCAGTATAACTACAGGTCAAAGTGTATATAAGTATAACTCCTAGTAGCTTGTATCTTATCACTTCGTTATGTGTATAAAACTCAAATCTAGCTAGAGAAAACTATTTTCTCCATTTATAGGGTTCCATATACAGTGTAATTTCATATAACTTGTTACTCGATGGTTTTTCAAGTCCTGGTTGACTTCGAAGTGAATTTTCAAAAACTCAAAGTAAATGATCTAAAATATCCATAGAATTTTTAACCCATTAATGCCCATGAACATACTAATAAACACTGGCGCGAATCAACAATTGGAATTAGGACATTAGGTCGAAAACGTGAAGAAACAAATTTAAATTATTTTTTTTAGTTTGTTTAAACAATTTTTTTGTTTATTTATAATTTTAAAGAGAATAAAAAAAATTTTAGTCGCACTTTAATAAAGAGAACTTTTATTGATTTTAATGAATAAAGAAACAAAAATTATGAACACTTTTAACCCCCTAAGACTACCCTTATTTCAACAAACAACCCCTAGAAGTATAAATAGCAGTACTTATTGGAGAAAAATTTCTATTTCAGTTTAACATACAGAAAAGACATTCTTGTACATAAAATTAATAATAATAATGATTAAACCCCTTATAAACCACCTCTTACCTATAAAACCTCCCTTAAATCTTGTTCAAAAGGGGTTAAAAAATATTTAAAGATTATGCTAACTCCAAAATGATTTTAAAAAATTCTTTTATTGTTTTAATGTTTATAACAAAAGTAAATAACCCTTTTAAAAACCCTTAAATTACAAAAGTTAAGCAGTGCCAGATGTTACATAAAATGTCAGAAATAAAATAACTACAAACGTAGAATATTTGAGTGTGATATTCTAGATTTTCTTTGTCAACAATAAAATACTTCATTCAGTTTGAATTGCGAAATTCAATATGGCCAATCCAACAGAGTGGCCGAATTGTCAATAAATCGAAAAATTAGTTTTAAACTTAGCTGTCGAGGAGTTTTCTAGATCGTTCTTTACGAATCTGCTATAAATTTTTCAAAATTTAAACTGTCGGCTCAAATCTGTCGGACAAATTTTTTGAAACTTATTAACTAATTCGTTTAAAATTTATTACTTCAGGGATTTTTGGGTCGCTGATCATGATTTTAATAACAGATTTTAGGATGTATCTTTAATATTTATGAATTTTCATTATAAACAAATTCAGACGACATATTCTCAAAATTCAAAATAGCAGATTCAATTTGGCGGAAAATTTTTCAAATATTCAACAGATCTCCTTGAAAGTTTGATTTCGCCACGTCCACGTTCGATGATTTTGGATTAGGTAAAGAGCGAATAACCAGAAAGATTAACATTCTTAACCCCTTAGCAGTGTAGTCAAAATAAGCTTTTCGTGCCACAAATGTGCAAAAAAAAAATTTTTTTAAATTACTTGATATTATTATAATTTATGTTTTCGGGGTCGCTGAATTTGAATATTTGATCAAAATTTAAAAATTCAAAATGGCGGCTCTAAAATGGCGGCTTAAAACATTTTAAAGTTTCGGTATTTGACTAAAAATACTCACTTGGGGGTTTTTGGGGTCGCTGATTTTGAATATTTGGTTAAAATTTAAAAATTCAAAATAGCGGCTTCAAGATGCCGGCTTTAAAAATTTAAAAGTTTCCTGATTTGACTAAAAATGCTCACTTCAGGGGTTTTTGGGGTCGCTGATTTCAAATATCTGGTAAAAATTTTAAAATTAAAAATGGCGTCTTTAAAATAGCGACCGAAAAAATTTTAAAGTTTTCGGATTTGGCTAGAAATGAGCATATGGGGGTTTTTGGAGACACTGAATTAGAATATTGGGTTAAAATTTTATCATTCAAAATGGCGACTTCAAGATGTCAACTAAAAATTTAAAAGTTTACGAATGTAGTTATAAATAGTTATTTGAGTCTTTTGAGATTTATATTTTTATATATGTATAATATATATTTTACATATATTATATTTATATATATTTACACAAACTATTTAAAACACCGCTCTTAGCCAAATTCGTAAACTTAAAAAAAATTTTGGTCGCCATTTTGTAGCCGCCATTTTGAATTAAAAAATTTTAACCAAATATTCCAATTTAGCGACTCCAAAAAACCCCAAGTAAACATTTTTAGCATGATTCGTTAAATTTTATATATCTTGCTTTTCGATGACGCTATAGCGGTCATACACACTGGGGGCACGAATTATTTTGGCCTCTATAGACGTCAAACACTGTGAAGGGGTTAATGCATTTTTAAATCTGAAATTTTTAATTTTGAAAAACTGACGTCAAATTGGTAATCATCGACTACAAAAACACTTAAGCAACGAGTTTAAAGGTAATCCGTTGAAATTTCTTTAATTTGTTCCTCATATTGGTTTTGACCAGGGACCTTTACGGAAATCGAATTTTTATTTCGTTATGGTATTTAATAACAAAACGAAATTATTAATGTATTTTTATTTGATAACGAAACAAAAGTCCATTCCACTTTAGTTTTCTTTGCTGATATAGAAACAAAAGACACTTTCTATTTTGATTCTGATACAGTAACGAAACAAAAGTTTACTTCACATTAAATTCGGTTTTCTTCTGAAAGCAGAATTCGATTTGAATTTCTACTTCTAATTTGGTATTGAATTAAATCTCAAAAAGATATAATCTTCCGATATATTTAAAAATGCGCAACAAATTTTTAGCATGTAAATGTACATCAAACATTACTGTGCATATTTATAGTGTATACAATAGACATCGATATATATATATATATATATATAATAGGAGGAAATAATGTTTTATATATATATATATATATATATATATATATATATAAAACATTATTTCCCTGGATATTACATAATTTTAATATCTAAAGTTTTTTTTTATTCAGATATTTATTTCATATAATTAAAAAAGAAATGATTTTAATTCTAATATTGGAATAAAAACTAAATAGAGTGTATTTTTGATTTTGATATAGGAATCAGAACATAAACAATATTCATTTTTGATTCGGTAATCTGAATTAAAACTAAATAAATACTATTTTGATTCTGATACCCATATCCGAATCATAACAAAAGTATTTTTTAATTTTGTTTTGATTCCGTGACAGTCCTTGGTTTTGACATTTTGAATTTTATAAATCTGGCATTGAATTCTTAATCAGCAACCATAAAAACCGCCAAGAGACAACTTTGAATGAAATTCGTTGATTTTTCTTAAAATTTGTTCGCCATATTTTATCAATTTGAAATATTTCTATTTTGAAAATCTGACGTCTGATTTGTAATAAGTGACTTTGATAATCCCCGAGTAACAAGTTTGAAGCAATAAAGGGCACTGCCCGTTTATATATGTTTAAATAAATAAATAAATTTTTAGTACATTTTGACTTTCAGCCACGAAATAGGGACTCCTGGACCACTATGCATTACTTCTCTTATAATTTTTTTAAATTACAAAATGAAGAAAAATGTCGAAATTTAACTAGAACTATTGGGAACACGTTTTGTATACCTTAGGTGACCTGGAAAAATAAATATCACAACTAAAGTTGGATTTGAAAAAAATCACTTTCCAAAATTTTGTATTTTTTTTTAGTATTTTTGTAAAAAATAAAGGGTAAATGTCACTTTTTGAAAATTTTGACAATGTCATTCGAAAGAGAGCGACCACAAAAACATGGATATGTGATTGCAGAATTTTTAATAATTTTTTGCTTCCTCGTGAGGAAGCTTTGTAGTCGTTTAATTTACAAAATTTTTAAAAATCCTTTTAACAAATTTTCTTCTATATAAGACTATGTTATAAAAGACCCTGAACAATTGTCCGGATGTATGTATGGATGTGTGTATGTGTGTGTATGTGTGTATGTGTATGTGGATCCCGATTTTTGTGAACACGATAACTCGAAGAGGTTTTAACGAATTTGGCTAAAATTTACCAGGTATATTTATCATAAAAATATCTCGAAATGGATTGATAAACTTTAAAAAATTCTTAGAAAAAAATTTTTTTTTGACTTTTTTCTAAAAAAAATTTTTTTTTAAGTTGGTTATTAAAGTTAATATATAATAAAATCTTATTCTTTGCATCAAGACGAATCGATTGGTATATAAGAAGTATAAATTGTATGAGAATTTACAGAGTTAATCACAATTAAAGCTGAAAAATTCGCGTTTTTATCAAAAAATGAGTTCTTTCCGCAAAATTATGTTGCCATATAAGAAAATCTTACTCATTTGTTTCTAAAATCTTATTCTTTGCACCAAGACGGATCGATTGGTATATATAAAGTATATATTGTATTTATATTTATAGAATTAAAACCAATTATAGACAAAAAATTTGCACTTTTAATAAAAATTCATTTTTCTTAAAAATCATGTTGCTGTACAATAAAATGTTATTATTTATTGAAAAATAAATCAAAAATCTAATTCTTTGCATCAAGACGAATCGATTGATGTATGTAAAGTATATATTCTATTGAAAATTATAGAATTAATTACAATCAAATTTGAAAAATTCACTTTTTTACTAAAATTTTGTTGTTTATTTAGATTCATATTACTGTATAAGAAAATTTTCTTCTTTTTCTTAAGACGAATGAATTTTATTTTATAAATGTTAAATTGTATTAAAAATTATTTAAAAATGAAATATATTTATCGTTAATGCCTCCTTCACGAGGAAGCAAATTTTTTTGCTGATCGTAAAGAGGAAGCAAAATGTTCATGTAATGAATATCTGGATTTACAACTTGTTTCTTCTAATATTAAGAACTTAAAGTAGAAGTTAAAAATCAGCACATTTGGTCGTCAAAGGGTTAAATAATTATGTACTATATTTAAAGGTTACTGCACTTGTGGGAGTATTTTAAAGTGCATGATCGCCGGAAGACGATTGACAATGAAGTACAAATCGACTGCAGCATTAAGAAGGGAGATCAGTTGAAGAAATGTTGAATAAGATTCTTTAGAGTTCCCATTTGCCAAGAAATCGCGGAAGAATTAAAAAATAAAGGAGCGGAATTATTTAGAACTGAGAAGGATGCAAAAAGGATGATGCCAGGTGATCTGGAACCTCCGACATTATCAACTGCTTTTGTTTTGAGGACTGCAAGAGCTAATCACATTAAACAGTCTCATCTTCATAAGGATCCAAGAATCGCCATCGAAATGATGAAGAAAACCTTATGGTCAAATGCAATTCATGGGATTGGGTTAAGCCCATTTTTGAACAGTTTTGGACAAACCACGTGATCCATTTATATCTTAATTATTCAAATAACTTCGATGCTGTGATCATATTAGATTCAACCGGGAAACTCGCGAAAAAGATCGTTCTCTATGATGTCTAAAAGTCAAGAAGAATTTATTTATATTTAATTTTTGTTAATACCAATGCTGGCAAATTTATTGTAGGCATAATGAATAGCGAAGCTCATGACACTATTACAATAAAACATTTCTTAGATAAATGGATTCAACAAGGTTCTCCTGTTCCTAAAGAATTTGTGTCGGATTGCGAAAGTGCTACACTATTAGCTGAAAAAAATGTTCGCCTTATTTTGTATAGAAATCCAGCAAATTTTAAAATGGACAAAAAAGGCAAATTTAATTAAAAGTACATTTAATTTAGAAGATATTCCACGCTTAGTTTTTTCCATATCGCTCGGAAGCTAGGAGAACTAACAAATAATAGCAAGTGATTTTCAAAAAAATAAACATTTCTCGACGTTAAATGTGCTTTATTTTGTAAGACATAGTGTTTTTTAATTTATTATAAATATTTTTTAAAATAATACATATCATTTAAAAAAAATTTTAAATTCAGAAAAATAATCATTTATTGAAAAATAAATAAGTATTTTAGTCGTCAAAGTCCTTTAAATTTTTTAATGAAACTCTTTAACAAACATACTATCACCGCTATAATATTTGACAAATAACTATAATATTCTACAAAAAGTTACATAAAATACTATAGATTTTGGTTATTATATGTAAAATTTATAATTCTAAAGTAGACTTTTGTCCGCTTTTGGATGCGTACTGGCCCACTGTGGTCAGGAAGCTTTTATTTGTTGTTATCGTTGTTATTTTGATAAACGTGTGCTCATTTCAAATTTATATAGTGAAATTAAAAATTTTATTTAATTCGGCTACAACTTACTTTTTTAAGCTTACTTTCAAAATTCAAAATGGTGGATCTAATAAAACGTCCAACTTATTTAAAAAACGACTGAACACAAATGAAACTTGTTACTTGGGGAGTTTTCGTGGTTGCTGATTACGAATTCGTTGTTGGTTTTCCAAAAATCAAAATAGCGGATCTAATATGGCGTCCAACTTTTTTAAAAAATGATTTACTTTACTTGGAACCTTCCGGTAAGAAGCGTTGAATAGAAAATAATTAAATTTACAACAAATTTGCTTGAAAACGAGAATTGTGAATCATTCGAAATACGCAAATTTACCTCGGAAGTTTTCATGGATGTTGATTGTGAATCGGCTATTGGGTTTGTAATAGTCAAAAAGCCTTATTATTATTGTAACAAAAAATTTAAAAATAAATTTATTACATTATATTATACTATTTTGTCCTTAGAAAATAATAATAATTAAATAAAAATAGTAATAATAATAGTATACCACAAACCACACATTCCCTTTAAGACTTTTTTTATTATTACAATTTAATCCGCCATTCTGAATTTTGAAAAACAAATTGCTGATTCGCGATCAGCGACCTTAACGACCTTAAAGGAATGAGTTTTGTCGAAATCTAGTCCAGTCATTACTCATCGGCATGCCTCATTACTCAAACTATTAATTTGTTTATATAATATGTGTATAAAAATAATAATATTTTTTATTACTATTGTAGTAAGTATAAACTTACTAATTATTTTTAACTATATCTCTAAATGTCAATTTTAAGTGAAATTTAAATTTAAGACAGTAAATGTCTATCAAATAAGTTAGAAAATAATTTTCGTCTACATTGTTGTTAAATAAATAAATAATTAGTTTAAATAAATTATTAGCAGACGCATTGTATTTTCGGGAAACTCAAGATAATTTTTTTAAAAAAATTAACAAAATCTGTTAAAGATTGTAAGAGCTCTAGATTTTTGTCCCTGAAAAGTGCTATTTGCTCCACTGTGCATCGCTACCGACACAATTGTATGACGTGAAGTCTGCACACAGGCGTTTATCATTTATACACGCAACTACACACTCACAAAATAGTCTACTTAAATAAAAAGGAATCCTTTTTTACTATAAGCGGATTTTCCTTTTCATATTTGTCTAAGAGGAATTTATTTTCTACTAAAAGGAAATTCCATTAAATTATATCTTTTAATTAATAAATTATTTTTGTTTACTATTCAAATAAAAAATTTTATCAGTAGTTTTATTTAATTGTATTATCTATAATTAATTAATTAATTTAATTATAATATAATAATTTATTTATTTTGTACTAAAATTTATTAAACATTTGAAAAATTTCATTTAAGAAAAAATAATAAAATAACACAATAAGCCGGCAAATAATATATTGATAGAATTACATAAATTTAAAAACTAAATTTCTTTCATAATTTCTTTATGTAACCTTTTATTAATTTTCTTTAATCTAAAAAGTTATAAATTATATTCTATAATTTTTCATAAATTACATTATAGTTTTCGAATATATATAAATAATATTATAATTTAAAATTTTAATATTTTATTAATAAATTTATTTAAATTTTGTACGTTATTTTTTTATTAAATATTTTAAGTTTTATTTGTTATTTTATGATCAATTATTAAATTCATCCAATATAATTTTATAAATAAATAATTATTGCAATCATGCAAATTACCTTTACATTATTCAAATTTAAATGATAAAAATCAATTTCGTTTTCTTGTTCACATTTAAAAAATTTTCGAATTAGAATTTTTTAATCCGATACTTATATTTGAAGTTACAATTTTTGAAATGATTGTCACTCATTAATAATTTCGAAACATATCAAAGGTAATGTTATTTTCTAAAATAAATAATATAAATAAGTAAGCAGACACAAACTGCAAACCGCAGTCGTTTAATATGTATAAACGGCGTCAATAATATCCATAGACTTACTCTCGATTGTAGAATTAATGTTTTTCTTTCTCGGAATATTTACATACTAGAAAATAATAATTCTTGCCAACACCATTTGGACAATAGGGGATTTCTTTTGCAGCCTTTGTTGGCTTGTTTGAGGTTCATTTACAGACCTTATGGGATTAATGGGCAAGAGTTTCAACCTTTTTTTGAGGGTATACGCAATGTATCTGTAAATAGAATAAGTTTCGAAGATATTTACTCCTGGTCAGACGATTACAAAATTTTTGCGTCTCTGTTGTTCGTGAAGCTGGCTTTAGATATGCTAAAGGAAAGGATCTGTTGATATTCTCTTACAAAATGCGTCTTATGAAAAATACCTTCCTGACAACTTTTAAAAATTGATGTTTAAGTATCCAAGTAGACAATCAGTAAGCTTAGTATTTGCGACTGTCAGACAGTCTTTAATGCTGCGATTTGTTTGCCAAAATATTGGTTTCGATGCAATTACGCCGAAGGAGTACATTGAAAGACATGGACCGAATTCTCAAATGCCCTCTACAATCCAGATACATTGAAAGGGATTAAAAGAAAGAATGAGTGAATGGTTTTCAAAACGTTCAATAATAATTGTTGATCGCGGTTATCTAGATGTAACCGAACTGCTTACATGATTGGGTATTCGCTAGCATATTCCAGCATGTTTAGATCGAGAAGAGACTCAACTTTCCACAGAACAAGCAAATGAGTCTCGTCTCATTACAAAAATCAGATAGATTGATTGTTGAGAGCATAAATGTTCACATGAAAACCATTTTTAAATTCCTCTCGCACAAGATAAGCATTATTCATTTGCGCAATGTGCAAGATTTTTTACTTATTTGTGGAGCAATACTGAATCGTTATTATCCACGAATTCATATGCGTGAAGCAAATGTAGATTTGGTAAGGCAGAGGCCTTACTCTCATTTTTCAAAATTTATTTTTATTGAAAGGGCTGTTCTTTTTGTACCTCATATTTTTCACATTCTAATTCAAATGCCGTCCGTCGTATTAAGAGATTCCAAATTTTCAAAAATAAGAATCACTTAAGTGAACATGGCGTTCTTTTTCTCCCATGGACCAAGATAATTTCTTAAAAGCTTTCTTTGATTTTTCGATTAAAGCCTACAGAAATTTTGTAGTTGCTAGTGAAGGATTTTAAAAAAATCATTTTTTCTTTTTTGCTTTAAAATCTTCCTTAGACAGCAAGCATGAATATATTATAATGGCGACATATTTGTTACATAACAAGATGTAACACGTTCCTGTCGCAAGCTTGTAGCAAGTTGCAAGCAGGCTCTGAACTCTGTAACAGATATGTAACAAATACATAACTCTGTTACAAGTGATTTACAACAAATATATAAAAGAGTTAAAAAACGCAACTACCTGTCGTATTCGTCTTTGACAAGTTTAAGTTTCTAATTAAACATAATTAAAGATAAATAACGAATAGTAGGTGTATTTTGAGTAAGAAAATCATAGTTTCAATTTTTTTCCCTCGTTCAGTTTTGCTGTAGCTTCAAATTTTTCATTTTCGAGGTGCGACGTCACTTTGTATGAAAATTAGCCTGACAAAATAAAATAAGTAGGGTATCATTGGAAACGTAATTAAATTACATTTCGATCCATAGGTCATAGAATAAAATTCAACAAAAATTGAGAGAGTTACAGTCGATGATGATGATTTTACACATTTGAGTAACGTCACTTAAACTTACCTGTAGGAAAATTAGCTTGTCAAAATAAAATAAATAGGGTATCATTGGAAACGTAATTAAATTACCTTTTGATCCATAGGTCATAGAATAAAATTTTAGAATGATGGTTTAAAAAAACAGAATTTAAATTTTAATTAATTAATTAATTAATTTTAATTTTTTTTAAATAATGGTTTCATAATGGTGAACGAGATATAAAAAAAAATCAATTAAATTCATAAAATTTATTAAAATTACTTTTCGATCCATAGGTCATAGAATAAAATTCAACGAAAATTGAAAGAGTTACAGTTGATTAAAGGTCAAATTTCATGACAATTATGTAAAATTTTTAGACATTTGAGTAACTTCTATTTTTTTCCACATCAAACAGGAAAAAATTTGTAGGCTTTAAGTTTTTTATTGATAGACTATATCATTACAAAAATTTTGATCCTTTGTCGGACAAGTTATTAAAAACGATTAAATTCGTCTTAAATTCATTACTCGGGGATTTTTTCTGTCGCTGATTACGAATCCAATGTCTGATTTCGAAAATTCAAAATGATGGATCCATAAGTGCGAATTCGATGGATTTTTAAAAAACTCGTTCACCATTATGAATCCATCATTTTAAATTTTCGAAATTAGACATAGGTTTCGTAATCAGCGACACCAAAAACCCCCGAGTAACGAATTTGAGACGAATTTGATCGTTTTTTAATAACTTGTCCGACAAGGGATTGAAATTTTTGTAATGATATAGTCTATCAATAAAAAACGTAAAGCCTACAAATTTTTTCCTGTTTGATGTGGAAGAAAATAATAGAAGTTACTCAAATGTGAAAATATCATCATCATCGACTGTAACTCTCTCAATTTTTGTTGAATTTTATTCTATGACCTATGAATCGAAATGTAATTTAATTACGTTTTCAATGATACCCTACTTATTTTATTTTGTCAGGCTAATTTTCATACAAAGTGACGTCGCACCTCGAAAATGAAAAATTTGAAGCTACAGCAAAACTGCACGAGGAAAAAAATTAAAACTATGATTTTCTTAGTCAAAATACACCTACTATTCGTTATTTATCTTAAATTATGTTTAATTAGAAACTTAAAAAAAGAAAATAAATTGTAAAAAAAAAATTTTCAAAAAAATACATTTTTTGACATCACCTAATTTGTGGGGTATTGGGAGCTTTCACTTGAAATTTAATTTTTTTTTATTTTTTAGGAATATTTTTTGTTTTCTAATAGAAAAAAGTGTTAATACTTACAATGAAGCCAAATCTTTAGACTTAGAATAAATTTTTTCCTAAATTATAATTTAATACAAAATTTTTGAAAAAAAATTAAATTTTTTGTTTTTTCCACCAAAAATTATTTTTTAATTAAAAGTTTGTTCATAAGGTGATATTTTTTACAATTTTCAAAGAAAGAACGAAAGCCGTAACAAGGTAAAGAAAATTCTTTGGGCTGACACTAATTCTCTTATTACCCCATAGAATTTTTACAGGACAAAATTTGAATAAAAAAATTAAAACATAAAAAAATTTTATTATTATCTCGATTTTTATACAAGTATACATATCCACACATATTCACCTATAATATAATGAAAAAACAACTAAATAATACGATTTTAACTACTTATGGTGATGTTTAAAAATATTTTGCATTTTACAACGACAACTCAAAAAATACATTTTCCCTTGTATTTACTAAAAATTTATCAAGAATGTGATCGTTTGTTTTGGCATGATATAAACAAAGGTTGTAGAAAATTTTATATTCATCACAGCGAATTTGAAGGCTTTTAAGTACGTGAAATTTAAAGTTTTTAAAAGATTAAATTACGATGTATTGATGCGCAAAACTCCGAGGTTTAATTTTAAAAAAAGAAAAATTAGTAACCTCTATTAGCATAGGAATTATGTATGTAAATTTTTCTGACAAAATGCAGGCGAAAATCAATTCGAGTCCCTGGAAAAGATAAAATTGCAAACAAATAAGTAAGATCTTCTCTTGTTTTGTCAGAAAGTTCACGCTTTTAAGCGGATTTTTAAGATATATATATATATATATATATATATATATATATATATATATATATATATATATATATATATATATATATATATATATATATATATATATATATATATATATATATATATATATATATATATACACTGGGGTCAAAAAGTTTCAGTACATTTGTACTGATAACTTTAAAATGCTCGCTTCACTTCAAATTTAAATATTTCTGTAAAAATTGGTGTTAGAGATATCAAACTAGGATCATTTTGAAGTTCAATAAATTTAGAGTCAAATAGGCTAAGACATAATTAATTTAATAGTGTAAATATTAAAAATATAATTCTTTAAAGTTAGAGATTTTTTGTGAAAATTGCGATTTTGAAATTTGGAATTCAAGCGTACGCCAATTGAAGAAAATTTTTTTTTAAGATTTGACAGTTGCACAATATCAAGTATAAATTCCATTCTTTAATTCTAGACCAAAATAATTCACAAATATTAAGTATTTTTTTCAAATTCTATAAAAATAACTTCCCTTGCTCTCGAAATTTTTCAAAGAATATTAATTGCAAATTCGTCGTTTCCGTTCACTTGTTTTATCAATTAACCACACTTTTGAAAAATATGCACCTTTTTGTTATTTTAAAATAAAAAAATAGTCACCTAGAAAGAAAATAAGGAATAATGATAGAGTTAAAATTTGTAAAACAATAAGAAGAGAGATAAATTTTATTTAAATATCTTAAATTTTCTAAGATGAAGAGGTTCTATATTTTTCAAAAGTGTGGTACTGAAACTTTTTGACCCTAGTGTATATATATATATATATATATATATATATATATATATATATATATATATATATATATATGTACAAAGAATGATTTGGGGACGTATGTTTTTTTCGCGCATATATAGCTTCCTCATTACCTAAATAATAAGGCTAAAGAGAATAATTGTAATATACTCTAAAATTTCTAAGTTTAAATCGACGATAAAGTAGACAATGCATACTTTAAGGACATAAAAATGTGTATATCGCAAATGTCCTCAAACCATACGTTATACTTGTACGTCTTTCATATGTACAAAGCATTATATGAGGACTAAGTTATATATAGAACGTATAATTTAAGGACAATTTCATATGTAAAACGCATACTTTGAGTACAATTTTAACAATTAATTTGTCCTCAAAGTATACTTTATACATATAATAAAGGCAAACTAACATGCATGAAACCCCACAATATAGTCCCTAAAGTATGCGTTGTATAAATATAGATAATTTAGGCGTTACATAAATATATATAAAAAGGACAATGCTCATATCAGTTTTATACTCTTTTCATACTCTTATGCGCAGTAATTTTGTGTGTAAAATGGATCATGCGTAAAAGTTATATTTTAAAGAGCAACAAGCATACAATAGGGACTCTATGTTTTACAATTAGATTCTCTGTAGTAATTCTATAGGTAATCTAACGGAAAGGAAAAGGCATATAAGTCACCGACTGGGCAGTAGTCGATATTGAAAAAATCTGTTATTAAATTTCAATGTACTATTGTTCCATTAAAGACAGACAAGTCGTATATCTTTACGAAAAGAAGGTTTCACCTAAAAAGACAGTGCACGTACAGTAAAACAAGATGTGAAGGATTCATCAACTTGATTCTCTATGCATGTGTGCAATGCATAGTCAAAGTAAACAAGATTTAAGTTTTTGTTTCTTGAAAATGACTTACGGTCCTATGTTGCCTTACTTGTATATTACATTTAAAGCTTGTTTTGAACAAAATATTAAAAATGACCTACTTTTAAAAACTCAAATTGAATTTTTTTTTCAATTTTCTGTCTCTTATTTTTTAAAAATATACTTTAAAACAAATCTTTTAAAACATTGTAATCGAAAATCGTATGATAAATTAAGACTAAAGTTATTGCATTTCAAAAAGAAGTGACTAAAAAATTTTAAGTCCCGCATCTCCGACATTTTTTAAAATTTTGTTACTCAGATATCTTGTTTCTAATAATAAAGGCCGTAGCAGTATAAGCATGTAAAAATTGCCCCCTCCTGGATTGGGTCCATATTTAGGGAATAATTTTGACCTATTATGAGAATTATTTTCACTAAGTTTCAACTCGAAAAAAATTTTGTTTTTGAATTAAACGATTTTTTTGAAAAATTAAAAAATTTGTTTTTCCTCCAAAATTAATGAACCGATTTTCATAAAAAAGTTTTTTTTGTACAATACAATATGAACAGTTGATAAAAAAATTGACAACCAAATTCTAACAAAGAAAGTCAGTAAAAAGTCAGTAAAAAAAATTTTTTTTTTTATTTTTTTTAAAAAACCTTTTTTTTATCGAATTTTTTTTGCACTACCGCCATTTTTTTCTATAAAATAATAGTTATTTCAAAAGTAACATATTTTTTGCAAGATGATTGAAAGGGTACTTCATACTTTAAAAAATAAAAAATCAGTCAGAGAAGCAGGCGCAATGCACCTACATTGCATCATAGGGTTTTGTGGCCTAAAATGACAAAAAAAAAATAAATAATAATTTATTTAGACATTTTTTTTGTACTTAAAATTGAAATTTTTTTTTATTACCATAGTAACGGTTGCCATGGCAACGGTTTTTATGGCAACCATTACTATATCAACAGTTGCCGCGGCAACGGTTGTTGTGGCAACCATTAACATAGCAACGGTTGCCTTGGCAACGGTTGTTATGTTGTCTTAACCCTTTAACGACGAGATGTGCTACTTTTCAACATAAAATTCAATCTCTTACAATTAGTAGAAAAAAGCCATAAAAGTTTTTAAAAGTCCATACCCTACTATTTTTGGGGTCGCTCTTTCGAATGGTGTGGTCAAAATTTTCAAAAAATGATATTTAAACCTTTTTTCAAAAATACTAAAAAAAGTCAACTTTTTTTAATGTAATTTTTTTCAAAAGAATTTTTTTCTTTGTCATAACGCTTTACAAATAGAACAAAAAGTATCAAAAACGTGTTCCCGATAGTTGTACTTAAAAAATATTCATTTATAAATTTTATTTTTTTCGATTTTGAATTTAAAATGGCGCTTAAAGGACAAAATTTTTTTCTTATTTTACGTAAGATGACAAACTTTTTCAAAATTGCTCAAATCTGATTAAAATTTGTTACTCAGGGGTTTTCGTGGTCGCTGATTACGAATCTGATGTCCATTTGTCAAAATTCAAAATGGCGGATCCAATATGGCGGATGACTTTTTAAAAAATTGATCGGATTCGCTTGAAACTCGTTACTCGGGGGTTTTCGGGGTCGCTGGTTATGAATCCGATGTTAGTTTTTCAAAATTCAAAATGGCGGATCTAATATGGCAGACAAAATACAAAAATTGGTCAGATTTGCTTGAATCTTTTTACTCGGGGGTTTTTGGGGTAGCTGATTACGAATTTGATATCAGATTTTCAAAATTCAAAATGGCGGATCCAATATGACAGATGACTTTTTTAAAAATTGATTGGATTCGCTTGAAATTTGTTACTCTGCGGTTTTTCGCGTCGATTATGACGAATCTGACGTTAGATTCAACAAATTCAAAATAGCTACAGTATAATGAAAGACTAATTTTTTAAATTTACTCAAGTTTGCTTGAAATTTGTTAGTGTGGTATTTTTGGGGTGGCTGATTACGAATATAAAGTCACATTCCAAAAATTCAAAATGGCGGAATTATTATACTCTATTTGCTCTGACTCTACCAGTATCAACTTATCTATATTTAACAATATGTGACAGGAAAATTTAAAAGTGATCTATGGTACGAGAAAAACGATGTTAGTTTTTCAAAATTAAAAATGGCGGAACGAATATGGCAGACGAAATTAAAAAATTAGTCGGATTCATTTGAATTTTGTTACTAGAGGGTTTTCGGGTCCGCTGATTGCGAATCCGATGTTCGTTTTTAAAAATTCAAAATGTTTGGTATAAAATAGCTATAAGAATTGGTAAGGATATTTTTTTAAACCTCGTCCGCGATATCGATTCCACCATTTTGAATTTTGAATAACTAACATCGGATTCGCAACCAGCGACCACAAACACCCACGAGTAACGTGTTTAAATCAGGTTTGAGAAATTTTAAAAAATTCGTCCGCCATTCTGGATTCGGCATATTGGATTTTTTTAATCTAACGTCAGATTCGTCATTATCAAACCCAAAAACCCCAGAGTAAGAAATTTCAAGCGAATCCAATTAATTCTTAAAAAAGTCATCTGTCATTAGGATCCGCCATTTTTAATTTTGAAAAACTAACATTTTTCTACTAATTGTAAGAGATTAAATTTCATGTTAAAAGTAGCACATCTCGTCGTTAAAGGGTTAATACAATTTAAACAATAGCAAATACTTTTTTGCTAAATAGCAATAAACATCATTTCTTACTTTATTTACTAGTCAGTTGATGACAGGCTTTAAATGTTTATCTAAGATATTTAATATTTAATATTTAATATTTAATATTTAATATATTAGATATTTAATATTTATCTAAGATATTTATTTAAGATATTTAATATATATATTTATTTATATCTTAAGATATTTAACTCTATTTGTAGAAACATAAAAATAAGAAATATGCAATTATTCAAAGTTTTCCTTTAAGTTATGTTGAAAAAATCGGTGGCTTAAAAGGTGGTCGATATATCGACCACTGGGACTGAAAGGGTTAATACAATTTAAACATTAGCAAATACTTTTTAGCTAATTTGCAATCTATAACATTTCTTACTTTATTTATTAGTTAGTTGATAAGAGGGTTCAAATATTTAACAAATATAATTTTAGCTTAAGGGGGGAACCTCCTTTAGATGATCGAAAAATGCGTCATTTTTGGGATCTTTTTTCTCGGGTAAAATAACTTCAAACGTTTTGTAATTTATAGGGATCTTTAATACATGTCTTGAGAGTCTAAAAAAAATTTTGGAGAAAAAACAAAACATTTTTAGTATGGAAATATACACAGCGTCCATGGCACCTCATTTTATCTGTGAACATTCTAGCGCTCTGAATTTTTTTCTAAAACAAAGAAACCAACCTTTTTTTAAACTTTAGGATAAAACCTTCTATATGACATTTCGATTTTTTAAAAAAAATTTCGAGAATTAATTTTTTTACCCACTTTTAAGTTAAAAGTGATTTTTCGTGCATAAAAATTGACTTTAAAATTCCAAAAAAATATAAAAATTTTTTTTTTCAAGAAACACTAAATGCCATATTAAAGATTATTTAATTATCTTCAAAATGATATACCATAAAGCCCGATTGATTCAAAAGGGCGTTCTCAATCGTGTTCACAAAATTAAAAAATGGTGTTTCGAGAAAAATGCGTTTGAAGTTTTTTTAAATAAAGTGACTCGAGTGTCAAACAAGTGAAAGAAGGGTTGCCACATAGAAATTACAAATTATACTGACAGTGGTACTCTGAATGAAAGAAGAAGACAGATTGAATGCTAAAACAGAAAAAATTCTGGACTCTGATAAACATTTCACCAGACGACGCATGAAAAAAAAATAATTAAAAATTTTGTAACTTCTTCAATAATACAGAAATCGACTTAAAATTTGATGGGTATATTATTAAATAGTTGTAGAATCAATTAAAGTTATTTCCAGAAAGTCGATTTTTTTGACGCAATAAAGGAGGTTCCCCCCTTAAAACTCCGATTTGATGCAGCACCCTAAACTATGCATCTAACTTTTTTAATAGAATTTGAACATTAGAAAAACTTTTTAGCTAATTTGCAATCTATAACATTTCTTACTTTATTTATTAGTTAATTGATAAGAGGGTTCAAATATTTAACAAATATATTTTTAGCTCAAAAACTCTGATTTGATGCAGGTCCACAAACTATGCATCTACCTTTTTTAATACAATTTAAACAATAGCAAATACTTTTTAGCTTAATTGCAATCTATAACATTTCTTACTTTATTTATTAGTTAGTTGATAAAAGGGTTCAAATATTTAACAAATATATTTTTCGCTTTAAAACTCCGATTTGATGCAGGTCCTCAAACTATGCATCTAAGTTTTTTAATACAATTTAAACAATAGCAAATACATTTTGCTAAATAGCAAACTATATCATTTCTTACTTTATTTATTAGTCAGTTGATGACAGGGTTTAAATGTTTATCTAAGATATTTTTAGCTTAAAAACTCTGATTTGATGCAGGTCCCCAAACTATGCATCTAGCTTTTTTAATACAATTTAAACAATATCAAATACTTTTTAGCTAAAAAGCAATCTATATCATTTCTTACTTTATTTATTAGTCAGTTGATGACAGGGTTTAAATGTTTATCTAAGATATTTTTAGCTTAAAAACTCTGATTTGATGCAGGTCCCCAAACTATGCATCTAGCTTTTTTAATACAATTTAAACATTAGCAAATACTTTTTATCTAATTTGCAATCTATATCATTTCTTACTTTATTTATTAGTTAGTTGATAAGAGGGTTCAAATATTTAACAACTATATTCTTCGCTTAAAAACTCCGATTTGATGCAGGTCCCCAAACTATGCATCTAGGTTTATTAATAAAATTTCAACTTTAGCAAATACTTTTTAGCTTAATTGCAATCTATAACATTTCTTACTTTATTTATTAGTAAGTTGATAAAAGGGTTCAAATATTTAACAAATATATTCTTCGCTAAAAAACTCCGATTTGATGCAGGTCCCCAAACTATGCATCTAAGTTTTTTAATACAATTTAAACAATAGCAAATACTTTTTTGCTAAATAGCAATGTATATCATTTCTTACTTTATTTATTAGTCAGTTGATGACAGGGTTTAAATGTTTATCTAAGATATTTTTTAGCTTAAAAAATCTGATTTTATGCAGGTCCCCAAACTATGCATCTAAGTTTATTAATAAAAATTGAACTTAGCAAATACTTTTCAGCTAAATTGCAATCTATAACATTTCTTACTTTATTTATTAGTTAGTTGATAAGTAGGTTCAAATATTTATTAAATATATTTTAAGCTTAAAAACTCCGATTTGATGCAGGTCCCCGAACTATGCATCTAAGTTTTTTAATACAATTTAAACAATATCAAATACTTTTTTGCTAAATAGCAATCTATATCATTTCTTACTTTATTTATTAGTCAGTTGATGACAGGGTTTAAATGTTTATCTAAGGCATTTTTAGCTTAAAAACTCTGATTTGATGCAGGTCCCCAAACTATGCATCTAAGTTTATTAATAAAATTTGAACTTTAGCAAATACTTTTTAGCTTAATTGCAATCTATAACATTTCTTACTTTATTTATTAGTTAGTTTATAAAAGGGTTCAAATATTTAACAAAAATATTCTTCGCTTAAAAACTCCGATTTGATGTAGGTCCCTAAACTATGCATCTAGCTTTTTTTATACAATTTAAACAATAGCAAATACTTTTTAGCTAAAAAGCAATCTATATCATTTCTTACTTTATTTATTAGTCAGTTGATGACAGGGTTTAAATGTTTATCTAAGATATTTTTAGCTTAAAAACTCTGATTTGATGGAGGTCCCCAAACTATGCATCTGAGTTTATTAATAAGATTTGAACTTTAGTGAATACTTTTTAGCTTAATTGCAATCTATAACATTTCTTATTTTATTTATTAGTTAGTTGATAAAAGGGTTCAAATATTTAACAAATATATTCTTCGCTAAAAAACTCCGATTTGATGCAGGTCCCCAAACTATGCATCTAAGTTTATTAAATAAAATTTGAACTTTAGCAAATACTTTTTAGCTAAATTGCAATCTATAACATTTCTTACTTTATTTATTAGCTAGTTGATAAGTAGGTTCAAATATTTAACAAATTTAATCCTCGCTTAAAAACTCTGATTTGATGCAGCTCCCAAAACTATGCATCTAAGTTTATTAATAAAATTTATAATTTAGCACATACTTTTTAGCTAATTTGCAGTCTATAACATTTCTTACTTTATTTATTAGTTAGTTGATAAAAGGGATCAAATATTTAACAAATATATTCTTCGCTAAAAAACTCCGATTTGATGCAGGTCCCCAAACTATGCATCTAAGTTTTTTAATACAATTTAAACAATAGCAAATACTTTTTAGCTAATTTGCAATCTATAACATTTTTTACTTTATTTATTAGTTAGTTGATAAGTAGGTTCAAATATTTAACAAATTTACTCCTCGCTTAAAAACTCCGATTTGATGCAGGTCCCCAAACTATGCATCTAAGTTTTTTAATACAATTTAAACAATAGCAAATACTTTTTTGCTAAATATCAATGTATATCATTTCTTACTTTATTTATTAGTCAGTTGATGACAGGGTTTAAATGTTTATCTAAGATATTTTTAGCTTAAAAACTCTGATTTGATGGAGGTCCCAAAACTATGCATCTGAGTTTATTAATAAGATTTGAACTTTAGTGAATACTTTTTAGCTTAATTGCAATCTATAACATTTCTTATTTTATTTATTAGTTAGTTGATAAAAGGGTTCAAATATTTAACAAATATATTCTTCGCTAAAAAACTCCGATTTGATGCAGGTCCCCAAACTATGCATCTAAGTTTATTAAATAAAATTTGAACTTTAGCAAATACTTTTTAGCTAAATTGCAATCTATAACATTTCTTACTTTATTTATTAGCTAGTTGATAAGTAGGTTCAAATATTTAACAAATTTACTCCTCGCTTAAAAACTCTGATTTGATGCAGCTCCCAAAACTATGCATCTAAGTTTATTAATAAAATTTAAACAATAGCAAATACTTTTTAGCTAATTTGCAATCTATATTATTTCTTACTTTATTTCTTAGTTAGTTGATAAGAGGGTTCAAATATTTAACAAATATATTTTTAGCTTAAAAACTCCGATTTGATGCAGGTCCCCAAACTATGCATCTAAGTTTATTAATACAATTTAAACTTTAGCAAATACTTTTTTGCTAAATAGCAATCTATATAATTTCTTACTTTATTTATTAGTTAATTGATGAAAGGGTTTAAATGTTTATCTAAGATATTTTTAGCTTAAAAACTCTGATTTGATGGAGGTCCCTAAACTATGCATCTGAGTTTATTAATAAGATTTGAACTTTAGCGAATACTTTTAAGCTTAATTGCAATCTATAACATTTCTTATTTTATTTATTAGTTAGTTGATAAAAGGGATCAAATATTTAACAAATATATTCTTCGCTAAAAAACTCCGATTTGATGCAGGTCCCCAAACTATGCATCTAAGTTTTTTAATACAATTTAAACAATAGCAAATACTTTTTAGCTAATTTGCAATCTATAACATTTCTTACTTTATTTATTAGTTAGTTGATAAGTAGGTTCAAATATTTAACAAATTTACTCCTCGCTTAAAAACTCCGATTTGATGCAGGTCCCCAAACTATGCATCTAAGTATTTTAATACAATTTAAACAATAGCAAATCCTTTTTTGCTAAATATCAATGTATATCATTTCTTACTTTATTTATTAGTCAGTTGATGACAGGGTTTAAATGTTTATCTAAGATATTTTTAGCTTAAAAACTCTGATTTGATGGAGGTCCCCAAACTATGCATCTTAGTTTATTAATAAGATTTGAACTTTAGTGAATACTTTTTAGCTTAATTGCAATCTATAACTTTTCTTATTTTATTTATTAGTTAGTTGATAAAAGGGTTCAAATATTTAACAAATATATTCTTCGCTAAAAAACTCCGATTTGATGCAGGTCCCCAAACTATGCATCTAAGTTTTTTAATACAATTTAAACAATAGCAAATACTTTTTAGCTAATTTGCAATCTATAACATTTCTTACTTTATTTATTAGTTAGTTGATAAGTAGGTTCAAATATTTAACAAATTTACTCCTCGCTTAAAAACTCCGATTTGATGCAGGTCCCCAAACTATGCATCTAAGTTTTTTAATACAATTTAAACAATAGCAAATACTTTTTTGCTAAATATCAATGTATATCATTTCTTACTTTATTTATTAGTCAGTTGATGACAGGGTTTAAATGTTTATCTAAGATATTTTTAGCTTAAAAACTCTGATTTGATGGAGGTCCCCAAACTATGCATCTGAGTTTATTAATAAGATTTGAACTTTAGTGAATACTTTTTAGCTTAATTGCAATCTATAACATTTCTTATTTTATTTATTAGTTAGTTGATAAAAGGGTTCAAATATTTAACAAATATATTCTTCGCTAAAAAACTCCGATTTGATGCAGGTCCCCAAACTATGCATCTAAGTTTATTAAATAAAATTTGAACTTTAGCAAATACTTTTTAGCTAAATTGCAATCTATAACATTTCTTACTTTATTTATTAGCTAGTTGATAAGTAGGTTCAAATATTTAACAAATTTACTCCTCGCTTAAAAACTCTGATTTGATGCAGCTCCCAAAACTATGCATCTAAGTTTATTAATAAAATTTAAACAATAGCAAATACTTTTTAGCTAATTTGCAATCTATATTATTTCTTACTTTATTTCTTAGTTAGTTGATAAGAGGGATCAAATATTTAACAAATATATTTTTAGCTTAAAAACTCCGATTTGATGCAGGTCCCCAAACTATGCATCTAAGTTTATTAATACAATTTAAACTTTAGCAAATACTTTTTTGCTAAATAGCAATCTATATAATTTCTTACTTTATTTATTAGTTAATTGATGAGAGGGTTTAAATGTTTATCTAAGATATTTTTAGCTTAAAAACTCTGATTTGATGGAGGTCCCTAAACTATGCATCTGAGTTTATTAATAAGATTTGAACTTTAGCGAATACTTTTAAGCTTAATTGCAATCTATAACATTTCTTATTTTATTTATTAGTTAGTTGATAAAAGGGATCAAATATTTAACAAATATATTCTTCGCTAAAAAACTCCGATTTGATGCAGGTCCCCAAACTATGCATCTAAGTTTTTTAATACAATTTAAACAATAGCAAATACTTTTTAGCTAATTTGCAATCTATAACATTTCTTACTTTATTTATTAGTTAGTTGATAAGTAGGTTCAAATATTTAACAAATTTACTCCTCGCTTAAAAACTCCGATTTGATGCAGGTCCCCAAACTATGCATCTAAGTTTTTCAATACAATTTAAACAATAGCAAATCCTTTTTTGCTAAATATCAATGTATATCATTTCTTATTTTATTTATTAGTCAGTTGATGACAGGGTTTAAATGTTTATCTAAGATATTTTTAGCTTAAAAACTCTGATTTGATGGAGGTCCCCAAACTATGCATCTTAGTTTATTAATAAGATTTGAACTTTAGTGAATACTTTTTAGCTTAATTGCAATCTATAACATTTCTTATTTTATTTATTAGTTAGTTGATAAAAGGGTTTAAATATTTAACAAATATATTCTTCGCTAAAAAACTCCGATTTGATGCAGGTCCCCAAACTATGCATCTAAGTTTTTTAATACAATTTAAACAATAGCAAATACTTTTTAGCTAATTTGCAATTTATAACATTTCTTACTTTATTTATTAGTTAGTTGATAAGTAGGTTCAAATATTTAACAAATTTACTCCTCTCTTAAAAACTCCGATTTGATGCAGGTCCCCAAACTATGCATCTAAGTTTTTTAATACAATTTAAACAATAGCAAATACTTTTTTGCTAAATATCAATGTATATCATTTCTTACTTTATTTATTAGTCAGTTGATGACAGGGTTTAAATGTTTATCTAAGATATTTTTAGCTTAAAAACTCTGATTTGATGGAGGTCCCCAAACTATGCATCTTAGTTTATTAATAAGATTTGAAATTTAGTGAATACTTTTTAGCTTAATTGCAATCTATAACATTTCTTATTTTATTTATTAGTTAGTTAAAAAAAGGGTTCAATTATTTAACAAATATATTCTTCGCTAAAAAACTCCGATTTGATGCAGGTCCCCAAACTATGCATCTAAGTTTTTTAATACAATTTAAACAATAGCAAATACTTTTTAGCTAATTTGCAATCTATAACATTTCTTACTTTATTTATTAGTTAGTTGATAAGTAGGTTCAAATATTTAACAAATTTACTCCTCGCTTAAAAACTCCGATTTGATGCAGGTCCCCAAACTATGCATCTAAGTTTTTTAATACAATTTAAACAATAGCAAATACTTTTTTGCTAAATATCAATGTATATCATTTCTTACTTTATTTATTAGTCAGTTGATGACAGGGTTTAAATGTTTATCTAAGATATTTTTAGCTTAAAAACTCTGATTTGATGGAGGTCCCCAAACTATGCATCTTAGTTTATTAATAAGATTTGAACTTTAGTGAATACTTTTTAGCTTAATTGCAATCTATAACATTTCTTATTTTATTTATTAGTTAGTTGATAAAAGGGTTCAAATATTTAACAAATATATTCTTCGCTAAAAAACTCCGATTTGATGCAGGTCCCCAAACTATGCATCTAAGTTTTTTAATACAATTTAAACAATAGCAAATACTTTTTAGCTAATTTGCAATCTATAACATTTCTTACTTTATTTATTAGTTAGTTGATAAGTAGGTTCAAATATTTAACAAATTTACTCCTCGCTTAAAAACTCCGATTTGATGCAGGTCCCCAAACTATGCATCTAAGTTTTTTAATACAATTTAAACAATAGCAAATACTTTTTTGCTAAATATCAATGTATATCATTTCTTACTTTATTTATTAGTCAGTTGATGACAGGGTTTAAATGTTTATCTAAGATATTTTTAGCTTAAAAACTCTGATTTGATGGAGGTCCCCAAACTATGCATCTGAGTTTATTAATAAGATTTGAACTTTAGTGAATACTTTTTAGCTTAATTGCAATCTATAACATTTCTTATTTTATTTATTAGTTAGTTGATAAAAGGGTTCAAATATTTAACAAATATATTCTTCGCTAAAAAACTCCGATTTGATGCAGGTCCCCAAACTATGCATCTAAGTTTATTAAATAAAATTTGAACTTTAGCAAATACTTTTTAGCTAAATTGCAATCTATAACATTTCTTACTTTATTTATTAGCTAGTTGATAAGTAGGTTCAAATATTTAACAAATTTACTCCTCGCTTAAAAACTCTGATTTGATGCAGCTCCCAAAACTATGCATCTAAGTTTATTAATAAAATTTAAACTTTAGCACATACTTTTTAGCTAATTTGCAGTCTATAACATTTCTTACTTTATTTATTAGTTAGTTGATAAGTAGGTTCAAATATTTAACAAATTTACTCCTCGCTTAAAAACTCCGATTTGATGCAGGTCCCCAAACTATGCATCTAAGTTTTTTAATACAATTTAAACAATAGCAAATACTTTTTTGCTAAATATCAATGTATATCATTTCTTACTTTATTTATTAGTCAGTTGATGACAGGGTTTAAATGTTTATCTAAGATATTTTTAGCTTAAAAACTCTGATTTGATGGAGGTCCCCAAACTATGCATCTTAGTTTATTAATAAGATTTGAACTTTAGTGAATACTTTTTAGCTTAATTGCAATCTATAACATTTCTTATTTTATTTATTAGTAAGTTGATAAAAGGGTTCAATTATTTAACAAATATATTCTTCGCTAAAAAACTCCGATTTGATGCAGGTCCCCAAACTATGCATCTAAGTTTTTTAATACAATTTAAACAATAGCAAATACTTTTTAGCTAATTTGCAATCTATAACATTTCTTACTTTATTTATTAGTTAGTTGATAAGTAGGTTCAAATATTTAACAAATTTACTCCTCGCTTAAAAACTCCGATTTGATGCAGGTCCCCAAACTATGCATCTAAGTTTTTTAATACAATTTAAACAATAGCAAATACTTTTTTGCTAAATATCAATGTATATCATTTCTTACTTTATTTATTAGTCAGTTGATGACAGGGTTTAAATGTTTATCTAAGATATCTTTAGCTTAAAAACTCTGATTTGATGGAGGTCCCCAAACTATGCATCTTAGTTTATTAATAAGATTTGAACTTTAGTGAATACTTTTTAGCTTAATTGCAATCTATAACATTTCTTATTTTATTTATTAGTTAGTTGATAAAAGGGTTCAAATATTTAACAAATATATTCTTCGCTAAAAAACTCCGATTTGATGCAGGTCCCCAAACTATGCATCTAAGTTTTTTAATACAATTTAAACAATAGCAAATACTTTTTTGCTAAATATCAATGTATATCATTTCTTACTTTATTTATTAGTCAGTTGATGACAGGGTTTAAATGTTTATCTAAGATATTTTTAGCTTAAAAACTCTGATTTGATGGAGGTCCCCAAACTATGCATCTGAGTTTATTAATAAGATTTGAACTTTAGTGAATACTTTTTAGCTTAATTGCAATCTATAACATTTCTTATTTTATTTATTAGTTAGTTGATAAAAGGGTTCAAATATTTAACAAATATATTCTTCGCTAAAAAACTCCGATTTGATGCAGGTCCCCAAACTATGCATCTAAGTTTATTAAATAAAATTTGAACTTTAGCATATACTTTTTAGCTAAATTGCAATCTATAACATTTCTTACTTTATTTATTAGCTAGTTGATAAGTAGGTTCAAATATTTAACAAATTTACTCCTCGCTTAAAAACTCTGATTTGATGCAGCTCCCAAAACTATGCATCTAAGTTTATTAATAAAATTTAAACAATAGCAAATACTTTTTAGCTAATTTGCAATCTATATTATTTCTTACTTTATTTCTTAGTTAGTTGATAAGAGGGTTCAAATATTTAACAAATATATTTTTAGCTTAAAAACTCCGATTTGATGCAGGTCCCCAAACTATGCATCTAAGTTTATTAATACAATTTAAACTTTAGCAAATACTTTTTTGCTAAATAGCAATCTATATAATTTCTTACTTTATTTATTAGTCAGTTGATGACAGGGTTTAAATGTTTATCTAAGATATTTTTAGCTTAAAAACTCTGATTTGATGGAGGTCCCCAAACTATGCATCTTAGTTTATTAATTAGATTTGAACTTTAGTGAATACTTTTTAGCTTAATTGCAATCTATAACATTTCTTATTTTATTTATTAGTTAGTTGATAAAAGGGTTCAAATATTTAACAAATATATTCTTCGCTAAAAAACTCCGATTTGATGCAGGTCCCCAAACTATGCATCTAAGTTTTTTAATACAATTTAAACAATAGCAAATACTTTTTAGCTAATTTGCAATCTATAACATTTCTTACTTTATTTATTAGTTAGTTGATAAGTAGGTTCAAATATTTAACAAATTTACTCCTCTCTTAAAAACTCCGATTTGATGCAGGTCCCCAAACTATGCATCTAAGTTATTTAATACAATTTAAACAATAGCAAATACTTTTTTGCTAAATATCAATGTATATCATTTCTTACTTTATTTATTAGTCAGTTGATGACAGGGTTTAAATGTTTATCTAAGATATTTTTAGCTTAAAAACTCTGATTTGATGGAGGTCCCCAAACTATGCATCTTAGTTTATTAATAAGATTTGAACTTTAGTGAATACTTTTTAGCTTAATTGCAATCTATAACATTTCTTATTTTATTTATTAGTTAGTTGATAAAAGGGTTCAATTATTTAACAAATATATTCTTCGCTAAAAAACTCCGATTTGATGCAGGTCCCCAAACTATGCATCTAAGTTTTTTAATACAATTTAAACAATAGCAAATACTTTTTAGCTAATTTGCAATCTATAACATTTCTTACTTTATTTATTAGTTAGTTGATAAGTAGGTTCAAATATTTAACAAATTTACTCCTCGCTTAAAAACTCCGATTTGATGCAGGTCCCCAAACTATGCATCTAAGTTTTTTAATACAATTTAAACAATAGCAAATACTTTTTTGCTAAATATTAATGTATATCATTTCTTACTTTATTTATTAGTCAGTTGATGACAGGGTTTAAATGTTTATCTAAGATATTTTTAGCTTAAAAACTCTGATTTGATGGAGGTCCCCAAACTATGCATCTTAGTTTATTAATAAGATTTGAACTTTAGTGAATACTTTTTAGCTTAATTGCAATCTATAACATTTCTTATTTTATTTATTAGTTAGTTGATAAAAGGGTTCAAATATTTAACAAATATATTCTTCGCTAAAAAACTCCGATTTGATGCAGGTCCCCAAACTATGCATCTAAGTTTTTTAATACAATTTAAACAATAGCAAATACTTTTTAGCTAATTTGCAATCTATAACATTTCTTACTTTATTTATTAGTTAGTTGATAAGTAGGTTCAAATATTTAACAAATTTACTCCTCGCTTAAAAACTCCGATTTGATGCAGGTCCCCAAACTATGCATCTAAGTTTTTTAATACAATTTAAACAATAGCAAATACTTTTTTGCTAAATATTAATGTATATCATTTCTTACTTTATTTATTAGTCAGTTGATGACAGGGTTTAAATGTTTATCTAAGATATTTTTAGCTTAAAAACTCTGATTTGATGGAGGTCCCCAAACTATGCATCTTAGTTTATTAATAAGATTTGAACTTTAGTGAATACTTTTTAGCTTAATTGCAATCTATAACATTTCTTATTTTATTTATTAGTTAGTTGATAAAAGGGTTCAAATATTTAACAAATATATTCTTCGCTAAAAAACTCCGATTTGATGCAGGTCCCCAAACTATGCATCTAAGTTTTTTAATACAATTTAAACAATAGCAAATACTTTTTAGCTAATTTGCAATCTATAACATTTCTTACTTTATTTATTAGTTAGTTGATAAGTAGGTTCAAATATTTAACAAATTTACTCCTCTCTTAAAAACTCCGATTTGATGCAGGTCCCCAAACTATGCATCTAAGTTATTTAATACAATTTAAACAATAGCAAATACTTTTTTGCTAAATATCAATGTATATCATTTCTTACTTTATTTATTAGTCAGTTGATGACAGGGTTTAAATGTTTATCTAAGATATTTTTAGCTTAAAAACTCTGATTTGATGGAGGTCCCCAAACTATGCATCTTAGTTTATTAATAAGATTTGAACTTTAGTGAATACTTTTTAGCTTAATTGCAATCTATAACATTTCTTATTTTATTTATTAGTTAGTTGATAAAAGGGTTTAATTATTTAACAAATATATTCTTCGCTAAAAAACTCCGATTTGATGCAGGTCCCCAAACTATGCATCTAAGTTTTTTAATACAATTTAAACAATAGCAAATACTTTTTAGCTAATTTGCAATCTATAACATTTCTTACTTTATTTATTAGTTAGTTGATAAGTAGGTTCAAATATTTAACAAATTTACTCCTCGCTTAAAAACTCCGATTTGATGCAGGTCCCCAAACTATGCATCTAAGTTTTTTAATACAATTTAAACAATAGCAAATACTTTTTTGCTAAATATTAATGTATATCATTTCTTACTTTATTTATTAGTCAGTTGATGACAGGGTTTAAATGTTTATCTAAGATATTTTTAGCTTAAAAACTCTGATTTGATGGAGGTCCCCAAACTATGCATCTTAGTTTATTAATAAGATTTGAACTTTAGTGAATACTTTTTAGCTTAATTGCAATCTATAACATTTCTTATTTTATTTATTAGTTAGTTGATAAAAGGGTTCAAATATTTAACAAATATATTCTTCGCTAAAAAACTCCGATTTGATGCAGGTCCCCAAACTATGCATCTAAGTTTTTTAATACAATTTAAACAATAGCAAATACTTTTTAGCTAATTTGCAATCTATAACATTTCTTACTTTATTTATTAGCTAGTTGATAAGTAGGTTCAAATATTTAACAAATTTACTCCTCGCTTAAAAACTCTGATTTGATGCAGCTCCCAAAACTATGCATCTAAGTTTATTAATAAAATTTAAACTTTAGCACATATTTTTTAGCTAATTTGCAGTCTATAACATTTCTTACTTTATTTATTAGTTAGTTGATAAGAGGGTTCAAATATTTAACAAATATATTCTTCGCTTAAAAACTCCGATTTGATGCAGGTCCCCAAACTATGCATCTAAGTTTATTAATAAAACTAGCAGAGCTACGCGCGCCAAAGCGCGCGCGATATTTCTGTTTTTGTCTTATGATACTCAAGACTTTATTTTATTGTGTGTATATAAAAATGTGACTAAGACTTTATGATCCGTTTTTTTCTTCTTCTAAAATATTGGAAAAAGATTACAAATTTTTTTGAAGAATTTAAAAAAAACGTAAAACACGAAAATCAAAAATTAAATTTAACACACTGAGCAGTTTTACGACATAAATATAATAATATTTTTTTATTTTTATAATTATTTCCTTAAATTGTCAGTTTTCTGGAAAACTGTATTATTTCAAGAATTGATTATCAGCGAAAAAAATTTGAAGGTCATGCCTTTTTTTAAACTTATATAAAATATTCTATATTATAAAATGTTTATAAAACTTTAAGGCAATTACAGATCTTCTTCAAGAAGATAAGGAGGTTCTTTTGCAAATAGAATTAACATTACCAATTTGTTGAAATTTGTACCACTGTTAGATAAAGGTTTTAAAAAAATGTAGTTAAATTTTTGACCTGTTGGTACTTTTTGAAAAAATTTATAAGCGTCTTTGTTTTTAACTTTTAACATTGAGTTTTGTGGGAATTGAGTACATTTTCAAACATATTTACTCACCACAAAGTACTTAACATTAAGACTTACTTACTTATTACTTAACATGTTTTATACAGTATATTGATCAGTTGTTTAAACGTCTGGCAACATTGCACACAATTTTCTCAAAAAAAAAAATCAAAACTAAATGTAAACAAGTCATACCAAAAATTTGCAACACGACTAAAGAAATACAGTGTTGCCAGACTTTCAAAGTACCAAGCAAGTCAAATTACAAAATAATGATTTTTGTTTCGATTAGTTCAGTCAAGCGATAGAAAAACTTTATATAAATTCATTATACATTAGAAGAATTATTTTATTAAAGTATTCTTCCTTCTTTGTCAAAACATTGACACCGAGATTTATTGATAGTCATGATATAAGCCGAGGTATAAGCTTAGGGGCCGTCCATAAACCACGAGGACAGTTTTTTATTAATTTTTGATCCCCCCCATCTGATATGGAACAAAAATTTTTACTTTATGCAATTGACCTTAATTTTGTCACTCGGTGGTTTTTAGGGACGCTGATTTCGAATTTGTTGTAAGTTTTCATAAATTTAAAATGGTGGACCCAATATGGCAGAATTTTCTTTTAAATTTATGCAATTGACCTTAATTTTGTTACTCGGGAGTTCTAATACCAGTCAGGTAGCTCTTAATGTCCCAGGAGCGCTTACTGACAATTGACTTTTGTTTTAGCACTTGCGCCGACGCACGACCAGCGAGCGTGCCCAGTAAGAAACGAAAAATTGAAAAGTATTAAAAAGATTCTATTCTTTTGAATGCCATTTCTGTCCAATACTTTTCTATCCAGTGAGAGCAATATGAAAAGTAACGATATCAATCCTCTCGAATACCTAGTAAAAAAGCAAAGATTAAGAAGCATTAAAAAAATTCTATCCTTTTTTCTGCCCTATGCTTCTGAATTCCGCGACAGTAGTATAATAATATAATACTAATGTTGTTCACATATACAATGTTCAATTACTTTCAAATAACTGCACTCATGAATTTATTTGCTATTTTAAAAAGGAATAATTATTAAATTATCAGTTAAGAGGGTTAAAAGTGTTTAAAGGTCTCTGAAAATTTTAGGTTATGATTTATTGTCTAACAGAATAACGGCCCTGACTCGTTTAAATGACGTTAAATTGGTAAACCATCAATTTATCAGCAAGTTTTTCTTTGAACACAAACACTTTTTCAAAATCTGCCAATGTATGTATCTTATAAATTACAAAAATCCAGAAGATTGCTTGAATGCATGCAGAAACGCGGTTCCAATGAAAAATTGAAAAGTGATATAATGACAGGCTGTAATAATTTCGGATGGGATTGGAAAGCATTCAGAAAAAAAATTTGTCTTTGTTAAAAATTACAAAAAGAATTGAATAGCATTCATTTTTAGACGAAACGTGGTCCTATTATGGTATATAATTTCTACTACACCATACAGAGTTTGAATTATTTCAATCCTTTTCAATTTTTCGTTTCTTACTGGGTGTATAGAAAAAAATTTTAATTTCTCTTTCCCATATTATATTAGCCACTTTGAAATTTTGAAAACAAACATCGTATTTGTAATCAGCGACCCTAAAAACCACCGAGTGACAAAATTAAGATCAATTGCATAAAGAAAAATTTTGTTCCATATTAAATCCGCCATTTTTATTTATGGGAAACTAAAATCGAATTCGTAATCAGCCACCACGAAAACCCCCGAGTGACAAAATTAAGGTCAATTGCATAAATTTTAAAAAATTTGTTTGATATAATGGATCCGCCATTTTGAATTTTTTAAAAATAACATTGAATTCGTAATCAGCGACCCCAAAAGCCTTCGAGTAAGAAAACTTAGGCGAATTTAATTACATTTTGGAATTTTGAAAAATAGTGACTAACCCTTTCAAAATTTCCTTCATATTTGACGTCATATTTGGTCCGCCATATTTAAATTTTAAATTCTAATTTACGTTTCTTAAAAGTATACAATTTTTGTGCCTCCATGGATGAGAATTGAATATTATTCACGCACGTTCAATGGGTAAAAAATTATCAAACTTGAAAAAATGAAACTTCTTTTGTGTTTTTGAAATTAAAACAGCCATATTTAATTTTTGGGTTGAACGAAATTCTTTTTTTCACACTGGAATCGAAAAGAACACACTAAATACCTATAAGAAACATACTTGCGGTATAAAATATGATCCGTTTTATTCATAAAAGTATAGGTTGAAATTGCGCAAAGAATTTTCTTATTTTAGGCGTTAATGGGTTAATCATTAAAATAATATTATAATATTAAGGGAGAGTGGGACAAACCGGCTAGGTGTCAATATCACCGAAATGGCGAAATTGTCAAAAGGGTTGATTAGAATTTCGAAACAACAATGTGTATTATACCTTATTTTTAAACAAATATTTATTCTCAAAATGAGCATATGGGGCAAACCGGACATAGGATATTTTCATTGTACCAGAGTTTCATGAAAATTATTATTAATTAGAATGTTTTTTTCATTAAAATATTTACTTTCAATGAAAAATAATTGTCTTCCAATTGAAGCGTTCATAAATGATGTCACGCAATTTTTCAGGATTTTAGACCACCCCTCCCCCCTGTCACGCAATTTTACATGTAAAAATACATTGTGTCACGTTTAGTAGAGACCTCCCCCCCCTACTCCCAAAAACGTGATATCATTTGTGAACGTTCTTAATGAGAATTAGACCCTTTAATATTGTTTCCCTGATAATTTCAAACATTTTTGTTTGTTATTAAAAAAATTATTTATTTAATTAAAATCCAATCCTGTATTATTATTAACATTATGACAACCATTGTTCACATGATTCTTTATGTTTGTTGTTATAGTAGATTATACAAATGCAATATTATAGATAAAAATCCTAACTGGTCGGTTTACCCCAGGGGGTGGGTCAAACCGGTCAGTTGGCAAAATTTTTTAAAGTTAACGCAGCAACTAAACAATGAAAGATAAAGTATAGGTGTCTCTGGGAGAAAGTTGCACAATTAAATGATCTTTCAAACAACACATCGAAAAATGAAATCGGTTGATTCATTTAGTCACAAGAGTAAAAAACCGTTAGTATGGCTTTTTTGCCCCACTGTATATTAACACCATAGACAGGGAAATGTCATAAAAAAAAATTTTCAGGGAAATTAAGAAAATTGAGACTTTTTTCGACTTACTTTAAAAAATTGCCACTTTTTTGTCTTTTCATTCAAACTTCAAACATCAAAATACCACAATTTTTAATAAAAAAAAGTGCAAGTTATTTTGATTTTGATAATGCGAAAAAGTAACTATAAACAAATTATTAAAAAAATTGTTTTTGAATCATTTTTTAAGACATAATTTAATTTTTGAAATATATGTGTAATAAACATCTTTTTGAAAAGTTGAAATTTTGTAAAATTTATTTGAAAAATAATTAATTTCTTTTAAGTATTTTGTTATAATTTTTAAAGATTAAAAAGTCTTTAAAGGCAAATTGAAAAATGAAAATTATTGAAAATAAGCTTCTAATTTTTTAAAATTCAATATTTTCAGTATTTTCAAATCATATTTCCAAAAATCTAAATTCATACAAAAATTTAAAATTATTTTTAACATTTTGGAAAAAAACATTTATATTCAAAATTTTAATTGACATTCATCCAAAAAATAATTAGTTTTTATTTAAATATACAAAAACTCTTTTAAAGAAAACAATTAAAATTTGGTAAAGTCTTTTAAAAATAATAGAATTTTTATTAAAAAATATTAATGAAAATGATCAAATTTTTGGAGGATTTTAATTATAAACAGGACCATAATTTCTTAAAAAATTCAATAAGTCCAAAAAGTAAATATTCATAAATTTTTATTTACATTGTTCGAAGATAATTGAATCTTAAATAATTATACGAACTAGTTTTTAAAAATATTTTGCGATTGTTCACAACCCGTGGCGGGTGGGGGTCAAAAATTGGTGAAAAATTGTCCATTTGGTTTATGGAACAACGATAAAATTTATACCTCTCACTCATACCTCGTTCTCAATCTCCCTCTCTTTCACTTCTTAATCTATCGGTGAGTGAGAAAAGAAAAATAATTATCTAATAAGAAAATAAGACGCCCATTTCGTATTTTGGCTTGAAAGTAAAATTCCCCACTTTTCCTTCCCCTATCAAATTCTGTTCCTCTCTTTCTACCTGACACGGAAAATGGAGAAAACATGATACCCCCTTCTAAACCCAAAAAGTGGGCATTACTTTCTTAACTATTCGTCTCTCTTTCGCTTCCTACTCTAAAATAAAAGGAGAGACAATCCCTCCGTCCCTCTCTTTCTCTCTCACTGTGAACAGAATATATAAGGAAAGGACTAACTTAATATATATAGATATAATAATAATATTCGCCTCTTTTTCGCTCCTACTCTAACCTAAAAGGACAGGCGATACTTCCCTCTCTTTCTATCTATCAACCTTTCTCTCTCACTGTGGACAGAATATACACGCTCTGGACAGACTGAATGAATGAATACGAAGATTATTATAGTTAATTTGAACTTTAGCAAATATTTTTTAGCTAAATTGCAATCTATAACATTTCTTATTTTATTTATTAGTTAGTTGATAAAAGGGTTCAAATATTTAACAAATATATTCTACGCTAAAAAACTCCGATTTGATGCAGGTCACCAAACTATGCATCTAAGTTTTTTAATACAATTTAAACAATATCAAATACTTTTTTGCTAAATAGCAATCTATATCATTTCTTACTTTATTTATTAGTCAGTTGATGACAGGGTTTAAATGTTTATCTAAGGTATTTTAAGCTTAAAAACTCTGATTTGATGCAGGTCCCGAAACTATGCATCTAAGTTTATTAAAAAAATTTAAACTTTAGCACATACTTTCTAGCTAATTTGCAGTCTGTAACATTTCTTACTTTATTTATTAGTTAGTTGATAAGAGGGTTCAAATATTTAACAATTGTATTTTTAGCTTAAAAACTCTGATTTGATGCAGGTCCGCAAACTATGCATCTAGCATTTTTAATACTATTTAAACAATAGCAAATAGTTTTTTAGCTAATTTGCAATTTATAACATTTCTTACTTTATTTATTAGTTAGTTGATAAGAGGGTTCAAATATTTAACAAATATATTCTTCGCTTAAAAACTCCGATTTGATGCAGGTCCCCAAACTATGCATCTAAGTTTATTAAATAAAATTTGAACTTTAGCAAATACTTTTTAGCTAAATTGCAATCTATAAACATTTCTTACTTTATTTATTAGTTAGTTGATAAGTAGGTTTAAATATTTATTAAATATATTTTAAGCTTAAAAACTCCGACTTTATGCAGGTCCCCAAACTATGCATCTAAGTTTATTAATAAAAAATTGAACTTTAGCAAATACTTTTCAGCTTAATAGCAATCTATAACATTTCTTACTTTATTTATTAGTTAGTTGATAAGAGGGTTCAAAATATTTAACAAATATATTTTTAGCTTAAAAAACTCCGATTTGATGCAGGTCCCCAAACTATGCATCTAAGTTTATTAAATAAAATTTGAACTTTAGCAAATACTTTTTAGCTAAATAGCAATGTATATCATTTCTTACTTTATTTATTAGTTAGTTGATAAGTTGGTTCAAATATTTAACAAATTTACTCCTCGATTAAAAACTCCGATTTGATGCAGGTCCCCTAACTATGCATCTAAGTTTTTTAATACAATTTAAACAATATCAAATACTTTTTTGCTAAATAGCAATCTATATCATTTCTTACTTTATTTATTAGTCAGTTGATGACAGGGTTTAAATGTTTATCTAAGGTATTTTAAGCTTAAAAACTCTGATTTGATGCAGGTCCCGAAACTATGCATCTAAGTTTATTAATAAAATTTAAACTTTAGCACATACTTTCTAGCTAATTTGCAGTCTATAACATTTCTTACTTTATTTATTAGTTAGTTGATAAGAGGGTTCAAATATTTAACAATTTTATTTTTAGCTTAAAAACTCCGATATGATGCAGGTCCCCAAACTATGCATCTAGCATTTTTAATACAATTTAAACAATAGCAAATACTTTATAGCTAATTTGCAATCAATAACATTTTTTGCTTTATTTATTAGTTAGTTGATAAGAGGGTTCAAATATTTAACAAATATATTTTTCGCTTAAAAACTCCGATTTGATGCAGGTCCCCAAACTATGCATCTAACTTTTTTAATACAATTTAAACATTAGCAAATACTTTTTAGCTAAATTGTAATCTATAACATTTCTTACTTTATTTATTAGTTAGTTGATAAGAGGTTCTAATATTTAACAAATTTACTCCTCGCTTAAAAACTCCGATTTGATGCAGGTCCCCAAACTATGCATCTAAGTTTTTTAATACAATTTAAACAATAGCAAATACTTTTTTGCTAAATAGCAATGTATATCATTTCTTACTTTATTTATTAGTCAGTTGATGACAGGGTTTAAACGTTTATCTAAGATATTTTTAGCTTAAAAACTCTGATTTGATGGAGGTCCCCAAACTATGCATCTGAGTTTATTAATAAGATTTGAACTTTAGTGAATACTTTTTAGCTTAATTGCAATCTATAACATTTCTTACTTTATTTATTAGTTAGTTGATAAGTAGGTTCAAATATTTATTAAATATATTTTAAGCTTAAAAACTCCGATTTGATGCAGGTCCCCGAACTATGCATCTAAGTTTTTTAATACAATTTAAACAATATCAAATACTTTTTTGCTAAATAGCAATCTATATCATTTCTTACTTTATTTATTAGTCAGTTGATGACAGGGTTTAAATGTTTATCTAAGGTATTTTAAGCTTAAAAACTCTGATTTGATGCAGGTCCCGAAACTATGCATCTAAGTTTATTAAAAAAATTTAAACTTTAGCACATACTTTCTAGCTAATTTGCCAGTCTGTAACATTTCTTATTTATTTATTAGTTAGTTGATAAGAGGGTTCAAATATTTAACAATTGTATTTTTAGCTTAAAAACTCTGATTTGATGCAGGTCCGCAAAACTATGCATCTAGCATTTTTTAATACTATTTAAAACAATAGGCAAATAGTTTTTAGCTAATTTGCAATTTATAACATTTCTTACTTTATTTATTAGTTAGTTGATAAGAGGGTTCAAATATTTAACAAATATATTCTTCGCTTAAAAACTCCGATTTGATGCAGGTCCCCAAACTATGCATCTAAGTTTATTAAATAAAATTTGAACTTTAGCAAATACTTTTTAGCTAAATTGCAATCTATAACATTTCTTACTTTATTTATTAGTTAGTTGATAAGTAGGTTTAAATATTTA